>OZ024832.1:21595770-22230770 GCA_964016985.1 Anodontia alba | reverse complement strand
TTTGGGATCATTGGGCCCATTATGGTACATTTGAAAATGGAGTTCTGCTCATATATACGCTAGAGGGCGTAAGCAGTGTTGAAAACTTCATTACTGCTTATGAAGAGTCTCGATAAAACTGAGACTCCCGTTTTCTAATCTGTAGTGTGTTCTTTGTTTTCAAAGGCAAAATCTTTTTGACATTTATTTTACTTTTGAAACACCTCACCCTGATACAGCTCCAGCCTGCTGTGCGCAGTCTGATCAGAGTTTTCTTTGTCCGCATGAAGAAACTTTGCATCCTCGGTTTTCCAAAATGTGACCTTTGAAGATTCTTATCTGACTGCGCGAATGCACAGGCAGATCTGAATCTTCACTGGGCGCACATGTCCG
Source organism: Anodontia alba (assembly GCA_964016985.1). Classification (NCBI taxonomy): domain Eukaryota; kingdom Metazoa; phylum Mollusca; class Bivalvia; order Lucinida; family Lucinidae; genus Anodontia; species Anodontia alba. The sequence continues at coordinate 22,230,398 of OZ024832.1, read as the reverse complement.
AAGATCGTTTTCTAACTCTGTGGTTCATTCATTATTTCAGTTTTGTGATATCAAAGGGCTGTTCTCATGAGAGCTTGACACGATCTATTCTGAAACATGGAAACATAAAAGAAAGCAAAAATAGCAGACTCGATATTATTAAGTCTCTTCCTGAAAAGTAATGTAATTTGCAACACTTCTCACGCTTTCTAGAACCAGCTTAAACGATATTCTGTTTTCAATGGAACGTACCTTAATAAGTAATAAATATGTCAGTTATGGAATAGAACCTTGTACACTGATGGTAACATAGGCACTCTTAATATCTTTTAGGGTGTTGTCTCAGCTTCTGTGATTTCTCCATACCATTATGTTTGGTATTTCAGGAAGATGTATGTTCTAAAAGGTATTAGAAGTAGGAATATTGTAATATAATAATAATAATAATAATAATGATAATAATGTCTGTATTTTACGAGGATGACATATTTAGCAAACAGTGTGTACTAATCTAACATATGGTCCTCATAAAAGACTTCTAACAAAATATACACATTATACACATTTACATTGTAAAATCGGCCGACAAATTCGCCGGGTTGACGTCAGTGCAACGCTGGTGGATCTTGGTCGTATGTTGCTCTGGCGTCGTCCCAACGCCAAGCGGGTAATTTGATAATCTATGGCATAAAACATTCAAACAGTCTAGGAATCGCAGTTAAAATCTTCTTTGAATAATAAGCAAATAAAAGTAATTAAATATCCTAAAAAATGATGTTTGCTAAATCAGGACATTTTAACACCTTATAAAACACTCTGATAACAAAATGACCCTTAAAATGTATCTGTAGAATCTTAAGAGCTAACCTCATCACGAAAACATTCCTATATAATTTTGACCCCCTTAAACCCCACTTTTATATAGTAAAACTGGGGTTTACAGGGGTATACATTATTTTTCTTATTACTGCATAAAACATAGATTGTGGGTACTCGTTAGAACCGCCTCGCCGAGGCGGTTCTAACGAGTACCCACAATCTATGTTTTGAGCAGAAATATAAAAAATGTCAGAGGTTTTTTATCTGAAAAATTTCAATTTTTTTGGAGATGAAATTTTCCATATATTTGAATAGGCGTGTTTTCGCAATGTGAAATAAAAATATTAACCATTGCAAATTAGTTCACTTATTTAGACAATACGGAAAAACGTAGCACCTCATCGGCCATCATACGGTCGTCCCTTACAAGGTGCCCACGCCATACATTACTTTATAACAGACCGGTATTCGGCCGTGAGGCGACAGAATGACCGGGAGAGGGGGCACAAAAGTGCCCTATTGAATTCAATGTTATCCTAACATTACATAAAGAAATACAAGCGCCTTGATAAAACAATGACTACACAAAAGAGCGAACATCACTATTTCATATCTGCTGTCATTTTCATTACCTTTTACAGACTTTTTTTTTCATTCAAAACACAAAGAAAGAATGTTTTAAACTATTAGCTTGAATACATGGACTGACTGGCAAGCTGTACGGACAGTCCACATTCGCATGTCATTATGTCAGTCCATGTACTACGTGCTAATTGAGTATGCCATTATTATTATTATTATTATTATTATTATTATAGTTGTTTCCAAGTCGATTATGAAAGAAAGTTTTAAACTATTAGTTTGAAGACATGAACAGACTGGCAAGCTATACGGCTATCCACACCGGCATGCCATTATGTCAGTCCAACTACCACATGCCATAACAGTATACATTATTACTGTTATTGTGGTTGTTATATTTTACATACATTTTATGTTACCAAATCGCTTATGAAATAATGTTTCAGACTATTAGCTCGGTCACATGGACTGACTGGCAAGCTATACGGCCTATCCACTGCATGCTATTATGTTAGTCTATGTACCATATGCTAATAGAATGTCTGAAATAAGATACGCGTGTACTTCTTTATGTTGTTATAAAGATGATTGCTTGAAATTATTAAATAGCAATTGATGTGTTTAACTGTATGTAAGCTGACATACCCGGATGTTGTCACAATCCTTTTCAGAATTACATTGGTTGCAAACATGCTTGTCTTTTACGAAATGTAATTCTATGACTTAATACGTAAACTTGGTAATGTATTCCAGACTTGATCAGCCTGTTCAGCGTTGGAATATTTATTCCTGCATTCACATCCCTTCACGTCCATGAAAGGTACTGCATGCTAAGAAAAGTAATATGCCTCAAAAGAGCAGGAGATATGTACATATGATTTGCAATTGGAATAAGATACATTTTCAGACGTTTGTAATGATTTGTCTTATAGAAGCCTTATTTTATTTATTTTGGAGGGAGGGGTAATATTTTTAGAAAAAATGAATTTGTTCAATCTGGATTTTTTTTCATGCAAGTGAATGTTTATCAAATATGCAATTGTATTTGTGAAAACATCCAAAGATTTGCCTAAAATTGATGGTATTAATTTATGTTTTCATTGGAAGCAATCAGATAAATAAATCCGGTTAATACGTGTTGCATGCAATTGAAAATGGCCTTATTCTATATTCTAACAGGAAAGTCTTAGACTCATCTGTATCGGACATACCCGATCATGGACATCTATATTCGTCGATTTATTCTGCATTACCCATTGGTTCTGTAATTAAATTATCATCCATCGGTTTTCTAAGAGGTCATTATGACATCTGCAGTAATCATCCATCGTAAAATACTTTTAAAGTTATTTAAAAATTATACTTTAACAATAATTAAAATTTAGTGCAGTGTAATATAATCAGGAACATAAAACAATTTGTCGGTATTAATGATTACATTTCAATTAATTATAAAGAAATATTCTGTTTCATCTCAAGAAATTTAAAAAAGTCCCTGAAAGTAAACGCATGAAATTAATTCAGTCCTAACTGTTGTTAATCACTGCCAGAACAGTCATATTAAAACAGATTAAGTGGATCGATTTTAATGACAATAATTTTCTGAGTAATATGTTTAAGATTTCATTACAAAATAACAATAAAAAAGATAATGAATTTGTTATCTTCAGATACCATTCTTGGACAAGTCTAATTCTGTTGCCGAGTCACAGGAAACATTCACTTGTGTGTATTTGAGCCGCGCCATGCAAATATATAGGCATACGCGGACAGCGAAGGCCAATCCCAGCCTGCGCATCCGCGCATTCAGATCAGGGCCTTCGCTGTCCACAAACAGAATCATTGGATACTATAGAATATTTCAATGGAGAGAAAATCCCCGGATGAGACATTGCGCATGTGTAGGATGATGTGAATTCGAACATTTTGCGCATGCTCAAAGTCATGTTTTATGCCACTTGTGTAATTTAAGTTATGGTACCAAAAACGTCATTTGAGCCGGCATACGGAAAAAAGGGACTTTAAGGTTTTCCGGTTTGTGGTTCTTCAAATGCGCGCGCCCCTATTTTGGCTACAGATATGCATTTTCGCCTAAACCTTCCTCAAAGTCTCAACTACATGTCTGCAAACAGCAAAGCCTCTGACGAGACTGCACGTCCTTTTTTCATGCGCTGGCTCATTTTGCCGTCTCCCGTTTTCGTCTTTCCTCATTTTTCCTACACCCGTTTCATCTTTTTCTCATTTTGCCTTCTCCCGTTTTGTCTATTCCCACTTTGCCTTCTGCTGCTTCGTCTATTCCCATTTTGCCTGCTCCCGTTTCGTCTATTCCCATTTTGCCTGCTTCCGTTTCGTCTATTCCCATTTTGCCTGCTCCCGTTTCTCTATTCCCATTTTACCTTCTCCCGTTTCTCTATTCCCATTTTGCCCTCTTCCGTTTCGCCTATTCCCATTTTGTCTGCTCCTGTTTCGTCTATTCCCTTGTTGCCTTCCTCCGTCTCGTCTATTCCCATGTTGCCTTCTCCCGTTTCGTCTATTCTCATTTCTCCTGTTCCTGTTTTGTCTATTCCTATTTAGCCTTCTCCCGATTCGTCGATTCCCATTTCGCTTGCTGCCATTTAGACTACTATTAAATGGGGTTTCACTTTGTATTCTGTGTTCTTGTTGTCATGCTAGCATCTTTTTTCAACGACTGTCCACTTTGCTTTCTATGTCCTTTGTGTTTGTATTGTTTTACTGTTTGGAGCTGCAGCAAGAGATAAGTGTGAGTCTTCGCGCGAGTAACTCTGGTTTAAATCCCGCAGCCAGTTTTCTACTGCCCGTTTCAAGGCGGTTCCTATGTTGCTTAGGTGGTTTTATATGTAGCGTTTGTTTTGTAATCTTTTTTCTCATCTCTCTTTCTTTTTGTGCCTCGGAAAGTCTGGGCTTCGGGATTATGGCATTTTCAGGTACCTTCACCACTCTTTTTTTTTTTTTTTTTTTTCCTTTTTCTCATTTCGGCTGACCTACCTTATAGTACTCATTTTTAGTGTTTCGCAACAATAATTATAATAAATAAAATGGTATCATCCTGCTAAGAGGATTCATTTTAGTGGAGGAATATATCAAACTGAGCAATTTTACCAGGTAAAACTGTTAAGCAACCCTTTATTATGCAGTTACCAACTTAAACAAAGCTAAAACACATTAATGCAGTTGTCAAACATTTTATTTTTACAGCAGGGAGGTCTCATACGTACTTTTGCAGATCATTTTGCAAGACACATTAATTGTGAATGTTTAATTTCATCTCTTTAAGAAATAATGGTGCTTCATTTCAAATTGTGATCTCCGTGTATTTTGGATGATTTTTTTAAATTTAAGATGTATTATTTTACAATAATTCTTCAGCATTTACCACATTTATTTATCCGCTTTAGCTCAAATGAGTCTATTGTCCAAGTCACCGTTTTTTGTACACATGCATTTCAGCATTTTGTGCAAAATTATGCGTCAATAACAAATTTATCACTTATAAACAAAACAAAAACAAACTGAATTTACCTCTGTCTTCAAACTTTCCTGGTGACAGTCAAAATAAAAAAGAAAAAAATCAAAGGACTGATAGTCCTAAGAGTCTGCTAGCTTGTAAAGTACTAATGGAGTGCTGTGTTAATGGAGTGCTGTGTATCTTCTATGCAATTTTACACAATACATGCAAAGAAGATAGACGACATTCCAATGCTACCAATACTACACCATAAGATGGAGCTCTATGGAATATATCAAGCATCTGGGCATTGCACTTCCTGAATAGAAGACTTTCTTTAAAAACTCTTAAATTCTGCTGGTAAGTGCATGTCCTTGACAAATCTGACCTCAAGGCCAAGTCTTGGAGAAATTTCAAACTACACTGAAAGATGATTCTGCATGCAAAATTTCTAGCTAGGACGGACAAATACGGATGGACTCACTAATATGCACTTAAATGCAGCTGTGGTGACTATGTCTTGCTCAGCGCACGCGGGCTTGACAGAAAGGAAGATATTTGTTCAAGTTATTTTTCTTCAAACTATTAGCACATTGTTGACAGATCCATTCCTTATCCTCCACACTTTTATGTCCTAATGTAGAGTCTTTTCATCTCAGGCTTTAGACCCTGAATATCAAATTTAACATCAGAATGTCTGAAAAATGTTTGACAACAACTTGTACATATGTACTGGGGACCACAAGACACCAACTTGTGAAACTGTGTGACTATAGCACTTTCTTTGTTTTTAAATTTCTTACTGCTCAAACCGTCTTTTGATGTGTCACTTAACTTACGTTTCTTATTCAGGGAGGTTTGCAATTCTTCACATATAAGGGGTGAATCAAGTAATGCGGAACCGTGTTCATTTAAGCTGTCAGCAAGCTGGGAGGAAGCATAAGGCTGTGATGGACACAACTCAAATGAAATACATTCTTGTAAAGGAGGATAGGTAGTTATGTCACAAATTTGAAACCCAGCTCATTGGTATCATTTTATGGTCTCCCTGCAAACATGAGATATACAGAGCGAATGCAAATCAAACTGACTCACCGCTGTTGTAGTAAAGGAATTATCAGAACTAAACAATCTACGCAAATGTAAGGAAAATGCCAGTTATATTTGTTTTCTTTAACAAAATGTTTTTGCCATTAACATTTGGCATTCCATCTGAAGCTCTTGCATGTGACTCAAAAAGGTAGAAACAGTCGCCTTGTTCCAATAATGCAATAGAAAAGCCGTTGCAAATGAAGACTGCATATGGGTTGAATGAGAAAGTCATAGCGAGTCCTGTCTCTAAATCAAGGAAAGGACACTCCACTGAGGATAAGATATTTAAATTTCCTGAAAATGTTTTTTTTTTTTTTTTTTTTTTTTTTTTTTTTTCACTTTCCAGGGATAATGTTATGCAGCAAAATTTCAAACAAATAAATAATAAAAATAAAATAATAAAAATAATATAGCCACATTTATAAGTTGTTTATCATTTTTGGTACATCTTTGGATTTCTTTTTGTATATTTGTATTTTTGTGGAATTGCTGACATATTGAATAACAGAAAGAATAATTTCATTAAAAAGTTTTTTATCGCATAAAAGATATTATGCAGATTTCTTCGCTAGAAGAATTTCACACTTATGGCTTCATCCGCCGTCAGGTGCATACTTGTGCAATTGATATGTCTGCAGGGGTACTTTGGATGGCTTGCCTATCATAAGTTGAGCCTTTGTTAACACAAATAAATCCCTTATGTGATTATGATAAGTAGCCTTGGGGACTAACACTTAAGGTAATTGAAATGCAAACTAAAATGTTATGAATTTTCGAACTATTGAGACAAAATATTAAAATAAAAATTTGATTTTGATATGCTGTGAATCATTAGCATTATTTTGATACCGAATATGCATGTAGCGTTTAATGAAAGTAAAAACAGTCTTCTCGACTTTGAAATTTACCCTGCCCACGTGTTAAAATATTAGGCGGGAAATGCAAGATCTTAACACGTTGTCACGGGTATTTTCATTGGCTGATTGTGATAATGTTGTGCCACAGAGTATTTGATTGGTCACTTACGAAAGAGAGAGCGAGTGGGCGAAAAACAAAAAGAGTTAGTTAAGTTTGAGATACGAGTGGTTCACCATCGTGAGAAATAATTTGGATTTCCAAATGAAAAATAATTGCGTTAATAATTAAATCTGGAATGCCAGTTAGACATTGGAAACTTTCTGTTTTATTATAGAAATTTGAACACTGTATTGTAATTGTTATTTTGGCGAACATTGTTGTATTGTTATTTGAATATATAATTTGTGGATTTCCATAAAGGAATTGAAATAGAAACTTGTACTTTTTTCTTATTAAAAATTCGAAATTTAATTCTGCCTCAAATCTACGGCATAATAATAATGCTGGTTGTCAAGTGAAAAATAAGATGGCAAATCACATGGCTCTAAATAGTCATGATATGTCTTGGCATTCTTTTTTGCATACTTGTATAATTTATCTCCTGCAAACAGAATTTCATTCATGTTGTTGACATTCAACTTGTTGGTACAGATCCTTTTCTGTACAGCTTTCACCAATAATACTAAACAACATGGTAGGGATTGACGCCCTCTTGAATCAGGACTAAATATCCCATCTCTTTGATGGATACTTCCTTGCAATAATACAGATGCATTTTCTTGTAGCGACACCGCCTCGTGGCTGCGAAGAAGCAGCCGCGAAGAAGCAGCCACGACGGTGGCGTCAAATGATAACACGTATGGAATAGAACAGAATTGTGTGTACGGACTGAAAAGTCGCAATGATTAAAGCGAATAACACCGAGTGTTTCGACTGAGACATGTGATGTCAGCCAATGAAAGTGCTCAGCGATACGTGTCTGGTTTCCGACCTTCTGGCTGTTGCGACAAACTGTGTGTGTTGTCGTATGACAACCAGCTTGTTTACTAGAATCTACCGGCTGTTAGACTGCTTCACAGTTAGACTGCTCCACATGACCTCGTAGAACGAGGACTGTAGAAAACCAGTTTTTATCAAGGCAAATACACCCTTGTAATCCAGATCACTCGAGCGCTTGCTAATCCAAGCGTTTGCTTCAGGTCTATAAATAGACGGGCTTCCCCGATTACATTCATTTTTTGTAGCCGACATTTTTTTTTTTTTTTTTTTTTTTTTTTTTTTAATTTTAAAAAGAAACAAGTCTTGATAGTTCATGCAAATCCTCTGCAGCAGACGATTCACATGAAAATATCAAGACTTTTCTTTGAAAAAAGAATCAAACTGTCGTCTGCTGCAGTTGTGATTGGTGATTTAAGGGTGAGTGACTTAATTGATGATAAATTATGACAATCTAATCTGTGTAACGACTGAAAATGTTATAGCTATTGTTTAAATCATCAACCTGTAAAAATACTTGTGTGTTTAACACTGTGCCTGTGCATAATTATTACACATACAACATAGGATGTTTGTTTAAAAAACAAACAAACAAACGCTGAGCGATGGTATTCTTTCTGCTATTCTATAAATAAACAGGGAGATTTCGATACACATTTGTTTACAGCATGACGTGTTGTTATCGGCCAATGCCAGCAGCGGAATAAAACACGTGACTAATGGTTCACTACAGTCGTCAATTTTATAGTAAATTTGTCGAACTGTGAAGCAGTCTACTTCACAGTTCGACAAATTACTATCGTAAAAATTACTTTTACTCGCGGGAAACCCCACCTTCATTCTGTTATAGTATTTTCACTCGCGCGAAACCTCAACTTCATTCTGATACAGTACTCTTACTCGCGCGAAACCTCACTTTCATTCTGATACAGTACTTTTACTCGCGCAGCATCTTACTTGCGCGAAACCCCACCTTCATTCTGATACAGTACTTTCGCTCGCGCGAAACCTCAACTTCATTCTGATATAATACTTTTACTCGCGAAAAACCTCACCTTCATTCTGATACAGTTACTTTTACTCACGCGAAACCTTACCTTCATTCTGATACAGTACTTTTACTCGAGCGAAACGTCCCCTTCATTCTGATACAGTACTTTTACTCGCGCGAAACCTCACCTTCATTCTGATACAGTACTTTTACTCGCGTGAAACCTTACCGTCAGTTCTGATACAGTACTTTTACTCGTGCGAAACCTCACCTTCATTCTGATACAGTACTTTTACACGCGCGAAACCTCACCTTCAGTTCTGATACAGTACTTTTACTCGCGCGAAACCTTACCTACAGTTCTGATACAGTACTTTTACTCGCCCGAAACCTCACCTGCAGTTCTGATATAGTACTTTTACTCGCGCGAAACCCTACCTTCAGTTCTGATACAGTACTTTTAAAAAACTCACCTTCAGTTCTGATACAGTACTTTTACTCGCCCGAAACCTCACCATCAGTTCTGACACAGTACTTTTACTCTTGCGAAACCTTACCTTCAGTTCTGATACAGTACGTTTACTCGCGGGAAACCTCACCTTCATTCTGATACAGTACTTTTACTCGCGCGAAACCTCACCTTCAGTTCTGATACAGTACTTTTACTCGCGCGAAACCTTACCTTCAGTTCTGATACAATACGTTTACACGCGCGTAACCTTACCTTCATTCTGATACAGTAAATTCACTCGCGGGAAACCTCACCTTCATTCTGATACAGTACTTTTACTCGCGTGAAACCTCACCTTCATTCTGATACAGTACTTTTACTCGCGCGAAACCTTACCTTCAGTTCTGATACAGTACTTTCACTCGCGCAAAACATCAGCTTCAGTTCTGATACAGTACTTTTACTCTCGCGAAACCTCACCTTCAGTTCTGATGCAGCTCTAAATTACAAATATACATGTGTATGTTCTTTCGCTCAATTACGCCGAGACGAACAGAAACAGATGTGTAAGATATGTGAGCAAAGAATATTATTTTGCAGTTTATATTTGTTTGCCTTCGATTAGGTGTTCTGTTTTCGACAGTTTGATGTTTTGTGCGGTCATATTATAGTAATATTTCAATGCCTCGACCACCGATGGCTCGTTTACCGTGATTGATTAGAACTCGTTTTATTTGCCCCAGGACATTCTTCCAATAGCTCAAGAAAATTATTCAGGGATATTTTAGGGATTTTTTTCTTTTTGTTTATCATGAAAACGTAATGTTATGTGTAGTCATCAGAATTGCCTCATCGAGGCGATTCTGATGAGTACACGCAATATACCGATATTTTATAGAAGATCGAAAAGACATCCCTAAATAATTCCCATTTGCCTCCTGGCCTGGAGGCGGTATGATAACCTTTAGTCTAGAACAAATTTCCGTGGCCCCATTACGAAAATACGTCTATTCAAATATTGAAAATTTTACACCCACAAAAGGAAAATTTTCAGACAAAAAATTCTGATGTTGTTCATATTCCTCCTCTAACCACAGATTGTGGGTACTCGTTAGAACCGCCTCGCCGAGGCGGGGCGGTTCTAACGAGTACCCACAATATGTGTGTTTTTAGCAAAACAAGAAAAATAATGTATACCCCTGTAAACCCCAGTTTTACTATAGAAAAGCGGGGGTTTAAGGGGGTTAGAATTGTATAGGCGTGTTTTCGTGATGCAAAGATGTTTGAGTTTAAGTGCGACTGTATATAAATAAATTATAATCAGGGGCTTTGGGAGGACAGAGTGGTTGTGGCATTTCCTGGGTAAGTACATGAATCACTATGCCGTAATGTGAGAAAACGTACCTTCTTGCATGTGCGCCCAACGACGGCTCAAATCAGCCTGCGCATTCGCGCAGACTGCTCAGTGCCTTCGTTGTCTGCATGAAGAAACTTTGCATCCTTGGCTACCTAAAATGATCGGACTGCTCTGAATCGTCACATGGAATACAAATCCGAAGGTACGTTTTCTGCCGTTGTGGTTCATATCGTTTCATTTAACTCTATATACCCGTGTAATGAGCTCACTCGAATAACCGCTTATCTCGAAATGAAAATCTGGTCCCTGTTTAAACATGAAAATGTAGCACAGATAAAAAATATTGTGGGAAATAGGAGAAATTGCTCCTGGTGGGGGGTGGGGACATATTTTTATAACAACTTTTATGAAACGCATTCAATTTGCGTTTCATAAAAGTTGTTTCATTTAGCTTAAATCATTTTATTAGATATGGCTCTCAAGTGGAATCTTTTTATAGCAGCCATTCTCTCTGTTTCTCTCTGTCTCTCTCTCTCTCTCTCTACCAGCACACACTTGTTATTTGACTGGAACATACTATAAGTTTTCGTTTTTAATGTGTTTGCTGTATCGCATATACTGCATGATTTATATACAGTGAAGTTCAATGCATTACGAAAACACGCCTATTCAAATATATAGAACATTTCACCTAGAAAGAAAATGAACATTTTCAGATAAAAACTCAGATTTTTTTAATATTTCTGCTCAAAACATAGATTGTGGGTACTCGTTAGAACCGCCTTGGCGAGGCGGTTCTAACGAGTACCCACAATATGTGTTTTTGAGCAGAAATAAGAAAAATAACGTATACCCCTGTAAACCCCAGTTTTACTATATAAAAGTAAAAGTGGGGTTTAATGGGGGTCAAAATTATATAGGCGTGTTTTCGTGATGGACTCGAACAACAATTCCTCGTTTACCTTGGCTTATTTTGAACTCGTCTTTGTCCATAGAAATTCTTCCGACAGCTGAGGGAAGCAAATATTTATGGTTATTCTAAGGAAATTTTCTTATTTTATCATGAAAATTTATGTTGTCTGTGTTCATTAGAATCGCCTCATCGAGGCGATTCTGATGAGTACACACAATATACCATTATTTTATAGAAGATCGAAAACACATCCCTACATTATCCCCATTTGCCTCCTGACCTGGGGCTAGGATTAATCTTTAATGGCTCGCACTGGCCATATCTAGAGCACATTTCTATGGTCTCAAAGATGTTTGAGTCATTGAAGGTCGACTGTATATTGTATGCATCAAAACTCGTTATAGGATTATATGGTAATGGTATCCTGAAGAAGTATATCTCAACCCAGTAAGCATTCAAAAGAAATCTATAGCGGACCGTTATAACGGTCCGCTATAGATTTATAAAGAATGCTAGCTGGGAACCCCCTTTTTGGGGTTAAACCCTTTTGGATTTTTTTAATGGGAATGCATTACCCTTTTTATGGATTTTATCGACGAATCACTCACAAACTGAATACGTAAAGCACGACGGTTTATGTTTATATTTTGGATAAAACCCACAAAAATAAATTCTTTGCTTGTAATTCCAACTAGGTCATATTAATGTCGCAAACATTAATAAAATGGTTCACATCAGAAATTTGCGCGAAGAAAATAGTTCTGGAATTCCTGTTCATTTTGATATATCAAAGTATAATTCCAATTTTCAAAAATTGCTCTCGGCCAGTCAAATTGCGGTGAATGATGCCTGTTGGCTTAAAATTATATATTAACATTAACAGCTTCAAACATGGTAGCATTTAAGTGCATTGGCAATGCGTTATTCCCATAAAAAGTTACTGACGTGTAACAGGTTTGTAGTGAGAAACAGTTTGAACTACAGTCGACTCACGTTATCTCAACCTCGCTTATCTCGAATAACCGCTTGTCTCGAAGTGAAAATCTGGTCCCTGCCTAAATATCAAAATCTAACAACAGGTAAAAAAATACTGTGGAAAAGAGAAGAAATTGCTCCTAATGAGCAATTTCTCCTCTTTTCCACAATATTTTCAATATATCTCTAACTTAGGAATCAAATTACATAGTCATTCTGTTAAAGGCTGTTGTTCGATTTATTGTTTTCCTCACTCTCTCAACTCTGATATGTCGAGGTACGGATATCTCGAAGTGTTTCAGTGAGTCCCTTGGAATTCAAGATATCGAGAGTCCACTGTAGTTCGACCCTTTGATTGTGATAAAAGGGTGTAGTTTCGGTTAGTTCCCCAAGTGGATCATTCCAATGCGGTCCCTTTGATGCAGTTCTTTCTTGTTCGCCATATGTTTGGACCCAGAGTAAAGTTAGTCGGCTGTAAAATTGCTTTAACCCACCCCACCCCCGCCATCCCTCCCCCTCTCCTTCCGGTGGTTTATTCTACTGACCGTTCTAAGGCGGTGGTCCCGGTGTTAGTCTTACTCTTTGTTGCTTTGTGGTTTATTCTACGATTCGATTTCTTTTATGTCTTGGCTTGTGTTATTTTGTTCTTGTGTTTTTCAGTCCTTGCGATTACCTCGCATTGCGATTACCTTGCATTGTGATTACTTCGCTTGGGGAAGAGAGAGCTAATCTTAGTGCTTTTCGAACGTTTGTTCGATTTGCGCTTGTTTGGTTTTGTCTGTTCCCTCTTCTTCTCCGTGTCTGGGAAGGGCTGCGGCTTGTGATTGTGGCACGCCCTGGACTTTTCTCTTACCTTTTTTGTTTCGTTGCCTCAGGAAGGCTGTACTTCGTTATTGTAATCTTTCCTCTGCCTTCGTCATTAAGTCCTTTGTTTTGTTTAAACAGCGTTTGTGATTATACGTGCTTCACTGTGTTGTTTAACAGATGAAGTGAAGGATCCCTTTTCTGACCGAACATGTGTTTGCAGCTGGGAGCTTCATCAGAATCAAGGATGAGGTATCGCGCAAATAAAACTGGTTTAAGCGCCCAGTAGTTATTTTCTACTGACCGTTCTAAGGGCGGTTCCTCTGTTGTATCTCTTTTTTGTTTGTGCGTCGGTGTTTTTATATGTGGCGTTTGTTTTGCCGTTATTTGTCCCTCACCTTTTCCTCTTTTTGTGCCTTAGGAAGACTGTGCTTCATTACGAAAACATGCCTATTTAAATATACGGAAAATTTTACCACCAAAAAATGAAAATTTTCAGATAAAAAATTCCTATATTTTACATATTTCTGATCAAGACATAGATTGTGGGTTCTCGTTAGAACCGTCTCGAAAGCGGTTCTAACGAGTACCCACAATCTATGTTTTTGAGCAGAAATAAGAAAAATAATATATACCCCTGTAAACCCTAGTTTTACTATATAAAAGTGGGGTTTAAGGAGGTCAAAATTATATAGGCATGTTTTCGTGATGTTCGTGATTATGGCATTTCCTGGGAATCTTCATGCAATAAAACCTTCAATGGCTCGAACATCTTTGGGACCGTGAAATGGGTTCTTTAAGTCACTGAAGGTTAATCATGGCGCCATGTCAGGAAGCAAATGGTGATAATTTAGGGAAGTATTTTTTATCTTCTATTCAATAATGGTATGTTGTGTCGCCTCTATGAAGCGATTCTAACAAGTGCACGCAACATAAATATTATGATTAACTAAGAAAATTTCCCCAGATATTTGTTTTCATGAGCTATCGGAAGAATTTCGTTGGGACTGAGTTCGAATTAACCATGGTAAACGAGCCATCGGTGTTCGAGCTTATGAGGTTCGATTGTATACAATTTTCCTGGCTAGCGTCATTTGTAGCTTTTATAAAAAAAAAATGCTCAGTTACCAGCCTTCAAAGTACATACGACTAACTATGTCTCAGACCTACGCAAATTGAGTCAGACTGGTCTTTCGCCTACATTCGGCAAATGCTACTCTGCCCAACATACGCATTCTGATCATGTCCTTTATCGATGCATCGATAAAGGACATGATCAGAATGCGTATGTAGCTTTATGCATATCATCACGAAAACATACCTTTATAATTTTGACCCCATTAAACCTCACTTTTATGTAATAAAACTGGGGTTTACAGGGGTATACATTATTTTTTCTTATTTCTGCTCTAAAACAAAGATTGTGGGTACTAGTAAGAACCGCCTCGGTGATGCGCTTCTAAGAGTACCCACAATCTATGTTTTGAGCAGAAATATGAAAAATAGAGTTTTTTATCTGATAATTTTCAGTTTTATATAAGAGGTGAAATTTTCTATAATTTTTTAATAGGCGAGTTTTCATAATGACATTAAGCACCCCTTATATATGTCAAGGCTCAACTGTCTCAAGAATGTTTGCTGTTGTCACGCGTTCCGTCATTTACTGCAATCAGATTGACCGAAAACAACATAGAAGCCGTAAAGTGAGGAAGTGTCTGTACTTTCGGGACTGTGCGCAAAGCGAAAATTCAGATCAGACTGCGCATTGAGCAGTCTGATCAGAGTATTTGTTGTCCACATGAAGAAACTTTATATCATTGTCTATCAAAACTGCGTCCAGTGGATGAGCCATCGTTTGACGCACATGTTCAAAGGTACGTTTTCTGACGTTGCGACCCTAAACATAAGGCGAGGTTAAACTGAATTGAAGGACTCACATGCACTTGTCACACGTGAGTTCCAGTGGGGAGTGGTAAAAAGCAATACTGGAGAATATCGACAATTATTGTAAGGTCGGTGTGTCTAAAAACGGTGCTAATATTTACTATGCACATGGCGATAAAGAGGCATATAATATTATACTCTATCACGGAACTATATTAAAGACCCAGTTTCTTGCTCAGTGCTCTGCATGCCGGGCAAAATTTTCAGCAGACATCATTTTGAAATATTTTGCTTATTTTCTTTTCAAGAAACTAGCCACTGACAATTTACATGAAATGTCAATTTTTTGAAAGCCTTTTTTTTCTGGGGAAAATAAGAAAATATTGTCAATTTGTCATCTGCTTCATTATCCCTGAGAGCGGTAAATATTAAGTTTTCTTTATTTATTTATTAGTAGCAATAGTGTTTATTTATTTATTTATTTATTTATTTATTTATCTCTTGTGCTTTGTGATTGTCGACCTTCCTTGGTAAAGTCACATCAATTTTAACTCTTGGCATGATCGACAAAAAAATTCAGTTGTCGACATTTTGAAATAGGTTTGCTTATTTTTCAGAAAAATAGGCTTTGCCAATTCATGAAATTTGTCTTATATATACTAAGGAGAAATGGTAATTTCAAAAGATCCAGCTTAATTTCAAAGACCGCAACTACTAATCAGTCATTTTTTATGTAAATAAAATAGGTGAAATGCGTGCCTGACACTCAACAGAGTCACTGTTATTTATTTTATTTTTATTTATTTTATTTACACAATATTTTTGTGACACATTTAGTTAAAAATAGCCATTCTACCAAGTGGCCCTCTACTAACATAATAAATTCTCTGAAACACATGTTACTTGAAGTAAAAGACCAAAAATATAACATATACACACATACACACAAACGTCAAACATACATTCAAAAAAATGCAATTTTATCTAAAATTAAGAGATCATGCAAATGATATAACTGCATTTAGAATCGTAAGAACATTGGGACATTATTAAAAGCATTTTGAAACTATTTTTAAAAGCATACAAAAAAACATTTGCAGTGAAGATTCTCGTTCGTCTGTCATTACTGACAATCACCAATCCTAATCAACAGTGTGATGTGTTATTATTTGTGTGTTCTAAGATGGGTGATGAGACCAATCTTAGCTCTAAACTGCCTGTTGCAGATAGAACAAGAGAGGTCTGAGGAAGACAGCTCTGTTGGTGATCCTTAGCTCTGGCTTTCCGCTGTGCACGTTTCTGCTCGGCTTCGCTGATTCTTTTTGTTTCGTATTCACCAGCTCCCTCGCCACTTGTATGATCCTGTGCAATCTGTTCCCATGACTCTGTTGGTATGTTGAAGTCTTTAAGGGAGGCTTTGAGGGTGTCCTTGTATCGCTTCTTCTGACCACCATAGGAGCATTTTCCAACTTGTAGTACTCCATAGAGGATTTTCTTTGACAAACGTCCATGGCCTGTCCATCTTAACTGTGCCAATTTCAGAAGAGTATGTACACTCTGCATCCCTGCCCTTTTCAGGACTTCTGTGTCTGAAATCTTGTCTTGCCACTTGATCTTTAGAAGTTCTCTAAGACAGCTTGTATGGAATGTTTCAGTCTTTTGGCATGCCGTTGGTAAACTGTCCGAGTTTCGCATGCGTATAATAGTGTTGGCAGCACTACCGATCTATATACTTTCAGCTTTGTGTCAAGTCTGATTCCACTTCGGTCCCAAATACTTCCACGTAGCCGGCCAAATGCTGCACTAGCTTTGGCAATTCTAGCATTGACTTCATCATCAATGTGCACAACAATGTGCAGTGAAGATTAATGAGGGTTGTTTAAAACGTAACCAAGAGAAAAGTAACTAGGACTTTTTAATGATCTTCCGCTCGATGTTTCTTTGAAAAGATTCGTGATTTTTAAACTTTGAGAAATGTGTCCTGTGACAAATCTGTAGAGACAATCTCCACCGACATCTCAAACATGTTCCGGTTCCAAAAGTCCCGCAGTATGTGTTCTAAAATAACATATCATGTACAATAAGATGTCCCAGTCAGTCAGCTAGACATCTATACACAGCCTCATCGTCGGTGGCTGTGGTCTCGTCTCCCTTGCTTACTGAATCGGTACAGGCGGAATAACATATCACGAGAACACACCTATATAGTTTCGACCCCCTTAAACCCCACTTTTATATAGTAAAACTGGGGTTTACAGGGGTATACCTTATTTTACTTACTTTTGTTCAAAAATATTGATTATGGGTACTCGTTAGAACCGCCTCACAGAGGCGGTTCTAACGAGTACCCACAATCTATGTTTTGAGCAGAAATGTGAAAAATATCAGTTTTTTTTATATGAAAATTTTCAGTTTCTGGAGGTAAACTTTTCTATATATTTGAATAGGCGTGTTTTCGTAATGAACAATTGACAACTAATGCCTGTACTGGGAGCTGCATCAGAATAAAGTGTAAGTATTCACCCGATAAATTTGGTTTCAGCCTCCTAGTAGTTGTTCCCCTGTTGCAGTTCTTTGTTCCCGTGTTCTGGGTCACATAAGTAGCGTTTGTGTTATCATTATTTATTCCTAATCTCTTATTCTTTCTGTACCTCGGGAAGTCTGTGCTTCGTGTTAGTGACGTTTCTTGTGTATCTTCACATATATTATTTTGAAATTGTAAATATTTTCGTCACGTTCGTGAATAAACACATCCTGCGGCAGGGCATAAAAAAAAACAAAAGTGAAGGCCGATAACGTCCCCGCCTACAGTACTAGATTTGACTAGATGGACGTGCCTCTTTTTTTTTTTTTTTTTTTTTTTTTTTTTTTAGGTGGGGTGGGAGAGGGAGGGGGTGGAAACAAGGATAATATTAAGTCCTTCGACATGGCAGTAAACAAGCTTTGATCTTTTGCTAAATACCCTCTTATTTCAGATTCGTTCTCTGTTCTCCATTTAGGTTTCCAACAAAATTTATCTGTAAACGCTGTAAACGGATGTGGTCCTAGTCCCTGTGGGTCATTTACGTTGGGCGCCAGAAAGTAACAGGTGAAAAAATTTACATTCTATTATAATTTTTTATTTCCTTTGGGATCAATGAGCTGATTCTGGTTACATTAAAATCGAATACCCCTTAAGACGATGCTAGGGGACGTATACAGTCCCGCACGCTATACAGTGTATATGAAGAGACTTAATAAAACCGAGTCTCCGATTTTTGTTATTTTGTGTGTTCTTTATTACCAAAGTCAACTTTTTAGGTTTTTATTATACCGCAAGCAGTAAACGCGTATCATACATATATTCATTACCATTACATATCCCCCTCTTATTTTAGATTCGTCGCTAGTCTCCATTTCGGGTTTCAGTGAAATTTCTCTGTGACAGGATGTGGCCCATGTTCCTGTGGGTCATTCACATGAGATTCCATATTGTAACAGGTTAAAAAGTCTAATCACCATTTCCGCTACCGGGGATCGAACCTTGGCCTACCTCTGTGACAGGCAAACAGTATTACGTCGCAATAAAAGCCCACTTGTACCGCAAGCAGTTTAAGTGTAACATTACTACTATAAGTACAAACCCAGCTAGCATTCTTTAAAAATTAACGATAACGGCCCGCTGTAGATTTATGTAGAATGCTTACTGGGAACAAAACGCTTGACATAATTCTGGCTGCTGTAGATCATGTGGAGTCTGTCGGTCAATATATAAATGGTAAAGTACACACTAATTAAACGCTTAGGAACAATCAGTAATTTCAGTTACCGTAAAGTACTTCCTCGATGCTCTCAAATTCCTGTTGCACTATGTGGAGTGAGCCACAATGTAAGACACCGCCCCTTCTGACGTGTGCGCCCTACGAAGACTCAAATCAGCCTGCGCATTCGCGTAGTCTGATCTGACGACTCTTCATTGTCCGCATGAAGAAAGTTTGCAACCTCGGCTATCCAAAATGCGTCTATTGAAGATTCTGATCAGACTGCGCGAATACACAGATTGATCTGAATCGGCATCGCTGGGCGCTCATGGCCGAAGTGACGTTTTCTGACTTTGTGACCCAAGTATGTTTTCGTTATTTATATGATTTAATTAATTTGAACCTTAAAACGCAGTGTGCACACAGCGAATACCCAGATCAGCCTGCGAATTTATAGAGTGTGACAAGAGCTTTCTCTCCTGGCCGATGTAGCCACTGATTCTGTAAAGGAATATTTAATGCCCTGATTAGACTGTGCGAATGGACAGATTGATCTGTTCTAGGTCTTCGGTACCTGTATGTGGAATAGGGGTGTTTTTCTTGCTTTGTGCGTAATTTGCTTTGTAAGTACAGTAATTATACGTGCCTCGTCAAGTGAAAAAGTGCCTTCGAACATGCGTATTACGTGCGGATTCATATCCCAGTGGACAAATGTGCAGTCTCATCCGGGCATTTGCTCCCCATTGAAACACTCTTTAGTTTCCAATGATTCTGTTTGCGGACAGCGAAATCCCTGATCAGACTGCGCGAATGCGCAGGCTGATCTGGGCATTCGCTGTCCGCATATACCCGAAGACACGTTTTCGCATGGCACGGTCCGTACCTTTATTTCTGTAAGGACAAACAGACTGGCTTGCTCTGTACTTTTTCCACATTTTTTCAAGGTACACGAACTTTTCTTGTTATTGAAATTGATTATTATTAATACAAGTATTATTATCCCCACTTTACTACATAAAGAAAGGCAAGCCACTCAGTAAATTATTTCAAGGACACTGTATACACTTGGTAGATCTTCCGACATTTTTAACAAGGTAGACAAGGTTTGTGATTTACTGTATATGCTTATTTTCACTTCAGCTGGTGTTAGTGTCGTGTGGCGGCTTTAAAATTGTCCCCAACTTCACAATAGGATATTTTATATCTTCTGGCCTTCCCATTCCGGGATTTTTGAAAATTTATAAAATTTATGTTCGGATCATTGATGAAGCCTAACTGGCCGAAACTAGCTGGTCTGGCACATTATGTCAATACAACGACGCCTCAACGTCGATGCAACGTCATGACGTTGCATCGACGTTGAGCCGACATTGTATAAACGTCATGTGCCCGCTGGGTAGCTGGTCTGGCATAGAAGATACGGCACTTCAACTGTTTTCAGTGCTGTGAGTGTATTTGCTAATCGCATTGTGTGTGTGTGTGTGTGTGTGTGTGTGTGTGTGTGTGTGTGTGTGTGTGTGTGTAGGGGGGGGGGATAGGGGGTTCCTTTCTGGGTCTGTTTGGTCAGAGGAATAAGCACTATGATGAAGTATGGGGAAACGTTTTACGACTGCCACTCGACACTAGTATCAAATATAGTGAAGATAAATAGAGTCTAAAAGGTATGGACCTTGAAAGCAAAGAACAAGTACACACGCAAACGAAATCGCAAATACCTGTGTCTCTTTTGAGTGTGGGGCTGTGCAGGCTGATTTGGGACTTCACTGTTCTTACACGACATAAAGTCGCATAATTTGAGTGTTCGTTGAGTTGAAAAAGTTCATTGACCTGTTGTTGACAAGAATATGAAACCTTGCCAAAACATGAGTGATTCTGAATGGCTATTGCTGCAAAAATGATAAGTACTAAAATTATTAACGTGACCTTACACTAGTGGCCGCCAGTTTGGGGAGAAATATTTCGATTTAAACAACTAATCTTACGCTGCAGTTCACACGAATGGCACTGACTTAAGAAATTTATTGCTTTAGTATATCAAGCATAAAACAGCACAAAAATTGCTTATTAACCTAGTAATTGGTCTGGAAGCACGACCTCTTATCTGGTACTTGGACGATGACTCACACTTTAAGACCAGGTCTTGGTTATTACATATTCCGTAGTCGATCTAGTTACCGCATGTATCCTTTAAGCGCACAACACGCAATTCTGTGCATGTATCCTATAAGCGCACAACACGCAATTTTGTGGACTTCAGATTACAGCCCTTGTAGTTTTATCTACTACCCTTCCCCAAATAACTTTTCTGTTGACTACTTCAGGACTGTTCCTCAGGTGCCTCGGGAAGCCTGTGCTTCCTAATTGTGGTAATTCCTGAGTATCTTTACTTCTACTTTTTTATGTAAGCATATGTTGTGGGTAATCATTTGAATTGCCTCGACAAGTCGAGGCAATTCAAATGAGTACCCACAACACATACTTTTATAAAGAAAATCAGAAAAAGATCGCATAAGTATCATCAAATACGCCCTTCATGAAGTTCGCTGCCGATCTTTCTTTAAAGTGTGCCCTTATTAGGTGGAAAATTTACTGCAAGCTTTTTTTCTAGTAACTCTGATAAAAATACATCTAAGCGCACAGTGCCCTAATTAGGTCGAATACGGTTATGCCATTACCGGTTAGAATGCTCTATTAGACGAGCATCTTTTTTGTTCGTTGATCACTTCTTATAAGGCGATTTTCCACACTATATTATAAGGCGATTTTCCACACTGATATATGAACTTCATTATCACCAATCAGGATAATTTGTAAATAAATC
The DNA here is from genome assembly GCA_964016985.1 of Anodontia alba. Taxonomy (NCBI): domain Eukaryota; kingdom Metazoa; phylum Mollusca; class Bivalvia; order Lucinida; family Lucinidae; genus Anodontia; species Anodontia alba. Next base: position 22,208,670 of record OZ024832.1, on the reverse strand, counting down.
AATGTGTATTAATTTGTGACTCTTCCTGGACACCTTCTAGATTTTTTTTTTCATTATTTATCATTGGTTTTGAAATTGCGACATTTTTGGTTGACAGAAAACGTGTCCGTATATAAGCAGATAAGATACATCCCCAACGGAGATAATTCTGACTTGGCAAATTGCCTCCCTTCTTGTATTGGGGTGAAGAAGGATGGGAGGCTATTATTAGAAATAACATTTGCTCCCTGAGGAAACAATTTTTTTTTACGAGTATATCTCTTTTTTTTAAGGTTTTGAATACTGGTGAGACAGCTTCCTTCTCAAACGTTGTCTTCCTTTGTGAAATGACGATTCATTTCTGAAAGTGTATCCGTTCACTATAAGAGCACTGGATTTGTAAATTTTCTGTCATTTTCTACAAGGGAGACACCTTTATGACTTTCTATTTGTTTTTAGGCACGCCAAGACTTTTCTGTAAAGGGCTCGACGAGGAGCAAGTTCTTTGCTTTTAGAGTACACCCCTTTTCAATTTCCTTTTAAAGTTGACCCGCTTTCAGAAAGAGGCAAAACCAGTTTGAAAGAATGGTCTCCCCTGAAAGTTTACCCATCTCTTTTAATGTCTGTGTAGCGTTTGTCCTAAGAGTGGTCACTGGTCTGCCTGCGCAATTGAGCACACTTGTACTGGCCTTCAGTTAATACTGGTTTCCCATTTCCTGTAACTATTTCATGTTGCTTAATGGCTAAGTCTACCATTGGTTTTCTTACATATTTTATATATTTTCGCAAATGTTCTAAATCTCTATAATAAATGATCAATACAAAAAAGCAATTCAGAAACTCTTTGAATCCTCAATGAGCCTGTCCAAAGAGTATCTTTACTGGCATTAAAGTGAAAGCATTCCTTTGTCGAATATTGTCAACAAATACTAGCCCAGGATTCCCCCACCTAATGATTTGTAGTCAAAGTGTTTAAAACCTCACAGGTATGTATAGTTGTAACTGATAAGAAACAAAGTCCGTGGCATCTATTATTTGTGTCCGCGTCAAGGGTAAATTTGACAGTTCGGAGTGAACTAAAACTCGGGGAGTAACTGGAGTCATTTATATAAGTTTAGACTGGCTCCAGTCGTTGTTGTTTTATATCTATTTCTCTCTTTCTCTACATTATTTTTTTATCATGATCCTCTTTAATCCAACTTCAGGTTACCTATGGCTGACAAAAACCCTTTCTTTCTAGCCAAGGGACTGAAGTAAACAAAATTTTCTACAAGCTATACAAGTGTTGTGTCCCCTCAAAAAAAAAAAAAAAAAAAAAAAAAAAAAAAAAAAGAAAGAAAAGAAAAAAAAATAAAGAAAGGGTCTGGGGCCAGACTAATATAAGTTCAATGAATCTTGATACTATAAGCATCATACTAGGCGAATATGCAATTGTTGAAGTCGAGCGACCCTCTAGTTTTTTGAAAAAGCTAATACTAGTGTGTCACGTAATCAGCTTTCGCTTCTTCACAGATCTTGTGGGGTGTAAGGGTAATTTATACCCCGGATTATTTTCTACTTTCATATTCAAAGCATTCACCCAAAAATGTATCATTTTGCATATATCTACAACAGAATTGCCTAAATTATACAGTTTAACCAATCCTGACATCAAAGCAGACAAAACGCACTTTTGAAACACGCAAAAAAAAAGCCTATTTAATAGGGAGCCTATTTAATAGGGAGCCAACCCCGTGCCCAGTAAGCATTCTACATAAATCTATAGCGGGCCGTTATCGGCCCGTCAGGGTAGCTGACGGGCCGATAATAGCCCGTTGTAGATTTATAAATAAAAAATGCTAGCTGGGTACTCTGAAATTTTTAACAGTCCGTGACCTTAAATCTGACCGTAAACAAGTAACATTTTGCCCCAACAAACTAAGTTTTATGTGCCTCTCTATAACACTACTTGTAGAATTTAAGTGGACCGGATACACATGGCAGATGCTTATCTTGTTTCACAAGGAAGGCAAGTTTTGTAACTTACTGGTTGCCTTCTGGAGCACACGGCCCTTTCTGAAAGAATTCACCCGTATTTTAGGGTTGAAGCAAAACAATTCTGACAGAGTTGTCTCCCTTGAAAGTGTACCAATTTATGTCGAGTGGAATCTGCTGCCTTAGCTCTATGGACCTGTCCAGTTCCTATTTAAGGGGTGCCTGGTTAGTTTTAACTATTATCATATTTTGTAAAATATCTGAATACAAACAGTGTAGACCCTGATCAGACGTCGCGTTCTGTTTGCCAGTGTCACTAAGCTAGGCTGAAATGGGTTAACCCTTAACATTTCAGACGATATTTGTCGTCTGCTTTTTTATCGCTTGGAAAAAAATATATGTGTAAAGTTGAAAGATATGCGGCAGACTGCATGCCTAGTTGTCAACCCAGTCATTGTTGATGGCTATGCTTCACTCTTTAATTGCACTACTATTCTGACACTAGTTACCCGACATAATGACCAGACACTAATATTCGTAACTGTTGCCCGGTGAAGTTACTAATAACTTGACAAATTGATCGGACAGCAGTATTCGTAATTCTAGTCCGATGAAAAACAGAAATTATATGAGAAATTGACCGAGCACAAGTATTCAAAACTTTTTCCCGGTGAGAAAATAATTATTAGGCAAAAACTTACCAGACACTATTTGGTAAATCTTGCCCAGTGAAAAAAGCATAAATAATATGATAAAATGACCGGGTATAAGTATTGATACTATTTGCCCGGTGAAATTTACTAATAATTTGACATAATGACCGGAAACTAGTATTCGTGACTATTTTGCCAGTAGAAATATGTCCAGAAGTTTTTCCAGAAAATAATTGAATAATGAATTATTGACTGGAGACTGGTTGATTGGTGCATGATTGACCGGTGACTGGATGACCGGTGATCAGTGACTGGTGACTGGTGATGACTGGTGACTGGTGACCAGTTGACCAGTGATTGGATGACCGGTGACTGGTGACCAGTTGACCGATGACTGGATGACCGGTGACCGGTAACTGGTTGACCGGTGACTGGATGACCGGTGACTGGATGATCGGTGACTGGATGACCGGTGATGCTGATTGCCTGGAGCCTGATTGACTGGTGAGTGGATGACCGGTGACTGGATGACCGATGACCAGTTGACCGGTGACTGGATGACTGGTGACTGGTTGACCTGTGATTGGATGACCGGTGACTGGTGACCAGTTGATCGATGACTGGATGACCGGTGACTGGTGACTGCTTGACCAGTGACTAGATGACCAGTGACTGGATGACCAGTGACTGGATGACCGGTGAATGATGACCAGTGACAGATGACTGGTGGACTTAGACTTTTTCGGATACTAAGTACCCAAGATGCCACCTTGATGGGTCTTACCCCGGCAGTACATCCATATGGGGTGGGCTCCCATCAGTAAAGAATTGTCGTATAACCCATCAAGGGTTGACAAGTTCTTTACTATCAGCTTCTCCACCATGGAAATATTCAGCCAACTCGAAGAACTCGGCTAGATGTCCAATAAAAGTCCAGGTATATTATATCGTAATCGCTGAAGAACCTGGAACGAAAAGAACAAGTTGATATTCTGAATATATAAACACTACTTCCGAACCGACCGCACACGAGCGTTGTGCCGAATAGCGAGAGTCGCGAAAACGCATGTCAAGAAAAGCCAGTCAATAATTACATGAAATTGAAAATCGAAATTTTCAAATAATAACATAGATAGTGAAAGGAGTGATAAATAAAACAAAGAAACACAAGGATACAGAAATTTAACCGTGAGGAAAAGAAATAATCCGAATTTCTTTCACAGGTAAAAATTCCTTGTTGATTTTCCTTGTCAACAGAAAAGAAACTGACACGTGATCAATTGAGCGGGAGGAGTTACGTCACACAGGTGACTGCCTAAGGGACCTTCTGGTTTAAGACTTTAATTGACGACTGAAAGGTCGTTTTTTCTGTGGAAGGTGTGAAAACAGAAGAGAATAGCACATTATTTATAGGTTAATGTATTGTGCAGTTAAAATTGATATATTAAGCCTTGTTGCCGGATAAAGGAAAATACTCGCCTTGCTATTAGCTAAGCGCAAAATCAAAACGTCATGTGCAAATACAGGATTCACAAGCAGCCGTACAGTCAGGTTCGGGACCGTGTGTTCGCATGCATATTAGTTAGAGCTGGGTATCACCAGAAAATAGTCTCACGAAATTATCACGATATCAAGTGTCCGATACGATACTGTATCACTTTACCTTAACCTTGTTGCTTTTTTCTGTATTTGTCGCAAATATATATGAGTATTGTGTTAATACTTAGAATGCTGGGTAAAACTTTCAGCAGATAACAATTTGAAATATTTTGTTTCCAATTTTTCCGAGAAAATAAGCTTTAACAGTTCATGCAAATTGTCAGCTCTCTCATCAGGAGACAATTTGCATGAAATATCAGAGCCTTTTTCAATATCACGATTATCACAACGCAGTATCATCACAAAAAATATCGTGATATATCGATGCATTGATGATATCACCCCAGGTCTAATATTAGTTGAGGTTCATAGACGGTAAAAATGAAATCATTGTCATTGAAATACTTACAATTCAAATACAGCTGAATAAACGGAATGTTTCGATCCTCAACCCAAAAGCCTGATGCATATTTTTATAATCTTAAATATCAGTTTACAAACGTCCAGAAACTGGAGCTGTGCACCTTTTCTGTGACATATCAAAGCCAAAAGCCAATAACTACATATGGTCGTTGCAAGGAAAGGTATCAATTACAGCCTTTTTGGGGTCGATTAGTTACACTCTATCCATAACATACATACACCAAATTTTCTTTATGGTTGTTGTCAACGTGATTATCATTCACCAATGAAATCAAATCGCGTGTTTGTGCGAAATCTAGATGACGGTTATTTATCGCCGCGCTATTCTTGTCACTGTGACGTCAAACTGCCGTGTAAATAGTGTTATCTGTAAAACCTGGACTGGACATTGGCAAACGATGCAAACCAAGATCAGACGCCGCAGAACGCGGCGTCTGATCAGGGTCTGCATTGTTTGCTTAAATTAGAGGAAATTAAGGGTTTGATGAAACAGTGTTCCCGTTCAGGACCATTTTCCCAGCCTACACTCAGAGACAATCGACACACCAGTGCTGTCAGTGCTTTGATTTTATCTGGTCATAGTTTTCATATTGATTGGTGCAACAATAAAATAAAATTAATTTTATAAAACATATTTTTCACAATACATTTATGCCATCCGTCCCATGAAACAGGCATTTGCAAACAGTGTAAACTCAGATCGGACACCGCAGAACGCTGCGTATTATTAGGATCTACACTGTTTGCATTGAATACAGGAATTTCTATAAAACTTGGTAAAAATGAAAGCTAACCAGACAGACCTTCTACTGGAAATGGACCGGTCCATAGAGTTAACGTAGAAGTGTCTATTCGGCATATATGGGTTAAATCAATTTTATCAAACATATTTGTCACAATATACTAACCGCTTAGCACTCTAGGTTAATTTTCAGCAGACGACATTTTGAAATATTTTTTTTGTTATTTTTCCCAGAAGAAAGGATTCGACATTTCATGCAGATTGTCTCCATTGTGCGCATTGAGCTCATTCAGGGATTTTCGAAAATTTATACGATGGTCACTAGCTAGTTTGACCAAAAAAACAAAACAAACTTGACATCTTGACATTTTTTTTTTTTCTGTTTTCAGGTTTGTGAATGTGTTCAGTGCTCTCAATGATTCTTTCTTTTCAAATTCTATATATTTATAATAACTTTCCGGCAGTGATTTACATAGTATTTTTACTTATGCTATAGAAACAGTGTCAGAATGCTAAACATATTTGTACCTGCAAAAGTTTTTTTTCGCAGCTGATAACGCGCAACCTGGATACTCATTTTAACGATATTGAAAAGAAAAAAGTACTGGCATTTCATGTGAATCGTCTGCTTGATGATTCACATGAAATGTCAGTACTTTTTTCTTAAAAAAAAAACAAAATACTTCAAATTGTCGTCTGCTGCAGTTGTGATCAGTACTTTAAGGGTTCAGTTCCTCTGACCTGGTTGAATCGCAAGGATAAAAAACTTTCCATTTCAGAAATAGATAAAAATAAATCATTAACGATGACTATGAAAATTACTCACGCGGACCATTCAGTTCTAGAAAGAGATAAGCAGCTGATTGTATTTTACAAGAGTTAATGGAACAATGCTGAAAATGTATCTGAGAACTGAGACACACCGCATGAAAACCAACAATGTTTGTCCGAAAATCGGAACAGCAGAAATTCAAAAATCCCACGAAGTCTGTACGTGAAGTTTCTTATTTACATGATGCATTCTTGACATACTTCCAAGAATGGCGAGACTCCATTGTTAGACATGATTCGTTACGTCTTTTCCTGTTCACAAAGTGCTCGGTAAGGGAAATACTGTTTTTCTCTAAAAGTAAAGGTTATCGACTTTGCCTCTGTTTTGTCATTTTTTGACGAATCAGTTGATTGTCTTTGTCACGTTCTTAGCTATAATAAGCAACACCGGAGAAAATTTCTTCAGCCAGTCAAGATAATGCTTCATTTTCCTGTTCATTTTCGTATTTGTGCCATCGTTTTAATGTCAGCTGAAATGAAATCGTCTTTGTGTGACATAAGCTTTCACAGTTGCATTGAACTCCTCCCAAACATCTATAGAACGAAACTCATTATGCAAACACAGCTATGTAAAGTCATTGCTTTAGATACGACACTCTTTTTTCAACCATAACATCACGAAAACATACCTATATAATTTTTACCCCCTTAAACCCCACCTTTATATAGTAAAACTGGGGTTTACAGGGGTATACATAATTTTTCTTATTTCTGCTCAAAACAAAGATTGTGGGTACCCGTTAGAACCGCCTCGGCGAGGCGGTTCTAACGAGTACCCACAATCTATGTTTTGAGCAGAAATGTGAAAAATATCTGAATTTTTATCGGAAAAATCTTGAGTTTTTTGGTGGTGAAATTTCCAATATATTTGTATAGGCGTGTTTTCGTAATGATATACTGATGACAGCTTTTCTTATATATCCGAGAAAACAGATGCCTCACGGAGGCGCTACTAATGAGTAGATCTATACACAACTTATGCCTTTGTGGAGAAATAATAAAAGTATTTAGTTTGATACCCCTCTTGTCTAGAACTTTGCAAGCAATGACATGCATTACGAAAACACACCTATTCAAATATATAGAAAATTTTACCTCCAAAAACTGAAAATTTTCAGATAAAAATTGTTATATTTTTCATATTTCTGCTCAAAACATAGATTGTGGGTAATGGTTAGAACCGCCTCGTCGAGGCGGTTCTAACGAGTACCCACAATCTATGTTTTTGAGCAGAAATAAGAAAATTAATGTATACCCCAGTTTTACTATATAAAAGTGGGGTTGAAGGGGGTCAAAATTAAATAGGCATGTTTTCGTGATGTTTGCCATACAATATAGAAAATTAGGAATATTTTGGTATTTAGGCCAGTTCAGGCAGACAGATTGTTGCCGTTAAAAGGGTCACTAGAAGTAACAAAAAAAGCTGAAAAGCTGGTTTATTTGCTTAGATTATGATCAAAGAAGGGGCACAGCATTTCCTACAAGATTGCATGTGCCTCAGAGAAGATGCAGATCAGGCTGCGTATCCGCGCAGTCTGATCAGAGTCTTCCCCCTGTCCGCCTGGATCCTTGGCTACCTACAGAGAGAGTGCTCTGCGAAAGTCTGATCAGCCTGCTGAGTCCGACGGGCGCATATGCAATCTTGTAGGAAATGCTGTGCCCCGGCATAAATGATAATGTAGCAATCATTTGAAACTCCGGCTCCGTAGGGGCCGGGGATAGCGGAGATAGCCGGGCTTAAGTGGTGATTTAACCTCCGATGATTCCTGGCAGTGCCGTAGACGTGCCGAGGTATTAACTTCCCGCAAAAATGCTTTGCATACACTATTGGCGACGTCACTAAATTGATACCTAATTTTTAAAACTTATTTACACAGGAAGGCGCGCGCAAGCTAGTGTATACATGTATCATAATCTATTGACTGAGCTGAAGGTAGCGTTGAGCCAATGAAAATCAATCTATTTATAACTTATATAATAATATTAACGTATATTAGAAGCTATTTCTGTGTGGCTGATGAGGCCTGATAGGCGGAACATAGTACTAATTCATAATTCCTTGGAGCAAAATATTTCCTCAAGAATGCTATCACGCTTGTGATGAACGATGATGATGCCATCTGGAAACGCCAGAAGAGCATTTAATAGAATCTGAAATCATTTTATGATATCTATGTATCATTTTACTTTCATTTTATGATATGTAGTTAAGAAGTTAATACACCCTATGTATAATCAAAGCACTGGTGGGTCGATTGTCTCTAAGAGTATGCTGAGAAACTGGTTTTGAACGGGGACTTAAGACTGTTTCATTTAACTTTTAACTTCCCGTACTTTAAGCAAACAGTTCGGGCCCTGATCAGACGCCGCTTTTTGCAGCGTCTAATCTGGGTCTGCACTGTTGGCAAATGTCCCAGTCCAGGTTTTACAGATAACCCAGTATCACCAACACTCTGAAGCTATAACGACAAGAATAGCGCGGCTATAAATAACCGTTACCGGGATTTCGTCTAACGCGCGGTTTGACTACATTGGTCAGTTATATACACGTGATCAATTGCCTTCTGGAAATTTTGACGTTTGTATACTATGGCTCGATTGTAAACAAACGCAATGTTTTAGTCGACACTTGCAAATCATATCACCAAAGCCATGCTATCGCACGCGATATATATAACTCAAGGGGCATTAGCCTCTATTTATTTCTGCTGGCTATATCACGCTTCACCAAATCTAAAGATTCAAGCATTTCGGGTGGTTATCCAGATTTCTTAAGGGAACTTGTGCAGACGTGCATATATTTGTGATTTGGAGCTGCATCAGAATTAGGGTGTGGTTTCGCGCGAATAGCCATCGATTATCACCCCATCTCCAACACCACTGTCTCTACTGGCCATTCCAAGGCGGTTCCTCTATTGCAGTTCTCCTATCTTTCTTTGTGCGTTGGTGGGTTCATGTATAGTGTTTATGTTGTTATTATTTAATCCTTATCTCTCCTATTTGATGACTCGCTGTGCTTCGTAATTGTGGCTTTTCCTTATATTTACATATGTTTTTGCAGGAATAAAATCTTAATCTTTGATATAACACTGTGATATAACGCCGTGACGGCGAAACGTTGATGTTAATACATGATAAAGATTATTTCGTGTTGGTGTTGATCATCACGAAAACATATCTATATTATTTTTACCCCCTTAAACCCCACTTTTACATAGTAAAACTGGGGTTTACAGGGAGTACACATTATTTTTCCTATTTCTGCTCAAACCATAGATTGTGGGTTTCTCGTTAGAACCGCCTCGCCGAGGTCGTGAAACTCGGCGAGGCGATTCTAACAAGTACCCACAATCTATGTTTGAGCAGAAATATAAAAAATATCAGAATTTTTATCTGAAAATATTTCAGTTTTTGGTGGTGAAATTTTCAATATATTTGAAAAGGTGTGTTTTCGTAATGTAACTATACAACATTATATAACACCGTGCAAATACCTAAACAAAATAATGACCTTACCGTTTTAATCTAAATATTTCGAAATGGATATCAGTTCAAAGAAGACAACTCACAATTGTTTTGCTCTCTTCTGAAAAGAGATCAACTCTATAAGGAGAGACTTTGCAACCATAGGGAGCGAAGTCTTTCCATTTAGAATAGCAGGGGACTACTGCTCAGGAAAGCGATCCCTTTCAGAAAGGACCTATTTCCTTTTCAGAAGGTGTCTGGTGCGCAGGAAAGCGTACAGGAAATCCTTTGAAAATCACTTTTGTGGAAGGGGCGGGGGGAGATACCCATGAAACGACACAGTTACAAAATACAACCCTCCCTAAGAAAACGACAGAAGAAGAGATAAGGAACAATGACAAAACAAACGCCACATATGAAACGTATGAACAAAGTAGAAATCAATAAGCAACTACAGTATAACCTCCATGACTCGAACACCGATGGCTCATTTACCATGGCTAATTCGAACTCGTGTTTTAGTCCTTAGGAAATTCTCTTGATAGCCCAAGAAGATAAATATTTATGGATATCTAGGGGAATTTTCGTATTTCATCATGAAATCATGTATGTTGTGTGTACACGTTAGAATCGCCTCATTGAGGAGCTAACGTTACGTAACAAAACCGCTACCATTGATCATGTCTGTGCTTTTGTAGGTGTCAACGTCATTGTATACAACGTATACAATGACGTTGACACCTACAAAAGCACAGACATGTCAACGTCATTGTATACAACGTATGGGTGGTTGGGTGGTGCGAAGGTGTCATGTATCTTTTGTCACCCGGGGCGTCCAGCTGATATTGGCTGATAGTTGGGCAAGGCCTGCTATCCTTGTAGCAGGTAAGGGTAGGGAGGTGATGTTTTTATTTCTTCTGTTTCTTAACTTTCATTCCTGTTTCTCTTTCTTCCCTGTCCCTCCCTTTCATCTCTTCTGCTATCTCTTCTGTCTATTTTCTCCCTTTCTCTGGGAGACGATACAAAATGACCCACAAGGGTTGACGTGTCGTTAAACCCCAACTCAATCAAATGTATACAACGTATCAAATGCGACGATAATTATGCTTTTCTGGGCTTTTAGATGAGACTTAAATGAAATCATATAAAAAATACAAAACCAGTGATCGTTCATATTTCAATGAATCGAACATCGATGGCTTGTTTACCGTATCTAAACTATGGCTCGAACTACACAGGATTAGCACAAATATCCATAGTCCCTAAGATTTCGAGCCATACAAGTTCGACTATATTTGTTTCATAACATTTTCCGAGCCCTTCAGAAGAATCTGAACACGAGGTCTGCTGCACAAATAACTTCCTCAATCAAAAGCACAAATGATCCGTGCACAATATTTCCTACAAGATTGTATGTGCGCTGTCCGCGTGAGGACGCTTTGGATCCTTGGCTACCCACAGAGTGCCCTGCAAAGACTTCGGCTTTCGGCGACGCATACAAATCAGTCGGGACACAGTATTTCCTACCTGATTACATGTACGCCAAGCGAAAATACAGATCAGACCAGTCTATGCATCTGAGCAGACTGAGCAGAGACTTTGTGATCCGCCTGGGACGCTTGGGATTCTTGGTTATCCACAGAGTGCCCTGCAAAGACTCTGATCAGACTGTGCTCGTGCGCAGGCTGATCTGAGTCTTCGTTGGGATCAAATACAATTTTGTAGGAATTGCTGGGCACCGGCTCGTATTCAAGAAATACAATAAAAGTAAAAAAGATTGCCTTTGGAAACAAAGAACACATTACAGATAGAAAATGGGAGCCTCGGTTTTAATGAGACTCTTCATACGCAGTAATGAAGCTTTCAAAACTTCTTACGCCCTCTAGCGTTTACATGAGCAGAACTCCATTTTCAAAGAATCATGCGCAAAACTCGCAGATTCAGATCATTTTGCTCATGCGCAATGTATCAACCGGGCCTTTGCTCTCCATTCCTACATTCTGTAGTATCCAATAATTCTGTTAGAGGACAGGTAAGGCCCTAATTAGACTTCGCTGTCAGCACATGACCCGAAGGCACATTTTCGCTCGGTACGGCTTATTTGTAGGTAATGATTAGGAAGCCATTAACGGGTTGCATTAATGCCCAGTTAGGAAGCCATCTTCTAAAGATACGTGATATGAGGGAAACATATTGTGCCATTACTCGACACTCAAACCAGCCTGGGAGGTTAACCCAATATAGACTGGATAGACTCTCACTTTACTATACACTGAAAGAGTCCAATTTCAATTTTAGGTATGTCAGACTATGTTATTTAGATATTCCTAGAGAAAAATGGCTAAACTATTTGCAAACAGCGCAGACTCTGATCTTGGCCTGCATTGTTCGTCAAGTATCCTTTTACCAAAATTAACCCATTTATGCCGGATGAACTTTTCTACCTCAACTCTTTGGACAAGTTAGAAGAGGTGTATGGTTAGTTTCTTTTTTCTTGCCGACCATGGTCCTGTTTGTTTTTCCTTGTGTTCTGGCTTCAGATCGCCATGTCCAAAATTAGGAGCTACACCTTTGTACTGACATGTTTCAAATTGTTTACCAGGGCTGCGTTCAATAAAGCAAATCACTCGCGAGAGATGTTCAAACTCTATTTTGCATCTTCTGACCGATTATTGTAAAGCCGTCTGAACGATTATTGTAAAGCCTTCTAATGTGACCGCCAATTAAAAAGTAGCCGTTATTCTCGTATACAGGATTTAATGTTTTATCGAATAGATTATATCAATAATTATTAATTTAATATAGAATCAAATGACAAAAATCAACGCAGTAAAGATTCTCATATTTTGGTTACAAACCAGCATATCTAGGTTTTATTCGCATAGGTCGCCATTCTTGTTGTACCAAACAAGAGCTTGAGAATAGTTTGGGGATGCTCGCTACCGTCCGCCGAAATCTGTCACAACTCAACGGAAAGTTTGCTTTGGTTTGCGAGAAATCGTGAACGTCTCTGTTAACTGCTCAGGTCGCTACTGATGTGAAGGCAATATAATCGCTAGATGACTTTTTGGTTCATTTTCAAAGCAACCACTCATTTTGACTATATCCACTGCAGAACTGGCTGAATTATTGTATCAATTCTCGCATCACATGTAAACAAATCCAGAAAGTGGAATTATGCAACTATATGCGTTTAGAACCGTGACCGGCGTACTGTAAGATTCAGTAGTCTATCTCCTAAATATCAAACGTTTTCAAGTACAATAGTTCTTTTTTATTTCTATTCTCGACAATATCCACGTCAAGAACAGCAAGTAATTAACCAGAAAATGTAAGGTGTATGTGCCTTTTCCGTGGAGCTTTTAACCAGATACTTCTCACTATTTCAAGCAATGCTTATTGTCTACGTTTGATACTGCGGTAAAAACGTGTTTTCAAAACAAATACTTATATTAAATCACAGTTACAAACCAACTGAGATGATATTTGCAAATTGGGATACAGATTTATATAGAAGAAGACCTGCGACAAGGTCTTTGAAAGATCAGGTAAGAATCTGTTTTGGTCAATTAAAAAATCGAAAGAAGTGTTGAATAAACTAAAACCCAGAAGTTTTTGTGCATCAAGTCTGTCTACGTATGATTTTTTCACGCTTTACACTACACTACCTCATAATCTTATAAAAGGAAAAGTTAATGGATATTTCATAGGGAAGGTTCCCTCCATCTTGCATGTAACGGAAGAAATGCCTTTTTCACTTCCGAAAAGCATAAACATATACCTTATGGTCATATCAGAAAGTGTGTGAAGCTTTCACTTTTCTACTTGACAATATTTGTATAAGATTTGGTACCAAACTATTTAGGCAAATTGTGGGTATTCCGATGGGTACGAATTGCGCACCGCTTGTGGCTGATTTGTTCTTGTTCTGTTATGAAAGAGACTTCATGATGTCTCTCTCTGAAGAAAAGCAATCTGAAGTTATTGAAGCTTTCAGCTCGACGTCTAGATATTTGGACGATTTATTAAATATTGATAAGTACTTCGGTGGTTTGATTAGTCAAATTTATCCTTCAGAGCTTCAATCAAATAAAGCAAATTCTTCTGAAACTGAAGCCACGTTTTTTTTTTATTTGCATTTGTCTATTTTAGATTGGTTTATTTCATGCAAAATTTATGATAAACAAGAGGATTTTGATTTTGAGATTGTAAATTTTCCTTATTTGGAGCGTGGATGTTCCTCGTCGAGCATCCTACGGTGTTTATATCTCGCATTTTTTTTTTTCGGTTCGCCAGGGTGTCTAGTCATGTTACTGACTTCAAAACACGAAATAAATTGTTAACCGCTAAAATTCTCAATCAAGGTTATCGGTACCATAAACTCCGCAAAGCATTTTGCAAATTTTATAGACGTCAGTTCGATTTAGTTTCAAAATTCAGTGTTGGACTTAAATCTCTTCTACAACAAGGCCTATCGGAACTTGAATTTTATGGTGACTTAGTATATAAATTCAGAAAAAATATGCTTGCAATGATTTTAGCACTCAATTTCGTAAAATCATTCTTCGAACAGAATTGTAATACTACGAACTGCATGCATGGTAGCTAACCCAATCACAGTTAATAACTTTGCTTTCTCTTTGGTTGCACGCCGCCGGTGGGTCGGGTCTCAGACTCTATGAAGGCTCCGGCCTAAAGACTTTTAATTAAGTTGGCTGGTGCCTAATGCACTGGTTCTAGTCTTTTGCTTCAGCATTTCAGTTATTTCTTGCTGTCGAGTCCTCATCGTTGTATTATCTCTGTATTCGTTTGATTTTTATGTTCTCGGAGGGAGATGTTGCAAAGATGAGTTAGGAACCCTTCACGCGGTCTGAATAAATGTCTTGTGTATACAACGGCAGAACTTAGTGCGAATGTTATGGCCACTTAAAATAGATTTAACATCCCCGCCCCCTCTCCCCCTCCCCCACTCCCCACACCCTCCTATCAGTAATATTTTACTGACCGTTCCAAGGGCGTACTTCTGTTGTTGTTTACTATTTCTGTCATTGTATGTCTTTGCATGTATCTCCTGGTGAATTTTTTATTTTGGATTGCCGTTTGGTCATTTGTTTTTGGAAAGAGACTGTCCTTTTGGCTCTCTGCTTGTAGTGTTTTGATTTTCGTGCCGTTGCTTTGAGTGCGTCCTTTTTTCCCTTTGGTGTATCGGAACGGATGGTGTTAGTAAGTGTATCGATTCCTGATCATTGCTTTCTTTTCTATTTTTTTTTCTGAAATCCCATTTGTATGCTGCTGGTGTAATTGTGTAACAGCAGTCTCTTGTCGAAAAACGTTCATGTTTGGGACATCGGTGCCTGGGAGGGTCTTCTTAGATTCCATAGATGCTAACACCTAGGTTCATGCCCCGGGGTTGGGCTAAAGGCCAAAATTTACATCACCTTTGTAAAGTGGTCTAATGCATTTCTGTTACGCAAACAATGTCTGTTTCCTCTTCCTCTTGGTGTCTGGGAAGGGTTGTGGTTTGTGATTGTGGCACTCCCTGGACTTTTCTCTTACCTTTTTTTGCATACCACGCCTATTGTGTTTGTGCCGTGTGGAGACCCTAGAAAGTGTCCCCGTACATTCATTTAATGGTGTTATTATTTCAAGTGTCAGGGGTTGCACTTTACAATCACTTTTCGTATTCCTCTTCCTCAGGATTCTTATTTACGTTTGTTTGATTTGCGCTTGTTTGGTTATGTCTGTTCCCTTTTCCTTTTGTTGTCTGGGAAGGGTTGCCGTTTGTGATTGTGGCACTCCCTGGACTTTTCTCTTACCTTTTTTTGCATACCACGCCTATTGTGTTTGTGCCGTGTGGAGACCCTAGAAAGTGTCCCCATACATTCATTTAATGGTGTTATTATTTCAAGTGTCAGGGGTTGCACTTTACAATCACTTTTCGTATTCCTCTTCCTCATGATTCTTATTTACGTTTGTTTGATTTGCGCTTGTTTGGTTTTGTCTGTTCCCTTTTCCTTTTGTTGTCTGGGAAGGGTTGCCGTTTGTGATTGTGGCACTCCCTGGACTTTTCTCTTACTTTTTTTTTTTTACTTTTAATCATAGATCGGGCTGTCGGTCGTATGACATTTTCCCAGTATCATTAATTCAAGGTCACGGTGAACTATATTACATGGTTCAGCGATTTTGCCTCACATCTTGATGTCTATATGATGGATAAATGTCGTACCTGACATATTGGTTCCATGTGACACCAAGATTAAACTCATATCATATGTAAGTCACTGTGACTTATATTCCATGGTTCAGCGATTTTGCCTTACACCTTGAAGACTATTTGATGAATAAATGTCGTACTTGGAATAATGGGTCTCTGTGACTCATATAATTTGTAGGCAGTCTGAAATACCCAGGTAGCATTCTTTATAAATCTATAGCGGGCCGTTATCGGCCCGTCAGCTACCCTGACGGGCCGATAACGGCCCGCTATAGATTTATAAAGAATGCTTACTGGGTACATTCTATGGTCAGAAATTTTGCCTTAAATCTTGAAAGCTTTGTGATGGATAAATGTCGTACTTATGATAGTGGGCGCACGTGACTGAAACTTGTATGTACTGTGTGTATAGAAAAGATAAAAATACTCATGGTGGTAGGTGATGCTACTCATTTTTAGAGACATCTCTCGCATGCAATTCATGGAAATGGAAATAACTCTGAAACAGTCAGGGTAAAATATTTGCAAACAAATCTTCTCACTATGTAGCAAGTTGATATCGATAGCCAAACGGGACTGTCGAACACTTCCATTTTTTCGAGACCAGCTTGATAAAGTCTCAGCATAAGGGTAAAAACTTCCATGATGATTTCAACTTCGGAGAAATTGTCTGGCCTGCCGAGCTTGGTAAATCTGATACCATGCTAAGTCAGTCCGAAGGACAAACGTTATTTGACATTGTGGATGATCATGGCTTCGAACCAATGATACACTTCTCTACTCGTGATAAAACACCTTCATTATGAAAACATGCCTATTGAAATATACTGAAAATTTTACCACCAAAAAGTGAAAAAATGTCAGATAAAAATTCGGATATTTTTCAAATTTCTGCTCAAAACATTGATTGTGGGTACTTGTTAGAACCGCATCGGCGAGGCGGTTCTAATGAGTACCCACAATCTATGTTTTTGAGCAGAAATAAGTAAAATAATGTATATCCCTGTAAACCCCAGTTTTATTATATAAAAGTGGGGTTTAAGGGGGTCAACATTATATAGGCATGTTTTCGTGATGGGACTTGATTCTTACCTTTTTACCGGGTCAAATCCAGGATATTCAATCTCCAGACAAACTTAGTAATCACGACATTGTTTCAGGATTTTTAAGAATCTTCATTCTACATATAAAGAAACCTCGGAGGAAGGTGTATTTATATCAGAAAGGTGACTGAAACTATATGAAGGATGCGTTAAGATATACAAAGAAGAGGAACTTAAACGGATGCTCGATCGGTAGAGGAGAACTTTAATTTAATAACTTCATTAATTCATGATTCAGCTGATAAGCATATCCTCTCAAAAATTAGTAGGTCTGTCTCTTCGATTCCTCGGATCACTCCAAAGATAAGAAGAAAGATTTGCAGAAGAAATAAAATTCATGCTAAGACTTTACAGAATTCTGCGGAAGGCGGCGTCGCACCTACTGGGGCAAAAGTCACAGCAGCCACAATCAGAACGTGGTTATTATATAAGTCTATTATATTCTTAGTAGTGCTTAGCTGGAAAAGTGACAAAAATTAAGACAAGGGTTATATGATTATGTGGAAATAGTTACAAAAATAAATTCAAAAATCATATCCAAACCACGTGCACGTCTGCAAACCCGGGAAAAATCATGTGCAAAGTTTCAAAAAGACCGGTTTAAAATTGCATGAGTAGTTGCAATCACAAGGTATCCACTGTCTATACATCTGAGGTCAGTAAATGACAAAGTTCAAAAAGTACAAAAAATGACAAAAATAAGGCAAGGATTATATGAAAAGCACATGCACATCTTCAGACTATAGAGAAAACATGTGCAAAGTTCCAAAAAGATTAGTATAAAATTGTATGAGGAGTTGTGCTCACGAAGTACCTATTGTCTATATATTGAGGGTGAAAAATGGCTAAGTTCGCAATGTGAATAAATGTGAAAAAAAATCTAACAATTACATCCAAACAACATGCACATTCCCATACCATGAAGAAAACGCA
This sequence comes from Anodontia alba, assembly GCA_964016985.1. Classification (NCBI taxonomy): domain Eukaryota; kingdom Metazoa; phylum Mollusca; class Bivalvia; order Lucinida; family Lucinidae; genus Anodontia; species Anodontia alba. Next base: position 22,190,754 of record OZ024832.1, on the reverse strand, counting down.
TGCAAAGTTTCATAATAATCGGTACAAAACTATAAGAGGAGTTGCGCTCACAAGAGGTACCAACGGTTTATATATAAAGGATGAAAAATGACTTGAAAAAGTGATAAAAATGATCTAACAATTATATCCAAACCACATGCACATTCTCATACCATGAAGAAAACATGTGCAAAGTTTCAACGCGATCGGTTTAAAACTGTAAGAGGAGTTGCGCTCACAAGAGGTACCCACTGTTTACATTTTGAGGGAGAAAAATGAAAAAACAATAATCTAATTATTACATCCAAACCACATGCACATCCCCGTATGCAAAGTTTCATAATAATCGGTACAAAACAGTAAGAGGAGTTGTGCTCACAAGAGGTACCAACTGTTTATATATAAAGGGTGAAAATGACTAAGTTCACAATGTCATCACACCAGAGATACAGAGGACTCATTGAAACTTCAGGATACAGATACATGAGGGTATTAGGTGGGGAAATGTGGTATAAATTTTAGCCAACCAAATGCAATATAATGCAAATAAATAGGAAGAGAACGAATATGAGTGACACTTCTTACACTTTAGAGGCTACGGTCCTCGAAAATGTGGATTCCACTAAATACCTAGGAGTAACAATCACTCATAACTTGAGATGGAGCACACATATTAGCAACATGTGTACTAAGGCAAAAAGAAATGGTTTCCTGAAACGAAATCTTTATCAATGCCCTATGGATTTGAAAGAGGCAGCATATAAAAGACTTGATCACCCCGTTTCGGAATAATGCATGTGTTTGGGATCCAAAAGGCATGGTTCTTCAACGAGAAATCGAAAAGGTTAAGAATAGGGCTGCTAGTAGCATCGGGACACAGGGTGATGTTGGCCGGCTGTAAAAGTGCTTTAAACGCCCCGCCCCCCGCCCCCTCTCCCCATCCCCACCCCTCCCGGTGGTTTATTCTACTGACCGTTCTAAGGCGGTAGTCCTGGTGTTAGTGTTACTCTTTTTTACTTTGTGGTTTATTCTACGAGGCGATTTGTTTTATGTCTTGTCTTGCGTTATTTTGTTCTTGTGTTTTTCAGTCCTTTTAGCATTACGAATACCTCACTTAGGGAAGAGAAAGCTAGTCTTGGTGCTTTTCGTACGTTTGTTCGATTTGCGCTTCTTTGGGTTTGTCTGTTTCCTCTTCCTTTTGATATCTGGGAAGGCTGCGGTTTGTGATTGTGACACACCCTGGACTTTTCTCTTACCCCTTTTTTATAACTAGTAATTATTGCTTTGAAACTGGGAGTATAAATGGAATACTAGAAAAACTAAGAGTCTCTCAAGAAAAGACGGAGAGACAGTAAATTGGTTCTTTTGTACAAAGGTCTAAACGGTGCTGCCAGAATTCCAACAGAGGACCTTATCCCCTCCCCACCTCCACCCCCCCCCCCCCGCGTCCCCCCCCCCCCCCCCACACACACACACACACAAACACAATTAAGCGCGGTAGAAATCATCACTCACTGACTTTTCCTGCAAGAACTGGCCTTTACAAGAGCCCATTCTTTCATCTGCTGAAAGTGCAAAGGATGGTGTGACTAGGTTTACCTCTCTGGGGAGAGCTAGGGACTAACTTCCCATATTACGGGTCCTGGTGAATAAATGTCATTAGACAAGTAAACATTCTGATTCTGATGTGAAATTATACAATTATTAACTGTTGATTCATTTGACATGATGTGATGTCGACCAGAGAACACCAATATTAACCGAGGCAGAGCCGAGATTAATATTGGTATTCTCTGGCCGACATAACATCATGCCCAGTAACTCAATAGTCAACAATTATTTTATTATATAATCACTCCACTGACTGACTTTCAGATGCGATGTTAAGTCGATATTCAGAGTAACATGTTAGAGTTAGAAAAATGATGCAAAACGTTTACTTTTATTTACTTCTTTGATATTTTCTGCAGCGTATAATCACTTCACTGACTGAATTTCAGATGCGATGTTCAGGGTAGCATGTAGAAAAACGATGTGAAATGTTTTTTCTCTCGTTTTCTTCTTTGATGATGTCCGCAGCGGTTTGTTGATCTAGAATTGGGCCAAACTGCAACACTGGTTTCCGTATTTGCAAAAAGTTCAAACAGCAGAACGAGATCCAGCAAGCTGTTACGTAGCCTAGCGCATATAACATAAGATTTAACTCATATCATATGTAGGTAAGTGTAACCTATATATCACAGTCAAGTGGTTTGGCTTAATATCTTGAAGACTGTGTAATGGGTAAATGTCGTACTTAAGATAGTGTTTGCATATGACATAAAGATTAAACTCGTGTCATATTTAGGTAAATGTGACCAATATTCCACAGTTCAATGACTTTGCCTTGTGTGGTGAACGTTATAGTCGGGAAGTTGGTTCCATATAACAAAAAGATTCATTTTTAGTTAAAAGATATAAACAGATTAATACTCTGGCAATGAATAGTTAAGTCGTATTCTAAACTTCGTCTCTAAAATGTCCGACACGTTATTTATAGCGATTGTAATATTTCTAATCATCTCTTCCGTGAACATATATTTCATCTTCACATGTTTCCTTTTTCTATGAAAATTACCTTCTTGGTTAATGAGAGCGCAGTCTAGTGCTGTGTCATCAATTACAATATTAAGAAAACTAAATACATTCTGTAGTTCCTTTCTAAGATCAGTGAGCAGGTTTTCGTAGAGAAGTGGATAAAGTGGCCCTGTAAACTCTCGAAGGATCACACTATTCACTTTGCGCCACCTCTTGGTATGCTTAAATACGTATTCAGGCCATACTGAAAAACAAAGCAGATCATATCACGTTAATGTTGTTTTACTATACACCCACCGAGAGCTGCAAGTACGGAACATGACTTCATGAGAAAGAGTAACTAAATACTATGGAAAACCTAGCTTTTGTGGAACGTCCATGTCTCCAGTAGTGTAAATTGCTGTCCATTCCAAGGCGGTTATTCTGGTGCTGATCGCTTGTTGTTGTATTTCTAGCATTGTGGTTACCCGCTATACGGTTGCCCATCCATTCTGCTTACTGTTAACGTGTTGTGCAGCTAGCGTTTAGTCATCTACTTCAATGACTGTTCATTTTGCTTTCTGTTTTCTTTCTGTATGCATTGTTTAACTGTTTAGAGCTGCATCAGGAGATACGGTTGAGTGTTTGTGAGAGTAAAACTGGTTTAAATCCCCGAGTAGTTTTTCTACTGACCATTCAAAGGCAGTTCATCTGTTGCAGTTCTTCTTTGTGCATCGGTGGTCTGACCATTCTAAGGCGGTGGTCCCGGTGTTCATTCTTCGCGAAATCTTTCCAACAGATGCAGGACAGCTGTCGGACAGACTGAAATTTTTGGCAGGACAAAATAAAATTCTGCAGGACAGGAGGCTTGTCGGTTATTAAATTACAATCTTTTTTTCACCAGAATCACAGGACATTTGTCAGACAAACTGAAATTTTCTGCAGGACAGAAAGAAAATTTGCCGGTTTTGTCAGACAGTCCTGCAGTTTTCGCGAAGACTGGGTGTTACTTACTCTTTGTTGCTTTGTGGTTTATTCTACGAGGCGATTCGTCTTGCCTTGTGTTATTTTGTTCTTGTGTTGTTGTTTTTTGTGTGTGTTTTTTTCTCAGTCCTTTTAGCATTGCGATTACCTCGCTTGGGGAAAAGAGAGCTTATCTTAGTGCTTTTCGTACGTTTGTTCGATTTGCGCTTGTTTTGGTTTTGTCTATTTCCTCTTCCTCCTGATGTCTGGGAAGGGCCGCGGCTTGTGAATATTGCGTTCCCTGGACTTTTCTCGTACCTTTCTTGCATGTGGCGTTTGTTTTGTCATAACTTGTTCCTTGTATATTCTTCCTTTGGTGCCTCGGGAGGGCTGTGCTTCATGATTGTGACATTTCTTGATATCTTAACTTATTAGCTCACATGAGCTCGAAGTGCTCAAGGTGAGCTATTTTGATCGGTCCATCGTCCCGCGTGCGTCGTGCGTCTTGCGTCGTGCGTTGTGCGGCGTCAACAATTTGCTTTAAAAGCCTACTCCTACTGCACCCCTGGGCCAATTTACTCCAAACTTGGTAGGAAGCATCGGGGTGACTTGAAAATTAAACATAGCTGAAATCGTTCCGATCGGAAATCTATTTTTCGCTTCTTCTCCTGAACCAAAAGGCCAATTGACTTGAAACTTGGTAGGAGGCAATCGAGGTAACTTGTAGAGCAAAACTAGCTAAATTTATTCTGATCGGAAATCCAAGATGGCCGCCATGGCTCTATTTTTCTCTTCTTTTCCTGAACCAAAGGGCCAATTGACTTGAAACTTGGTGGGAAGCATCGGGGTGACTTGTAGATCAAAAACAGATAAAGTCATTCTGATCGGGAACCCAAGATGGCCGCCATGGCGGCAATCTTGAAAATCTATTTTTCGCTTCTTCTTCTGAACCGAAAGGCAAATTGACTTGAAACTCGGTAAGAAGCATCGGGGTGACTTATAGATAAAAAAAAATAGCTAAAATCGTTCCGAACCGAAATCCAAGATGGCCGCTTGAAAATCTATTTTTCGCTTCTTCTCCTGAGCAAAAAGGCCAATTGACTTGAAACTTGGTAGGAAGCATTGAGGTGACTTGTAGATTAAAAATAGCTAAAATCATTTCGATCGGAAATCCAAGATAGCAGCCATCTGGGAAATCTATTTTTCGCTTCTTCTTCTGAATCAAATGGTCAGTTGACTTGAAACTTGGTAGGAAGCATCGGAGTGACTTGTAGATAAAAAACAGCTGAAATGGTTCCGATCGGAAATCTAAGATGATCTATTTTTCGCTTCTTCTTCTGAACCGAAAGGCCAATTGACTTGAAATTTGCTAGGAAACATCGGGGCGACTTATAGATGAAAAATAGATAAAATCATTCAGATCGAAAACCCAAGATGGCTGCCGTGGTGGCCATCTTGAAAATTTATAATTCGCTCCTAAACCGAAAGGCCAATTGACTTGAAACTTGGTAGACGCAGTGGGGTGACTTGTAGATAAATAAGATTTGACAGAAGACAACGCAGCTCGCCGGAAAGGGCTGATCGGATAAGAAAACAATCTTTAAATATCAAAGATTAAATGCAGAACTTAAACATAGCAGTAAATGACAGAGTATGACTTGACTTGGATGTCGGAAGAATGTCAAACTGAGGGATGGGGTATATGTCATTGAAATATCTTCCCTTAGGCTAGGGTGGATGAAATATGAAAGCTATGCCTTACATACTTCAGCATCTATGTACACTTTTCAAAACTTTAATACAGGTATAAATTACAAAGTATGACCTGATCTACACCTAGGCAGACGGTCAAACTGAGGAAGGGGTGTGTACTATTGAAAGGTCTTACCCTAAGGTAGGTGTGGGCCAAACATTAAAGCAGCATCTTGAATACTTTAGCAGTTACGAGCAGTTTTCAAAACTTAAACGCAAAACACAAACATGGGTTTAAATGACAGAGTATAACCTGACCTTGATCTTGGCAGAAGGTCAAACTGAGCAAAAGGTCTGTGCTATTAAAAGGTCCTACCCTAATGTTGGTGAGGGTCAAATATTAAAGCAGTATCTTCAATACTTCAGCAGTTACAAACACTTTTCAAAACTTAAACGCAGAACTCGAACATGGGTTCAAATGACAAAGTATGACCTGACCTTGACCTAGGCAGAAGGTCAAACTGAGAAAGAGGTGTGTGTTATTGAAAGGTCTAGCCCTAAGGCTGGTGTGGGCCAAATATTAGAGCTCTATCTTGAATACTTCAGCAGTTATCTACACTTTTCAAAAACTTAAACGCAAAACTTAAACATGGGTGTAAAAAACAAAGTAAGAACTGACCTTGACCTACATAAAGAGTCTATTTTGGGGAAGGGGTGTATGCTATTGAAAGGTCTTACCCTAAAGTAGGTGTAGGCCAAATATGAAAGCAGTAGCTTGAACAGTTAAAAAACTATGCACACATTTGAAAACTTAAACATTGTGCTAACGCGGACGCCGACAGACGCCGACGCCAACGCCTGGGTGACAACATAAGCTCTCCAGGGACATAGTCCCGGCGAGCTAAAAATAACTAAAATCTATTCTTTGCTTCTTCTCCTGAACCAAAGGGCCAATAACTTGAAACTTGAAACTTGATACGAAGCCTCAGGTTGACTTGTAGATATCAAAAGTATCTAAAATCGTTCCGATCGGAAATCCAAGATGGCCGCCATGACCGCCATCTTGAAAGTCTATTTTCGCTGCTCCTCCAGAACCGAAGGCCAACTGACTTGAAACTTGGTAGGAAACATCAGGGTGACTTGTAGATCAAAAATAGCTAAAATCATTCCGGTAGTAAATCCAAGATGGCATGCGGCCATCTTGAAAATGTATTTTTGCTTCTTCTCCTGAACCAAAAGTCCAGTTGACTGGAAACTTAATAGGAAGCTTCGGGGTAACTTGTAAATCCAAAATAGCTAAAATCGTTCCGTTCGGAATTCCGTGGTGGCCATCTTGAAAATCTACTTTTCGCTTCTTCTCCTGACCCGAAAGGCCAATTGACTTGAAACTTGGTAGGAAGCCTCGGGCGTCGGGGAGACTTGTAGATAAAAAAAATAGCTAAAATTGTTCCCATGAGAAATCCACGATGGCGGCCATCTTTAAAATCTATTTTTCGCTTCTACTCCTGAAACGGATGGACAATTGTCTTGAAACTTGATAGGAAGTATCGGGGTGACTAGTAGATCAAAATAGCTAAATTTATTCTGATCGGAAATCCAAGACGGCCACCATGGCTGCCATCTTGAAAATATATTTTTCGCTTCTTCTCATGAACCGAAAGGCCAACTGACCAACTTTGGTAGGAAGCATCATAGTGACTTGGAAATAAAAGGAGTTAAATTCGTTCCAATCAGAAATCCAAGATGGCCGCCATGGCCGCTATCTTGGAAATCTATTTTGCACTTCTTCTCCTGAACTGAAAGGCCAATTTATCTGGTAATCAGGTGAGCGGTACAAGGCCATCTTGGCCCTTTTGTTTTTTTTTTATAAGAGCACGATATTTCACTCTTTGATCATGGCATTTATACCTCGGAAGTTACTCAACATGACCTTTATTTATAGTGCCATGCAACAGTTTTCCACTTAACCATTGTTGCAAAATGATACCAATCGGTGTAATAGGACGGCGTCTTTATTACAACAGAGCTCGTCCTGAGAAAACGACTCTTTGGACTTTCGTTCAGATTAATCTCATGTCCAGCCCATTAATCAGGTCACATGTCTAGTTCATTGGCTGAAGTTTCCCCTTGGCCCACCGCTTATGTAGCAAAAGGCATAGGTTCTGTGAGACTGCACGGACGCGCTGACTCGTCTAAACCTTTGTTGTTCGCATATGCTATAACGGGTCTTTTCCAACGAAAGAGCTCAATTAATTCTGGGCCTGCACTGCTAGTGTAGTGCTATATTTCAGACTTTATGTAAACTTACTCATTATTTGGGCCCACACACCCTCCCCGCTTGTCCCATCACGGCCAGCCCAGCCCAGCCCAGTCCGACATATCTTTTAGTGGCATTAGCTACACATGACAGATTTTCGCAATTTCACTGGTGAGACAACTTTTATAACTCCCTGTTTGCATTCCTTCACATATATCCCCTTCTGAAAAGGGGTCTCCTCCTTTTAGATTTGACCCCTTTCCAGAAGGAAGCCAAATGCAATTTTGAAAGAGTTGCCTCCCTTGAAAATGTGCCTATTTTCCTGAATATAAAGAGTTGTGAATCGATTCTGAATCATGGTAACATTTCAATCAATAATGGCACTGGAAATCTTATCAATAATTAACAAATTCTGTTTTCTTGTTAATTAGATCATCTGCCGTAAAGAAGAACGGGTCCATGACCTTTCTTTAAGTGTTTCCGGAGCAATAGCAAACATTAAGATTGTCTACGCCCATATGCGTAGACAATTAGGCCTGATCTGCAGTACTAGTTGAAAGCAGTCCATCTGTTGATCTTTACTCTGTTGATTATAAATAACAGCAGACGACATTTCAGTATACCTGCAGTATCACGATCTTTCATAGAAGAAAGGATTGATTATTCTCCTTTTAAGACCATTTGAATGAAAAGTCATGTCTTATTTTTTGCGAGCAATAAGATAAGCATGACTACTGTCCTTTCGACATCACTCGGAAAGACATTTTTCAGCTTGGCGTTTTACTTTAAATGAAAATATTTTGTTCTGATTGACCATATCTTATCAGACACCATTTGTCTTTTTTTTTTTTTTTTTTTTTTTTTGTTTGTTTCTGTGGTTTGTTCTCAAGTATTTACCCTAAAACTAAATTTACGACCAAAATATTTTTCTGACCTATAGCAAAGTGATTTTCTTTTTTGCATTTTTGTCTAAGAAAATATTTTTATCCACTCGCACAAAGAAGTTGTGGAGAGGATATAGGGTTTGTCCCGTACGCGTATGTTCACCCTTTGTCATCGCTCTAGTGCTTACATTTATTGATGGATTTTTATATAACTTCACACAAATGTTGGGTATGACAATATCTCGAGCAAGTTTGACTTTCAGAGTCCTGGGCTCAAGGTCGAGGTCACTGTGGCTATTTTTAGAAAAAAAAACTTTGTCATCATTCTAGCGCCTACAGTTATCAATAGGTTTTAATATAACTTCACACATATATTGGGTATGACAATATCTTAAGCAAGTTCGACTTTCAGGGTCTTCGGCTTAAGGTCAAGGTCGCTGTAGCTATTTTTAGAAAAAAAAAAACATTTTCATTGCTCTAGCGCCTACAGTTATTTGATGGATTTTAATATCGCTTCACACAAATGTTGATTATGACGATATCTCGAGCAAGTTCAACTTTCCGGGTCCTGGGCTTAAGGTCAGGGTCACTGTGGCTCTTTTAAGAAAATCTTTGTTATCTCTCTTGAACCTACATTTATCGATGAATTTTAATGTAACTTCACACGAATGTTAGGTATGATAATATCTTGAGCAAGTTTGACTTTCAGGGTCCTGGGCTCAAGGTCAAGATCACTGTGGGTATTTATAGGAAAACTTTGTCATCGCTCTAGTGCCTACATTTATCAATGGATTTTTATACAACCTCACAAATTTTGGGTATGACAATATCTCGAGCAAGTTCGACTTCCAGGGTCCTTGGTTCAAGGTCTAGGACAATGTGGCTATTTTTAGAAAAATATTGTCATCGCTCTAGCGCCTACATTTATCAATTGGTTTTAATATAATTTCACACAAAAGGTGGGTATGACAATATCTTGAGCAAGTACGACATTTAGGGTCCTGGGCTCAAGGTCAAAGTCACTGTTGCTATTTTTAGAAAAAAAAATTGTCATCGCTCTAGCACCTACATTTAATGGTGGATTTTAATGTAATATCATACAAATATTGATTATGATAATATCTCAAGCAAGGTTGACTTTCAGGGTCCTGGGCTTAAGGTCAAGATCAATGTGGCTATTTTTAGAAAACAAATTGTCCTCGCTCTTGTGCCTACATTTATCAATTGATTTTTAATATAACTTCACACAAATGTTGGGTATGACAATATCTCAAGCAAATTCGACAATCAGGGTCCTGTGCTCAAGGTCAAGGTTACTGATGCTATTTTTAGAAAAAAAAAACAGTCATCGCTCTAGCCCCTACATTTATTGATGGATTTTAATATAATTTCACACAAATGTTGGATATGACAATGTCTCGAGCAAGTTTGACTTTTAGGTCCTGGGTTAAGGTGAAGGTCACTGTGGGTATTTTTAAAAAAAAAACAAAACTTTGTCATCGCTCTAGTACCTACATTTATTGATGGATTTTAATGTAAAATCAAACAAATGTTGGTTATGATATTATCTCGAGCAAGTTTGACTTTCAGGGCCCTGGGCTGAAGGTCGAGGTTGATATGGCTATTTTTAGAAAAACTTTTTCATCACTCTAATGCCTACATTTATTGACGAATTTTAATATAACTTCACATAAATGTTGGTTATGATAATACCTCGAGCAAGTTCAACTTTCAGGTTGCTGGGCTCAAAGTCAAGGTAACTGTGACTATTTTTAGGAAAAAAAAACTTTGTCATCGCTTTAGCCCCAATTATTTATAAATGGATTTTAATGTATCTTCACACAGTTTTTGGGTATTATAATAATTCGAGCAAGTTCAGCTTTCAGGTTGCTGGGCTCAAGGCCAAGGTACCTGGCTTTTTTTTAGAAAAAAAAAAATTTGTGATCGCTCTAGCCCCTACATTTATCAATATGGATTTTAATATAACTTCACACATTTGTTGATATGATAATATCTTGAGCAAGTTCGATTTTCAGGTCCTGGGCTCAAGGCCAAGGTTGATATGACTGAAATATGTTCTATCATGTGAGATCTAATCTCTCCCAACCTGAAAATCTGAATGTTTATAATACTGTAGCTTAATGTCAAGGTCATATATGAGCCCAGGACTCTGAAAGTTACCTACCCTACAGATTTCTACATGATTTGCAATCATTTTTACTATGGGTGAAAGTCACGACTAATAGTTTTGCATAAAAATTTATTTCTTCTGTGTAACGCGCCAAGCAAAAAAAAAAAAAAAAAAAAAAAAAAAAAAAAAAAAAAAAAACGACTTTCTAAAAGCTGTCGAAAGCAGTTATTTCTTATCTACTTTTTTTTCGTATTTTTTCCCAGAAAACAAAATATGATATTTCATGCAAATTATCTCCTTTGGAAATGAAATGTCAAACCTATTTTCAGGAGGGAGGGGTGGTGTAGGGATGGGAGAGGGAGTGTTGGGGGTGGAGTTGCTGGGGGTCAGGCCTCATTTTCGTACAATAAGCTAAAAGATGACTATGTTGTATTTCTTATCTGCTAAATTTGGCTGCTTAGTGCTAAAGATTAAAATATATATAGTAGCGGAAAAAAGAAACGCAAGGATTAATTCTGGGGTTGTATTTTTAAAGAAAATTGTGGATTTCATTTGATTGTTTTATTTTTTTAATTCTTTATTTCATTTTCTGTTAAATTCTATTGGTTTAGTGTCGTATAGCAGACGACGTTTGCAATAAATAGCGTTAAACACAGACATCCAACGTTATTGAATAATGGGTATCAATTGAGCGTGTGCCCACCACGGGCTGCTGTCGCGGCTCTCACTCTTCTAACCATAGACCCGACTAAGTTGTCAATGGTCCTTTGAGGGATATTATTCCACTCTTGAATAAGAGCTAGCTGGAGCTGTGCGACGTTGTTCGGTACCTTGACGCGCTTCCTGACCCTCCTGTCCAACGCATCCCAAAGGTGCTCGATTGGGTTTAAATCTGGACTGTATGGGGGCCAATCGAGCACTTGGACATTATTCTGGTTGAGGAAGTCGCGACAAACCCTGGCAACATGCGGTCTCGCGTTATCATGCTGAAACGTGAGATTATGAGCATTGACAAGCGGGAGGACGTGAGGCATAAGCGCCTGATCCCGATTGCGTACGGCTGTAAGATTACCGTGAATAACAACTAGGGGCGTTTTCACCCCATGAGAAATCCCACCCGAGACCATTACGGACCCCCCTCCCCCAAATCTGTCGACTTCTCGTACGCAAGCGTCAGAATATCGCTCACCAAGACATCGATACACGCGTTGTCGCCTATCTGACCGCTGAAGCGAAAATCGCGATTCATCGCTGAACATTACACGCCGCCAGTCAGCCAGTCGAAACCGATTTGGTGCATGGGCACGCAGCCATTGCATGCGGCGTTGACGTCGCCTGGGCGTAAGGTTCGAGCCCACGTAAGGACGGCGTGGACGTAAATCGAACTCTCGCAAGCGATTTCTGACTGTCCTTGGACACACACGAGGGCCATGTGTTCCGATAACTTCTCTTGCGGTCTCTGTCGTCGTCCTTATCCTGTTACGAAGGTGTACAAGACGTATACGTCTATCTTGACGTTGTGTCGTAACGCGCGGACGTCCGCTCTTAGGACGGTCAGTTTAACCTACCGGTAGCTCTAAGACGCTGAACTAAGCGCGATATCGTCGACTCGTGCACCCCAAATAGCTGCGCGACGTCACGTTGCGACCGACCCTGCAAAATTAGAGCAAAAGCTCTATCACCCTATCAAGTTGCGATAAGCGTACCATTTCTCTCAACAAACTCAAACAACAAACGTTTTGTGCAACCGATACGAATGGAACGACAGTTCGATTTGATAATGTGTTAAAGTCTCTACCACGCGACACTACCTGAGCAGCACGGATATAACGAAATTGTGCAGCGATATTGTGTAACGATATTGTGTAGCCTGTGTTCACGCTTCAGTGATTTTAAGTGATCCATACGCGGGGAAGTACACTGATGTCACCAAATACAGAAAACCAGATCAGTTTGTTTACAAACAAACTTTCAGTATTTAAAAATTTGAACTAGCGTTTCTTTTTTCCCCAAGTATACAAGATAGATCAATTTATGCCTGGCATGCTGGGTACAGGTTTCAGCGCATGATATTTTTAAACAGTTTTCTTATTTTTCTCAGAAAAAATGGATTTGGCATTTCGTGTAAATTGTGTCCTAAGGTGACAATTTACAAGAAATGTCATTTTTTATGAAAACAAAAAAATAGTTTAACATGCTATCAATTTGTCATCTGCTGAATTTGTCAGTAGAGCAGTAAAGGTTAATGACTTGTTGAAATTATGTACTACAGGAATCAATATATTTTTTGAGGATTTAATAGATGTATAGACACTGGCGAATCACTCATAAACTGAAAAAAGTCCGAGGGTTTTATGTTAAGTTTGTGAGTGACTTGCACGAACTTACACATCAATAAAACCAAAAAAAAATATAATTTATTCCATATAAATCAAACTTTGTCATCAAAATGTTACAGATGTTGCCAAAAATGCTAACGTTTTGAGATGGAAAGAAGAAAATATATCCGACGGATTCCCGCTCTGGACTTAATTGGTATCTACAACTTTTTTCTGTCAGCCAATTAAACTGCGTGAACTGTGTATAAAGATGAAATGTTGGAATTATACTGAATTAAGATAATAATTCACTTACTTTTATAGCTGTTTTTTCTGGCATAGCCAACGTGTCCTCCGCCATTTTGCAAATTGAAAAAAGCCAGTATATTTGCATATGGGTTTCTTATTAGGAGCACAGCCCTTTCAAACATGCTGAATTTCTTTGTAACAGAATGCGACTTAATAACCAATGTTCTATTCGTCTGGCTGTCACATTCAAATGGAAACCCTGATTTTTTTAATCGTTTATCACAGTAGAGGCTCGAAGTCCCAATACCTGCAAACAAAAAACGAAACTATGAAACACTTTAGAATGAGTAGCTTGAGCTGCGGTACAGGATGGGGTAGGGGTAGAAGGGAATGGGTCGGATCTTACAACATCGCATGAAATGCCTGTTCGTTATGACAACTGGAAACCACCCAACGGCCCAGTCAGCATTCTACGTAAATCTATAACGGGCCGTCATCGGCCCGTCAGGGTAGCTGACGGGCCGATGACGGCCCGATGTAGATTTACGTAGAATGCTAGCTGGGGGGCACATGTCGTTTATATAACGTCGAAAGCAGAGGGTAAAATACGAGAATCAAGGCAGCGAAGTACCAGTATGTATACATACCTCATGACTTAAAACATCTTTACACAAAGCACAGTCACAAATTGGAGTTTGTGAAAGAATGATTTTAGTTTTGTGTTTGTAACTTGTAACTTCTGTATTTTGACTTTTGAGCTTTATGTTTTTAGTTTTCGCTTTTGTGTTCTGTGTTACGTCTTTTGACAAGTGCGTTTTGCGGGTGCGATAAAGAACAAAAAAAACGAAAATGAGATTAAACAGGAAAAAAGTATTTGCTATTTTTCAGCTGTTTATGTGCTGCACTATAAGAAATACCCTTAGCTTTTAAGGTAAACACACTGGCCAAAGGTTGCCAGTGCATTTGCCGTTTCTTTTAAAATTAAAAAAAAAAAACAAAAAAAAAAACGGAAGTTACAAACAAAAACACAAAATATCCTTACACAAATCGAAGTGTCACATATAGGCTTCCGTATATACCTGAAACTTGTTGGAGAAGATGCCTAGTCCAGGTATTGCCAGCCCCTGGAAAACTGAACAGCCCTGTGACCGGAAGTGGCGTCTCTGAGAGTCGTGGGATTACAGGAGGGCACTGACAAGCCATTTGTTCGGATCTATATCCCAATGCCTCATCACCGGTTGTATTACACAAATCCTTGAACACAAAGTCAGAATACTTCACGCCTGCATCGTTCTTGTGTTTGCCTGTATTCCAAACTTCTTTTGTACCATTCGATGAATTCAAAAATCTCCTAAAAGAGACGCTTGAACTCTGCATCTGGATTGTTGGAACGCTTTTTAAATACATGGTATATATCAATAGTGTTAATATGATTATAATTATAACGCAAATACATAATTCAATTCGTCCAGCAAATCGTTTAACACATAGATTCTTCCTTTTGTGAAGGTCTGCCTGGATCGTCATATTTTATTTACCCTAAATATTCACACATTATCTCCTTACCATATTTGTCCTAAAAACTGACGTTCATTTTCCAACCTATTCTTGTATCTAAAAACTGCTGTAAGAGTAGCAAAAAGTGAGGACCCTGATCAGACGCCGCATTGTGCGGCGTCTGATCAGGGTCTTCACTGTTTGCTAAGGCCACTTTGTCCGAATGTTCAGGAAAAATACGGTAATTTACTGGAAATAGCAATTTTTGTTTAGTTCACTGACAAGGTGCAGTAACAAATCTCAACACAGAAAACTGACTGACATTTACAATACAGGTTATAATTGGGTATGTACTTTACACAGGTTATACATAAAAGCTGAAAAAAAAAATGAAATAGACAGAGTATAACTCATTACTTTAACAAGTCCATTGGAAAGAAACTTTAATAAGTTGGTGTTTACATTATCTTTTGTCCTGTAAAAAAAGTTATCTGGTTATCGATCAACCATTTAAACAATAAATATAAGTTGCAGTATTGTGGCGTTGTCAGTTTTTTTATTTGTACGGAAGCCTATATGTGACACAATGTCACTTAAAAGCTTTTTATAAGAGTATTTTGGTGTGTGTTTTGTATTTTGTGACTTCCGGCTTTGACTTTTAAGTGTTATGTTTTTAGTTTTCGCTTTTTATGTCCCCGCTAAAATGAGATTTCAAGCAAATTGTAGTTGGAGAAAATTTGAGATTTCATGCAAATGTCTCCGAAGGAGAAAATAGGCATTGAGATTTCATGCAAAGTGTCTGCTAAGGAGAAAACAGGCTTTGAGATGTCATGCAAAGTGTCTCTTAAGGAGACAATTTGCATGACATATCAAAGCCTATTTTAAAGGAAAAATAAGAAAGAAATCATCAATTTGTTGTTTGCTGATACTACCCAGGGACTGGTAAATACTATACAAATTTGCTCATTGAATCCATTCACCGAGTGACCGCCGCGATAGAGGAAGTGCTGAAACCTCTTTCAAGCAATGGTGATGTATGAAATCGCGGGTTCGAGCCCCAGCTGAGTCATACCAAAAAATTAAAAACTGGTGCTAGCTCAGTCTCTTTAGACTTCCTTTTTTGTATAGGATGTTTAACCCCATTACGAAAACACGCCTATTCGACTATATAGAAAATTTCACCCCAAAAGAACTGAAAATTTTCAGATTAAAAAGAAGTGATTTTTTTTCTTATTTCTGCTAAAACATAGATTGTGGGTCCTCGTTAGAACCGCCTCGGCGTGGCGGTTCTAACGAGTACCTACAATCTATGTTTTCGAGCAAAATAAGAAAAATAATGTATACCCCTGTAAACCCAGTTTTACTATATAAAAGTGGGGTTTAAGGGGGTCAAAAATATATAAGCATATTTTCCTGATGCTTAACGGCAACTCGGAACAGCAGGAGACATTTTCAATATTTGTTATTGCTATTTTCTGAGTAAAAGAGGCTTTGCCTTTCATCTTTGGTTTAAACATATTTATTTCAAATCTCTTTGTACAGCATATAACAAACATGTGATAATATAAATGTGAACAGGATTGGAACGTAAGCAAATATGCTTATATAGTTCTTCTCCTAATGGATCATCAAGATGTTACTTAGATGCCGTAGATCTACTACTCAATTAGATGTGTGAAACGTGAGTAATACATTTAACATAAAATTGAAAACAAGAGTGTACATATAAATACAGAAAATCGAACTTCTTCTTACTGCTCTGTATAGATGTTTGTGCCACATGTTTAAGTTTTATTAGATTCAGACAAAATGAATCGCATCAATTGTAAGAAGTTTCGAAAGGGATTGAAAAAGTAAGGGAGTAGTATATATAACAGAAATGAGAGACAAAAAGACGTTTATAAAGGGACTGGATGCTCATCCGCGGACCTGGGGAAATGGTGGAATGGTACATTAATTTATGTATGCATTCGCGCGACAGATATTTCCTTTTGTATCTGATAATTTACTACTCGAACCTCTTTGTGTCAATGATGTACTTTTGAACTTTCTCGAATATCGATGAATTGATGTCATCTGACTGTAAGGCATCTCCGAACAGCAGAAGATTAAGTGTTAAGTTGTGGTGTTGTGAAAGGATAGTGAACAGTTCTATACGTTGGCGAGCGTAAAGGGGACAATCAAAGAAGAAATGATACGCGTTCTCTATTCTGCCACACTGACAGAGCGGAGATTCTGTTATGTTTTTAAGGAACAAATCGTTACTCAGGCTACTGCAGTTTGTTCGAAGGCGTGTATGGAGCAGTTGACCTCTTCTACTGCCGCCATAGAAATACTTTGGGACCTTTTCTCTGTCTCTGTTTAAGAACTGTTTAAACATGTTTAAAGAGTCAACTTGTCTTGCCTCTGGTGTCAGATTATTCCAATCCCTAACGGTGGATGGCAGAAAGGAGTTAGAGTATAGAGATGTTCGCGCATTTATAGTTAGAAGGTCATTGGAGTTCCGTAAGTTGTACCTAGATGTTTGTCCTACGCTCTCTGGGACTAGAGAAGAAAGATAAGTTGGTGTTAAGTTGTTTTTCATTTTAAAGAACAGAGAAAGCTTGTGGTCATTTCGTCTTTTCTGCAGTGAATCCCATTTAATTTCATTGTAAAGATTGTTTATGGATATCAAGCGTGTAGTTCCAGTAGCTAATCGAGCAGGTTCATGCTGTATCTTTTCTAACTCGTCTTTTTCGTATTGGGCACAGTTGTCCCAGACGACATCTCCATATTCTAGAATTGGGCGTATAAAAGCGGTGTATATTATTTCAAGTGATTTGCGGTCTAATTTGAACTTGAGTTTTCGCATTATGTTAATTCTTGTCCACGCCTTGTCTTTTATGTATTGTATCTGGTGATGCCATGTTCCGTCATTAGAAAAGTATAGTCCAAGATGTTTATGCGAGTCAACTTCTTTGATTTATTGGTTTTGCATGAAGAGTGGAGGATGTGCAGGTTTGTTTACTTTACGAGAAATAACGAGAGAATTTGTTTTCGGAGGCTGAAAGGTAACTAGCCATTTTTCAGCCCAGTCTTCAATTTTTACAAGGTCTGAAGTAAGGAGTTCTGCAGACGTGTCTGGATCCGTTACTACAATATATAGGCTAGTATCGTCCGCAAAGAGACGAATATTAGAACCAATGTCGTTAACGATGTCGTTAATGTAGATTAGAAAGAGTAAGGGTCCTAAACAGAGCCCTGAGGAACCCCGGCGTGGGTATAAGCCCAGTCGGAGAAAAACCCAGGAAGTATTACCCTCTGTCTTCTTTGTGATAAGTAGTCTTTGAACCAGTCAAGAAGGGTACCCGAGATACCACATGCGTGAAGTTTATGTAAAAGTCCTGCATGCCAGACACGATCAAAAGCCTTTTTGATATCACAAAAGAACACTCTTATTTCTTTACCTTCGTTCAGAGCCCGACAGAATGTGTTGTAGAGAAAGGTTAACTGGTTAACAGTTGAATCACCCGGAATAAAACCAGATTGTAGAGGAGTGAGAATGTTATTGTCGCGTAGATGATTAAAGAGATGTTTAAAAACAAGGCGTTCAAACACTTTGGACTCAGAATTTAACAAGGTCTGTGATTAGTTAAGAGAGATAGGTCACCTTTTTTAGGAAAAGGAGAAAGGTTAGCGTCTTTAAAGGGTGTCGGAAAAGAACCAAGGCTTAAGGAATAATTAAAAAAAAGAGCAGAGGGGTTCAGAGATTTCACTTGCAAGTTCCCTAAGAACTTTGTTGTTCAACCCGTTTGGACCTGAGGCTTTTCCGTCAGCAAGAGACTTTAATACGGATTGGACTTCGTCCGGCCTCAATATTAAACTGGTGAGTGGAGTTGCAACAACATATGGTGTGAGATTTGGTAATGCAGCGTTTTGATCGTTGAGTACAGTTTGTTCACAGAAGAAATAATTGAGGAGGTTAGCTTTTTCTTGGTCTTCAGTATACAATCTGCCATTGTGATCTAGTGGTGGTAAGGATGAGTTTGAGGATAGTGCAATAAAGGATTTAAGTATGGACCACCAGCTACGAGAAGAAAGATTGTCTGATTTAAGTTTTTCAGCAATTTTGTCTGTGAGAGCTTGTTTCGACTGTCTTACCATTGTGGTAACTTGGTTCCGTAATCTTTTAAATTTTGCCCAATGAATTGCTGAATCTGTTCGTAATGCTTTTTTTATAAGCTCTTTTACGTTTCCTGATAAAACATTTGATATGAGTTGTCAACCAGGGTGGGTCTGTCGGTTTTATTCTGATAACTTTGTTGGGTATACAGACTTTTGCTATAGATAAGATTTGAGAAGTGACATTTGTTGCATAGATATCTAGGTTTTCATGACGCAGTGCGTCCCAGTCTGTTTCTGCAGCTTTAGCCCGAAGACGCTGGTAATCTCCTTGATCATAGCTCCATATCTGTCGAGTATATGATTTGATCTTTGGTTTTGCAAAGTTTAAAAGACCGAAAATAGGGCAGTGATACCGCAAATCCTGTTCAAGAAAAGGATCCCCAACACCGCTGGCAATAAGGCTGTTTTTGTTGTGTACAAGAATAAGGTCTATCAGAGATGAAGATGCCTCAGTTTAGTGGGTAGGTTCAGAAATTGTTTGGTGCAAAGCAAATTCAGAGCAAAGAGAATGTATCTTACGAGCTGTATTAATTGACAGCATGTTAAGGTTAAAGTCACCAGTGACGACGATGTCGTTATATCCCGTGTCTATAGCCAGGTTCAGGGAGGTTTCGATTAATGAAAAGTATTCTGCGTTTGCGTAAGGCGGTCTATAATAGACCCCAAAAAGAACGTGCTTACGCTTATTAGTGATATCAATCCATATGCATTCAATATTTCTCGACTCCAGGTCGTATCTTCGACGATAGTTAATGCTTTGTTTCACATAAAGAACCACACCCCCATGCCTGTCGGTTTGTCGATCCTTGCGTTCAGGTGGACTAAATGACTCGAAAGCAATTTCATCTGCGCCAATGCCCGGTTGCAGCCATGTTTCGGTCAGTGCAATTACATCAAAATTATGCAGTTCTGTTTGTATTAAATCAAGTTTTGGCATTAGACTTTGAACGTTATAATGAATGAAGGATAAATGATGAGTTTGATTAATTGTGTCAAGAATGCAACTGGGGAGATTAGAAGACGACGACGAGAAACTGTCATTTGATTTGTTTGTTTGTGTTGAGGTTTTACGGCCCAGTCAACCCAATGGGGTCATGTCGAGCGCGGTCAGTTTACCTAACCACACGTTTACTGGGCAGGCTTAGTCCTCTAAGCGGTTAACCAGTATTGTGTGATGTACACCCGAATCCTGAACCTACCTAGTCAGCTTCAAACTGTCATTTGAAGCTGACAAGGTAGGTCCAGGATTCGGGTGTACATCACCACTGCAAGCTAACAGAATGTATAACCAAGTAACAATGCAAAGGCAAATGAGTACCTTAGCTATATGTATCGTTAAACAGACATTCTTCGAGTACTTATTTCCGGGTGTTATTCGCTTAAAGTTATGGGTTACAGCCTGACTGGCTAATGATCCACTAGTACTAACGAGTCTAAGAACTGAAAAAGCATGTTGGTTTTGAAAATGAAAATTGAGTAGTATCAAAAAATGCAGAAAACAAGAAAATCTACACGCGCGACGATACACGGGCATGACAACGATCAACCGTTTCATTTCATGCATTAAGTTACAGTTGTTATCAAGAACAGAAGCAGCTCAATCGCCGTCATGCCAAACCAGTAATAACATAGTGAAGCCCCCGATCCCCAACTCCGCGAGAAAGTGCATCCAGTGTTACGGTAAAGTGAAGAGAAAATTGCAAAAAGATATAGAAAAAAGACGAATAAGATTGTTTTCGTGTGCATATCACTGAGAAGAGGAAACATGTTTTGAGAAAAACAAAAGTTCTTTTTTTTTAACAGAAACGTCGTTATTAATTTAAAATTTAGTCTATTTTGTTTTTGTAACATAGGAAAATAACATCAATTGCTTCAGGAAAAAGTGTTTAGCGAGAAAAAATATTTGTGATATACAATGCTGCCACACAACGCCAAAACTGCGTCAAATCAAACCTAATTCAACTTATTTAAGCGTTGAATGTCAACAAGTACAGCTTCAATGAAATTATTTAACATCACTAACCATGTAATTAATACATAAAGTGAATAGGTGATAAAGTACAGTAAAACAATGAGTAGAATAAAATAAGACATTATTAAACTGAGAAAATACGAAGACAAAACCAAAGAAACAAAACTGTGTTCAGTTTCTAAATATCAGTAGTTGGGCGTTACTTCCCTTGACCCGCTTACATTGTTACGCTTTATTAATGTGATAAGAAGCGTTAAAGGCAGGTACACATACGCTATACACAATGGACAATTGTACAATCATTATGACAGTCAGTATTGTAAAAGTATCAATAGACATTACATGTATGACATAATAATGTTTTCTATAATAATTGGTGCATCTTTCAGTTATCACATGAAGTATTGCTTCGATACATTCCGGTGCTCGAAATGTCAACGATGGTTAAAATTATTAATTTTCAGTTTGAGGCATAAATAATAATCGATCCATATCACGGAAGACTTGTCTCCGGAAATTCAGAAACTTATTTAAAAAAAAAAAGTCGTCTTCCCATCCGAGACTCGTCGAAATTCTGTGGTACGTATATAGTCATTGTAGTCAGCGGACACATGTGAATATCAGGCTGTCAAAAGTACAGGATAATCAAGATATGAGTCACTAGAAACAAGAAGACATCAGATTTTAGCATGATGTAGCACATAAAGTTGTTTCCAATATTAAACATGCAAAGTAGCAAGCAGACAATTCAAACGCTCCAAACGAACGCACTAAAGTCAGCCAACCATCTCCATCTTAGCAGCCGAAAAATTGTTAAAGATTTCTTTTGTAATGCAGCATCTGCGAAAAAAAGAGTCAGTTAACAAACCGCAAGTGACATAAGCCAAGAGCGCAGAATGGTCTGCCTGTACCGCCATGTGTAATATCAGTTATTTCATTTTCAATAAATACGTGTATGATTCCACACTGGTTTGCCTTAGACTGGCTGCAGTCTCCAGTGACAAAACATTCCCTCCCACGATCTATCCGACAATCCACCAAAACAAAACCAAAGCAATATCACGACTGTAAAGGCTGGTCACTTTGGTGTAGATTCACATGAACAGACAAGTCTTATTTACTCTGAAAAAAAAAATAATAATAATAAAATGACAATGGCGTCTGCTACAATTTCGAATGACACTTAAACGACTGACAACGACGTTGAGCTCCAACAAACGCTAACTATTTCCACAGGGATCTTTATCAGGGGCGGATCCAGGATGATTTCTGATGGAATTCGATTTGATAAATTTACCGTACTTTATGTGTTCGGACAGACAGGCCTGAGCAAACAGTGTAGACCCAGATCAGACGCCGAGAAGGACGGTGTCCGATCGGCTCTACACTGTTTGCCGCTCACAACACTTTTACACATACAGTATAACCTCAATGGCTCGAACACGGATGGCTCGTTTACCGTGGATGATTCGAACTCTTTTTTCAGTCCCTACAAAATTCTTCCAACAGCTCAAGAAAACAAATATTTAGGGATTTTTTTCTTATTTTATCATGGAATTGTGTGTACTCATTAGAATCGCCTCATCAACATACAATCGTTATGTAGAAAATAGAAAAGATTTCCCAAGTTATCGCTATTTGCTTCCTGATCTGGTGCCATGATTAACCCTCAGTGGCTCGAACTACCCATGTCTCGAATGAATTTCCATGGTCCCGAAGACTTTCGAGCCATTGAGGTTCGACTGTATAAACATAGACTCGTGAAGAGAAGTAGATGGTGAGCTCTTAGCATTTTATTAGATCAATTTCATTCGTTAAAAGATATTACGAAAAATTCTATCTGAATCGGGACTTTTTTAGTACTTTTTACGGTGGTCCGTATCATCTCATCATGTGGAGTCCCTACACTGTGCAAGATTGATTTGAGCCGCAACGTAAGGAAACGTACCTTCTGACATGTGCGCCGAACGAAGACTCAAATCAACCTGCGCATCCGCACAGTCTAATCAGTCCTCATTGTCCGCATAAAGAAACTGCATCCTTGACTATCCAAAATGCGTCCACTAAAGTTTCAGATCAGACTGCGCGAATGCGCAGTCTGATCTGAAACTTTAGTGGGCGCACATTCAGAGGATGTGTTTCCTGCCATTGCGGCTTATTTGTTTAGCGGATGTTTCTTGTTTTCATGAAAAATCTAAGCGAAATTTTGAAATGGCCTTTTCCAGAACACCACCAATACCACATGAAAAGAACTATAAATATCACCGACGTAGGTTTTCACCCGGGCAACATATTAACACAAGACGATAGGAAACATGGTAACTTTAATATTCTGGATTCTGGAACATTACATCTGGAATATATATATATATATAAAATATATTTTAGCAGTGGCTACATGACAGAGATAAGTGTAGAACTTAACCAACTAACAGCTAGATCATTAATGCAGTGAGCCATGCCATCTTTATACAACATATTACACATAAAACAGTGCTAACAAGAAATATTAAGATGGTACGGATTTATGAATGAATGCTACATCACGAAAACACGCCTATATAATTTTGACCCCCTTAAACCCCACTTTTATATAATAAACTGGGGTTTAAAGGGGTATACATTATTTTTCTTATTTCTGTTCAAATACATAGATTGTGGGTATTCGTTAGAACCGCCTCCGCGAGGTGGTTCTAACGAATACCCACAATCTATGTTTTGAGCAGAAATATGAAAAACATCAGAATTTTTTATCTGAAAATTTTCATTTTTGGTGGTAAAATTTTCAGTGTATTTGAATAGGCGTGTTTTCGTATTGAAAACACCCGACGTTCTTGCAGTTTCATGTACAATTCATAATTTCAGTATTTCTAAAATAGCAAAATATCAAAATGAGACAAAAGCTAAATATCAGTTAATGAAAAATACATTATGTCTATCATACCTGAAATATATATATATAATATATTTTAGCAGTGGCTACATGACAGAGATAAGTGTAGAACTTAACCAACTAACAGCTAGATCATGAATGCAGTGAGCCATGCAAATAATCATGCGTATTAGTGTAGTGACATGCCCTTAAGACATGCATGCAAATATGGGATGACTTTACTAACCAGGTACCGTTATTTCAAAGGACTGAGCGGGGAAGGAAGAAAATAACACACTGTGCATCCATGAGCAACCAGTGAAGGATATTATCGGGGGAAACAAAACGAAATATAGCAAAACAAAGTCAAGCGTTTTGGTTTTATTTCCTACAATATTTCATCCCTGTGACACAAATCTAAATTTTTTCAAAGTACAACTCGAACATCTTCAGAACCATGGAAATTTGTACTAGACATAGTCATTGACCGAAGGTCATAGTGCCAGGTCAGGAGGCAATTGGGGGCTAATTTAGGGCTGTTTTTTCGATCACCTATAAAATAATATTATGTTCAGTGTACTTATCGAATCGCCTCAATATGGCAATTAAAATGAATACATACACATAACATGTATTTTCGTGATAAAATGAGAAATTTTCCTTCAAATATTTGTTTGCTTTAGCTGTCGGAAGAATTTTAGGAACTCAAAATCAAGTTCGAATTGACCCCTGTTAACGAGCCACCGGTGTTCGAGTCATTGAAGTTTTACAGTGGTAATCCAATTCAGAACATTGGCCACGTACATCCCCAGAATGTGCATATGTAATAGGAGCGGGAACGGGAGAAACTGGCTCCACTGAATTTTCAAAATGAATGTGAATCGTAGCACCAAAATCCTACTTTACTTTGAAAACACACCCTTTCCTGTATTGGAAAATGAAAACATAACGCTGCCAATTTTGGTATGCCAGATGTGTACATTTCTGAATTTCAGCCGGGCACAGCACTTCCTACAAAATAGTATGTGTGCCCAACGAAGACTCAGATCAGCCTGTGCATCCATGCGGTCTGATCAGTCTTCTTAGGGCATTCTGTCGGTAGCCAAGGATACAAAACGTCTGCTGGTGGACAGCGAAGATGCTGATCAGCCTGTGCTACAAACATTTATCAACGCGATACGACAATTTCCAACGTCGTTTATACTGCCAATCTTAAACAAGAGGCCCATGTGCTACGATTCCCTCACCTGAGTAAAACAACCGATGCAAATCTGCAGATGCGATGTTACATTCTTCCAGTATTGCCACAGCGACAAGGACGCAAATTTTGACTTTGCCGTAAAAAGGTCAAAGGTCATCCTAGGATCATTATTTGAACAAATTTGGTAACCTTGAATCCCCGATGCTATATACCAAGATTCAGCCTCAAAGCTTGTTTGGTTCTGTAGAAGAAGATTTATAAGTGTGTGTGTGTGTGTGTGTGTGTGTGTGTGTGTGTGTGTGTGTGTTACCGCATTCGCACAGTCTGATCAGGACCTTCGCTGTCCGTTAACAGAGTCATTGGACACTATAGACGTGGTATCAATGGAGACCAAATGCCCGGATGATATTTTGCGAATGCGCGGGATGAAATCGACTCCTTGAATTTTGCGCATGCCCGAAGACATCTTTTAGCTTAGCGCGGCCCATTTAATAGACGATAATGAGAAATCAGTTTCAATGCTCCCTTCTGGTCATAATTATTGCGGCACTTTAATTTCTCTTAGCTGCTCTCAAAGGAATGGGATTCTTATTGTACAACGTTGTCATATCAGGTTTACAATTTTATATTAAAATTCTGACCATTCAGCAATTAGCTGATGGAAGTTAAAGTATCATTTCTCGGACCTCTCAGTCTGAACAAAAACTTTCCATATAATAATGTCTTATGACTGTAGTACTCTTATGAGTATTTAAAAAATACCCTTATGAGTATATCAAATTGAACGGTACTGCAAAGAGTTAGATTGATATTAACCGATACGTTAAATGATGTACCTCTGCACATGTCCGTCCAGCGAAGACACTGATCAGCCATTGCTGTCCGTCTGAGAAAGCCTTGGGTCCTTGGCAATCCTTATCTAACTATCTGATTGCTTAGTGATGTGTTTTATACATATGATTACCTTGTGGTGCACCTATACATCTGACTGTCTGGCAAAGCAGCTATACATGTGACTGCCTAGCGATGTATATATACATTTCACTACTTGTGATGAATCTTTAAATCTAACTACTTTGCAATGTTTTTATGCATCTAAGATTTTTTTGTGATGTATCTATATATCTGACTACTTGCTAATCGATCTATTTTCATCCGACTACCAGGTCATGTATTTATACATCTGACTATCTGGTAATGTAACTATATATCTGACTACTTGAGATAAATCTACAAATCTAACTACTTGGTAATCTATCTATACATCTGACTATTTGTGCTGTATCTATACATCTGACTACTTGGTTATCTATTTCTATTAATCCAACTACCTGGTCATCTATTTACACATCTGATTACCTGGTAATGTATTAATACATCTGACTACTTGTGATGAATCTACAAATCTATTTACTTGGTAATGTACCTATACATCTGAATACTTGTGAAGTATCTAAATATCTGACTTCTTGGTGATCTATCAATACTCATCCGACTGCCTGGTCATGTATTCTTACAGCTAACTACCTGGTAATGTATCTACACAGCTGACTACCTGGTAATGTATCTATACACCTGACTACCTGGTAATGTACCAATACATCTGACTACCTGGTAAAGTATCTATACATCTGAATTTCTGGTAATGTATAGATTCATCTGACTAGCTGGTAATGTATCTTTATATCTAGCTACCTGGTAATGTATCTATACATCTGATTACTTGGTACTGTATCCATACATCTGACTACCTGGTAATGTATCTATACATCTGACTACCTAGTAATGTATCTATACAACTAGCTATCTGGTAATCTATACATCTGACTTCTTGATAACGTATCTCCGTATCTGATTACTTTTTATACATCTATACAGGTGACTATTTGGTAATGAATATGGCTAGCCGGTGATGCATTACTACTGTGTCTATACACGTGTCTACCTAGTAAGGTATCTTTATATCTGATAACATTATGTATCTATACATTTGGCTTCTTGGAAATGTATCTATACATCTGACTACTTGATAATATATCTATATATCTGATTACTTGTTATGTATCTATACATGTGATTACTCGGAAATGAATCTAGCTACCTGATGGTGCATCTACAATTTGACTATTTGGTAATGTACCAATACCTCTGACTGCTTGGTATTGCATCTATATATCTGATTACTTGTTATATATCTGGTGGTGTTTCTATACATCTGACTACTTGGTGATGTGTCTATATATCTGACTACTTTGGGTGTATCTGTACATCTTACTACCCTGCGACGTATCAATATATCTGACTACCTTGTGATGTATATGCACGTCTGACTATTTGATGACCGATCTATATTCATTCGACTACCTGGTCTTGCATTTATACATCTGACTAACTGGTAATGTAACTTTACATCTGATCACTTGTGATCACTCTTCAAATCCAACTACTTGGTAATGTATCTATAAATCTGATTATTTGAAATGCATCTATCTGACTGCTTGGTGACCTGACAATACTCATCCGACTATCTGGACATCTATTTATACTTCTGACTACCTGGTAATGTATCGATACATCTGACTACTTGTGATGAATCTACAAATCTCACTACTTGGTAATGTATCGATAAATCTGATTTTTTATAAAGTAGCTATACATTTGACTTCTTGGCGATTTATATGTATTCAGCCGACTACCTAGTCATGTATTCATACAACTGACTACCTGGGTAATGTATCTTTACATCTAACTATATCTGTTAATGTACAAATACATCTGACTACCTGGTAATGTATTTATACATCTGACTACCTGGTAATGTATATATACATCTGACTACCTGGTAATGTATCTCTACATCTGACTACCTGGTAATGTATCTATACATCTGACTACCTGGTAATGTATATAAACATCTGACTACCTGGTAATGTATCTATACATCTGACCACCTGGTAATATATCTATACATCTGACTACTTAGTAATGTATTTATATATCTGATTACTTGTTATGTATATATACATGGGACTTCTTGGTAATGTATCTGTACATTTGACTTCTTGATGATTTATCTGTATTCAGCCGACCACCTAGTCACGTATTCATATAACTGACTACCTGGTAATGTATCTTTACATCTGACTATATCTGGTAATGTACTAATACATCTGACTACCTGGTAATGTATATATACATCTGACTACCTGGTTATGTATCTATACATCGGACAACATGGTGACGTTGATATACATCTGCTTTCCTGGTAATCTATCTATCTATCTATATATATATATATATATATATATATATATATATATATATATATATATATATATATATATATATATATATATATATATATATATATATATATGTTGAGAGTTAATCATTAACAGTGCAAATAATTTGTTTACCTGAGGCCTTTCGGCTTTCGCCTTCTTCAGAGGTTTTCTATTTTAAACAAAAGACATAAAAATGTAAAATTTACGAATAAAAGATTGTGCCCTTTACGGGCCCATGTTATCTAGCCCGCTGCGACTTGATAACTAAGCGTGTTTAGAAATATGTGAAATGTAAACAATACGCGTAAACACAACGTGCAAAAAGTAGAAAGTTTATCTTCAAAACGTATAAAGCTTATCTTTACTACTGTGTCCATATACGCAATGTAAGCGTCAAAAAAAGCTGAAAGCAAACCAAAAGGGAGGAGACACGCTTGCTTAAAAAGCGTCAAAAAAAGCTGAAAGCAAACCAAAAGGGAGGAGACACGCTTGCTTAAAAAGCGTCAAAAAAAGCTGAAAGCAAACCAAAAGGGAGGAGACACGCTTGCTTAAAAAGCGTCAAAAAAAGCTGAAAGCCTTAGGTGTCGATCATGTTGTTGACCCTCCAACCGGTCATTCCTTCATGTGCAAGAAACCTAGAAACAGACACTTTGTCCGTCGACAGAGACGAGAGGAAACTAGTAAAACTGCAAACGACACCCCTGTCGTCAACCTCTCAAGCGTAGACCTTACCGAATCGGAAAATCGTCTCTTATCCAAAGGTCTAGGTTTCTGCCCCCGCCCAAAAAGTTATGACAGAGGAAACCTGTTACATGACACCAAGGTCTTCAGCAGACGCATGCGTCTCAAATCACACTTCAATGATCGTGATGACACTAACCGCTCGTCGGAGAAATATCCAAATTTTGTACCTAAAAGCGATTGGCAACCTCCAAAACAAGGTCCTGATCTGGAGACGTTTATTAGCAGTGTGGAGTCTGACATAGCGTCACACAAGCCCTCGAAGCTCAAACATGACAACCTCGCGAAATCCGAACGCAGTGCTCTCTATGATCTTCAAAATAGACAAGAGATCATCATAAAACCTGCTGACAAGGGTTCTGCGGTTGTTGTCATGGATAGAGATCATTACATCTCAGAGGCTGAGAGACAACTAGGAGACTCCACCTACTATAAACTTCTAGATCATGACCCCACACCCGAATTCGCCAAAGAAGTGTCTGAAGCAATCAATGAAATGCTAGATGAAGGCCATATAAGCGAGAAGAACAGAAATTACCTGCTTATTGATCAGCCTAAAGCAGGCAGATTCTATCTCCTCCCCAAAATACACAAAGCCGGCAACCCGGGTCGCCCCATAGTTTCTGCCAATGGCCATCCCACGGAAAAGATATCAGAGTTTGTTGATTTGCATCTTCAACCTCATGTTCAAAATCTGCCGTCCTACTTAAAGGACACAACAGATTTCCTGAGGAAGCAAGATGCCCAGGCCCCATTTCCACCCGACACCCTCCTTGTTTCCATGGATGTCACTTCCCTCTATACCAATATTCCCCATCAAGATGGTATCCAGGCATGCGAGAAAGTTTGGGAGGAAATAAAAGTCAAGGACCCACCTACACAGACTCTGGTCAAACTTCTGACCCTCATACTCAAATGCAATAATTTTGAGTTCAACGGGAAACATTATCTCCAGGTCCAAGGCACTGCTATGGGTACCAAAATGGCACCTGCATACGCCAACATTTTCATGGGTCGTCTCGAGGGACAGCTGTTGAAGTCGGTGGCCCTGAGACCATTTTCATGGCTAAGGTTCATTGACGATATTGACATGAAGTGGTCGCACGGCCGCGAGGCTTTGACAGCTTTCCTCGATGAGGCCAACAACTTCCACCCGAGCATAAAGTTCACGGCTGAAATTTCAACTGAGCAGCACGTATTTCTTGACACTAAATCAAGTCTTGTGGGCGATACAATATCTGTTGATCTGTATACAAAACCGACAGATACACACCAGTATCTCCTACCCACAAGTTGCCACCCGAAACACTGCTGCAAAAATATTCCTTACAGCCTTGCACTTCGCCTCAGACGTATCTGCTCTGATTCGGACACCTTTGAATCAAGAGCAAGAGAACTGACTGACCACCTCTGCAAACGGGGTTATCAGAAACAGGAAATTTCACTTGCCATTGAGAGAGCACGGCAACAAAAGAGAGAAGACTTACTTTCTTACAGGCTTAAATCCGAGTCAAACGTTCTCCCCTTCGTGTTGACATATCACCCAGACTTGCCAAAAGTAAGGGAAATAGTTAACAAACATTGGTCCATCATTGAGTCATCCAGCACTTTGAGCGAGATCTTTACAAAAAGACCGACCATGGCCTACAGAAGACCCAAGAGTCTGCGGGATCTTCTTGTACGTGCCAAGCTCAAACCAGACATGCGTGATGATGAACCACTTGGGGAGACACGACCGTGCGGCAAAGCAAGATGCAAAACCTGCAAAATGATAACCCCCACGCAGATCGCGAAGTCAGCGTCTGGGGCAATAATCAAGCTTAGGCGCAACACCAGTTGTAAGACAACCAATGTTGTCTACCTTATTACATGCACCAAGTGTGGAAAGCAATATGTTGGTGAAACCGGTGATCATATGAACCAACGGATGAACGGCCACCGAGATGATTGGAAACACAAGCGGTTCGAGAGGTCTCCTGTCGCAGAACATTTCTGTTCACCGGAGCATGATTTCCTCGACCACGCCACCCTTTGTTGCTTAGACCATAACCCGGAGTGGACGGATCGAACCAGGAAAGCAAGAGAGAGCTATTGGATCCGACGTCTGAACACTCTACGGCCATATGGGATCAACAAGGGCGACCAGTAGAGGGAATCATCGTTCCTAAGTCAGGGCATGCGACAGTTTATGTGGTATGTTTTGTTCATATGATTTTACGCAAGTTGGGCCCATTTGCCTTATGTATTGGTGTAAAACACTCAGTTTGGTGTATATCTCTTTTGGTGTAGGGTTTATGTGCATCGTATACATTGCGTATATGGACACAGTGGTGTTGATAGTAAAGATAAGCTTTATACGTTTTGAAGATAAACTTTCTACTTTTTGCACGTTGTGTTTACGCGTATTGTTTACATTTCATATATTTCTAAACACGCTCAGTTATTAAGTCGCAGCGGGCTAGATAACATGGGCCCGTAAAGGGCACAATCTTTTATTCGTAAATTTTACATTTTTATGTCTTTTGTTTAAAATAGAAAACCTCTGAAGAAGGCGAAAGCCGAAAGGCCTCAGGTAAACAAATTATTTGCACTGTTAATGATTAACTCTCAACATATAGTTTAACGCCTATCATTTCAGCATCCTTTCTGGATCCAGTGCTACCAAAAAGATTTTTTGTTAGATGTTATGCTCCTTTTCCCAACTTATATATATATATATATATATATATATATATATGTGTGTGTGTGTGTGTGTGTGTGTGTGTGTGTGTGTGTGTGTATCTATTTGGTGATGTGTTTACATATCTGGCTAGCTGATGTTCTGTCTATACATCTGACTGCCTGTGATATATCTCTACATCTGAAGTTTTGGTGATGTATCTATATATCTGACTACTTTGTCATATAAATGGTCATGAGTCCTGAACTGTTAAGCATATTTTGATAATTTTTCGCACACAGATTGATACTGACTACCTGGTGATACATCATTATATCTGACTACCTGATGATGTATCAATACATCTGTCTACTTTAAAATGTATCAATATACCTGACTGCATGGTGATGTATCTATATATCTGACTACCTGGCGACATTTCCATGTATCTGATTACCTAGTGATGTATCTATACATCCGATTACCTACTAATGTATCTATATATCTGACTACCTCATTATGTAGCTATGCATCTGACTGCCTGGTGGTGTATCTATACATTTGATTTAATGGTAATGTATCTATATATCTGACTACCTGTTTATGTTTCTACATATCTGACTACCTGATGATGTACCTGTCCGTATCATAACCTGGTGATGTACCTGTACATCTGAATACTTGGTGATGTATCAATACATCTGACTTCCTGGTAATGCATCTATATATCTGACTACATGTAGATGTTTCTATATATCTGAATACCTGGTGATATCTCTGCCCATCTGATTATATCGTGATGTATCTATATATCTGACTACCTGGGATGTACCT
Source organism: Anodontia alba (assembly GCA_964016985.1). Taxonomy (NCBI): domain Eukaryota; kingdom Metazoa; phylum Mollusca; class Bivalvia; order Lucinida; family Lucinidae; genus Anodontia; species Anodontia alba. The sequence continues at coordinate 22,158,501 of OZ024832.1, read as the reverse complement.
ATACAAATTACCTGGTGATGTATCCATACATCTAACTACCTTGTGATGTATCTGTATGTCTGACTACCTGGTGAAGTATCTATACATCTGACTACCTGGTGATGTATCCATTTATCTGACTACCAGATGATGTATCCATATATCTGACTACCTGGTGATGTATCCATATATCTGACTACCTGGTGATGTATCTATATATATCTGACTACCTGATGATGTATCCATATATCTGACTACCTGGTGGTGTACCTGTACATCGGACTACCTGGTGATGTATCCATTTATCTGACTACCAGATGATGTATCCATATATCTGACTACCTGGTGATGTATCCATATATCTGACTACCTGGTGGTGTATCCATTTATCTGACTACCTGATGATGTATCCATATATCTGACTACCTGGTGATGTACCTATACATCTGACTATCTGGTGATGTACCTATACATCTGACTACCTGGTGATGTGTTTACACATCTGGCTAGTTGATGAGCTATCTATACATCGGACTATCTGGTGATGCATCTGTACATCTGACTTCATTGTGATGTATCTACTTATCTGACTACTTGGTGATGTCCATGACCTTGATTTTTAAACCGATAGGAATATTTTAGTAACTTTTCGCACACAGATTTATACTGGCAACATCTAACCAGCTGGCTTGCAAAACGTTCTCTTTTTTTTTCGAGGCTAAGCCTAGACAAAAATGTGAAAATATAACAGATTGTGCATTTCTGCTAAAGGTTTAGTTGAAAATAACATTTATTATTTGTTCTATTCTTTTTATACCGTTATTTCCGTTCTAGTCTACAATAAAAAAAACGTAAATTTAAGTAATACAATAGCTCGGAAAGGAATTGAAATACAAGGAAACATATGTAAACAATTCTCTCTCTCTCTCTCTCTCTCTCTCTCTCTCTCTCTCTCTCTCTCTCTCTCTCTTCACGCAGGCGCGTGCGAAGTATGTCTGCTAAAAGTTATGCTCCCAGCAGGCACGCAACGTTGAGACAACGTCGTATCAACGTCGATACACCATCATGACTTTGCATCTACATTAATACAACGTTGTATAAATATTATGTGCTCGCAGGACTCCAGCTGCAGCATTAGGTCCTTCGCGCTTATTTAGATGCTATAGAATCCAAGAAATATGAAGACACCGATAAGTAGGTATACATGTATGTGCACGCTGCTATGGGCTATCGCTGCATAAATTTTTGGGCCGTTTTGTGTGTAGTGTATTTTTTATTTCCCAAGGTAATCTTTTTGACGTTTATTAAATCGAGTTTTTGTAAAGATTAACAATAACTATTTTCTTTATTTTATGAGAGCCTTTTGTGCCATAAAAACTTTTCATTGCATATTAACTTCGTTTCTTATTTCAGCGGATCGTTTGAGGGCACATTATAGTGGAAGTTTTTCTCTCCAACATATGTTCGTTTTTCACGGATCGTTAGAGGGCGCAATATATATATATTGGAAGCTTTTCACTCCAACATAATTTCGTACATTGACGCATTAGTCAGGTGTGGCAAGAGAGAACTCTATTTGTAACTGATGTCATCTGGTAAGTCTAAATAACACGGTTTTAACCCTTTTATCCCTGAGTTTCTGAAGTGGACTCTTCCTTCTTTTAATCTGGTCAGAACCATTTTTCTAAATAGGGGTCTCAGTCAAAAATCAAAACAATATGGCAAACAGTATAGATACTGATGACGAAAAATAATATTTTAGTACGCAGGGCTGAAAGGGTTGAATTTAACAGTTAGATCGTAATGTCATCCTTTATATTTGAAAGGTAGGAAATATTTGAAACAAAGCGACAGGCGACATTCTAAACTGCCTTTGCTTTACTCTTTCGAGAAAATAATATTTGATATTTCATGTGAATGGTCTACTAGGCAGAGGATTCCAAACTGTAAGTGATAGTACCTAGGAAAGGTCACTATCAGGAAGTATAGCCCCAGCTAGCAGTCTTTAGAAATCTACAGCGGGCCGTTATTGGCCCGTCAGCTACCCTGACGTGTCGATAACGGCCTGTTATAGATTTATGTAGGATGCTTAGTGGGGCCTTCCCTAGGCATACGTCATAATTTCTCTGAAAAAGTAAAAAAACATCAAAAATATAAGTGAAGGTATCCAAGATGACACAATCACGAAGCACAGCCTTCCTAAGGCACCAGTAGGAAGACAGAAGAAGATTCTCAGCTCGCATTCTAATTAAATCTATATCGGATCGTAATCGGACCGTCAGGAATCCTGACGGTCCGATAACGGCCCGATATAGATTTCCGAATGCTAGCTGGGAACAGGTAATGACCAAACAAACGTCGCATATGAAACCACCGTTGCACGAACAAAGAAGAGAATTCTAAGCCATATTTTCTGTGAAAAATAAAACAAAATTATTTTAGATTGCCTTCTGCCAAACTTTTGAATGCCGCTTTGTGGGTTGACATTTTAACATAAATGTATATTTATTAATTTATTTATTTATTTATTTATTTGTACATTACGTTTACGAATTAAACCACATTTTGGCCGGAGCTTTTCCAACTTCTTATATATTTTCTGCGTAAGAGAAAGGGAATTAATTACATTTTAATGAAAAGCCAGACCGCATTTGCATAGCTTAGTGTCAAACATAGTCTAAAAGTGGATAAACCAGGAGTTCTGTGGGACCGCCATCAAGGATTTAGGCATGGGTGTTCTTGTGAAACGGAGTTGGTCATGTTGGTCAAAGACTTAGCGCAACATGCCAGGTGTACTACTCTATGATGTTATTAGGTCTGTTAAATTTAACCTTAACGTTTAAATTATATTTTAATCTCTATATGTTTTTGCCCCGATCGGTAATTTTGACCATAATAGTAACTATTCTATTAATGTTGAATTTATAGATTTTCTCGATTGTACAAATTTTAAACCAATTAAAACTGATTTTATTGATTTATTTTTTTTATTTTTATTTCAATATTAAAACTAGTGCTAAATATCACTTTGTTGGAATAAAGTTGTTTATAAACAACTAAGTTTTGAAAACCACTCTCCAAAAGGTAAAAATAAGATTAGATCTTTTTCTCTTTTGCAGCTTTTTTCTGGTCATACACTTTCTATAGAGGTCCAAGCAAATCACTGTTTAGAACTTCCAAAAACATCCGAGATACGGCTTTTACGAGCGACGAGAAATTACTATTCTTTTTATTGCAAGGGAGATAATTTCAACATGAAGCGATTCTGAGCAATGCCTATCAATTAGCCAGGTGGAATACAAAAAAAAAATGTTCTGTAGGGAACTTTATTGACGAACATTAGTCTTTCAGATTTTGGGTTGAAAAGCATATTCGGCTTTTGAAGTTGTGAGAAAATGTGAAAATACCGTTTTTTGATGAAAACGTAGGTAACTCGAGGCTGGAATCACTTACACGAATGATCTCTCTTGGATTCTGCTGAGTCTAACTACGGAAAACAGTTGCACTAATTTATTACAATGAGATCAAAGTACAAATAAAATTACCCATTAATAAAAAGTGACAAGTTTTGAGTATATAAAATGTCAATAAAACAAATTCACACAGTAAAATTGAAATTGAAAAAAGAAGTAACATTTTAAACTCGGATAAACTATTCTTCCATCTCTTCCATCTATTCTTCCATGTCTTTGAACACAGCCTTGTTGTAAATAGAGATGTCGGTCGAAAATCAATAACAGAATGGCAAACAGTGTAGATCCTGACGAGACGGCTCGTTACGACTTCTAATCTGGATTTGCACTGTTTGCAAAGGCATCACGAAAACATGCCTATATAGTATCGACCCCTTAAACCCCACTTTTATACAGTAAAAATGGGGTTTACAGGGGTATACATTAATTTTCTTATTTCTGCACAAAAACATAGATTGTGGGTACTTGTTAGAACCGCCTCGCCGAGACGGTTCTAACAAGTACAACAATCTATGTTTTGAGCATAAATATAAAAACTACCAGAATGTTTCCTCTGAAAACTTTCATTTTTTTTTTTTGGTGGTAAAATTCTCAGTATATTTGAATAGGTTTTCCGTAATGGTATTTGTTTTGATCTGTAAAGGGATGAACGGGTTGAAACCCTACTTTTGACCTTCAAATGTCCCTTGAATAGAAAGCATGTATTTACAGGAACTACCCTGCTGCTGTGCACGAACGCTGTGACAATGTTTCGGGTAATTCTGCTCCTAATGCATGCAAACTGCATGCTTGCATCGTCAACTTATGACCGTTTTGTCGCTTTGTCTCGTGCACATAAAGACGTCTGTTTGACTTCCGACTCAAACTGCAAAACTGGAATAGGATTTCCTCGATTCCCAAGACAGGCAGTTACTCCATCAGCGCAGCGTTGTTGTGGGTATTGTACATGTGACGAGAAGTGTTTTGACCATGGAAGCTGTTGTTTGGGACAGTACCAGCACTTTGAAGACGCTCGTTATCGTATTGTAAACACAAGGTAGGTTTTCTCTGATGATGTTTTATAATCGCTAAGCACACCGGGTAAAATTTTCAGCAGACGACATTTTGAAATATTTTTCTTATTTTTCCAAGAAAATAGTTTTTGACAGTTCATGCAACCAACTTGACTACCGATCAAATTGAACGAAATTCGTTGAAACATGTTAAGCTGGAATTGCTGTATACTAACCAATTTATGCCGAATGAAGTTTCATGCCTGTTCTTTTCTTTGTTTTCAAAGGCAATCGTTTAGACGTTTATTTTACTACACTGCAGCTGGTTTTTTGTGCCGTGTGGCGGCGGTAGAACGTCTCCCCGTTTATCACCATAGTGCACATTATATTTCATTTCCTTTGGGATCATTGGGCTCATTCCAAAGGCAGTCATTTTTTACGTTTATTTTGCTACACTGCAGCTGGTGTTAGTGCCGTGTGGCGGCGGTAGAACGTCTCCCCATACTTCACCATGGTGCAGATTTCATTTCCTTTGGGATCATTGAGCCCACTGTGGTGTCTTTGAAAATGGAGTTCTGCTCGTGTATACGCTAGAGGGCGTAAGCAGTGTTGCAAACTTTATTTCTGCTTATGAAGGGTCTCAATAAAACCGAGACTCCCATTTTCTAATCCGTAGTGTGTTCTTTGTTTCCAAAAGCAATATTTTTGACGTTTATTTCGCCATACTGCAGATTATATTCTTATTTCCTTATGGATCATTGAGCCCGTTCTGGTAACTCTGAAAATCGAATATAGGGATCATGCATGGTTTTTCATGCATTAATATTCGCCAGGTCCCGTGGGAGGTGTTGAAAACCGGGGCCGAAGATCGCTATTATTGCATAAAAACTGAAAACATTTGCTACATTTCGCGTTATTTCTTGCGCTATTTTGTTTCGCCTTTACACCGATGTCTCGCGAACGAAATTTCCACTGACTATGCTCCTTCTAGGGCCGGGAAGTACACATCACGTAACGGCAGAAAATATGTGGCCCAGGTACGTCATATTGAAAGTTTCGTAGCCGTGCATTAACAGCGCGTGAATTGCCTTGTTAATACATGGCTTTTCGCCGGTTTATGCACATCTGTTAATAACGTGCGTCACTTCTTTTTATGCAATAATACCGCTTAAGCCGGTGCTAGGGGGCGTTTCCAGCTTCCCACACTACATTGCTGCATATGAAGAGACTTAATAAAACCGAATCTCCAATTTTCGTTCTTTCATGTGTTCTTTGTTTCCAAAGACAACCTTTTCGACTTTTATTTATAAATATTCCAGTTTGTATGCCAATGTCCCTTTCATTCTCTTCATTGGGCGCCAGGCATATATAGGACAAACAAGAAAGGGATGGGATACAAGTTCTAATGTAAGATACTTCTGTTCCTGCAATACGATTCAGTTTCAGACACACTGGGGGAAACAAACGTTTTGATACAAAGTGTAGAATATACACACGGTCAACAATCTACGCCGGCAATATGATGATATGCACATAGCTGTAACTGTAACATTTGCCAGGGTTTATGGTAAATCAAAAAGAGTGCATAATGCAGCTAAAAATAACTTTGTACACAAAACATGTCCATTTAAGTACTGTATTTTACAGAAAATACGAATTAAATACATACTCTATTTGAGTGTAGATACTTCGACCAATTATGCTCAAATTATTAGTGCTACTGATTATCAACATGGATGGTCGAAGTGTTTGAATTCCCCGATACGTTTCTGAAGCACGATTTAAAAAAAAAAAAAAAAACAGACAATTCATATGACAGAGAATTTGGTGCACTAAATAAATATTCTGAATTTCATAAAACCCTAATTAGTTTAACAAAATTCTGTGAAACTAGTCACTGACGAACGTACGTGTCTTCATCACCGCTTTGACGTAGGTTATAAAGGGTGTATACATACACAGTAAAACTTCAATGACTCGAACACCGATCGCGTGTGTACCGTGGCTGATTAGACTGGTTCCAGTCAATTCATACTCAAGTCAGCTCGTACTTAAGTCAATCGTTCTCATTTTGTTCAATTTGTACTTATCGATTCGGTCAATTCGTACTCATTGTTCGGTAAACTCGTACTCATTTGGTCAACTCGTACTCAAGGTTCTGGTCAGTTCCTTCTCATTTTAGGAAATATTTTCTGGAAATAACATATACTGAACACAAAAAAAAAAATGTAAATAAACCCTCTAAATGTATCAGAAAGACGAGATACTTACTTCTTCCACTAACAGACCATGCGTAGTCTGCCAAGAATGTCTGCAAGTGCGTCTAGCAGGATAGATAGATAGAAAGCAGATAGATAGATAGATAGATAGATAGATAGATAGATACGTACGTACGTACGTACGTACATACATACATACATACATACATACATACATACATACATACATACATATTAAAAACCCTCTAAATGTATCATAAAGCCGTGATTTGTTTAGATTTTAAACGTTTGGCAGACAAAAATAAAACCATTAAAACACAATATCGAGAGTGTTTGAAAATAAGCATTGAGCTCATTTCGTCTCTTGTTTTCCAAAATTATTGGCGTCCATAAACTTGTATTTTGCATATCTAGGGTGTAAATGTATTGAAAATACGCAGAACAACCTTTAATTTACACTATTTTATCAGATAGATAGATAGATAGATAGATAGATAGATACCTGGGTAACATGCTCTGTACACCACAAGAACACACTGCGCATGCCAGTTGATGCTGGTTTGTGCGAAATTCCTCACGACACTATAGCAGGAATCCATTACACGGATATTACAGGATTTTGTTGATTGAGTAAATTGTACAGTGTGTGTGTGTGTGTGTGTGTGTGTGTGTGTTACTTGTATTGCATGTTCTGTGCACTTTACAAGAACATACGTGCCTATCATGCCAGCTGATGCTGCTTTGTGCAAAATTACTCATTAATATTTAATACTACAAACATTCATTTAAATAATTAATTATTAATATGTGCAAAATTGTTATCTCAGATAGCAGAAAGTATCATTTTGATAGCAAAACCTTTTTTTTTTTGTATATGAAAAAAGGGCATATCAATGAAAGAGACTCATGAACTGCCCTGATTAAAAATGAAGGAAGCATATTAGTTTGCTTTTTTTTAGAAATTTTTTTAGAAATTCAATGAAAATGAAAGAATGTACTATATACATTCACAGGAAATGCCGTTCAATACCCGGTGGGTGATTTCAAGTTACAAGACTTTTCAAAATTTTGCTCCGAAATTTGCTTACAATTTCCTTTTACCTCACTTCATTCAATTAAATGGTGCTTTATGAGTGCAGTAACCCATTTATGCCCAGCGATCTCTTCTACCTTAAAGTTTTAGAACACACCAATTTTACCTGTCTATACAAGCTGTCCGAGCGACAGACAGTGTAGAGCTTTATTATTCTGTGGTGTCTGTTCTGGATCTACAATGTTTGTTCAGACGTGTCTGTCCGAGTACTCAGTGTAAATACATTAGCAATTCTAAATCTCTGTATCACTGTGATGCCGCCCATCAAGTTTTGGCTCAATCCGACATGGTTTTGAAGGAGATGTCGTTTGAAGAATTTCAAGTTGGCAGTCATGGCGGCCATCTTGAAAATTGAAACGGAAAGATTTTAGCAATTCTGAATCTCTGTGTCACTGTGATGCCTCCCATCAAGTTTCATTTCAATCGGACATCCGGTTTGGGCGGAGATATCGTTTGAAGAGTTTCAGTCGTCATTACAAAAACATTCAAATATACTGAAAATTTACAACCAAAAAATGAAAACTTTAAGATGACTGTTCTGATATTCTTCATATTTCTGCTCAAAACATAGATTGTGGCAACTCGTTACAACCGCCTCTCCGATGCGGTTCTAACGAGTACCCGCAATCTATGTTTTGAGCAGAAATAAGAAAAATAATGCATACCCAGTGATTTATTTACAATTTTATACCTATGCGTCCCAGGACTCGCTTGGGCTATGTAAAGGGAGTCCTACTAGAAAATCATTGCGTCCATTACAGAATTTTCCACTATAACATTTTGAGTCCTGGGACTCGCTGAGATTTAAAATGTGAGTCCCAAAGCAAAAATGTGGGTACAGGACTCGGGATGCGCAGGTAAAAAAAACACTGCATACCCCTGTAAACCCCAGTATATAAAAGTCGTGTTTAAGGGGGTCAAATATATAAGTATGTTTTCGTGATGAGAGCTGTATCAGCATTTAAAATATTTATAATTGTTTTCTCTATATGTTTCTGTATTGTTATACTAATCAACTATTTCCAAGTCACTGAATGACGCCACAGTCAACATATGGGCGTGACCAGTATTAGGTTTACAAGAAAGTACTCCAAAATAATAACATGGGATCCAAAGTGTCTTCAACGTTAAAATACCATATAAAGAATTAGACGATTTTTCTGGCTTTTGCCAGGAAAAAAAAAAAGACGAAATAATAGTATGTAGTACGGGGTCCAGCATTTAATGTTCGCTAACCCTAGAACTGGAAAGATATACGATTTATTTCGATACAGGAAGAAAGCCTTGACATGTCTGTGTAAAAACAACTGCATAGCAGATATGCATACATTGCACTTCGTCTAAATTTGCATGTTCCTGTGGAGGCCCAGTTGATACTAAACAAATTCTAAGTATACAAAACCTTGTGTAATCAGGTTAAAACCATAAAAAGAAAGATAAAATGCTCAAACCAGAAAGCAGAATGTCTATTTTCTCATGCACATATGCAAACCTGAAGCCGTGAAAGACACGCCGGCTAAGGGAGAGTACCCAGTTTCCCTTTCTGGCATCTGAATTATTAAATTTCGCATGCAAACTGCAGTTCAAATAAACCTTCTACCGTTTATTATAGCATTTATTAGAAGGTATATAGAAATGGATTAACACCAAAAATGGCCGCTACGATAAACCTGTAAGAAAAAAAGTTTGATTGCAAATTTTATGACACCATTTTCAATGACACAGTTTAAATTTTATCAAGCATCTTTCAGGCGTTCGTGCTTATGATTTTTCTATAAAATCTTTTCGGATAGAACAGTGTATTGCAGTTACGCAAGTCTTGAGAAGAATCGCCTCGCATTTCGTCATGTCCATAATTTCAAAAGCTTTGTTGACGAAGAATACTTGTTAAGAATGCGTGAAGACCAAACATAATGAGTGACGTAATTTTCACAAACAAAAAATGTTCATTAAAATTCATAGAATACATGCCTCTTTACAAAACATGACAAAAAAAATTAAACAATCGGTGTTTGTTTGTGTTGAGGTTTTACGACCCAGTCAACCCAATGGGGTCATGTCGAGCGCGGCCAGTTTACCTAACCACACGTTTACTGGGCAGGCTTAGTCCTCTAAGCGGTTAACCAGTATTGTGCATATTCTTTCGCCAGAAACTGACAACTGCCCTCTTGAATCAGCGGAAGGGAGAGAATGACCGTAGAAAATATTTCATGATCAATCTCCACGAAAGAATGTTGCCGACCTCGGCGGGGGTTGAACCCGCGACCTCCTGGTCTCCAGTCGGACGGCGCATCCAACTGAGCCACCGAGGCCGGCAAACAATCGGTGTAAACTTATATTCAGACATCAACTGTACAGATTAATTTATCGCGTTGGGTGTATTTTATATTAGTGTATTATACGCTTAATAGAATTTGCAGTTGCTTGCAAAACTCCACACCAGTATCATGCAAAATGCATGCATTTTTTCCAAAATACAATTATTTTCGAATTGCTATACAGCAGTTTTGCATGAACCAATATCCAATTTTTATACATACAAAAAAAAACAAAACAAAAAAACTCAGCTATATATCTTTCTGGGCCTAGTTGTTCAAAGCTAACGACGTCGTTAGCTAACGATTCGTTAAAAATTAAATCGAGATAATGCAAACATGCTGAAATTTTTTGCTGAACAAATGTGAGTAGCTGCAAAAGCTACTCACATTTTTTCACCAAAAAATATCTAAATATTGTGTATTGAATCCGCTAAAACAGTTAACGAAATACACTTAATGAGCTCGTTAAGCTAACGACGCTTTGAACAACTGGGCCCTGATTGTAGGGTAACGTTTCTTTCGCAAGATACAGGAATTGAGAAACCCGACTACTACTCAAAATATGTTTTCTTTTGTTCATAAATAGTACATGTGCTTCTGAGAACTGCATATGATGCACAACGTCAGAAAGGGTCCTTATGTCATATGCCAACAGTAAAGGTCCAGGCGTGTCAGCATCTTCATCCGTGCAGTCTAATCTGGGCATTGTCTGTTCATTGGCATACACTACAATATCCATTGATTCTGTATGTGGACAACAAAGGCCCAAATTAAGTATAGCCTGCGCGAGCAGGCTGATTTTGACCTACCTTGTGCACAAATTGAATAAGGGCTCATTTCATGTGTTATGCATCATATATTTTGCACAAATAGCAAAAACACGTCAAAAAGAAGGGCCAATTAGACTGCGGACACATGACGTTTATACAACGTAGTCTCAACGTTAAGACGTTGCATCGACGTTGAGGCGGCGTTGTATTACGTTTATTTCTAACACCCCTACTCATGTTGTTCCTTATTTGTCTTTACATTTCTAGCCGTGCTTTATCTGAGACATTTGAGCACAGGAATTTCGTCGCGCGCTATCAACGGGAAACCAATCATAATACTGTTGCGAAAGTTGCGTCCCTGGTAACTATGGACGCTAGCTTACAATATTGGTCGAAACATTCATATACATAATAAATTACATTAGATCTAGTAAGACAGAAAACGATCTATGAACATTGCCGTTCTTTGACCTTTTTTACCTGATGAGTTCCTCTACAGGCTGTACTATTCAAACACATTCGTTTTACTACTCATCGTTTCAGTCATGTATGACGGTGTCCTGCTTTATCGCGCCCCTTACGGCTCATAGCAAAAAAAGAGAAAAGGGAGACACTGTACCTTTTATCAAATCATTCTGTATGCACTTCAATCCTTTTAAACAATCTTGCATAAAACATATTTTAAGTTGGCCTGTCAGATTTTTCAGACGCGTTGTTTTTGTCCGCCATGTGAGTTATAGTGACGTCACCGGGTCGCCCTTCTTTATCGCTGGGTTCACTTAAATTGAAATTGATTTTTGTAATGGGTAGCCACTTTATTTAAAACGCTTCATAAGTGTTCAGAAACAATTGTGCCACTAAACACCGACTTTGGAATTTCAGTCACAACTTTAAAACTTTGGTAATCGTAACACAAAAGCTCGTGCTCAAATGGGTACAACCCAAACTCAACTGTGCTTTATCTTGGGCATTTGAGCACGGTTCGGAATAACTTATTTCTTAAACAACGTCGTCTCAACGTCGATGCAACGTCAAGACGTCAAGACGTTGCATCGACGTTGAGGCGGCGTTGTATAAACGTCATGTGTCAGCTGGGGAGGATGTTTATTTCAGGTACGAATGTGTAAAACCACAATATTTGACATCAACAAAAGCACTCTATCGAAGCGAGGACGCCGATAAAGCTGTGTGGATGGTGACCAAATGCCAACAGGACGTACCTAACCGTTTGAAGGAACGCTGTGAAAAGCCAGAAAAAGATGGAACCTTTGACTCTTTGGTACCCGTCATGAAAGACACGATAACATACAGAAATAAATTTTGTGCTCTGTGTAATGCTGTAGATTTTGTCTCTGATCTCATAAAATGGAGGCTAGAAATTCTTTGTGGAACAGTCTTGGAACTGCCTGATAAAAACCTTCTAATAACAATCAAAGAGAAACAATGTGAAATAGTTTTTAAGCCGCCAAATGTACAAACTGTTCAAAGATGTGAAATTACTCCATACAATATCTCAACATGTAACGTTACTGGGAAATGGACACGTTACGATGCAGATATAGAATTGGCTTGTCAATCGTTTATAGATCCCTTCAATTTAACATACAGAAACTACTTTTGCTACATGTGTAATATAGCCGAGCTGTCTCCACCGGAATCCTGGTGGTGCCAAGATGGTCGTGACTTTACTCTTGATACAAATCCTCCTTTCTCCGCTTTGCTGGACCTTAACGTCATAAATGACATGAAGAAGGATGAGGAACTTCACTGCGATGAAAATACCCAGTTTGAAGACAACAAGTTGGTAAGATATAACTTCCCAGAAGGCACACAGCGTTGCAACAATGTCGCATCAACGTCGATACATCGACATTGTACATTGATAACTTTGCAGCGCTGTTTTGACGTTGACGGCGTTGCATTGACGTTGTTGCAATGTGATGATGTTGCATTTACGTTTTTGCAATATTGCATCGATTGGAGTTGTTTTTACCACTACCATTATCCTAAGAGTCATAAAAATGAGACTTAAATTTCACTTTAATTACGAGAGGTTTCAGTGGGCCTTCTTGCAGCAGACCCTGTTTAGTATTACAGGAAGACCCAAAACCACGTTTTTTTTAAGTCTGTCATGTCTTAACCCATTTAAGACTGAATCAACTCGCCTCACTATTATATCGGAAGAGTCAAATTTCAATTTTAGGTGAGTCAGGCTATGTGATTGAGATTCCTAGAGAAAAACGGCTAAACTATTTTGCAAACAGTAGAGACCCTGACCAGATGCCGCATTCTGCGGCGTCTGATCTGGGTCTGCACTGTTTGCTACTTATTCTTTTGTGGGTCTTCAGGCTAAAATGTGTTAACTTTGTATAATTGCTATAGATAAGACTAACATACTAATGAACCGTGTTTTGATACCAGCTGACTCTCATTATTTCAAACACTGACACTCAAACTACGTATGTCTAAGAGGAACTGATACGCCGCTTTCAGGGGAAGCAACTCTGAAAACCTTCTGAAACGAGGCTTCATGCACGGGAAAACTTAAGGGTTCATCACAGTCACAAGTGGGTGGGGTAACTGTATTTTTTTTTTTTTTTTTTTTTTTTTTTTTTTTTTTTTTTTTTTCGATTCTGAATTTTCTCAAAAGTAAGAAGTTATTAGAAAAATCATCTGCTTGAGAACTTAGTTTCATAGTCAGTCAGGGTATTTGTTATGTAAGACTAAAATTTAACGAATTAAAAAAAAATATCTCACCTAAAGAACTGTCCAACTATTTGCACCCAAATTTTATATATAGAGCCTGTATCCTGAATAAAATAAAATACAAGACAAAGTATTTAGACGTAAACGTCTAAGTACCGGCGCAAATTTTGTTCATGTTTACATAGAGATATGGGACAAGGGTATACTAAAGTTTAATAAATTTTCAATGTAACGGGTTAAATCAAACAACAATATGATTCTTTAACTTTCACTGCCACAGGCGATAGTAATAGACTTTTGCAAACAGCATAGATCCAGATGAGACGGCTCATTTCCTATCATATGAGCCGTCTCATCTGGATCTACGCTGTTTGACATTCAGTCTTTCAACTTGACGTATAAACTTCTTTTCAAGCGATAGTTTGTTAAAAAAGAACAGCAGACGTCAAATGTCGAAATTGGCACCGAAAGAGTTAATGTTTGCATTTATTAAGCTTTATAAATTTCTTGATTGAAATGAAAATAAAACAGACATAAATCTGTTTATAACACAGATTTTTAATAAGATTTTTTTTTTTTTTTTTATTTGCCTGGATTGTCACAAACCGACGATCCCTGCAAATATAAAAAGTTCTTTGTGAGCTAATCGAACACGCTCCCATGTAAAAATCCAAAGCTATATTAAGAGGCCGGCACGGTTCCCGCGGCGGCCAATAAATGTAAAATAGTAAATTAAAAAAAAAATAAGACAATGTTTGTAAATTCGCGTAGGGTACTTGAACACTAAATAACACCCAAGGACACCCCATGGAACCCAAAGGGACCAAAAGTTGTGTATTTCCTGTGGTATTTCCTATTTAGAATATAGAGCTACAACGTAATGGCCATAAAAAGTACTAGTTGGTAGTAATTTAATTGAATAAACATGAACATCAGTGTATTTCACCATTTTTCTTCTTTCTTCGAAGTGTCCTCACGTTTATTTGTCGTGGCATCAGTCTGCACATTACTATTTGATGCCGTTGGTGACATGGAGTGTTTAGTAGTACCCATTCGCGCATGAATAATCTGTGTGATTCGTCCGACAGGTTCCTCGTAAAGATGGTTTTGGTAAAAAGTTGTTGACCTTCTCATTTAAGGTGTCAAAGTATAATTATCATCTTCTGCTAGTCGCAGCAATGATCATTGAAAAAATAAAACCCACAATTAAGCTGAGTTTCAGTGTTTTTTCAAGGTATGTTTCATTTTAATTTTTGGTAAGTTCAATTGGTAGATATACAAACGCAAGTGTTTGTTTACATTTTTTCATTAATGAAAAATGGCTACATTGAAAACCCAGAATATCATGTCATGAAAAATGGTATGCATTTTAGTGCAAGTTTGTAGTTTTTTAAGATTAATACCGCAGGGCATTTTAGCTGATATACCATGGCATATTCTCCCCGCAGCCGGTTTTGAAAAAAAATGTATCATTCTTGACTTTGGTTGCAAATGCGAATGCCCATATATTCTCAATTTTTTTATGTCTTTTTTGCCCCTTAGAAAAAATTCTCCATGTATAAAGAATGACACAGGTACCTTCTTATTAGCAGATGTATCAATTTTTTAACACAGATATGATTATTGTGACGTTAAATGCAGTCCATTTTCTAAGGTACCCCACCCATTTTTGACTGTAATGAACCCTTAAAAAATTCAGTGGATTTTTACTATGTGAGACATTTTTAAACGCTTAGCATGCTGGGTAAAAAATCAGCAGGCGACACTTTGAAAACTTTTTTAAATGTTTCGCAGAAAGTAGACATTGACATTTCTTGCAGACAATTTGCATGAAATATCAAAATCTTTTTTTCTGCAAAAATTATAAAAAAAAATAGCATTAATTTATAATCAACGATTGCTTGATTAGCTCAGTGTGGTAAATGTCTCGGACCCTTGATGGGTCCGAGTAAATGTTAAACCATCCTCAAAGAATCAACTTCGAACAAATAAAATAATTAATTCATCTAAATATTATGAAATTCTCTGAACAAAATAAGAATGCCGTCTGCTACAAATTTAATTCGGTGCTTTAAGGAGTCAGTTTACATCTCGGTTTGCATAGTTTGGGGTTCCCAACTAAATGCACCCTCAGTTGCCCAGGTGTGATTCATTACGTTAAAAAATGACTGCTTTTAACGAAATGAAGTGCACCTGGGTCATCAAGGATGACTAAATGCAGCGAACACAATGAATTTTAAATTGAATTATTCTCATCACGAAAACATACCTATATACTTTTGACCCCCTTAATCTCCAACCGGAGTTTACAGGTGTATACTTTATTTTTCTTATTTCTGCTCAAAACATATATTTTTCGTACTTAAAACATAGATTGTGGATACTTCTTAAAACCGCCTCGATGAGTACCCGATTTATACCGACACTCGATACAACGACAATATTCGTTATAATGACAATTTGAGTGTCACGAAACCTTCCCTCAAGAGGTGATAGTTGATGAGAAATTATGCAAGACCTATGCGTTAAAACTTCGAGCAACATGTTTTGGATATCTGTTAGAATCGCCTCACTGAGGCGATTTTAACAAATATCCAAAACATATGTTCTATGAGAAAAGAAGAATAAAACAAGGTCATTCTTACATATCTTTCTGTCCTTTAAAGAATCTTTACAACAGCAAATTCATTTTAATGGCAACATCTTTGGGAACAAATGCTGTCGTTGTAATGATGATTCACTGTAATATTCACGAGGAAAAAAAGAAAAAAAAAAGAAAAAAAAACAACATAGGTGTGGCGTAAACTAGATATGAACCAGCACATCGGAAACATGTATCTATGACAAAGGCGACCAGTAAAGTCTCAGGCGAGCCTGCGCAGAAGCACAGTCTCGCCAGAGCCTTTGCTGTTCGCTGACTTCTAGTAGTAAGGAAGCTTATGACAAATAACGCATGTCTGTAGCCTAAATAGAGGACTGTGCATGCGCATTTTAAGAACCACAAACCGAAAAATCAGTCCCTTTTTCGTATGCCGGATCATACATCGGTGACGTATGTATTACAGAGACATCTTTCTCTGTCCTGATATGAAACTCTTAATTGCTTATTACAGCTCATATATTACTAGATAAAAATGAATGTTACCCATTAAAACCCATATATGATATCATGAAACAACGTTGGAATGTTGATAAAAATCTGCAGATAGTTTTGGTTGCGAAACCATCATCAGTCTGACTTCCTTCTGCTTATGCTAGTTTTAGCTTACTAGATAAGGTTTTGTTACGGTTGAATTGAAGGGAAATGTCCATTAAATTGATGTATATGCCTAAAAATATTCAGCTTTGGAAAAAAAGCATCTCATTACGAAAACACGCCTATTCAAATGTATTGGAAATTTCACCACAAAAAACTAAAAGTTTTCAGGTACAAATTCTGACATTTTTTCATATTTCTGCTCAAGACATAGATTGTGGGTACGAGTACCCACAATCTACGTCGAGGCGGTTCTAACGAGTACCCACAATCTATGTTTTAGAGCAGAAATAAGAAAAATAACGTATACCCCTGTAAACTCCAGTTTTACTATATAAAAGTGGGGTTTAAGAGGGTAAAAATTATGTAGGTATGTTTTCGTGATGTGAAGCAAGTTTCATAACAATCAGATGAAAAGAACGAAGCATAACATATTGAAGTTGAAATCTTTTATAACTGAAAGCATGAGCACCACCATTTTGAATATCTAACTATGTGTTTATTGTTCCACAGAAAAATAATAGCTTCCTGTTGATATAAACATTATACTTATACGCGAGCGTTCATAATATGTGTGTAAATGAACACATTTACATACGTTTAACAACAAAATATTGTTAATTGATTTATTTAGTTTATGCAAATTTAACGAGGTGCTTATGACGTCACTAACCCACAAAAACGAGGATTTCCATAACAGCATTTTCTATGGCTTCAAAACCTAACAACTTTCTAATTTCACAACCGAATTTAATTGAAAAAAAAAATTATTAAAATACTCAGATTGAAAAATTTTTTTTATATTTTCGGAGTATACTTATAATTTTGATGGGTTTTTTCTTTTAAATGTTGGTCCTTCATCTGCAGAATCACTGCATACTACAAAATGTATGAATGGAGAGCATAGGGCCGGATGATACTTTGCGCATGCGCAGGATGATCTGAATCCGCACATTTTGCGCATGCTCGAAGACATGTTTCGCTTGATGCGGCCCATGTATATTTCAGGGCCCAGTTGTTCAAAGCTAACGACGTCGTTAGTTAACGATTCGTTAAAATTTACATTGGGTGATACGCAAATACGCTGAAATTTTTTGCTGAAAAAAAATGTGAGTAGCTTTTGCAAAGCTACTCACATTTTTTTCAGCAAAAAATATCAGAATGTTGTATATTGAATCCGCTAAAACAGTTAACGAAATGACCCTTAACGGACTCGTTAAGCTAACGACGCTTTGAACAACTGGGCCCAGGTTCATTCAAACTTTTCATATGCCAGAAATAAAGTTTGCAACTTGCATATGCCTTCTGGTACCGGCTTGAGTGGAAAATTCCGCTTACGCTGATTCATAAGCCACGTCATGGGAAAAGGTCCATTGTATCATATGCGAACAACATAGGTTCAGGCGAATCTGTGCATATGCGCAGTCTCACCAGAAACTTTACTGTTCGTACTCATAAACGGTAGGCTAAGGAAAACTTCGGCCAAAAAACTAGACATGTGGCTAGACCGCAATGAAAGATTGATTCGAAAACTCCGAAGAATTTTTTTCTCGCGACATGGCTCTTATAGGCATTTATGCCTTTCAGATGACATGTCGAGATGTTATATGTCACCCGGACCGACATCTGCACGACAGGAGGTGTCTATATACTCCAACCAATGCTGACGTGTCGCCATGCTATTCTGTGTTTATCCGATTATCGCCACTGGGCACAACAACTTTGTTGGAAGATACCTTCGCTGACGAAATATTCCTGTCAAGTCTAGAAAGAGACCTTGCTTCAGAAATCCCGGGATTCTACAGGCATGTCGAAAAACTCATTCTTTATTACAAGCTGAAACACCAAGATGATTTCGTTGATTTTTTTATTATACAACTGATTATTCATTTCGATAATTCAGATGGGAATGATATTTTCCATCACATTGTTAGTAAGATTCACAATCATGTTTTTTATGTTTTTCTACGGGAACCACCTATAAAGTTTTTCGCGAACTGTGTCTCATATAACAGCTCTGGAAATGAAACACATCTATTGATCAGTGTTCCTAGGCAGAATAGTGCCTCGTTCGATCAACTCAGTAGTGTATATACGAAGCAAACGCGACCTAACGATACATGTCAAAGTAAAAAACTTCTCACCTTTAAGAGACTACATATATGTCCGTATGTAACACTAAGCTTTACCGAATTTGCCATGAAAATAGAAAACGCTTTACTTGTCATAACGGATTCCTTTGCAGAAAATATAACGGTTTCAAACTGGGAATTTGAAGAACAAGGCCATTCAGTAAGCATCTGCTTAAGGGATTACCTGTATATCTATGAACTCATGCCCGAAAACGACTGGCATTCTAAACACAAGGGTATTGTCTTGGTGCAAGCTAAGCAAATTCTTTCTCTGATCTGTGTCTGTTTGTCAATAGCTTGTCTTTTCGTCACCATAGTTACTTACATTGTATTTGAAGAGCTACAATCACAACCCGGCGTTAATAATATTGTCTTGTGCATATTCCTCATAATGTCGCAGTCTTTGTATCAATTTGGTGCAGGTCATAGGTCACTCACTACCTTTGTATGTACATTAATTGGTGCCCTCTGTCACTTCCTGTGGTTAGCTGTTATGTTCTCTATGAACATTTGCTGTATTCAAATGTTCATGACCTTTAGGAGCTCAATAAAATTATCAGCGCGGTTTGACTTCAAGCTTACATTGAAATACCTTCTCTACATTACTGGGGCTTCTTTGCTGCTGGTTGTCACGAATGTGGCAGCCTCATTAGCGTATACCAACGGTAAAGACACTGGGTACGGCGGAAATATTTGCTATGTTTCATCCGCGATAATGCTGCTAATTACATTTATCGTACCGTCTGCAATCACAATAGCCGTTAATATCACTCTCTTCTCGTACGTTGTTTTCTCCATCAATAAGATCAGAACAAGTTCTGCAACTCTTAACAAAGAAGAAAGAAATTATTTCGCCGTATACGGTCGGCTCTCTTCCCTGACAGGCCTGACTTGGATATTTGGTTATTTGTTTCTTCTACTAAAACATGAAATACTAGAATATCTCTTCATTGTCTTAAATGCCAGTCAGGGCGTTTTCATTATGATAGCATTCGTCCTTAATAAAAGAATTTATCTTTTGATCTGCAGCAGAACAGGGCTGCGGAGAAGAAAGCCGGTAAATCCCTCATTACAGAAAACGGAAACAACAGAACACAGAACCCTTGGTGTTTCTGTCCTTAGTATTGAAGAACATGCTGACAACCATTCAATCAGAAATACTGGCTTGCCACTTGGAGAAAGCTCTCAGATTTTGGGATGCGATCCTCTTACAGATAAAGTGCAATAGTCAGATAGAATTATAAACTGTCCAAGACATTTGTACTAGGCCAAATAAAAAATGTGTGTATATGGTAACTTGTTAGAAAAATTATTCATTTTTTTTTTCTTTTTTTTTTTTTTTTTTTTACATTTTTATAGAATCAAACCATAATTACCAAATATATTTGTAATCGGCACCACATTTTTACCAAGTCTGTTTGACTTTCCTTTGTGTCTAAAAAGAATTTATCGAATAACAAACAGTGATGAATCTGCTCCTATAGGAGCATTTGATCTTGATCTGCATTGTTTGCTCAAATCAGCTTGTCCGAATATTTAGCATAAATATTGTGGCACAAATATTTTCATTCTAGATTTTGCCAGCAAAATTAGGTAGGGTAGGGCAACCATAAACACACATATTTTTTGTTTGGCCCCATCGCCTGAATTTCATTACGCCTTCCCAGCCTTAGCACTTTGTAGGCTAAATCAGCAAAAGACAATTTGTGTGTGCGTGTGTCTGTGTTTGTGTGTGTGCGTGTGGTTTTTTTTTTTCTGTTTTTTTTTTTTTTTTTTTTTTATTTTTTTCTTCTTCTTCTTAATTTGGATGATATCATCTTTTTTCTCTCCAAAATATCCTCATGCCCCCCCCCCCCCCACCCCCACCCCCACACCCCTTGCAGGGGTTTAAAAGCCCGGTGCGCCATAAAATGTGAGAGAAAATAATATTCATTATCTGTAAGCTTATTATCATTCTGCAGTACGTTTAGACCTATGGTCATAATGTATCATTGAAACAAAGGACACCTCAAGTTTTAGGTATGAAAGACCCGAAAATGAATGTGGTTCTAAATTCCCACATGAAATCTATAGAATATGCTTTCAGTTATACATAAATCATTTAATTCCACGGTGGGTATGCCATAACGGATCCTGAGTGATCAAATCAGTCATGACGCCTCCTGCGGGATCAAGTAATCGACTTTGACAACCAGTTAATTTTTTATAACCAGGTTGAATAGGGAATGACTACATGTATGCACCGCACCATACCACACCAGATAAAATACAGTTACACAGGGTTGCTGCACTTTACCGAATCTTGACGAACATACAAAATCGTACCTGCGGCATAGTCAGGACAACCATAATACTTTTCACAAATTTGTTCGTTCATTGGTAAAAAATTGCTATAGAGCTAACAAGAGCTCCGCCAAGCGGGGCATTATACGCCCGTGGCAAGTAATAAGATGTAGCACATAAACTGGCTCCTGTATAATTCAGTGCTCCGGATATAAACTGTAAGAGGAATTACAAAAAAATATATAAAAAATTTCATTTGGGCAGACATTATTTTATCTCAAACCATATTTTCCATAAATTCATAGCATCTTTAAAAAAATCGACTGCTTAAGGTTTGAGGCCTAGGGAGACGTTGTGCCTAATGTAATTCGGGCTGTAACTGCAAGCCGTCTTTGTCAAAATCTATGTTCCTCGAGGTTCTTGGACAGGTAAGTAAAACATCTTAAGTGATAAAGCAAGATTTTCTCGTGCTGAATTTTTTTTTTCAAAATTTGTATCAATAGCTATTTTGTTATAAAATGCAGGGAATGCTCGCACGGTTTGCGAGAGGTCCTCGGTTCGAATCCCGGTCGGGCCTTGTACTCCTCCCGCACCCCTCAACCCCACCCCCGGTGACATTTGGTGGCTCAGTGTGGGTCCGTGCTCAGACTGCGAGCAGCAAAGGGATAGTCTCGTCTCGCTGGTACCTGCACGGTTCCGAGCAGATTCGGGAACGTATCTATTTAAGCAGGGGGAAATTGTCACGGGTCGATCGCCTGGCTCGATTGCTCGTAAGGTATGGGAGAGCTCCTGGGTTCGAGTCCCGGTCGAGCCATGTGCTTTTTCCTCCTCTGTGACATTTATTCCATGACCAATTTCGATGTCGAAGTCATTGAAATAAACACTATCACCCAGGATTCGGTGCCGGCATACAAGAAGAATCTCACAGGAGTAGGTGCCAAAGTCACTCGGGAGTCGTTACACGTATTGTCACTTTTTTTTTTTTTTTTTTTTTTTTGTTTGTTTAAATACTCGGATTTGTTCTCAAATTTTAATTCGGAAAACATAAAAAAATGTCCTTGGTGATCATGGTATGCCTCTTGGAATAGCATGGGCCTGATTGCATGACCACAGACGTTATAAGTTTCGCCTTTTATATGCAACCGGTCGTTTTGCATCGGGATACCTGACAATTGTGCATCATCTCCTGCAAAGAGTTCTTTACATACTACATCACAAACGTTGCAAATAAATACTATAAATCCTTTAAAGTCCCGTAAAAATTTAAATGTTTACCTTCCAGTTCAAGGCGTGTTCTTTTTGAGGGTGAAAAGAGGTCACTGTGTGAATGTGTAAACACAAAATCCACCCAGGAACCGGTATTTGAACCCGCAGGAGGCGTTATGAGCGATTTCATGACACACAGGATCCGTTATGGTTACCCACCGTGAATTTGCAATATTTTGAAATCGTCCTACATTTCGAGATTAGAACAATTAAAGTCTATGTCTCCAAAATCAATCACATTATTTCTGTAAACGAAGAAATCAATAAATTTTCGTCAGTTATGAAAACTAATGGCTTTTTATCGTGTTTGCAATTTTGAAAACTAATGGCTTTTTATCGTGTTTTGTTTGTTCGTTCTTCTTGTGATAAGCGGAACCTGTCTAGCACTGTGATCATCTCGTGGAAGAAGCTGGTCGCTTTGCTATGATCACCTTTTGTGGAAGGAGTTAGTCGCTTCGCTGTGATCACCTTGCGGAAGGAGCTGGTTGCTTCGCTGTGATCACCTTGTTGTGGGTGGAGCTGGTTGCTTCGTTATGATCACCTTGTGGAAGGAGCTGGTTGCTTCGCTGTGATCACCATTTTGTGGAAGGATAATGAGTTCAGTTTTAACGACGCATCAACCCATAAGGGTCATTTGCGTCAAAACGGTGTACTAACGCGGTTCTGTAATGAAACGGTTATAATGATAAGCCATATATGCATTAAATGTAAAACTAGAACGAATTAAAAATTAAAGCAGTTATACTTTGTTAAAAAGATAGATGTGTGTTAAAAACATAAGTATGTTATCAGCTTGTACATCTTCAAACAAAAATCTCAGGTCATTTGTTTGGAAGAACTTTTATGTGGAAGGAGCTGGTTACTTCGTTGTGATCACCTTGTGGAAGGAGCTGGTTGCTTCGCACTGATCACCTTGTTGTGGAAGGAGCCGGTTGCTTCGCTGTGGTCACCTCGTGGAAGGAGCTCGTTGCTTCGCTGTGGTCACCTAGTTGTTGAAGGAACTGGTCACTTTGCTGTGATTACCTTGTTGTGGAAGGAGCTGGTTACTTCGCAGTGACCATCTTGTTATGGGAGGAGCTGGTTGCATCGCTGTGATCACCTGGTTGTGGAAGCTGATCACCTTGTTGTGGAAGGAACCGGTTGCTTCACTGTGATCACCTAGTGGAAGGAGCTGAGGCTTCGCTGTGATCACCTAGTTGTGGAAGGAACTTGTCACTTTGCTTTGATCACCTTGTTGTGGAAGGATCTGGTCGTTTCGCTGTGATCACCTTGTGTAAGAAGCTGGTTACTTCACTATGATCACCGTTATGTGGAAGCTGGTTGCTTGGTATGTGGCTTGTGTACTGTCTGTCTTGATTTGTTTGCTCTTGGTGTCATTGGTAGGCTATGTTCTATGGTTCTGGCTTTTCCTGGACATCTTCTATACTATTTTGAGAGTGGCTTCTTCAAAAGAGCGCTATAGTTAAATATAAACTACACAATTTTAATTTTCTTGCAAAGAGAGTAATAATGATGCATTGTAAATCTAATTAATCTTATTGTTTTACAAACCCCAAAATGCCACCCCGAAAGTGTTTATTTCTAATATTTTGTCCGGAGCCCCTAGTCCCATAGAACGACCATTATCTTTTCGATTACCATCAAAATTGTTTAGTGTCTGACGCTTTTGAATTACAGTCGAACTTCAATAGCTCAAACATCTCAGGGACCATGGGAATTTTCTAGACATGGGTAGTTCGAACAACTGAGTGTTAATCATAGCGCCAGGTCAGGAGGCAGATGGGGATAATTTAGGGATGGATGTCTTTTCCAACTTCTATAAAACAATGGTATGTTGAGTGAACTCAATAGAATCGCCTCCACCTGGCGATTCTAATAAGTATACATAATATACATTTCCATGATAAAATAAGAAAATTTCCCTAAATATCCCTACATATTTGTTTTCATTCAGCTATCGGAAGAATTTCCTCGGGACTCAAAAACGAGTTTGATTCAGCCATCGGTGTTAGAGTCATTGAAGTTTTACTACATTTAAAAACACATAATAATTTTCTCATGAATCACTGTTTTTTGTCCTAACTGCTCATGTATTGACGTTTTTTTTTTTGTTTTTTTTTATTTGTTATTTAGGAAATGCCAAGTATTTTTGGTCTGATTTTCTTAATAACATGGCTGTAAAATACGAGTATACAGAAAGTGATAATGAAGTATGGAACCAAGATTTCAACAGGTTGCACTTGTTAAAATTTGTGAAATATATATAAACTTCTTACGTGATATTAGTAAATGAAAAGAATGTAATTTAACGCTTAGAATGCTGGGTAAAATATCAGATCAAAATTTAACCCAGAAAATTAATAGGCTTTGATAGGTCCTATGAAGACAGAAAATTGGCACCTTGATGCAACAAACAGTATGTGGCTAGTTTAATGCAATGCATTAGCGTAACGATTGTTCGGATATACATGCATGCTTTCTTTTGCTCCGAGTGTATTCTTTTTAAATAATCGACATCATTCTACTCTAATAGAAATTGCACCTGATCAGACAAATATTTGGTCTAACTTTAGGATCAAAATTTGAAAACAAAGCGCGGAAATAGAAAAAAACAAATGTTTCCTAATTGCCTCCTGTGAAGCACATCTGCATATCTTTTGATGTTGTTTGTTTTTGCTTTTTAGCTCACCTGAGCACGAAGTGCTCATGATGAGCTATTGTGGTCAGTCAATGTCCGTCGTGCGTCGTCCGTCGTCAACAATTCCTTTAAAAGCCTACTCCTCTAACACCCCGGGGCCATTTGACTCGATACTTGGTTGGAAGCATCGGGGAGACTTGTAGATAAAAAATAGCTAAAATCGTTCCGATCGGAAATCCAAGATGGTCGCCATGGCGGCCATCTTGAAAATACATTTTTCGCTTCTTCTCCTGAACCGAAAGGCCAACTGACTCGAAACTTGGTAGGAAGCATTCGGGTGACTTGTAGATCAAAAAATAGCTCAAATCGATCCCATTGGAAATCCAAGATGGCCGCCATGGTGGCCATCTTGAAAATACATTTTTCGCTTCTTCTCCTGAAGCAAAATGCCATTGACTGGAAACTTGGTAGGAAGCTTCGGAGTGACTTGTAGATCAAAAACAGCTAAAATCGATCCGATCGGAAATCCAAGATGGCCGCCATGGTGGCCATCTTGAAACTCTATTTTTCTTTTATTCTCGTGAACCAAAAGGCTAACTTGGTAAGAAGCTTTCGGGTGACTTGTAGATCAAAAATAGTCAAAATCGTTCTGATCGGAAATCCAAGATGGCCGTCATCTTGAAAATCCATTTTTTCTCTTCTTCTTCTGAACCAAAAGGCATTGACTCGAAACTTGGTAGGAAGCATTGGAGTGTCGTAGATCAAAAATAGTAAAAATCGTTCCGAACGGAAATCCAAGATGGCTGCTATGGTGGTCATCTTGAAAATCTACTTTTCGCTTATTTTCCTGAACCGAAAGGCCAATTGACTGGAAACTTTGTAGGAAGCATCGGGGTGACTTGTAGATCAAAATAAGCTAAAATCGTTCCGATCGGAAATCCAAGATGGCCGCCGTTGCGGCTATCTTGAAAATCTATTTTTCGCTTCTTCTCCTGAACCAAAAGGCCAGTTGACTCAAAACTTGGTAGGAAGCATGGGGGTGACTTGTAGATAAAAAATAGCTAAAATCGTTCCAATGAGAACTCCAAAGTCGCCGCCATGGCGGTCATCTTGAAAGTCATTTTTTCGCCTCTTTCCCTTAACCAAAGGGCCAATTGACTCGAAAATTGGTAGGAAGCATCGGGATGACTTGTAGATCAAAGATAGCTAAAATCGTTCCAATCGGAAATCTAAGATGGCGGCCATTTTGAAAATCTATTTTTCGCTTCTTCTCCTGAACCAAAAGGCCAGTTCTCGAAACTTGGTAGGAAGCATGAGGGTGACTTTTATATCAAAAATAGCTCAAATCGTTCTGATAGGAAATCCTAAATGGCGGCCATCTTGAAAATCTATTCTGAACTTTTTCTCCTGAACCAAGAGGGCAATTGACTGAAAGTTCATTGGAAGTATCGAGGTGACTTGTCCATCAACAGTAGCTAAAATTGTTCTGATTGGAAATCTTAGACAGCTGCCATCTTGTTTATTATATTCCCCTGCCACTGTGCTGTTTATATGTATAAAATCACGATTCTTCAGCAACCACTTTCCACCAAATTTCACATTGATCCTACTATTGAAAGGATTGATACTTTGTTCAAATGATCATGTTCCATGGACTGTCATGTCCATATATTCTTCTTCAAAACTAAGAACTGCTTAAATGATGATCTTTTCATTACTTGCGATGACAGGATTGGAAAACTGTTGCTTAACATCTGCATATCTGCAGTGGCTGTCACTGAGGTGAGCGAGCCGTGGCCCGTGGCCCTCTCGTTTTGTTTTGTTTTGTTATGCTGTGTGTGTGCGTGCGTGCGTGCGTGCGTGTGTGTGTGTTTTCAATAAGAATAAAGCGTCAAGCAAAAACACAGGACAGTAGATCCTTTCTTCCTATAAATGGGCCGCGTCAAGCGTAAAAGCGCCCAAAATACCTAGATTCAGATCATCTTGCGCATGTGCAAAATATTATCTGAACCTTTCCTCTCTACTTACATATTCTGTAGTATCCAATCATTCTGCTTGCTGACAGTGAAAGCCCTGATCAGACTGTGTGGATGTGCAGGCTGGTCTGGGCATTCGCTGTCCAACTGCTTATATCAGGAAAGACAACGAGTCGTGTCAAGAGAAAAAGTGTTGGAGCATGCAATTATCTTATGCAACCACAGTCATATCAGTGCCTATGCTGGCCGTCCATATATTGTTGATTCCAACAATTCTGCAAATGGCCAGCTGGGACTTAGATTAAACAGTGTTCTTAAATGCTTAAGTTGGATTGCACCTTCCACGTTTGCGTAAGCCACAAAAATAGATTTTGCGTGGAGTACTTTGTCTGCTCTGAAAACAGAATGCAGCTTTTCATTTACCGAGAACGGTTACCCTTGATAAGACTTTGCGTCGCTTTTACAATCAAGGTCAAGCGGAGTAGGACCCTATTGAGAATTTACATAGAACTCTGCCCAAAGCACGGAATCTCATACATATTCCCCTATTACCTATTTCCCTTGCTTAAATGGACGGTTTTATATAAAATTACATCTAAACATATGGGTACCCCTGCAAAACGCACTCCACTGCTATCAGTAAGTCACTGCTAAAATGTTTCAAGCATACATTTACTTATTTTATGATATAGGAGCATTTACATTTAATTTCATTTCAAGCTCCGTTCTCCTCAAATCGCATTGCTTCCCCTTAAAGTGTATCTCCGTTCTCCTCAAATCATATTTCTTCCCCTTAAAGTGTATCTCCATTCTCCTCAAATCGTATTGCTTCCCCTTAAAATGTATCCGTTCTCCTCAAATCTTGTTGCTTCCCCTTAATGTGTATCCGTTCTTCTCAAATCGTATTGTTTCCCCTTAATGTGTATCCGTTCTCCTCAAATCGTATTTCTTCCCCTTAAAGTGTATCTCCATTCTCCTCAAATCGTATTGCTTCCCCTAAAAATGTATCCGTTCTCTTCAAATCTTGTTGCTTCCCCTTAATGTGTATCCGTTCTTCTCAAATCGTATTACTTCCCCTTAATGTGTATCCGTTCTCCTCAACTCGTATTGCTTTCCTTTAATGTGTATCCATTCTCCTCAAACCGAATTTTAAATTACATATATCTTTTATATAAGGCTCTGCTGGAAGTATAGTTGATGGAATAACAACATGCCAATAATGCCTTATAAATAAAAATGTCATTGCCTTTTGTTTGCCTACAATGTATATGTCACAGTGTGGCAATTTCAGCCCAATAAATAATAAATAATAAAATAATAAATAATGATAATAATAATGATAAAAAATAATAAAATGAAAATAATAATAAAACGGTTGAAATTGCATAAAATGGGTAAAAGAAATATACATGTATTTTATGTGATTATGTTGAAATATGAAAAAAAAAAGAAACATGAAGAAAAAGAAAAATGAAAAATGAAGAAAAAGAAGAAAAGAAATATTATTTATGAAAGTACAAAATTTAGAATTAATATTTCTCAGTGTCACTTTCCCTGCAAGGTGTTTTATTATCACAACATAAGCCGTGCTCATAACTGAAAATCTGATTGTTTGAAACTTGGTGAGAAAATGCTTAATAGTTAATTACTTTGATTAACAACTGATACTCTGATCTGATCTGGACACACTCTCAAAGCTGCCAGATTGAGTTGTTTGTTTGCAAAAGGAAATGACATGATTGATAGAAATTAACCTGAGCAAAGGAGATCTTAGATTTTGTTAAGTAACTGCCTGATTACAACTTCCTGCCAAACTGGCTTTGGTCAGTTTAATCTTCACACTTATCAAACTTCTTTTATGATGTTGAGCTTTTGGCAGTTCCAACTTCCTTGCGTAATTATGTCACCTTTATGAGAAGAATCATATTTAAGATAGGCTGGCTGAAACTTAGCCTCTCAGTCTATCACTGGTATTCATACACACTGCATCAAGAATCTAGGCTCAGCTATTCTCCGAACTTGAGATAGCTTAATTTGTGAACTTGGATATTGTGTTCTAGGACTTTGTCAGGAATTTAGGACTTACGTAAATATATTTTGGACATTCAAACTGAGGGAAGTAGATTATTTAGTTATTTGAAACTCTGCATTTATTTTAAGTTGGAATTTGAGGAGACTTTGCATGAGGAAAGGACTTGCTGAATTGACTGTTAAATAATGATTAATATTTAGGGAAGTGACTTAAAACTGAGAAACTGTAATTTAGTTAGTATTTAGAAAGAATATTTATTTATGAAAGAACTGTTCTTAACTGTACTTGCGTTACGTTACATTTATGACATTTTATTTGTGACATATGGCATAAACATTTTGATTAATTTTGGGTAAATTTGAGAAATTCTACAACTGTGTTTGGATTTGTTATTTATTAGAAGTTGGGATCTTTACGTGTCTGATTAAAGGTTTAATTTAATCAGACCGGACCCGTAACCGGGAATGAGGAAGCAGTAACAGGATACGGCTAGAGCTAAATCCCCAAACTTTTCAAAGGCTGTACTCTGTCACAAGCAGTGTGTACGGGACTGTGGCAACTGTAGTAGTTGTCATACCAGGCTCAGGTCAGAGGCAACGACAGGAGCCAAGTGACAGCTACTGCAGCAGCAACGGATACAGCAGCTGGACAACAGTCACTTACAGACAGCACCTTCCCCTGAAGCGGAACAGTCCAGCCAACCGAGAAGGAGGCAG
Organism: Anodontia alba; assembly: GCA_964016985.1. Lineage (NCBI taxonomy): Eukaryota > Metazoa > Mollusca > Bivalvia > Lucinida > Lucinidae > Anodontia > Anodontia alba. The sequence goes on along the minus strand of OZ024832.1, from coordinate 22,128,652 downwards.
CCAGCATCCCCTCTTCCTTATACCCCGTCGATACAACTACGACTACAACCAGACACACCCCAGGGGCAACCCAAGACCCCCTCATATCGCTCCATTCTTCTCCCGGTTGCATATATTGTAACAACTTGATATTATAAATATAAATAACCCTAAAGTATTTCATAATCAATCTCCACGAAAGAAGAATGTTGCCGGAACTGGTGGGATGGAACCCGCCACCTATCACCAGTCAGACATGCATCCGACTGAGCTTTCGATGCTAGTAGCTCACAAATCGACATAGACATGATAATATAGACATTCCTCTTTATACCAAAACTTGCTACAACGACAGTATTCGTTATAATAACAATTTGACTGTCACGAAACCTTCGCTTAAGAGGTAATTATGCAAGAATATTGTATTTAAATACTTTAAAGAAACATATGTTTTTGGATATTTGTTAGAATCGCCGCAGAAGTGAGAAACATGTTCTGTGAGGAAATATGAATAAAACAAGGTCTTTCTTACATATCATTGTGTCCATTAAGGATTCTTTACAGCAAATTCATTTTAATGGAAACATCTGTGGGAACAAATACCGTCGTTGTAACGAGGGTTCACTGCAAACCTTTTTTGTTCAAAATAAATCATTTAAACAAAAGATGTCAGGATAATATATTCAAACGCTGCACATATAATTGCCTTGAACCCTTTCAGCTCTGTAGGCCAAACAATTTTTTGTTCCAAACAGTGTAGATCCTCTCATCTGAATATACACTGTCTGCCATTCTGTTTGGATTTTTTACTGAGACTCCCATCTGCAATAATAGTTTAACAAGATTCAAAGCTGGAAAAGTCCACTTCAGAAACTCAGGGATGAAAGGATTAACCCTTCAGCTTCTGAATTTCTGAGGAGAATACTTTCACCTGTTAGCTCGGACAGGTCATTGTCCCCATAAGAGGGGTTGGAATAAAACCCAAAACAAACTGGCAAACAGTTCTGATACAAAATTCAACAAGTGGGCCATGATGGCCCTGTAGCGCTCACCTGAGTATCATAGCACTTAGACAACCTGACCTAGAAATGATCAAGGTAAACATATGATGATTATATTTACAAGTAAGACAATGTAGCATGTCTAATGGATTGTGAAATAGAGGTCAAGGTCAAATATAGATGACTGCACTCAAGAGTTACTGAGAAACTAACCTAAACACAAACACTTAACAAGTGCCAAATACAACTCTATAGGACCAATAGTTACTGAGAAACTGACCTAAAAATAAAACCTTGTCACTGGACCATGAAATGTAGGTCATAATTGACACAGTACCAAACTTCACCTTCAAATTATCAAGACAAACATTTTAAGCAAGATTCATGATGATTGCTTCAAAAATAAGACCTTTAGAATGTTAACAAGGTTTTCCTTTGATTTGCCCTGGTGACCTAGTTTTTAACCCCAAGTGACCCAGTTTTCAACCTGACCTAGAAGTCATTAAGGCAAACATTTTCAGCAAGATTCATGATGAAAGCTTCAAAAATGTGACTTCTACAATGTTGACAAGGTTTTCCTTTGATTTGGCCCGATGACCTAGTTTTTGACCCCAAGTGACCCAGTTTTGTACCTGACCTAGACATCATCAGGACAAACATTTTGAGCATCATTCATGATGATTGCTTCAAAAATGTGATCGCTAGAGTGTTAACAAGGTTTTCCTTTGATTTGGCCTTGTGACCTAGTTTTTGATTCCAAGTGGCCCAGTTTTGAATCTGACCTAGAAATCATCAAGACAAATATTTTGAGCAATATTCATGATGATTACTTCAAAAATATGACCTCTAGAGTGCTATCAATGTCTTCCGTGATTCGGCCCAGTGACCTAGTTTTTGACCCCTAGAGACCCAGTTACGAACTTGACCTAGAAATCATCAAGGCCTGGTGACCTAGTTTTTGAACAAAAGTGACACAGTTTTGACCTTGACCTAGAAATCATCAAGACAAACATTTTGAGCAAGATTCATGATGATTGCTTCAGAAATGTGACCGCTAGAGTGTTAACAAGGTTTTCGTTTGATTTGGTATGGTGACCTAGTTTTTGACCTCAAATGACCCAGTTTCGAACTTGACCTACAAATCATCAAGATAAACATTTTGAGCAATATTCATGATGATTGCTTCAAAAAATTGACAGCTAGAGTGTTAACAAGGCTTTCCTTTGATTTGCCCTGGTGACCTAGTTTCTGAGCCCAAGTGACCCAGTTTCGAACTTGACCTAGAAATCATAAAGACAAACATTTAAGTGAAATTTATGATGATTGCTTCAAAAATGTGACCGCTAGAGTGTTAACAAGGTTTCCCTTTGACTTGACCTGGTGACCTAGTTTTTGACCCCAAGTGGCCCAGTTTTAATCCTGATCTAGAAATCATCAAAATAAACATATTAAAGCAAGGTTCATAATGATTGTTTCAAAAATGTGACCGGTAGAGTTAACAAGGTTTTCCTTTGATTTGGCCTGGTGACCTAGTTTTTGACCCCAAGTGACCCAGTTTTGAACTTGACTTAAAAATCAAGACAAACATATTAATCAAGATTCGAACTTGTCCTAGAAATCATTAAGGCAAACAATTTTAGCAATATTCATGATGATAACTTAAAAAATGTGACCTCTATTTTCCTTTGATTTGACCTGGTGACCTAGTTTTTGATCCCAAGTGACCGGGTATCAAACTTGACCTGGATTTCATACAGGCAAATATTCTGAGCAAGTTTCATCAAGACTGGATCAAAACTGTGACCTCTAGTATGCTAACAAACTAATTGTTGACAACTGAAGACAGACGATGGACGACGGATGATGGACGATGGACAACGGATGACGGACGACGGACAGAGGGTGATCACAATAGCTCACAAAAGCTTTTGCTCAGGTAAGCTAAAAACCGAAAAGCGAAGATGAGACACGTCCTTACCAATCCATATTATTTTCAAAGCCCCTTTTGCTCAGACTAGAATGTTGAAAGGGTTCATATTACAGCAAAGAACAATATTTGTCTTTTATAAAAGTCCCCACACTTAATCTTTACCACTCTCGGGAAAAATTGAATATGTCGTCTCCTGAAAATTTTACCCACAGTGCTAAGCGATAAGTGTAGTGGATTAACTTTGCCATGGTAATACTTGCCATCCTTTTCCAGTAGGACCACTCTTGACCGATTCTGTTCCCTCTGAAGGCTAATTCTTTCTGTTAACCCTATCAGCCTTGGATTTCTGAAGTGTGTTCTTCCATCTTTGAATCTGGTCAGAACTATAGCTCAAATAGCAGTCTCAATCAAAAATCAAATCATTTTTGGCAAACAGAGTAGATCCTGATGAGATGGCTCTTAATGAGCCGTCTCATCAGGATCTGCACTGTTTGCCAAACAATGTTTTGGTCTACAGGGCTGAAAGGGTTTAACAGTGCTTCCACTTCTGAAAGGTTTCAACTACCAGGGTGGGGGTTACTTTATGTTTGCTTTTAAATGGCAGTAAAATAGTTAAACTGTTTATATACACCTTAACTCTTAACACAATGAGTAAAAATTTTAGCATTTTTATTATGAGCCATCTCATCAGGATCTATACTGCCAAAAAATGTTTTGGTCTACAGGGCTGAAAGGTTTCGAATACCAGGGTAAGGGTTACTTGATGTTTGCTCTTAAATGACAGTAAAGTATTTGGTAAAGGTAAAGGTTTAAACAGACTGTTTACAACTCAGCTCAACTCAACTATATTTGTAAATCATATAACATTTGACAAAGAATACATAAAATGCGCCCACAGAAGGCAGTGATAAAATAAAATTAAAATGGAACAAGAAAAACGCATAACGGCATTATGGACGGATTTCTTTAAATAATGAAGAAAGTTAGAGTTGCCTCTCTTGCATGAAAACACCTACTGGTCCTCCTCTTTTTCCCTACCAAATTTGAAAGCAATCAACTGAAGAATAAAGGTAACATATAACTTTGAAAAAAGGTTAACCAAAAGGTTAACCTCGGACGATGCCCGATGTCCAGCGCACTCCCGCCGACCCGCCCGCCGTCCACCCGCCGGACATCACTTTTTTAAAGGACGGAGTTTTTGAAAAACCGGTCCAAAAGAAATAAAACAAGCAAATTCCATGGGGAATTTATGTCCCCCGCCTAATTTTTATTTGAGGTGTTAAAAATGGTAAAGTTAACCAGAGGACCACTGGTCCTGTATCAAATACCTAAGTATTGAAGCAGGAAACCAGTGATACAAAATAATTTCAAGATTCTGAAAAAAACCACATGCATATCTTCAGACCATCCTTAAAGCACCTGTACAGTTTCAAAAGGATCGGCCAAAAACTGTGGGAGGAGTTAAGGGGACAAGGTACCTGCTCCCTATATACTCCTGTAGTATTAGAACTCAAAAAATGTCTAAGTTAAAAATGCAGAAAAAGTGGTAAAAAATTATTTCAGGATTCTGAAAAAGCCACATGCATATCTTCAGGCCATCCTAAAAGCCCTTGTAAAGTTTCAAAAGGATCGGACAAAAACTGTGGGAGGAGTTAAGGGGACAAGGTGCCTGCACCCTATATACTTCTGCAATATTAGAACTCAAAAAATGTCTAAGTTAAAAATGCAGAAAAAGTAATAAAAAAATATGTCAGGTTTCTGAAAAATCAACCTGCATTTTTTCAGGCCATCCTAAAAGCCCACGTAAAGTTTCAAAAGGATCGGCCAAAAACTGTGGGAGGAGTTAAGGGGACAAGGTACCTACTCCCTATAGACTTCTGTAAAATTAGAACTCAAAAAATGTCTAAGTTCAAAACGTGTAAAAAGTGATAAAAAATAATTTCAGGATTCTGAAAAAACCATATGCATATCTTCAGACCATCCTTAAAGCACCTGTACAGTTTCAAAAGGATCGGCCAAAAACTGTGGGAGGAGTTAAGGGGACAAGGTACCTGCTCCCTATATACTCCTGTAGTATTAGAACTCAAAAAATGTCTAAGTTAAAAATGCGGAAAAAGTAATAAAAAATTATTTCAGGATTCTGAAAAAACCACATGCATATCTTCAGGCCATCCTGAAAGCCCATGTAAAGTTTCAAAAGGATCGGCCAAAAACTGTGGGAGGAGTTAAGGGGACAAGGTACCTACTCCCTATACACTTCTGTAGTACTAGAAATCGAAAAATGACTAAGTTAAAAATGCGGAAAAAGTGATAAAAAATTATTTCAGGATTCTGAAAAAACCACATGCATATCTTCAGGCCATCCTTAAAACACCTGTAAAGTTTCAAAAGAATCGGCCAAAAACTGTGGGAGGAGTTAAGGGGACAAGGTACCTGCTTCCTATACACTTCTGTAGTATTAGAACTCAAAAAAAGTCTAAGTTAAAAATGCGGAAAAAGTAATAAAAAATTATTTCAGGATTCTGAAAAAAACCACATGCATATCTTCAGGCCATCCTAAAAGCCTATGTAAAGTTTCAAAAGGGTCGGCCAAAAACTGTGGGAGGAGTTAAGGGGACAAGGTACCTACTCTCTATACACTTCTGTAGTATTAGAACTCAAAAAATGTCTAAGTTAAAAATGCGGAAAAAGTGATAAAAAATTATTTCAGGATTCTGAAAAAACCACATGCATATCTTCAGGCCATCCTAAAAGCCCATGTAAAGTTTCAAAATGATCGGCCAAAATCTGTGGGAGGAGTTAAGGGGACAAGGTACCTACTCCCTATAGACTTCTGTAATATTAGAACTCAAAAAATGTCTAAGTTAAAAATGCAGAAAAAGTGATAAAAAATTATTTCAGGATTCTGAAGAAACCACATGCATATCTTCAGACCATCCTTAAAACACCTGTAAAGTTTCAAAAGGATCGGACAGAAACTGTGGGAGAAGTTAAGGGGACAAAGTACCCACTAAAAACTCGGAACCACGCACCACGCACCACGCGCCACGCGCCACGCACCACGCACCACGCGCCACGCGCCACGCACCACGCCCCACGGAAAACCAAAAACAGTGTCCCTCCACTTTTCTTCGAAAAGGCGGGGGACAAAAAGACACGATAAACATAATGAAAATAGTCAGAACTACATTTGATCACGGAATTGGCCTAATGACATTCCAGCTGGATGTGAAAGCATCAGCCCTGATTGGTGCCGCTAAGAATAATGAACCTGCCTAAAAGCCCGGACCTGGAACCAATGTTACTGTAGTGCACTAAGAGCACTGTCAATGTCCATATGCAATCATTGTTGGGCAATATTTTCCTATCCTCCCCGGATAGAATAAAGTGTATTCAAGGGAGCTAATCAAAATGAAAATGAGATATAAATATGCAAATTTTGCTTTATTTTATTTTGAAATTCAGAAAATTTAAGTTAAACAAAACTGGGGCATGGAGAAAGGGAGACAATTTTGTAGGGGAAGATAACATGATATTTCCCATAGATGCAGTTTGTGGATAGTTTGTAATCAAGTTAAATACGCATAGGGCAGCATACATCATAAACCTTGGAATAAAGCGTTTAGTTTATCAGTTCTCTCGTCTGAAATTGTGGAGATTAATTCATGTAAGAAATAGAACATATCAGGGTCTTCATTGCTCATGAGCCAAAAAAAATTTAGCTTAGTCATTCATGCATTCAATTTGAGGGTAAACTGCATAAATCTTTGTTAAGGTTATTTTCCTAACATTATCTAATACTGAACGTTGCAACAGAAACTGAGTTTCAGTCTCAACTCCATTTTTGCATAATTTACATATTCTTCTGTCAGCGGTTACATGGACCCTGCTCTAATTCTAATTTGTGGTTACTGATTCTAAATTTAGAAACTTTCTTCTTTGGTTTCTACTACCATATTGTGAATACTTATCCATTTTAAAGTATTGCTTGAAAAGAAAGTTTGTTCTTAATTTATTACCTTTGCAGTTGTTTCAATACATTAATTCCATTTTTTCCAAATGAAAGTAAATTTTGAAATCAAAGCTTTTAGAATTGTTCGGTATGGATGCTTGCAGTCACTCTTATTATCAGCCTTAATATTCAAATGAGACAGATCGTTCTTAATGAAATTTCCTATGAATCAATTCCTTTGTTGCTCAGTTTTTCAGATAATTCATATGCTTCTCGTAATAGACTGTCTTTTTATGTATAATCTGAATAAGGAGGGGATATCGTCCTGTTTCTCCATGAACAGCAAGATTTGTTGCCTTGGACTTAACTCCTAATATATACTTGCAAACTTTTAGATGTAATTTTCTTGAGGCAATTTATCACATATATTAAACAGGTAGTCTTGTTTTGATAGTTGATTGCGGGAGGAAGAGGTCCCAATATCTCAGATTTATATGCAAGATTTGGCTCAATGGTATGGTCAAAGATGTGAAAACATGTTTTTACATTAGAGCTTTGTGGGTAAAAGACCTTTGACAGTTTAAATTGGGCTTTTAATGCTTTGTGATATAAGCTACGCTTCGCTTCATTAAAGCACCCTGTATGACTGAAAGCGACCCCAAGGTAAGTATATGATCACACATTTTCAATACTATTTCCTTGAAATCTAATGCTGATTTCCAGTTTTCTTGTACTTGAAGTAAATATTAAAGACTTCGTCTAAGTTTACAGTTATTTCCCCATTCGTTATAAAAATTTTAAAGTTTATCTAAACAATTCTGAAGACCCTCTACACTACTGCATAATAATATTAAATCATCTGCATACAATAAACATATAATACTTCTTTGAGATAATCGGACTGGATTACGGGAAGAATCGAAATAAGCAGGGATGTCATTGGTGACAATACTGAATAGTGTAAAATTATCATCCCGTCTATCACCCTGCGAATGACAAAATGTGTCCGTACAATAATTTCCAACTTTAACACTTTAATTAGTTGAGGTATGAGTATGCCTGTCGACGAGACTTCAAAATAAACATGTGATCTGTTGTTCGATTTCCTTTTATAAATCTAATTTGCTCCTTACAAAGAATGCGATGTTCTTGCAAGAACTGAACTAACCTATTATCAAGAATTTTATTAAACAGTTTCCCAATACAACTACTAATTGATATCCCTCTGTAGTTTGATATAATATAATGATGGATTATTCTCATGCATATTATCTAGTTTACTTAACCCATGTCATGCTGAATAAATTAAGAAGCCATGCCCACTTCTAACTGTCAGCCAATCAGATTACTTAATCCAGATTGTTGATAGAAATTCACATGCTGAATGACAAACAGTGCAGATCCAGATCAGTTGGAATCTGAAGAAGCCAAATGTCTTGCTCTACACTGTTTGAAAGGCAGAGTATATCTTGGTTCAGCAGGACAAGGGTTAAAATATCCTGGCGATATTGCCTGTTTTTGTTTTCTGAGCTTCCTGAACTCTTTTAGAGTATAACATGACGATCTAATACAAGGATACTTGCTTTTCTTTACTTATTAATTTCATTCTTGCTTTCCTTAAAGAAATATCATACTATTTAGAATTTTTACTCTTTTTCAGCTTCCGTGTACTTTTTTTTTTTATATAAAATGTTTCCTAATATTATTTTTTCTTGAACACTGTCAGTGCAAGTATGTGTTTGTATTTGGAAATATATCTGACAATGGTCTGAAAAACTGGCTTCAAGGTTATGAACTGAGGAGAGCAAGGTTTAATATTTAAAATGGGTGCAATAAAATAATCAATCACACTACTAACATATGGTTGATATGAAGTGCACTGTCCTAGGGAATCCCCTAGCAATCTACCATTTAATATTATCAGGCCACAGTGGGCACAAAGGTTCAACAAAGTTTACAGTAAACAATGGTGTGCTTCCAAACGTTTCCTACACAGCAAAATCAGACAAGCAAAAAGCATTTCCATATGGGCTGCATCAAGCGAATACATGCCAGCAGAGACTGAAGGCCCAGATCAGCAAGTGCACCTGCCCAGTCTGATCAGGGCCTTGGTTGTCCGTGAACAGAATCATTTGATACTACAGAAGGTTTCAATAACATCAGGAAATCACGCCTATATAATTCTGACCCCCTGAAACCCCACTTTTATATAGTAAAATTGGGGTTTACAGGGGTATACGTTATTTTTCTTATTTCTGCTCAAAACATAGATTGTGGGTACTCGTTAGAACCGCCTCGATGAGGCGGTTCTAACGAGTACCCACAATGTATGTTTTGAGCAGAAATATGAAAAATATCAAAATTTTTTATCTGGAAATTTTCCCATTTTTGGTTGTAAAATTTTCAATATATTTGAATAGGCATGTTTTCGTAATGAAGAGCAAACACCGAGGTGAGACTTTTCGCATGTGCTAGATGATGTGAATCCACACATTTTGCTCATGCTCAAAGGCATTTTATTGATTTGCCCGGCCTACATAATCACAGGCATGCTAATTATGGAACAATAAACTATTTTTAGACAACACAGATTAACAATATACTGATGCATAATGATATTCTGCTTTATTCCGGCAACTTGAAATTATAAATAAAACACTGGTCATTCTTATATTTTCTGAAGCACAATGGGGTTCTAATTTATACCCGTAAAATGAAATCACTAATAAATCACTGGCCATTCTTCCTGTTTCTATAAAACTGGGAAGGGGGCCTTATTTATACCCGTAAAATAAAATCACACATAAATCATTATTCATTCTTCCTGTTTCTATAAAACAAGGTGGCAGTCTAATTTATATCCAAAACAACGAAATTAAAAATAAAGTATTGGTCATTCTTTGTATTTCTATAAACGAGGTGGAGGTCTAATTTGAAACATAAAGCAAAGTCCCTTTTCCATGTTTCTGAAACACAATGGGGTTTATAATGTATACCCATTATAAATAAAAATATTCAATCTCACTGTTCTTTAACAAAATGATGAAATTTACATGTACAAATAAAATTAATTCAAAGAAACATAAAACAAAAGGTAACAATAAAAATAATAATAAGAATGTGTAACAATTATTAATAGGTTTATGAGATCACTGTTCTACATTTACTTAAGAGACTGTATACACTTTCGAGGGAGTTAACACTATCAACATCGTTTTGCTTCCTTTCTGGACAGAGGTCTGCTCTAAAAGAGAAAAATATGCTCTTAAGGGAGAATAATTCTTTCCTTTTAGGATGACCCTTTTCAGAAGGAATATGCTGTGCAGAAAAGTAAACTGGAAGTCGCAAAATTTGTGAATATTAACACCTACCATTTGTTGGGCAAATTTAACAGAAGACAAATTAGGGGATAACTGCATTCAAATTTGTCAAATTGGAGGTTTTACAGTCGGAAATTTCGTTTTATGGCGACGCGTAAAGGAGACAATTTGCATGCCATGTTAAACCCTGTTTACTAGGAAAATAAAAATGTTTCAAAATGTTGCCCACTTAACTTTGTATCCAGCATGCAAAGCGTTAAACCACGGAAAACCCTCGAAGTATATACATTCCCTTTAAATCTATGGCCTTCTCAATACAATGGCAAAGTAATACTGTGGCAGTATGACTAACAATACTGAGGTAATAAACAAATTTGCTAAAAATAAGTCCAAAGTCCCCACGTCAGAAAATGAACCTTCTGACATATGTGATCAGCGGAGATAGAGAGGTTTTAAGTATTATGTCCATTTATCTCTGTGAAAACTGGGCACCATAGTGCAGTTGGTAACACTTGTGAGTGCAGATAAAGGAGTCACAAGTTCAAATCCCAGCTCGACTCAGTATAACTTACAAGGCGGTTGATCATGTAGTAATTTCTATGGTCATTCTCCATTTTCGGCTGATTCAAGAAGGGCAGTTGTCAATTACTGATTGAAGTATGTGTACAAAGTACCGGTAAACCGCAAGGCTAAGATCAGCATGCCCTTTGGTGCATTCTCATAAGGGCCTTCATTGTGCACTTACTGAATCAATGGACTCTATATGATGCATAGATGGCTAGAGAATACGTTGACAGGACTGCGAGAACAGTACATGCTGGCCTTCCCTCTACTCCCCACTTGGAAGGATATTCTCTCCTTTTGTATAAGATCCCTTTACAGACTGGGTTAGTGTTGCAGAATCGCTCACAACAAATTGTCTTAGATCAACAAAGTCGTTACTTATTTCTGGATCCCATTTACATAAATAACATGCAACATGTATGTAACATAATTATTGTCTTTGTTATATGTGCCTTTTCCTACAAGACTGCATGTGTGCCCAGCGAAGGCTCAGACCAGCCTGCACATCCATCCAGTCTGATCAGTCTTCTTAGAGCACTCTGTGGGTAGCCAAGGGTCCAAAGCATCTTCAGGTAGATTTGAGTCTTCACCGCGTGCACATGCAGTCTTGTAGGGAATGCTTTCCCCTGCTCATTTGTACAAACGAAATGAGGCAGCACATGACAAAGCCTACAATTAGACGTGTGACCATCGAAGACAGATTAGCATGTGCTCATACATGCAGTCTGATCAGAGTCTTCGCTGATCACATATGCCTTCTACAGCCTACGGGCTATCCAAAGAGGGTTAAACGAAACTCTTGCTGTATTGGGTGACATACAGGCTGGTCACACAGGTCGAACTGTAGGTTTTGTCGTGCTCTGCTAAAATAAAAGTTTGAACTAAGCTGTCTCCTTCCTAAAAATTCCGGAAAGTCAGCCAGGTGTATAAAGTCATGTTAAATGATTGTACAGCGCATCGCATCCTATTTCTCGTCTGACAAATTCATACAAACAATGTAGTATTTCTGTGACAACTGACCAAAAGTATCGTTCAAATGCCCTTTAATCCACCGTTCCGGTAAGTATAAAGGATATATGTAGGTGTAGTCCAGTGGGCAGCTAGTGTTCAAAATGTCTTTTGCCATCTAAATAAAGCATTGCTTCTGAAAACAAAAAAAAGGAGAAGTTTCTTTTATGCTTTTCAGTGAAATATACAGATTTCTTGGTGAAATCGAAACTGTTCATTTCACTGTTTCAAACAATGAAAATACTACTTTCGAAATGCCACTGTTCGGGACACTGTTTTCTTCCAGTCGAATTCCCTGTCGAGTTCCTCATCCGTACTTTCGGTTTCCTGACTGCTGTTTGGTTTCCATTGTTTATTTAGTTCATCACTGATTTTCATACTAGGGTCAAAATTGCTCTTCTGGCAAGCACAGTATCTATTTGTTTGTTTGTTGTTGTTTTTTTTTTCGGTTTTCATCACCAGTACAATAATTTTCTTTACAGGTAAAAGACAGTTTCACATTAAAATATAAAATATTATTAACAATTTCTACAATATTAAAGTTTTGATAAATTGCCTAATGAATAAGTCTAAATAAACACTTAATGTTTTACCAAACAATACCAAAGTTTAACGTGTCTGCGGAAGAGTTCTATTTAAAACATTGGCTGAAAATGAGAAACCGGCTAATAACGTGCAAGTTTTCATTATCTACATTGTTTTTCTACCCTGTCTGTGAACTACTGACTTTAAGTTTTACTTATTTCGTTCTTCTGGCAAGCACAGTATCTATTTGTTTGTTTGTTGTTGTTTTTCGGTTTTCATCACCAGTACAATAATTTTCTTTGCAGGTAAAAGACCGTTTCCACATTAAAATATAAAATATAACAAACAATTTCTACAATACTAATTTTTTGATGAATTGCCTAATGAATAAGTCTCAATAAACACTTAATGTTTTACCAAACAAAAACAAAGTTAAACGTGTCTGAGGAAGGGTTCTAGTTAAACATTGCATGAAAATGAGAAACTGCCATAACGTATAATTTTTCCTTATCCTACATTGTTTTTCTACCCTGTCTGTGAACTATTGACTTTAAGTTTTACTAATTTTGTTCAGCAGAATCTTTCAAGAGCTTATAAAAGCCCGTTGCGGGCAAGCGTTCCCCGACGTCATGACTATGTCAGTAAAGGGTTGTGACTTTTAAATTCGTATGACAGGAGGATAACACCCAAACCCCACACACATCTACAGATCATGTAGAACAAATATGCATAGCTTCAAAATGATTCTAGGAGGAGTTATGTCCATAAGGTAATACTAGCTGGACCTGGAAAAAGTCGAAAAAGTGGGTAAAATAAGGGGTACAAATCATGGGAGGATAACCCCAAGACCACAGGCACAGGCACATCTTCAGACCATGTAGACCAAGTATTCATAGTTTAAAAATGATGGGTGGAAAACTGTAGGATGAGCTGCACTCACAAGGTATCTATTCTGATACTTATCGGACCTGAAAAACATCGATAAATGGGGGGAAATGTGACAACAAATGATGGGAGGATAACCCCAAAAGCACATGCACATCTTCGGACCCATTTGATACAAAACTGTAAAAGGAGTTGCACCACCCAGCTACCCACATCATCGTGTCACAACTAAAACAAACTAAGTTGAAGAAAACGAAAAGTTGATAAAAGATAATGGCAGGATAACCCCAAAACCACATGCATGTCTTCAGACCATGTAGAACAAGTATGCATAGTTTCTAAATGAGCAGTGGAAAAGTCTAGGAGAAGTTGCACCCACAAGATATCAATTCTAATACTAAGTGGCCTCGGAATAGACGTAAGTCAAAAACGTGGAAAAGTTGACAAAACCCCAAAACCACATGCACATCTTCAGACTATGTAGAACAAGTATAAATAGTTTCAAAATGACTGGTGGAAATCTCTAGGAGAAGTTGCACCCACAAGGTATCTATTCTAATACTAGTAAATTCCCATTGCGAGCAAGCGTCTCCCAACGTTATGGATTTGTCAGTATAGGGTTGTGACTTTTAAATCCATATTAGACGGATAACCCCCAAACCACACGCACATCTTCAGACCATGTAGAACAATTATGCATGGTTTCAAAATGATTGGTAGAATATTCTAGGAGGAGTCGCTCCCATAATATATCTATTCCAATATTAATTGGACCTGAAAAAACAAGGTCAAAAAGTGGGAAAAGTTGATAACAAACAATGGGAGGATAACCTCAAAACCACACGCACATCTTCGGACCACGTAAAACAAGTATGCACAATTTAAAAATGATGGATGGAAAACTGTATGATGAGTTGCACCCACAAGGTATCTATTCGGATACTAATCGGGACCTGAAAAACGTCGAAAAAGTGGGGAAAAAAGATGATAAAAAATGAAGGGAGGATAATCCCAAAAGCACATTCGCATCTTCAGATCATGACAAATACACCTGCAGTTTCAAAAAGTTTGGTATAAAACTGTAAGAGGAGCTGCACACACAAGTTACCCATGTCGTCGTGTCACAACTAAAAAAACAATTTGAAAAAAAAAAGCCAAAAGTTGAAAAACTATAATGGCAGGATATCCCAAAGCCACATGCATATCTCCAGGCCAGATGGAACAAGTATGCATAGTTTCTAAATGATCAGTGGAAAAGTCTAGGAGGATTTGTGCCCACAAGATATTTAATCTAATACTAATCAGACCTAAAAAAAACTAAGTGGAAAAAAGTTGTTAAAAAAGAATAGGAGGATAACCCAAAACCACATGCACATCTTTAGACTATGTAGTACAAGTATGCATAGTTTCAAAATGATTGGTGGAAAACCCTGGGAGGAGTTGCACCCACAAGATATCTATTATATTTCTAATTGAACCTAGAAAAAAAACTAAGTGGAAAAGTAGAAAAAGTTGATAGCAAGATAACCCCAAAATCACATGCTTGTTCAGACCATGTAGAACAAGAATGCATAGTTTCTAAATGATCAGTGTAAAACTCTTGGAGTAGTTGCGCCCACAAGATATATATTATATTTCTAATTGAACCTGGAAAAAAACTAAGTGGAAAAATAGAAAAACTTGATAGCAGGATAACCCCAAAATCACATGCTTGTTCAGACCATGTAGAACAAGTATGCATAGTTTCTAAATGATCAGTATCTATTCTAAAAGTAATCTGACGTGAAAAAAAACTAAGTCGAAAAAGTGGAAAAAAATTGATAAAAAAGTATCGGAAGGATAACCCCAAAACCAGATGCACATCTTCAGACCATGACAAGAACACCTGCGAAGTTTCAAAAAGATCAGTTAAAAACTGTAAGAATAGTTGCATCCACAAACTACCCATCTCATTGTGTCTACAGACGGATTGATGGACTGATGAACCTGTTTTAATAGTCCCCATTCGACTAACGTCGGCAGACAAAAATTCCTAGTTTGATGGCAGGATAACCCCAAAACCACATGCATATCTTCAGACCATGTAGAACAAGTATGCGTAGTTTCTAAATGATCAGTGGAAAAGTCTAGGAGAAGTTGCGCCCACAAGATATCAATTCTAATACTAACTGGCCCTTGAAAGGACGTAAGTCAAAAACGTGGAAAAGTTGACGGAACCCCAAAACTACATGCACATCTTCAGACTATGTAGAACAAGTACAGTTTCAAAATGATTGGTGGAAATCTCTAGGAGGAGTTGCACCCACAAGGTATCTATTCTAATACTAATAAATTCCCATTGCGAGCAAGTGTCTCCCAACGTCATGGCTTTGTCAGTACAGAATTGTGACTTTCAAATCCGTATTAGAAGGATAACCCCCAAACCACACGCACATCTTCAGACCATGTAGAACAAATATGCATGGTTTCAAAATGATTGGTAAAAAATTCTAGGAGGAGTTGCGCCCATAAGATATCTATTCCAATATTAATTGCACCTGAAAAAACTAGGTCAAAAAGTGGGAAAAGTTGATAAAAAATAATGGGAGGATAACCCCCAAACCACACACACATCTTCGGACCATGTAGAACAAGTATGCACAGTTTAAAAATGATGGATGGAAAACTGTAGGATAAGTTGCACCCACAAGATATCTATTATGATACTAATAGGGACCTAAAAAACGTCACAAAAGTGGGGAAAAAAGATGATAAAAAGTGATGGGAGGATAATCCCAAAAGCACATTCGCATCTTCAGACCATAACAAAAACACCTGCAGTTTCAAAAAGTTTGGTATAAAATTGTAAGAGGAGTTGCACCCACAAGTTACCCATGTCGTCGTGTCACAACTACAAAACAAACGATTTGAAAAAAAAAAGCCAAAAGTTGAAAAACTATAAGGCAGGATAACCCAAAACCACATGCATATCTCCAGGCCAGATGGAACAAGTATGCTTAGTTTCTAAATGATCAGTGGAAAGGTCTAGGAGGATTTGCTCCCACAAGATATTTAATCTAATACTAATCAGACCTGGAAAAAACTAAGTGGAAAAAAGTTGTTAAAAAAGAATAGGAGGATAACCCAAAACCACATGCACATCTTTAGACTATGTAGTACAAGTATGCATAGTTTCAAAATGATCGGTGGAAAACTCTAGGAGGAGTTGCGCCCACAAGATATCTATTAAATTTCTAATTGAACCTAGAAAAAAAACTAAGTGGAAAAGTAGAAAAAGTTGATAGCAGGATAATCCCAAAATCACATGCTTGTTCAGACCATGTAGAACAAGTATGCATAGTTTCTAAATGATCGGTGGAAAACTCTAGGAGTTGCGCCCAAAATATATCTTTTAAAATATATCTTTTATACTTCTAATTGAACCTGGAAAAAAACTAAGTGGAAAAGTAGAAAAAGTTGATAACAGGATAACCCCAAAATCACATGCTTGTTCAGACCATGTAGAACAAGTATGCATAGTTTCTAAATGATCGGTGGAAAACTCTAGGAGGAGTTGCGCCCAAAATATATCTTTTAAAATATATCTTTTATACTTCTAATTGAACCTGGAAAAAAACTAACTGGAAAAGTAGAAAAAGTTGATAACAGGATAACCCAAAAATCACATGCTTGTTCAGACCATGTAGAACAAGAATGCATAGTTTCTAAATGATCAGTGGAAAACTCTTAGAGTAGTTGCGCTCACAAGATATCCATTATATTCCTAATTGAACGTGGAAAAAAAAAAAGTTGAAAAGTAGAAAAAGTTGATAGCAGGATAACCTAAAAATCACATGCTTGTTCAGACCATGTAGAACAAGTATGCATAATTTCTAAATGATCGGTATCTATTCTAATAGTAATCTGACGTGAAAAAAAAAAACAAGTCGAAAAAGTGGAAAAAGTTGATAAAAAAAAGTATCGGGAGGATAGCCCCAAATACAGATGCACATCTTCAGACCATGACAAAAACATCTGCGAAGTTTCAAAAAGATCAGTTGAAAAACTGTAAGAGTAGTTGCATCCACAAACTACCCATCTCATTGTGTCTACAGACTGATTGACGGACTGACGAACCCATTTTAACAGTCCCCATTCAACTAACGTCGGCGGACAAAAATTCCTAGTTTGACAAGGCAGTCTGAAAGACAGCTATATCCCCCGCCCCAGAATGACAATGGAGCGGGCCTTCAATTATGACCTTGACCTTGAGTCTGCATTGTTGAGTTATGGGTTCTGCACATCATCTCTATAAGGTGAACATTTAACACAAATTTAATAAATATCTTTCAAAGGGTTCAGGAGATATGAAGTGAACATGAAATTCAAGGCTCAAACTCGTGACCTTTAACTGTGACCTTGACCTTGAGTCAGCATGGTTGAGTTATAGGTTCTGCACATTGCCTCATTAAGGCAAACATTTTTACAAACTTTCATGAAAATCTTTCAAAGGGTTCAGGAGATATGAAGCGAACAAGAAGGAGATGGATGAGCTTCAGTTGTGATCTTGACCTTGAGTCTGCATCGTTGAGTTATAGGTTCTACACATCATCTCACTAAGGCGAACATTTGACCCAAATTTAACAAGGCAGTCTGAATGGCAATGGAGCGGCCTCAAAATTCAAGGCTCAAACTGGTGACCTTCAACTGTGACCTTGACCTTCAGTCAGCATAGCTGAGTAATGGGTTTTGCATATCATCTCACTGAGGCAAACATTTTACCAACGTTTAAAGAATATCCTTCCAGGGGTAAAGGAGATATGGAGCCGACACCAAATTCAAGGCTCAAACTCGTGACCTTCAACTATGACCTTGACCTTAAGTCTGCAGGGATGAGTTATGGGTTCTGCACATTGTCCCACTGAGGTGAACATTTGACCAAAGTTTAGACAAAATCCTCCCAGGAGTAAAGGAGATACAGAGCGGACATGAAATTCAAGGCTCAAACCCATGACCTTGAACTGTGACCTTGATCTTGAGTTGGCATGGTTGAGTTATTGATTCTGCTCATCGTCTCACTAAGGTGAACATTTGACCAAAGTTTAAAGAAAATCCTTCCACTGGTATAGGAGAAACAGAACTGACACGAAATTCAAGGCTCAAACCTGTGACCTTGAACTGTGACCTTGAACTTGTGTCGACATGGTTGAGTTATGAATTATCATCTCACTGAGGCAAACATACGACCAAACTTTAAAGAAAATCCTTCCGGGGATATAGGAGATATGGAGCGGACACGAAATTCAAGGCTCAAACCCATGACCTTGACCTGTGACCTTGACCCTGAGTTGGCATGGTTGACATGGGTTCTGCACATCGACTCACTAAGGCGAACATTTGACCAAAGTTTAATGAAAACCTTTCAATGGGTTCAGGAGATATGGTGCGGACAAGGAAGTGTTACGGAAGGACAGATGGACGGATGGACAGACGAAGGCCATTTCTATAATCCCCCATCCGCATCGCGGCAGGGGATTAATAACAGATCAAAGCCTTTCCAGTATCAGGAATAAATGGTATAATGAGGTACAGACAACAGGTGCAAAGACAGATGGATGCACAGACAAACTGGAACCTCGAAATGACATAAGGTTATCAGGCCAGTTTACAAAGAAAAGTCTTGCTGCCAGTGAGAACTGAACCATAACTTAAAGACCCTAATCATTAATTCAGCCAATATCCTATATGGGGAAAGCAAGCACTATTTAAAAAGACACTCCCTTTTCCAAATAATTATCAGATTTTCTATAACTTTTGGAAGGTTCAAGTTTTTAATGATAAAAATGACACATTGATGAAATAAAAAATTTAAATGAAAAAAAAAAAAAAATCTTGGATTCTCAGGGATTTGAACCCATGACCCGCAAGTTTAAATGACCATACTATGGCTACCGTCATACCGTCTATATGTATATACAATAGGAAGAATTAAAATTTCAAATGTCTCTTTTTCCAAAACTATTTGAAGATTCTCTTCTTTCTCAATAGGATTGATGTCTATGACGATACCAACATTCTGTGCAAGTTTCAAAAGAACTGGATTAAAAGTTTGGACTTAATTGCGTTAATGAGAAAAAAATTAACTAAAATTTGAAATGATCCCTTTTCCCATAATGCTTGACAGATTTTCTTCATTTTCAATAAGTTTGATCTCTATGTTGAATCTGTGCAATTTTCAACAGAATTGGACAAAAAATATGTTGACCTAATTGCATAAATGAGAGAAAATAAACCAAAATTTTAAAAGGGTCCTTTTCCCTTAATGGTTGATAAATTTCCTTCATTTTCCATAGTGATAATCCTGACAAGTATACAAACAACCTGTGGCAGTTTCAAAAGAATAGAATCAAAAATGAAGACTTTATCACGTAAAACAGGAAAAAAAATACCCAAAATTTTAAAAGGGCCATTTTCCCATAATATTTGACATATTCTCTTCATTTTCAATAGGACTAATCCTTACAATGCTACAAACAATATGTGCAAGTTTCAAAAGATTTGGATCAAAACTGGGAGCTTTAGAGCGTAAACAAATATAAATAACCAATATTTTAAAAGGGCCCTTTTCCAATAATGTTTGATAGGGCCCTTTTCCAATAATGTTTGATAGATTTTTGTTATTTTCGAAAGGGTTACAATGATACAAACATTCTGTGCAAGTTTCAAAAATGTGTACTTCATTACCTAAACAAGAAAACATTTATAAAAATTTTAAACGGACCCTTTTCTGATAATGTATGGAAGATTTTTTTCTTTTTTCAATAGGGTTAATTCTTATAATGATACAGACAATCTATTCAAGTTTAAAAGAATCAGATCAAAACTGTAGAACCGTAATAATACCCTTTTCCTATCAGTTCAGTTTTGACAGATTATATTGGGCTTCAACACTATGAGTCTTTAGCACATCATATAAGCTTTTACAAATTTCTGTCACAAAGTTCTGGTAAGTACTTCATAGCTGGCTTATGACTTTGCCAGGCTATGCAATCAACTCTGCTGGTAAATTAAGAACACAGCAAACATTTTCACCAACTAGCCAAGCTCAGCCGTGATGTTTATTAATCCATTTATTTAATTCAACTTTTTTTTTTTTTCACTTTTGTAAACCGATTTTGAACAGCTGTCCAACATGGCAGACATTCTTGGTGTAAAGACAACATAGCAATGCCTTTTTTATGACTGCAGCAATAAAGAAAAAAAAAACATATATGTCAATAAGAAGTATATTGCTTCTGCTACAGCTGGGATGAAAACATGTTACAAATTGTTAATTTTTGATAGTCATGATATCCAAATGAATCCATTCAGTTTTTAGGCATTATATAGTTCATGTCATTTGTTGTCCTTAATGGCAAGCGACAGAAAATCGAGGCTCTCAATGGAAAGAAAAAACATTAGTATCAATTAATGTTCCGTTCAAGGTTTAGCTTATAAGCATAAAAGAAACAGAATATTTGTGTAACATCAAATTTTATATCATCTCATGAACACCTTGGCTTCGACACTAGTTAAAACGCCACTTTCAGTGTTCAATCAATGAAATAAAATTTAACTATCGTTAAAGTAAAATAAGCTGCAAAGTCAGAAAATGTAACATCGGATGTGTGCCCAGCCAGGATTTCTGATCAGCCTTTGCGCCCGCAGAATCTTCACTGGAGCATTTTAGATTGTCAAAAAAAAAAACAGTTCCTTCCTATGGACAATGAAGATCCTGATCACACTGCATGAATGCTGGGCATTCATGTTCGCAGGTATGTTTTCTAATATGATGGCTCAAAAATCATTTTGAAATAAAACAAAAAAACAGAAAGAAAACGTATATAGTCCATTCTTACCTGCATAACTCTTAGGAATAACAGTAGGTACAACAGCTGATCTTGTATTAAACGTAAAATAAAAATCATTTGTTGTCTCTCTTGTTTCATCCATTGGGTTCACAACTTCAGCGTGAACTTTAACCTGTACCTTTGTTCCAAGGGTGTATATCACCTGAAATACAGTAGAATTGCAATGACCTGAGTATGGCTGACTCATTTACTGTTGCTGATTCGAATTTGTTTTTGAGACCCTAGAAAATTCTTCCACTAGCTCGAAAAAAGCAAATATTTAGGGACTTTAGGGATATTTTCTTGTTATCCCTTTGTATACTGAATACTCTCCCAAACTATATATTGGAAGAGTCCAATTTCAATTTTAGGTATGTCCAGCTATGAGATTTACAAATAACTAAACTATTTGGAAACAATGGAGACCCTGATCAGACGCCGTATGCTGGGGTGTCTGATCTGGGTCTGTACTGTTTGCCAGTTACCCTTTTACGGGTCTCCCGACAACAATGGGTTAAATGATGAAAATGTATGTTGTTTGACCTCATTAGAATTGACTCCTCCGTCAGGCAGTTATAACCACACCCACGTGAATTTCCTTAGACAAACTTTGTATTGATATGCACGTGCTTACCTGTAAAAAGCACGTGTTGATTTGTTTGTCTAACAAAAAACATTGACAATTACCTTATTAGCTATTTTGAATGGTCAGTTGCGGTTGTCAGTTAAATGATCACGTGACTTGATGGAGGAGTCAATTGCCTCGATAGTTTGTACTCAGTCAAATTGCCTCAATGAGGCAATTCTTAAGGGCACAATCAACATACCATTTTTAAAGAAGCTCAAAAAGACATCACTAGAATATTCCCATTTGCCTCCTGACCTGCCACTATGATTAACCTTCAGTGGCTCCAACTACCCACATCATATCATAATCTGATTTTTGATTAACATGCAGGGACAGGGGCAACATCCACATGAGTGGGCCCCCTTCCAGATAGCTGGCTTGCTGCACGCATGGCAGATCTCACACCAGATCTCCAGGTATGTCTATCATGAGGGTTGAGAGCGGAGAGCTTCCACTCTCTGCAATCCCTCTCTGTCAGCTGCTTTCCCTCAAGCTGTATGTGAAAGGCTGTCTTTACTGCACCACTGGAGCATTCCACATGTCCATACCAGCGGAGCCTTCTCTCCTTCAGAATGAAGTCCAGATCCTCAATGCCAAGCCGCGCAAGTAGCTCATTGGACCTGGTGGTGACAATGTCTTGCGGCCTGACATTGCAGATCTGTCTGATCATTGCCCTGTCATTTTGCTGCAGATGCTGGAGGTTTGGCTTTGTCAATGGCCAAGTCTCACTGGTGTGGAACATTGCGCTCCGCACACAAGAGCTGTACACACAGCCACGTGTCTTGAAAGAGAGGTGGCGTGAAGAGAGAACTGGTAGCAGATCCTTGAACTTCTTCCAGGAGGTTTTCACACATGTTGTGGTTGAAAGTTCACAGCCACCTGTTGCTGAGAGCATGCCTCCTAGGTAGCAAAAGGAAGCTACCACCTCCAGCTTCAGGTCCAACCTGGACTTTCTTCTGTGGTCTGCCGTGCAAAGGGCCTGCAGTTCCCTGGCACCATGTACATCTGTAGTCAGGCTCCTTTGTCAAGCGCTTGAGCCCACTGCATTTTTTGTGCACCCAGTGCTTGCAGCCGTTGCAGAAGATGCTGTTGCTGCCCACTCCAGTGTGACAGACAGCGCATGGAAACTCTCCTGAACTCTGCAGGAGTGTCCAGGCCCGTACCGCAGATCATGATCTTCGTTTTTCCTGCATTTACTCTCAGTCCTTTCTTCTCCATTGCTTCTTTCCAAGTTAAGAGCCTCCTGACACATTCCTCGAGCGATTCACTGATGATAACAAGGTCATTGGCATAGAGGTCCTCCCAGGAGACCCCAGAGCGGAACTCTCGTGATAAGGCTTCAAGTACAATGGCCTTTTACACGTGTTCATTCCACCACCAGGTTTCACGACACCAACGGTGGGGCTGAGTTGTGCCACATACCTCCTCAGTTGTCTTGAGCAGTCCAGTCTTGATGTTGTTCAGATATCCTCAGTGGCCCCATCAGCTACACCTGCAGATGCTCACATGCAAGTTGAAGACCTCCTGGAAAAGGTTGCTCACCTGAGGGTCGACTGAGGGTCTTTAAGCTTCAAAACTTTGAGGCGAGGGGTGAACTTGCGCTTAGATTTTGGTGGCACATCAATCCTCATGTCGCATACATGAAGCTGATGTTGCAGGGCTACTTCCTCACCAGGGATCACTTTTACATCTGTGACAAGTTTGCACATAGTCCTACAGAAAAGGATGAAGTCTATCTGCCCATGTCTTGAACAAATATCCAAAAGATGTTAGAGCTGTCGAAGTTCAACTGTTCATTGAAATCTCATTTACTAATAAGTAATGGCATGTTAAGATCAACCTGTACTCATGCGTTTCTATTGGGAGCATATTAATTCAATAACACTCTATGAAAAATATTCTTGAGCAGAAACTGTCACACAGTAAATAAGTTACATTGACATTCTTATGTAAACTGTGCACTTCTCAGCAATAGCTCTAGGTAAATCTTTTTTAACAACAAATATGAACATTTTTCTGATATTTCCAAAATATGTTGTGTGTACTCATAAAAATCGGCTGAAGGTGCACATTACACAAACTTGTTAACCCTTAAAGTGCCAATCACAACAATTGTCGTCTGCTTTGTCACCTGCTTGTGATTTTAAAAGTCATTTTTGCAAACAGTGTGGACCCAGATCAGACTGCTCCTCTAGTCTGATCTGGGTCTACACTGTTTGCCTGTATGCAAAAATAGGTTTGAAAAGTTGCAAAAAAGTTTGAAAAGTTGCAAGACTATTCAGCAGAAGACATTCTCAGATGCAGGTTTTCTTGGCATTTTAAGGGTTAATAAAATGAAATGAATTCATGAACTGCACACTTTGTAATAGACAAGCTGTAACTTTAAGAAATGAAACAAAGAGGTACCCAAGAAAGGTGACATTTATGAAACACTGTTCTCCCAAGATACAGAAAGACAAGAGGAATTGAAGGGCTTTAATAAGAATGGATAAACTTCCAGAAGAGGTAACTCTGTCTGATTGTTTCTGCCTACCTTCTGAAAAGGGGTCTACACAAAAAGGAAAGAACATTGCTCTCCTTGAAAGCAAAGTCTTTCCTTTTAAAGAAGACCCATTTTCCGAAGTGGATAGTATGCAGGAAGTTCCCAGGAAGTTATCATGTAGAAAATGGCAGAAAAGTACCAAATGTATTCAGTCCCCTTAACCCATTTATGCCTGGTGTCCCATAAAAAGGACATTGGCTAACAGGGTAGACCCATATCAGAGTTTGCAGAAGGTGGCCTCTGATCAGGGTCTACACTGTTTACATGAAATACAGGAATTTCTATAAAACATGGTAATAATAAAATTAACCAGACATCCTTTCTAATGAAAATGGACCAGTCAAAAAATTAAGGTAGAAAAGTCCACATGGCATAGATGGGTTAAGCCATAAAATGACAACACAAAACCGCACTCCCACGAAAATGGAACAAACAAAGATCCAGGCAGAAAAGTACCCATACCAGAAACACTGCTTAGGAACCAACAATAAGAAGATTTTTGTTGGGGCTCTTTCTGGACATCTTCAGAACTAAAACAGGTTTTATGAGTACTCAACCTTCGCTCGTAATTCTGATGCAGTTCCATAAAATTAATTTTTCGAGATCTGTAGTTGTTCCTTACCTCAGCAGTGCATCAACTCAGTAAATACATGTATTTCGATCAAACTATTCAAAACTGTGATGAAATCATAATGTAAATGCGGCTACGAGCTGGAAGTCAGAGCAACAGAAAAACACTGGTTAAACCATGAAAAGCCCAACCACAGATGACACAAATCAAGCAACAAATTTCCAGAACAGACTGACATTCTTTCTGTCAAGTAGTCTGCAGTGCAACCCATCATTGTGCTGTTACATTCAACCATACCATAAAGCACTTTTTTGTGACAGCCATAGCTCCTGTTAAGAGGGAGTGAACATAATTTCCTTAGTTCTCCACGAAAATGTATGTTGTGGACACTTCTAATGAGTACTACAATGTACGTTTTTGTGGAGAGATAAGAAAAACATCAATCCTTTTCGGTTAAAAAAAACACCTTAGCTGGAGCTATGGTGGCAGCTATATCCATTTGTAGACATGTACGAAGTACAGAATTACAAGTTGTGAAATACAAACCTGTGAGGACAAAAATAAAAGAGATCCAACTTCAACTGGTTTTCTAAATGCAATATCGTCTACCACTTCTACATGAGGTCTTGTTTTGCTAGAAAAAGTACAACAAGACCTGTTGCCAGACAGGATGCTCGCCTGAACTCGCGCATGTCAATCAAATGAAAAAAAGTAAGACTATGACCTTCAAATCCAGATCATAGTGTGTATGTGTTGGGAGGGGTGAGGGGAGATGGAGGGAGATATGAAGCCAGTGACCTTGACCTCTAGGTCATAAGCAGGGGTGGGAATAGTGCCGAATAAAATTTTGGATCAATATCTTTAATCATGCCAAGTATAAAGTAAGTCCATGCAAGGATTTAGAAATTAAGAGATCTTAAAAACTTTGACACAAAACTTTAACATAAAATTACTAAGTCTGTGACCTTGACCTAAAGGTCATAAGCAGGGGTGTGGATAGGGCTCAATAAAATTTTGGACCAACATCTATAATTATACCAAATATAAACTAAATCAAAAAAAAAACTTACAAATTTTGACGCAAACATTCACATAAAAATTCTAGGTCCATGACCTTGACCTATATGTTATAAGCAGGGGTGTGGATAGTGCCAAATAAATTTTGGACCAATATCTACTATCATGCCAAATATAAAGTAAATCTATGCAAGGATTTAGAAATTAAGTGATCTTCTTTGACGCAAAACTTTAACATAAAATTTCCAAGTCTATGACCTTGACCTACAGGTCACGAGCAGGGGTATGGATAGGGCTCAATAAAATTTTTGACCAACATTTATAATTGTTATACCAAATATTAATTAAACCCATCTGAGGATTTAGAAAATATAAAGTCTTAAACACATTGACGTAAAATTTAAACAGTTTTGTAAACGCCGACGCCGGGGGTAGTGCAATAGAATAAAAATGACATGATGGAACACTGCAGTGACTGACTGAGTTGCGTTTTTTTATGCTCAATCAACCCATTAGGATCACATCGAGCTGATCAGTTTACCTAGCCCCACTTTTATGGGGCTGGCTTAGTCCACCAAATGTTTAACCAGTATCTGTGCAGATTCTTTTGTCAGAAACTGCCAACAGCCCTTCTTGAGGAACATGTCATGACCAGTAGAAATATTTAGGTTTCTAGTAAAATGCAATATCACAGGGTCCCTATAAAAAGTAATAGTATTATCACTCAGATAAAGTGGTGATTTTTTGTTTTGTTTTTTCAAACCAATAAGTATGGATATTTTTTCCTCCATGAATACATGTGGTGTGGTCTTCATTAGAAGTGTCTCAGTACAACACTTCAAATGAGTACCAACATTACAATACTTTTGTGGAGAAATAAAAAACATGTTCATCCAATATCCTACTTATCTTGATTTATATAATTTACCCACATTTTCAGTTTTGATAACCAATGGCTGCAGGTAAAATGGTTATTATTATTATTTTTTATTATTTTGGATATATTAGAACAATGCTAATTTTGTAGGTACCCATTAGACTGCCTACAGGTAATGTTTGTCTAATGAATAGCCACAATGTTCTCTCTGCAAAAACAACAACATGAGTCCTCAGAATACAAAACAAAGCCTCTTTTTGGTGTTTGTCACTATAGTCTGATTCAGAATGTTACATGTATTTACACATAATATAAGTGTTGTAGCTGCATTTAAACAAGAGGACTATGGTGGTCCTTAACGCTCACCTGTACTGAAAACTAGGTCTGCAGCATTCATTAATCTGGAGAACATAAATCCAAAATATCCATGTCCTCGACATCTGCAAGTTTAAGGAAGATTCAATTAAAATCGACGGAGCTATGCAGCAAAGAAGGTGTCTTTAGCAATCAAGGGACGTAACTCTAGTTATCAGATTGTGCAGCCTTCCAAACTTTTTTGAATTTGTCCAAGACTTCTTCCATGTCAACCTTATCTGCAAGTTTCATGATGATTCGATCAAAAACTGAATGAGTTATGCTGATGCTGATGCTAATGATAAAATCAAATATACGCATTTTCAACAATCAAGGAAATGAACTCAAAGACAAATGATCCAATCTGGTCAGGTTTCAATCTAATCTGAGATTTCATCCATGTCCACCTTATCTGCAAGTTTCAGGAAGATCCGATCAAAACTGAGCAAGCTATGTTGATGACAAAGTCAAACAGAGGCTTTTTTCAGCATTGAAGAGGACATAATTCTAAGATTAATAACTGGATCTGGCCAGTTTTCAAATTCTATCGAGAGTTCATCCATGTCTACATTATCTGCAAGTTTTTGGCAGACTCCATCAAAACTGACTGAGTTATGCGGATGACAAAGTCAAATTGAGGCTTTTGCAGCAATCAAAGGGATATTACTCTGAGATTAGTTATCTGATCTGGCTAGGTTTCGAATAACTGAGATCCATGAAGATACGAGCAAACCTTAACCAGTTATTCTGATGACAAAGTCAAACAGAGGCTTTTTCAGCAATCAAGAGGATGTAATTCTAAGATTAATGATCCGATCTGGCCAGGTTTTGAAATCATCTAAGATTTTATACATGTTCACCTAATCTGCAGGAAGATCTGATCAAAGCTGAATGAGTTATGCTGATGACAAATAGAGGCGTTTTTCATTAATCAAGGGGATGTAACTCTAAGACTAATGATCTGATCTATTTACTTTTCGAATTCGTCCGAGATTTCATCCATGCCTTATCTGTAAGTTTCAAGAATATCATGTTCCCCTTTTCTGTAAATTTCAGGAATATCCAATGAAAACTGAAAGAAGTAAGCTGGTGACAGTCAATAGAGGCTTTTTCAGCAATCAAGGGGATGTAACTCTAAGATGAATGATTTGATCTGGCCAGATTTCAAACTAAATTGAGATGTTATCCCTGTCCACCTTATCTGCAAGTTTCAGGAACATCCAATCAAAACTAAAAGAGTTGTGGTGATGACAGGTTTTTCCCATTGTAGTCTATGGGACCTTGTGGTTGCCTTAGCAACCAAAGGTTTGATTAGATTTCCATGAAGATTATGTCATCAATGCCCTACCAGAGGTATGCTACAGATTAGAAATGACTGAGATCAACCTGCAGGCTGTAGGGTCAAAAGTGTGGACGGGCAAAGGGCGGCAGATGGCCTACCATTCTATAAGCTCCCCTGGCTCCTTAGGCTCAGGTGAGGTAAAAATTATGATTTTCAAGGCTGTGCCATTTTTGGTTGTTTGTCGCTATAATCACATTCTGCGGAGTCTGATCTGGGTCTGCAGTGTTTTTGAATTACCCCTCTAGGGTTCTCCAGACTAAAATGAGATACTCATATCTTCCTATGCCATTAATTTAATATTAATGAATTAGATTAAACATAAACTTACCAAAATAAAACTGCATTGGTCCAGGCAAGTTCATAAGCTTTCCTCATGAGAAACCCTCCAAATATTTTGTTATAAATATTTCTTTGCTGCAACAAAAAACAACAAAAATTATCAAATAAAAACATCATCATGACACCTGTAATGAATACGATTCATCATTTATTATGGCAATCTTGATGCATCACTTAACATCTTCTGCATATTCGGTTTTGTCTCCTGTTTATGATGGGGAGGTTTTGCATTGTGATGGTGGAATTTCCTTAGTATCTTTTGTTATATTTTGTCTCCTATTTACAAATAAATCAATTTAAACACTCTGTCACACAATCAAATCATTCGGAACCTCTCGGTCCTTAACAAAGAGTATGTTCTAGCCTCATTCTGGTAGTGGTTGGCAGAAAGTAGTTGTTCATGTTTGACAGTGAAATGGCCGGTGTTTTCCAGGGCCCAGTTGTTCAAAGCTAACGACATCGTTAGTTAACGATTCGTTAAAATTTACATAGAGTGATATGCAAATATGCTGAAATTTTTTGCTGAAAAAATGTGAGTAGCTTTTGCAGTGCAAAAGCTACTCACATTTTTTCAGCAAAAAATTTCAGAAAATTGTATATTGAATCTGCTAAAATAGTTAACGAAATGGCCCTTAATGAGCTCGTTAAGCTAACGACGCTTTGAACAACTGGGCCCAGAACAATAAAATAAAGCAGCTTTCAAAAACAAAGCAGCATTTATTCTCGTCAACTGATCATTTAAATGTCATAACCATAAATAATAACACATATTTTAACTACTTACTAACTAAAAATATAGCAGGTAGTAAGTAAAGCTCACATACCCCCCAGCCACAGCTATCGGACTCTGGTGAACTAATTTTGTATATACAAATTTCCCTTACTATTGCATGGAAGAGATGGGCAAAAGAAAAAAAAATCTCAGCATCCCGGTTTTCTCTTAAACAATATACTTCACAACTGTCAGGGTTTATACAAAATTTGAAGAGTCTGGCTCTAATAACAGGTGACAATTCTGATTGATTTTTATGAGAAACAAAGAAAAATGGACAAATAAAGAGAATGATAAGCATGAGGATGCTCATTTTCTCTTACACAATACAACTAGCTATATCAAATATTTGTATCATATTTCAAAATCCTAGGTGCAGTAGCTCCTGAGAAATCTTTGACAAAAAACATTGTGGTGGGAAAAGAAAAATGGATAAATAAAGGGAATGATAAACATGAGGATGCTGATTCTGTCTTATATGAAACAAGTAGCTGAACCCAATGTTTGTACCAAATTTCAAAATCCTACATGCAGTAGTTCCTGAGAAATCTTTGACATGGAGTGAGATATGGAAAAAAGGAAAAAAGAAAGCAAAATAAATTTCAACATTGTTGTTTTCTTTTACACAATATACTTCAACCCTCAGTAGGTGTATACAAAATTTGAAGACTCTGGCTCTCATAGGAGCTGAGAAATCTGTGACGAAATTGTTTTCCTAAAGAAAAAGAAAAAAAGGGACAAATAAAGGGAATGATAAGCATAAGGATGCTGATTCTCTCTTGCATGATACAACAACCCATATCCAATATGTGTACAAAATTTCAAAATCCTAGGTGCTCTGGTGTCTGAGAAATCTGACAAAATTTTATTAGAGGAAACAAAAAATGGACAAATAAAGGGAATGATAAGCATGATTCTCTCTTACACGATACAACAAGTCATAGCCAATGTTTGTACAAAATTTCAAAATCCTAGGTGCAGTAGTTCCTGCAAAATCTTTGACTAAATATTTTATTGAAGAGAAAGAAAAAATGGACATATAAAGAGAATGATAATGAGGATGCTGTTTCTGCCTTACACAAAACAACAAGTCAAACCCAATGTTTGTATAAACTTTTAAATTCCTAGGTACAGTTCCTAAGAAATCTTTGGCACAAATTTCCCTAGGTCTTATATTTGAGTGACAGATGGGAAAAGGAAAAAATGGAATAAGAAGCAAAATAAATCACAGTATCTTGCTTTTCTTTCACACAAACGGAGTTCAACCCTCTGTAGGTGTATATAAAATTTGAAGACTCTAGCTCATAGGACCTGAGAAATCTGTGACAATTTGTTTTATTGGAAAGAAAAATGGACAAAAAAAAGGGAATGATAGGCATGAGGATGCTGATTCTCTCTTACACAATACAACTAGTCGTATCCAATGCTTGCACAAAATTTCAATATCCTAAGTGTAGTAGCTCCTGAGAAATGTTTGACATAAATTTCCTTACACATTACATTGGATTGAGAGATGGAAAAGAGGAAAAGGGAAGGCAAAATAAATTTCAGCATTGTGTTTTTTTTTTTTTACACATTATACTCAACCCTCTGTAGGTGTATACAAAATTTGAAGACTCTGACTCTCACAGGAGCTGAGAAATCTGTGACAAAACATTTTATTGGAGAGAAAGAAAAAATGGACAAATAAAGGGAATGATGGGGATGCTGAGTCTGTCTTACACAATACAACAAGTCATCCTCAATGTTTGTACCAAACTGCAAAATCCTAGGTAGAGGAGTTCCTGAGAAATCTTTGACAGAAAAATAGTTTACACAAAGACAGACAAATATTGTTACAGAAAAGACAAAAACTATATAGCCCCTATAGACTTTGTATGCCAAGGCTGTAATAAACTCCATTTCAGAAGGGAGGCAAAAGCCACTTTGACAGAGCTGCCTTTCTGAAAAAGTATCCATTCCCTGTAATATAATCATACCTCCGGCATACATATTATAAGATTCTTCAAGATAGTTTCCTCCATCCAAATGCTGTTTTCTGGTTTAATTCTTGCTTTAAAAGTTGTGGCTCTACAAGAAAACAAAAAACACCTCTATCAATAAATTCTTAAAGGTAGGTTATTTTGGAAGCAAAAAATCACAAACCAACTGTACCAAATCTTCACCCTAGTTTAATTTGCATCTCACTCATCAATTCGTACCAAAAAGAATGATTTTATTTATAGAAATGATTGCTGGCATTGACAAAAATATCTAGCCTATAATGTTAAACATAGAATGTACAACATTACTGCAATATCATAACACAAAAATACTTGCAAAACAACTATAAAACAATGACTTATTAACACTTACAGGGCTATGGGCAAATCCAGGAGATGACAAATTGATGATATTTTTCTTATTTTTCCCAGAAAATAGAATTAGACATTTCATGCAAATTGTCAAATCTTGTCAGGGAAAAATAAAAATATTTCAAAATGTTGTCTGCTGAATTTTTTACTCAGCATGGTAAGTGTTAATCAGTCTAACCTTCACAGCTGTTAAGTGACAGTCACAGCAATAATGCTACTTTTCATAACCAATGCACACATACCTCCACAAATTCCACAATTTGGGAAACAATGATTCTAATAATTATCAAACAATGATCTTAATAAGTCTCTCATCGCTTTCTAACCTAAGCTAACAGCAAAACTGAATGCAAGGATTTCTTTTAAAATAGGGATGATGAGTAATGCATTTTGTCAATTTCTGAAATCAAATTTAAGGGCTCAGTATTATTTGTTTAATTAAAAAATCAATGGCTTTCATTTCGTGTGTACCCACTAAACTAAAGATGCCTAAGACGCATACATTAAAATAAAGATAAAAAAAGAGCAAGACATTAACATGTTACCATTCATAACATACAACTTTCCTGTTGCAAAAATGTACCATTTTTGGATGATTGTTAACAATGGAACCAAAGTATACATATACCTAATTCCCTTTAGGTTGTTGTCCACGTGATTATCATTTACCAATGAAATCAAACCACACACTTGTACGAAATCTAGGTAAGGCTTATTTATAGCTGTGCTATTCCTGTTGCTGTGATGTCAGAGTGCCTGTAAAAAGGGTTATCTGTAAAACTTGGACTGAGACATTGACAACCAGTGCAGATCAAGATCAGATGCCACAGAACTTGGCATCTGATCAGTGTCTGTGCTATTTGCTTAAATTACAGGAAGTCAAGGGTTAAATAAAACAGTCTTAATCCCCGTTGAGGATCATTTTCCCACACTCAATCAACCCACCAGTGCTTTAAGTGCTTTGATTATTGTGATAAGTTTCAATGCAGCTGTTCTTTAAAGGCTCCATATTCCTAAAAGAATAGACATTGTTTATCCAAAAAAGGCTTCATAAATTGATGTATAGTATTAATAATCATAAAATGTGGCATCTGACAGTCTGTAAAATTTCAGTTGGTCTCTCGTTTTTGAACTGGATAAACAATGAATGATTTTTTTTTCGTATCTCTGAATTAACGTTGGCAAAATTAATTCAGAGATACAATAAAAAATCTTTTCAATTCCAGAACGAGAGACTATTGAAATTTTACAGGCCATCAGGTTTTATGATTGTATAAATACCATATATAAATTTATTAAACCTTTCTTGGATAATAAAATGTATGTTTGAGGCATAATATTATGGAGCCATTAAGAAACCGCTGACATGTAATAACATGCACATTATAGAAATCCATTTTACAATTCAAACACAACATACCGCGGGTCAATAGTCTGAAGGAACTGATCATGTATATAAGCACTCTCTTCTGGATTAGGTGGTGTCTTTAACAATGTACGATGGCCTTCTTCTATCCTCTTTAATTTATTCTCTGAAACATAAAGAAATGAGCCATCATATCATACACTTTTCTATGATGCTTCACTGATTGAGTTAGTGAGCCTCTATATGAACTAACTAATCATACAGTATTTTTACAGTGTCTGAACCTAGCCTGAAGACATGGTACTAGTAAAATTAGACCATGAAGTGAGTGAGCATATGCTCACTAATACTCCCGGCCATGGCCATTGGTATAGCCAGAACAACAAAGGGAATAACTCTAAGGGACCTGGCACCATGGCTATTATTTTCTTTCCCACAATACAACATGTCATACTTGTCATGTGTACAAAATTTCAAGTTTCTAGGTAAAGTTGTTCCTGAGATATCTTTGACACAAATAAATGCCATGGCCATCAGTATAGCCAGAACAACAAAGGGAAATAACTCTAAGGGACCTGGCACCATGGCCCTTATTTTCTTTCCCACAATACAACTAGTCATACTTATCATGTGTACAAAATTTCAAGTTTCAAAGTAAAGTAGTTCCTAAGATATCTTTGACACAAATAAATGCCATGGCCATCAGTATAGCCAGAACAACAAAGGTAAATAACTCTAAGGGACCTGGCCCCATGGCCTTTATTTTCTTTCCCACTATTCAACTAGTCATACTTGTCATGTGTACAAAATTTCAAGTTTCTAAGTAAAGTAGTTCCTGAGATATCTTTGACACAAATAAATGCCATGGCCATCAGTATAGCCAGAACAACAAAGGGAAATAACTCTAAGAGACCTGGCCCGACGGCTCTTATTTTCTTTCCCACAATACAACTAGTCATACTTGTCATGTGTACAAAAAATCAAGTTTCTAGGTAAAGTAGTTCCTGAAATATCTTTGACACAAATAATTGCCATGGCCATCAGTATAGCCAGAACCCCAAAGGTAAATAACTCTAAGGGACCTGGCCCCATGGCCATTATTTTCTTTCCCACAATACAACTAGTCATACTTGTCATGTGTACAAAATTTCAAGTTTCTAGGTAAAGTAGTTCCTAAGATATCTTTGACACAAATAAATGCCATGGCCATCAGTATAGCCAGAACAACAAAGGGAAATAACTCTAAGGAACCTAGCTAGATGGCCCTTCTTTTCTTTCCCACAATACAACTAGTCATACTTGTCATGTATACAAAATTTCAAGTTTCTAGGTAAAGTAGTTCCTCAGATATCTTTGACACAAATAAATGCCATGGCCATCAGTATAGCCAGAACAACAAAGGGAAATAACTATAAGGGACCTGGCCCCATGGCCACTCTTTTCTTTCCCACAATACAACTAGTCATACTTGTCATGTGTACAAAATTTCAAGCTTCTAGGTAAAGTAGTTCCTGAGATATCTTTGACACAAATAAATGCCATGGCCATCAGTATAGCCAGAACAACAAAGGGAAATAACTCTATGGGACCTGCCCCCACGGCTCTTATTTTCTTTCCTACAATACAACTAGTCATACATGTCATGTGTACAAAATTTCAAGTTTCTAGGTAAGTTAGTTCTGAGATATCTTTGACACAAATAAATGCCATGGCCATCGGTATAGCCAGAACAACAAAGGGAAATAACTCTAAGGGACCTGGCACCATGGCCATTATTTCCTTTCCTACAATACAACTAGTCATACTTGTCATGTGTACAAAATTTCAAGTTTCTAGGTCAAGTAGTTCCTGAGATATCTTTGACACAAATAAATGCCATGGCCATCAGTATAGCCAGAACAACAAAGGGAAATAACTCTAAGGGACCTGGCTCCACGGCTCTTATTTTCTTTCCCACAATACAACTAGTCATACTTGTCATGTGTACAAAATTTCAAGATTCTAGGAAAAGTAGTTCCTGAAATATCTTTGACACAAATAAATGCCATGGCCATCAGTACAGCCAGAACAACAAAGGGAAATAACTCTAAGGGACCTGGCACCATGGCCATTATTTTCTTTCCCACAATACAACTAGTCATACTTGTCATGTGTACACAATTTCAAGTTTCTAGGTAAAGTAGTTCTGAGATATCTTTGACACAAATAAATGCCATGGCCATCAGTATAGCCAGAACAACAAAGGAAAAAAACTCTAAGGAACCTGGCCCCATGGCCATTATTTTCTTTCCCACAATACATCTAGTCATACTTGTCAAGTGTACAAAATTTCAAGTTTCTAGGTAAAGTAGTTCCTGAGATATCTTTGACACAAATAAATGCCATGGCCATCAGTATAGCCAGAACAACAAAGGGAAATAACTCTAAGGGACCTGGCCCCACGGCTCTTATTTTCTTTCCCACAATACAACTAGTCATACTTGTCATGTGTACCAAATTTCAAGTTTCTAGAAAAAGTAGTTCCTGAATTATCTTTGACACAAATAAATGCCATGGCCATCTGCAGAGCCAGAACAACAAAGGGAAATAACTCTAAGGGACCTGGCACCATGGCCATTATTTTCTTTCCCACAATACAACTAGTCATACTTGTCATGTGTACAAAATTTCAAGCTTCTAGGTAAAGTAGTTCCTGAGATATCTTTGACACAAATAAATGCCATGGCCATCAGTATAGCCAGAACAACAATGGGAAATAACTCTAAGGGACCTGGCTCCACAGCTCTTATTTTCTTTCCCACAATACAACTAGTCATACTTGTCATGTGTACAAAATTTCAAGATTCTAGGTAAAGTAGTTCCTGAAATATCTTTGACACAAATAAATGCCATGGCCATCAGTACAGCCAGAACAACAAAGGGAAATAACTCTAAGGGACCTGGCACCATGGCCCTCATTTTCTTTCCCACAATACAACTAGTCATACTTGTCAAGTGTACAAAATTTCAAGTTTCTAGGTAAAGTAGTTCATGAGATATCTTTGACACAAATAAATGTCATGGCCATCAGTATAGCCAGAACAACAAAGGGAAATAACTCTAAGGGACCTGGCCCCATGGCCATTATTTTCTTTCCCACAATACAACTAGTCATACTTGTCATGTGTACAAAATTTCAAGTTTCTAGGTAAAGTAGTTCATGAG
Source organism: Anodontia alba (assembly GCA_964016985.1). NCBI lineage: Eukaryota > Metazoa > Mollusca > Bivalvia > Lucinida > Lucinidae > Anodontia > Anodontia alba. The sequence continues at coordinate 22,092,254 of OZ024832.1, read as the reverse complement.
ATATCTTTGACACAAATAAATGTCATGGCCATCAGTATAGCCAGAACAACAAAGGGAAATAACTCTAAGGGACCTGGCCCCATGGCCATTATTTTCTTTCCCACAATACAACTAGTCATACTTGTCATGTGTACAAAATTTCAAGTTTCTAGGTAAAGTAGTTCCTGAGATATCTTTGACACAAATGAATGCCATGGCCATCAGTATAGCCAACAAAGGGAAATAACTCTAAGGAACTTGGCCCGATGGCCCTATTTTTCTTTCCCACAATACAACTAGTCATACTTGTCATGTGTACAAAATTTCAAGTTTCTAGGTAAAGTAGTTCCTGAGATATCTTTGACACAAATAAATGCCATGGCCATCAGTATAGCCAGAACAACAAAGGGAAATAACTCTAAGGGACCTGGCACCATGGCCATTATTTTCTTTCCCACAATACAACTAGTCATACTTGTCATGTGTACAAAATTTCAAGTTTCTAGCTAAAGTAGTTCCTGAGATATCTTTGACACAAATAAATGCCATGGCCATCAGTATAGCCAGAGCAACAAAGGGAAATAACTCTAAGGGACCTGGCCCGATGGCCCTTCTTTTCTTTCCCACAATACAACTAGTCATACTTGTCATGCGTACAAAATTTCAAGTTTCTAGGTAAAGTAGTTCCTGAGATATCTTTGACACAAAATAAATGTTAACAGACTGACAGACAGACTGACAGACACATGTAAATGACAAAAACTACGAGGGATGTTCGAAATGAATTGCTTATTTCTATCTGGAGACTTCAAATTTCAAGTTAGCCCAAAAGTACTCATTTCATGCCCTCAAAGTACTCCCTGTGGCTAGAAATGCAAAGTTTCAGCCGATGTATCCACTTCTTGAAGGCATCGAGGTACGCTGATTTGGGCACAGTAATAAGGTACTGATGAATGGCAGATTCATGTGCCTGTCGGGACTGGTATTTCCGCCCAGCAAGGAATGCTTTCAATTTCGGAAACAAAAAGAAATCACATGGGGCAAGGTCTGGGGAATACGGGGGGGTGAGGCAAAACAGTTACTTTTTCTTTCTTCAAAAACGCCGTAACTACTGCGGAGGTATGAGCTGGGGCATTGCCATGTAGAAGACGGACATGTTTAAAACCAGTGGCAGGGCGTCGTTTCTGATAATACTTTTTCAGTTTCTTCAGTACTACGTCTTTGTAGTACTTTCCAGTGATGCTTTTGCCCTTTTTCACTGGCACTTTTATTGCGACTCCTTCACCAGAGAAGAAGATTGCATACAAAACCTTCTTTGTAGTACTCAAAGAACGTTTGGCAATTATTGAGCGTTTGCTGTGTTTAGTGGCCCAGATCTTATTGCTAACCTTTCTGACGTTCTCAAAATAATGGACCCAGGTTTCATCACCTGTGACGACATTGGCAAACTGCTTTTTTTTTTTTTTTTGTCATATTTTGGAAACATTTGAAGCAGCTTTTTGGCCACTTTAACCCGTTGCCTCTTGCTTGTCAGTCAACAGATGTGGCACCCATCTAGCAGAAATCTTTCTGACTTTCAAATGCTTCTTCAAAATAAGGTGAACCGTTGATAGTGATATGCCTACCTTTCGTGCAATATCACGAACTGTAAATCTGCCATCTCCTTCAATGATTTCCTTTATTTTGGAAACAATTTCTTTACGAGATGCAGATTTTGGCCTACCTGATTTCGGTACAGTTTTGATGGACTCTACACCAGACTCAAATTTTTTTTTCCACCGCCGAACTGTGTCATAAGACACACAAGAAGGTCCAAAAGCAGTAAAAATTTCAGTCATCAGCTTCTTCAAAGAACAACCAAGTTTTGAGTGAGCTTTGATGTAAGCCCGTATTTCATCTTTTTTGTTGACGCTTCTACCAACCATTTTTACTGCAGTGGTCAATGACTGCGTGTATTCAAATGACAAATTTTATGTCTTACACTTAGTCTAACATGTACATTTATACACCATTGTGTCGATATTGAATAGCCCTATACCGGCATGTATTGGTTTTTATCGTGCCCCACGTGGATATCGAGCTAGAGGACAATAAGCAATTCATTTCGAACATCCCTCGTATATACCCCCATTGCATACTTCGTACAGGGGGGGTATAATCAATTTAAACCTAACTAGGGATCTGGTAAATAAATAGGTTTGGTAGTATTCAAATCCAATTTGAATTAAATCTGAGATGTACATCAAGAATTTATCCTTATTTCCCAATTTTATCTACTTAATATGTACAATGTATTTTTATCTCATCAGAGAAATATCCTTGACTGGAACATATGTCCCGTGTCTTCTAAACACTGCCAGCAACATAAGGTATTTCTACGTGAACTGGTGCAAAGATTTACTTTACAAAAAAAAGCTTTTAAATATTTTAACTAGTTTTTGTCATTAATACAGTTGTTCTGTGTCTGTCTGTAAAAATATTATTTGAGATTATAACCTTGCTGTTATGGAATATGCTGAATTCATAGATAAGCAACTGAGGGCAACATAACAGCTGTATTTGTAGCTTACCTTCACCTAAATGGAACAATGTCTCTTCTTTCTGGCCTTCTGGTACAAGTTTGTTAATAACTGCAGACCTGTCAGATTGAAATGATATGAATGAAAAATATTTAAACGGAAGGTGAATATTGTATCTATTGACTACTTCTTTACTTTAACTCATTTTAGACTATATAAACTCCACCACACTATATTATATTGGAGTCCAATTTCTATTTGAAATATGTCAGGCTTTGTGATTTAGATATTCTCTAAGAAAAATGGCTAAACTATTTACAAAAACAGTGTAAATCCTGACCAGATGCTGCAATATGTAGCATCTGATCTGGGTCTGCCCTGTTCACAAACTAGCCTTTGAGGGTCTCCAGAATAAAATGGGATCTGATTGATTGAGTTGAGAATTTACAGCCCAGTCAACCCATTATGGTCATGTCAGGCCAGTCAGTTTACCTAACTATAATCTTTCTGGACAGGCTTAGTTAAGAAATACTCACAACAGTTAAACTGTATTAAGCACATTTTTTTGCCAGAAACTGACAACTGCCCTTCTTGAATCAGCAGAAAAGATAGAATGATGAAAGAAAATATTTCATGATCAATCTCTATGAAATAATGTTGCCAGCCAAAGTGGCAATCAAACCTAAGACCTCCTGTCCACCAGTCGGACAAACATCCACCTGAGCCACTAAGGCAGGCAAATAAAATGGGATAAAACATCCCGACATAGAGCTAATTCACAGCATTTAGCACATATATACCATTTACAAGCCTCTATTATTTCTTAAAAGTAATGTAAAAATGAACTTCATCTTTATGAAAACCTTCATTTACCAACATGAAGAATGTGCAACACAACACTGCTAATGCCCCCACCCCCTTGTAGTTGAGTGTTTAACATCAGGCAGATCTGAACTTGGTTGCAAGTATTTCTTACTAAGCTAAGTAATTCATACGTCAATTTTTCACAGCGTTGTGGTGTTGGTTTTCTGGAGTTCTATTGCTTTTTTAGCGGTCTTTTCAGTTATATGAGACTGGCAATACATGTTCATGTATGCATTTGAATGGTCGGACTGTTTTCATTTGCTCAAGTCACCTAGCACTTTCCCTCTCTCAAGCTGTGATACATCAAAATGGATAAGGAGCAATAATGACTGAAATAATTCCTCTGATCACTGACATTCAAAACCAAAACTATCCACTTACAACACTTGACAACACAGCTAACCAAAACTGTGTAGCAAATACAAAACAAGAGCACCGCATGCGGGTGCCCCCGGTCAGCATTCTACGTAAATCTATATCGGGCCGTCATCGGCCCGTCAGGGTAGCTGATGGGCCGATGACGGCCCGATGTAGATTTACGTAGAATGCTAGCTGGGCCAACGCTTGGCTGCAGTTTCTTTTAGAAATACATAGGGCATGTTTGATTATAAGCAAAAGAACTACTTAAAGAAACCGTTTTTCAACAAAAATTCTAAGTCGAAAAAGGGGCATAACTGTGCCAAAACTATTTTGAGGGTTACCTCCCCTATTGGTATGAGTTCCCCTTTTCATAATAAACGACTAGTCCGAGTTTCAAGTAAATATCTTCAGTAATGACAGAGATATTACAAAATGTCCAAGTTTTTGCACGACGACGACGCAGACGACGGCAGAGCTATGACAATACCTCGTTGTTTTCTTCGAAAACAGCCGAGCTAATAAAATTAGTCACAAAGTGAGAAAGTGTACTTTCTGACATGTGCACCCAAAGAAAACTCAAATCAGCCTGCACATCTGTGCAATCTGATCTGTCTTGCTTGTCCTCATGAAGAATCTTTGCATCTTTGACTGTCCACACTGCATCCTGTGAAGATTCTGATCAGACTACATAGTTTCAAGTAAATATCTTCAGTAATGACAGAGATATTACAAAATGTCCAAGTTTTTGCACCACGATGACGCAGACGACGGCAGAGCTATGACAATACCTCGTTGTTTTCTTCGAAAACAGCCGAGCTAATAAAATTAGTCACAAAGTGAGAAAATGTACTTTCTGACATGTGCACCCAAAGAAAACTCAAATCAGCCTGCACATCTGTGCAATCTGATCTGTCTTGCTTGTCCTCATGAAGAATCTTTGCATCTTTGACTGTCCACACTGCATCCTGTGAAGATTCTGATCAGACTACATGAAAACACAACTGCCCTTTGTTTGGTGCATATGTCCGAAGGTACATTTTCAAATGTAACGGCTAAAACAGACAACATGTCAACCTCTTTATAACACGCTTTGTTATAACACAGTTTTGGATATAACACGCTTCAAAGATGGATCCCAAAAATGTATAGATTAAATTGAAAATTGACCATAAATGGTCATTTTTCAATATAATCTATACATTTTTGTTTGGCTATAACACGGTTGTTTAACTAACACGGATTATGCTATGGACCCCAACAACAGTGTTATAAAGAGGTTGTGGTGTACTTTTATATCATAGAAGCTAACACCCCTGACAAAATAATCTGTAACTGTATAAATAAATTTCACAACTCAATAAAATATTCTCCTTAATGCTCCGCATACAAATATTTAGTACCACTCGTGAAACATAAAAATAAAGACCTAAACAAGTTTCGTCAAGTGCATTCCACTGAAACAGTCCACTTGTATCTATAAATAGGTTAACCTTTACCAGTCTCTGGGCTAATTCAGCAGATGACACACTGATGGTATTTTTTTCTTATTTTTCCTAGAAACTATGTTCTGGCATTTCATGCAAACTGTCTCCAGTGTAGACAATTTGCATGAACTGTCAAAAACCTAAAATGTTGCCTTTAGAAACAAACAGTCAATTCTGGTTACTTTGTACATTGAATACCACTCAAGCCTTAAGCAGTATTCAATTTACAAAGTAACCAGAATGGGTTCAATGATCCCAATGGAAATGAAAATATAATCGCACTATGAAGAAAACCTGTTTCAGGGCAAAATAAGAAAAACATTTCAATATGTCCTCTGCTGAAAATTTTACCCAGAGTGCAAAGCATGACGTTGAATTGATACAAAAAATGATTTTGCTGCCATTATGTGAAGAAACACAACTTTTGCCAACTGAGTTGTCTCCCTAATTTTTGGAACCTTTCAAAAATGGCGGCTAGCAGAAAAGGAAAGAATTTGCTTCTAGGGAGAACTCTATTTTTATGTGAGAATTATTTTCCTTGAGATGTCTCCATTCCCCTCAAGACCTTTGATTATACTTTACTTATTATCAGTCATTTAACAGAATGGTGTTAAAATACGTATGTACAAACATGGTTTTTGCATGCATTAACATTTACAGAGTCCCTCGTTAGGTGCTGAAGCACTCACCCTTCGGGCTAAGGTTTTCAACAATTTCCTCCAGACTTTACAAATGTTATGCCTAAAAAATCATGTTTGATCTTTATTATTACATTATTTTAATTTTGCACCAGAAAATGCATAGGAATTGAAGCAAATGCAATGGATGCATGCTTGATCCCTTTACTATCATTTACTACTAGATCAATTGACCAAGGCTCAAAGCCAATGTAAAGATCCTAAGACTAAAAGCTGTCATCTGATCTGCATCCATCCTGTAGTAAGATGTAATATAAACAATTTCAAGAGAAGACTCAGAAATATTAGCAAAGCAAAAGAGCCTATGACCTTGATCTTAGTCTGCAGTAGTGGCAAGAACAAGTCAAATGACCAGTATATCCAAACAGTAGTAAACTTAAACATAGGTTGAAAACAGTACATTTCTTTATCATAAAAAATTTTAAAGTCAATTACAATGATATAAGGCAAAATTAATGGACCATGAAATATAGGTAACTGACCCACGTATAGTTTACAAGGTCAGTCTCTGAGTAACACTATCATCCCAAGTACAACTTTTCTGGAGTAAATAGTCTTCAAGACATGAAGCAAAATAGCTGGACCATAAAATGTAAGTCACTGACCTACATATACTTGAGAGATCAATCTGATGGTCACATTGATCCATTATACTAACTTTGATGTTAATCCATTAAATATTCTAGAAGATATTGAGCAAAATCACTAGACCATGAAATATAGGTCATGCTGATTTATATTTACTTTGAGGTCAACGTTTGGGTCACACTGTGTCATTATATGTAAATATGACACTTAGGCATCAAACAGTGGGCAATACAAGACTAAACCACAGGGCTATGAAATATAGATCACATAATCCCAAACTATGATAGTCCTACATCAAATTGTATTCAAGATGTAACATAAAACCAATGGACCATGAAATACAGGTCACAGTGACCTACATTTACTTTTAGGTCAACTGTTGGATCATACTGACTCATAATCCCAAATAATGATGTTCATGCATCAAATAACATACAAGATATTAGGCAAAATCACTGGACCATGAAATATAGGTCAAGGTGACCTACATTTTTATGAGGTCAACTGTGGTGTCACATAGTACCAATATTCCAAGTATTACATTAATCCATGGAATAGTCTTCAAAATATAAGGCAAAATCGCTGGAGCATGAAAATAAGGTCACAATGATCTTGACCTTCATACTGTGAATGTTGATGTGATAAACATGTCTGATGCCCATACTTCTTTTTATGAAATTGTCTGTATAAACAAATTGTAATATACTACTTTATTGAGGCATCCTAGATTCTGACCCCTAGCCCTGCCCTGGGGTATGACTCAGGGGTTCATAGATGTAGAATGGAAGAGAACCCTCCCAGGTACATCCATACCAAATATGCTGGGAAGTATGGACAGACAAACGGACTGACAGAACCGACAAAAATTATATACTCCTTCAGCATACTTCATATGCTGGGGGTATAATAACAGATAACAACAAAATATATATCTCAAAAGCATACATTTTATGCTGGGGTTTTTATAACGTATTATTCCTATCATAATGGCATATCACCCATGGTATATTTTTTCAGCTCTCTATATACCATGAGTCAGAAATGAAAATGGAAGGAGGAAAATTTGATCTCAAAATCTAGGACATACACTTTCACCAATGAACAAATACATACTTGTTTTTATTTGCCAAATAGAAATGTGTCCACAGTACACGGATGCCCCCGCTGTGGGGTACCTGACTATAAAACTGCAAAATTCCACCTGGTACAAATGCCTTAACCTGAGTCTAACAGGATCACATATGTACGTACACACATTCGTACAGAAGGATGTACATTCGTACACACATACCCACATACGCACGTACGGAAAACCCAAAAAATATATGCCGCCCGGCATCATCTTTATCCAGTCAAAATTTTTTATGTCCCCAATGCGGGGGCATAAAAAATTATGACTGGGTAAAGAAAAATGAGAAAATCAGTGAACCCACTGAATTCCTGAAACATTCTCATCCCTGCTCTGCTGTTTTTTAATTACCCTTTTGTCACTGGATCTCTTGCAACCATTAGAAATTGAGCACAAAGTAACTTTTTCCAACTGCTTTCAACTTCCTAGAAGGAAAGAAAAAATGACTGAGCCAGGAAATCCTGATAATAATTAAAAGTATATAAATGTATATGCGATTTTTATTATTACGCATGTGTATCTCACCCTTAATTCTGATGCAGCTCTAAATTACATATATAAGTTTGGTAGGCATAGAGGTCTTCTACCTCATAGACTAGACTCATTCTAAAGATATATATTTGTGATAGTGATAAGTACAATTTCAGAAACATAACAGATTTACAATTTCTGCAGCTGGTTTAAAACTGATCAATAGTGTTTAAAAATTTTATGACCATGTTAAATTAAGTATTAAAGAACAAAATACAGTTTATACAAGAGAACTTAATTTTTATCCAGTCCAAATTCAATTTTCTGTGGGAAAAGTATCTATATTATTTAAATGATAGCAAACTGTGAATTTTGCTCACTACAATTTTTTCATGAAGTATCATATTTCTTAACTAGAGAAAGTCAATGGCGTGCCATCGCATATGCCCGCGCCAGCGCCATCGCATATCTCCATGCACATCAAAATTTCAAATGCGTGTCTCCAGTCCTCATCCATAGGGCTATTACCTGTGACAGTTTCGAGGTTCTAGCTCAAAAAGCCTAAGAGGAGTTGTGTGACAATCAAAAAAAAGGACCGAAAATCCTACTTTTTGACCTCTAGTGACCCCCAGACATGCCCCCAGGTCCTTCCCCCCGCCCCCCCCCCCCCACCCCACCCACTGGGCAAAATTTTTACACCACTGCATTCTACTCTTCATTATCTTTGATTTGATATGCAACATATGTTTGTACAAAATGGATTCTGGACCCTTCGGGGAGTGGGGGGAGCCCACCCCCCTGGCCCTGCACCAAGGGGTTACATCGAAATTCCGAATGTGTTCCTCCAGTCCTCATCCATAGTGCTATTGCCTGTGAAAGTTTTGAGATTCTAACTTAAATGGTCTAGGAGCAATGGTGTGACATTACAGACTGATGTATGGTCGGACGAACAAACAGACGGGGGGTATCACAATATCCCCACTTTTTCTTTGAAAAGCGCAGGGATAATAATGATGTACTGCAAACACAGATTGAAAACAGAAATAAAGACTTCACCTGGGCTAATTCCATAGTAATTTCCATTGAAGTTCGTCCAGCCCAAGTAACTTTTCCTGTCATTTTGATGTCTCTATCTGGCATAACTGGTTCGTCAGCTAGATCTTGAAATAAAAGAATAAGAAATGTAAAATAGAATGGGTTTGTTCAATTCAGTAACTGATACTGTTTATAGGTAAGAAAAGGTCATTACACAGATCAACATATAAGTTGGCTAAATAGTTTAGAAGCTAAATATTTAAGAAGCATGGACCAGACTGTCTTATCCATCTGTACAGAGTGGTCAGCATCATTACTATTTGCTTGCTTTCTACATCTAGGCATTCTATAAACAAGAGGCCTACAAGCCATAGCTCGCTTGCCTATGTGAAATAGCCACTACAGATATGCAGATCTTGTGCAACATTTTTCCAATCCTGTCATTGCAATTAATGATATATATATATATATATATATATATATATATATATATATATATATATATATATATATATATATATATATATATATATATATATATATATATATATATTGGGCCTAGTGGTTTCAGAAGAGAAGTTGTTTAACAATATCATGATTTTATACATGTATACAGCACAGGGGCATGGGCAGATAACCCTCCCAGAATAAATTTTTGATTGTATTTTAAAACTTTTGCTACTTCAATCAAATATTGTACATTGTAGACACCAGCTATTTTTTGTCTTTATATCTGTGTGTTCATAGCTCTCAAGGGTCATTCTATTTATAATCTGTTTACCTTCACCGGAATGCAGGAACTTGCCAAGCGCTCATCTTCATTAGATATGTAAGAAATTACGGAAGAAGAGGTAGTTCAATTGCATGTTGCCACTCCCACCTATGCTAAACTTCCTATGTCTCAATACAAGGTCATACAAGAGAAAAACACAAGTTCTTACTGCCCTGCTTGTGCACAACAGGGTATTCTTTCCCTGCTGGCCTGCAACAGGGTCTTCTTTCCCTTATGGTCAGCAAAATTTATTCTTTCCGTGCTGGTGTTTCAAAAACATTTTACTTGCCATGGCAACCAAACAAAATAGCCACTGGTCATAAAACACAAACTGGGAAGACAGTCATCAAATGATCATAAATGCCAAATATGGTTTACATCACTTCAATGGTTACGGAGAAAATGCAATTTAACCATTTTCCCAACCAAAGCAAGATGCAGATCACCATAATTTTAGCTATTTTGAGTTGCCCTTACCCAAGCAACAATTGAGCCAAATAAGAGTCATACTGCTTCAGTGGCTACGAAGGAGTTGTCACTCAAATATTTCTTCTTTTTTTTTTTTTTTTTAATCTAATGTAGATATGGCAACCAAACAAAATGGCCATTGGTTACAAAACACACAAACTGGGTAGACAATTATCACAACTACCAAATATGGCTCACATCACTTCAATGGTAATAGAGAAAATGCAATTTAACCATTTTCCCATTATAAGTCTGGGAGATGGCAACCAAACCAAGTGGCAGGTCACCATAAATTTAGCTATTTTGAATTTCCCTTACCCAAGAAAAATATGTATCAAATAAGAGTCATACTACTTCAGTGGTTTTGAAGGAGTTGTTATCTGAAAGTGTTAAAAGAAGGATGGACAGACAGATGGGTGTCATATAGATGGACACTTATTGGGTGCCCAATTTTTAATTTCCATAGAAAAATAGTAAAACTACCCAACAGCACAATAAATATCCAATAAAACCATATTTTTAATGGGTATTTACTGACAGAATAAAGCAAACTCTAAGTAAAGTACCCAAGATATACCTACCCAATATAAGCCCATATGTGTGAGAAAGTCCGGCGAATGAGCAGACGGACAAATAAACAGATGGGAGACGGGCAAAAAATGATCATTATAGTTTATCTTGAGCATAGCTCAGGTGAACTAATAAACATTGAAGTTCAGGGCCCCGTTGTTCAAAGCTAACGACATCATTAGTTAACGATTCGTTAAAATTTACATCGAGTGATACGCAAATATGCTGAAATTTTTTTGCTGAAAAAATGTGAGTAGCTTTTGCAGTGCAAAGACTACTCACATTTTTTCAGCAAAAAATATCCGAATATTGTGTATTGAATCCGCTAAAACAGTTAACGAAATGACCCTTAACGAGCTTGTTAAGCTAGCGACGCTTTGAACAACCGGGCCCTGGACTTGACTGTGAAGATGCGCAGGAGGATCTGGACCTTTTGTTCATATCTAACATAAAGTGGGTCTTCACAGTACCCCAGTCATTTATGGCGCAAGAGAAATAAATAATTGAATTGAATTTGAAAACAAAGAATGAAAATCAGAGATTTGGTTATATTAACCCTTGTCCTGTTGAATAAATTAAGATGCCACTCCCATTTCTAATTTTCTGCCAATCAGATTACTTGATCCAGATTGTTGATATAAATACGCATACTGAATGGCAAACAGTGTAGATCCAGATCAGTTGGCTTCTCCAGAAGCCAACTGATCTAGATCTACACTGTTTGCAAAGGCAGGACATATCCGGGTTCAGCAGGACTAGGGTTAAGTCTCTTCATTTGCAACTATGCGGTTTGCAGCATACACACCTATATGAAAAACATGTACATGTACTTATTTCTACATGGCCCGAGTAAGCTAATAAATTACAACAGACAACATACTCACTTATTCTATCAACCAAGGCGGTGACAATGCTGATGGAAGATTTCTGGCCATCATTTCTAGGATCAAATACATGTGTGTAACCTATAGCAACTGAAAGAGGAAAACTAGTATTTCAATACAAGGCTGAAAACAGGAAACTTGAGCTGCAGACCAAGGTTTCCATCAAATACAACAGTACTAGTTTAAGTCATAGTTTTTATAATACCCCCGGCATACGAAGTATGCCAAAGGGGTATATAGTTTTCATCGGTTCCGGCTACCATTCATCTGTCCATCCTTTCATCTGTCCTTCCATCCATCCTTCCTTACATCCTTCCATCTGTCGTTCCATCTGTCATTCAGTTCATTAACCTTTTCTATAACCAAGTTTTACTTCGAAGTTTTTTGATTATTTATAACTCTGCAGTCACTGATCAAAAACTTTTCATATTTGGTATGGGGGTACCTGGGAGGTTTCTCTTTCATTCTACATCTATGAACCCCTGGGTCATGCCCCAGGGCAAGGTTAGAGGTCAAAATCTAGGACACCCCAATAAAGTAGTATATTGCAGTTTGTTTATACAAACAACCTATTAATAAAGAAGGATGGGCATCAGACATGTTTATCACATCAACATTCAGTGTAATAAGGTAAAGGTCATTGTGACCTTATTTTCATGCTCTAGTGATTTTGCCTTCTATTTTGAAGCCTATTTCATGGATCAATGCCTCAATAAAGTAGTACGTTGCAGTTTTTTTTTATACAAACAACTTCTTAATAAAGAAGGACAGGCAATACACATGTTTATCACATCAACATTCAGTGTAAGTCAAGGTCATTGTGATGATATTTTCATGCTCCAGTGATTTTGCCTGATATCTTGAAGACTATTTCATGGATTAATGTGATAACTGGAATATTGGTTCTGTGTGACACCACAACTGACAGCATAACAAATGCAAGTCACCTTGACCTATATTTCATGGTCCAGCCTCATATCTTGAATGTTATTAATGATGTATGAACATCATTATTTGGGATTATGAATCAGTATGATCCAACATTTGACTATAAATGGTCATTTTTCGATATAATCTATACATTTTTGTTTGGATATAACACGGTTGTTTAACTAACATAGTTTATGCTATGGACCCCAACAATAGTCTTATAAAGAGGTTGTGGTGTATACGCAAAAGGTGAAGATCAGATCATCCAGTGCATCCCAGATGTCTAGACTGATCTTGCCCCTTCCTGTTCACATTTGTTTCAAGGAAAATTTAATTATCTCCAGAACAATAACAGGTATTACAGAGCAGGGCAATTCTTAGGTCTGCTTTTACCTTTATAACTCTCTGGGATAATTCAGCAGACAACAAATTGTGATATTTTTCTTGTTTTCCAAGAAAGCAGGATTTGACAATTCTTGCAAATTGTCTCTAATGCATGAAACATCAAATCCTCTTTTCTGGGGAAAATAAAAGAAATATTAAAATGTCATCTGCTGAAAATTTTACCCAGAGTGCTGAGTGTTAATTTTAATATTCAACTCTTATAAAATGATGACAAACATGATAAATAATGAGACAAGATACACTTTAAGGGGAAGCAACTGCATCAAAACTGTTTTCTTCCAATCCAAAAAGAGGTCTTTTTTAAAAGGAAAGAACTGTTCCCCATGGGAGCAAATTCTTCCCTTTTAGAGCAGACTCCTTCACAGAACGGCTCAGAATGAAGGAAAGCAGACAGGAAGTCATAAAAGTAATCTTCTTTTTATAACAATGACAAAAAGTCTACCAAGTTTATCCAGCTACCTAAATCAAGTCTGATAATATGATAATAGAAACCTAAAAGGATGCCTTTGGAACCAAATAACATAACAGAGACTCAGTTTTATTAAGACTCATCAAATACAGCTAAGTAGTTTGCAAGGCTGTATATGGCCCCTAGCACCAGCTTAGGTGGTATTCAATTTTCGGAGTTACCAGAATGGGCTCAATGATTCCAAAACAAACAAGAGTTGTCAGAAGACAACGCAGCTCGATGGAAAAGGCTGATCAGATAAGAAAACAATCTTTAAATATTAAAGATTAAATGCAGAACTTAAACATAGCTATAAATGACAGAGTATGACCTGATTTTGATTTCGGAACGATGTCAAACTGCGGGATGGGGTACATGCCATTGAAACATCTTCCCTTAGACTGGTATGGACAAAATATGAAAGCTATATCTTACATGTGAATCCATTAGGTTGGTGTGGACGAACTATGAAAGCTATGTCTTACATACTTCAGCTGTCATGCACACTTTTCAAAACTTAAACACAAGCTGTAAATGACAAAGTATGACCTGACCTTGACCTAGGCAGAAGGTCAAACTGAGGAAGGTGTGTGTACCCTAAGGTAGGCCAAATATTAAAGTGGCATCTTGAATACTTCAGCAGTTACGAACACTTTTCAAAACTTAAATACAGAACTCAAACATGGGTTTAAATGACAAAGTATGACCTGACCTTGACCTAGGCAGAAGGTTAAACTGAGGAAAGGATGTGTGCTATTGAAAGGTCTTATCCTAACGTTGGTGTGGGCCAAATATTAAAGTGGTATCTTGAATACTTCAGCAGTTACAAACACTTTTCAAAACTTAAACTCAGAACTCAAACATGGGTTCAAATGACAAAGTATGACCTGACTTGACCTAGGCAGAAGGTCAAACTGAAGAAGGGGTGTGTGCTACTGAAAGGTTTAACCATAAGGCTGGTGTGGGCCAAATATTAAAGCTCTATCTTGAATACTTCAGCAGATATACACTTTTCAAAACTTAAATGCAAAACTTAAACATGGGTGTAAATGACAAAGTAAGAACTTACCTTGACCTACATACATGACTAACTTAGGGATGGGGGTGTACGCTATTGAAAGGTCTTACCCTAAGGCAGGTGTAGGCCAAATATGAAAGCAGTACCTTAAACAAGTTAAAAAAACTATGCACACCTTTGAAAACTTAAACATTGGGCTAACGCGGATGCCAACAGACGCCAATACCAATGACTGACCTACATAAAGGGACTAACTTGGGGATGGGGCTGTATGCTATTGAAAGGTCTTACCCTAAGGTAGGTGTAGGCCAAATATGAAAGCAGTACCTTGAACTGTTAACAAGAGGGCCAACAGGGCCCTAATTTGCTCACCTGAGTGCCATTGTCTCTAGTATATTCTAAAAGACTATGGTTTCTCTTCATAGGACTATGTATGTTTAAAATTTGTTGAAAATGAATGTTTTCAGATTACAGGCTGGAGGTTTAAGAACTGTGTTAAACAGGCCTTGGGAGGAATGTGATGGTGCTTGGCACAGATAAAAGCATGTTGGCTTGTACAGTATTATAGGCCTAGGGGAATGGGTGGCTGGTGCTTGACAGAAGCAAGATCCCATGATGCCTTTGTTTGTTTTCTTTTATTTTTAGCTCTCTTGTTCAGCAGAGCATGACAGTTTGAGCAATTTTGGTAGAGGATCACCCAAGGAACATTCTTGTGAAATTATTGAAAAATCTGTCCAGAAGTGTCAGAGGAGAAGTCTTTTAAAGCAAAATGTGCAATGTATGCATGTTAACTTTTATAGAAAATCAGCCCCTCTTATGGTGTTTGAAGGCCTGATGAACAGAGGGACAAACAGATGAATAGATAAACAAACAAACAGAGGGGAATTTGGATACTTTGGATTGATATCTAACATCTTAAGTAAATCCATAATTTTGTTAAAATATGAGTTTAACATAAAAGTTATGACACAAAAACCCAAAGTAAGTTTCGTAGACCTTAAAGTCATGGGCATGGTTAACGATAATCTATGGCATTTTTCTTATTTCTGCTTCAATACTTAGAATGTGGCCATCCTATATAAGTCTATGTAAAACAAGCGGGCCCTGGGGCCGGGCCATTTTTTACCCCAGGGCAATAATTTGAACAACTTTGGTAGAGGTCCATTCGACGAGGCTACATACCAAATATCAAGGACCTGGGCCTTCTAGTTTTAGACAAAATGATTTTTAAAGGTTTTCCCTATATATAAGTTTATGTAAAACATGTGGGGCCCTGGGCAGGACCATTTTTGGTCCCAGGGCTGTAATTTGAACACTCTTGGCATAGAGTCCACTAGACAAAGCTGTGTACCAAATATCAAAGGTCTGGGCCTCATGGTTTCAAACAAAAAGATTTTTAAAGGTTTTCCCTATATAAAGCTATGTAAAACAAGTAGGCCCCGGGACGGGGCCATTTTTGGCCCCAGTGCTATAATTTGAACAGTCTTGGCAGAAGTCCACTAGATGGAGCTACATATCAAATATCAAAGACCTGGGCCTTCTGGTTTCAGTAAAGAAGATTTTTAAAGGTTTTCCCTATGTTAGTCTTTGTAAAACATGTTGGCCCTTGGGCGGGGCCATTTTTACCCCCAGGGCTTCAATTTGAACAATCTTGGTAGAGGTCCACTAGATGAAGCTACATATCAAATATTAAAGACCTGGGTATTCTGGTTTCAGTCAAGAAGATTTTTAAAGGTTTTCCCTATGTTAGTCTATGTACAACATGTTAGCCCCTGGGCAGGGCCAATTTTGGCCCCAGGGCAATAATTTGAAAAATCTTGCTAGAGGTCCTCTAGATGAAGCTACATACCAAATATCAAAAACTTGGGCCTTCTGGTTTCAGACAAGATTTTTAAAGGTTTTTCCCTATGTGTTACATGTGACCCCTAGAGCGGGGCCAATTTTGACCTCAGGGCTATAATTTGAACAATCTTGGTAGAGGTCCACTAGACAAAGCTGTGTACCAAATATCAAAGAACTGGGCCTTCTTGTTTCAAACAAGAAGATTTTTCAAGGTTTTCTTTTATAAGGGTTTATGTAAAACATGCGACCCCTAGGGTGGGGCCAGTTTTGACCCCAGGGCTATAATTTGAACAACTTTGGTAATGGTCCATTAGGTGAAGCTACATACCAAATATCAAAGACCTGGGCCTTCTGGTTTCAAATAAAAAGATTTTTAAAGGTTTTGCACTATAAGGGTCTATGTAAAACATGTGACCCTTTGGAAGAGGCCAATTTTGACCCCAGGGTTATAATTTGAATAATCTTGGTAAAGGTCCACTAGACAAAGTTGTGTATCAAATATCAAAGACCTGGGCCTTCTGGTTTCAGACAAGAAGATTTTTAAAGGTTTTTCCCTATAATGGTCTATGTATAACATGTGACCGCTAGGGCAGGGCCAATTTTGACCCCAGGGCTATAATTTGAATAACCTTGGTAAAGGTCCACTAGACAAAGTTGTGTATCAAATATCAAAGACCTGGGCCTTCTGGTTTCAGACAAGAATATTTTTAAAGGTTTTTCCCTATAACGGTCTATGTAAAACATGTGACCCCTAGGGCAGGGCCAATTTTGACCCCAGGGCTATAATTTGAACAACTTTGGTAATGGTTCATTAGGTGAAGCTACATACCAAATATCGAAGACCTGGGCCTTTTGGTATCAGACAAGAAGATTTTTAAAGGTGTTTCCCTATAAGGGTCTATGTAAAACATGTGACCCCTAGGGCAGGGCCAATTTTGACCCCAGGGCTATAATTTGAACAACTTTGGTAATGGTCCATTAGGTGAAGCTACATACAAAATATCAAAGAACTGGGCCTTCTGGTATCAGACAAGAAGATTTTTAAAGGTGTTTCCCTATAACGGTCTATGTAAAACATGTGACCCCTAGGGCGGGGCCAATTTTGACCCCAGGGCTATAATTTGAACAATTTTGGTAATGGTCCATTAGGTGAAGCTATACACCAAATACCAAAGAACTGGGCCTTCTGGTTTCAGACAAGAAGATGTTTAAAGGTTTTTGCTAATTTTCACCTATTTGTTGCCATGGCAACCAGAGTTCTGCTTGGATTCCAAATCTTTGAACAATTTTCAGTTAGTACCTCCCAAGGAATATTCTGGCGAAGTTTGGTCCAAATTGGCCCAGTGGTTTAGGAGGAGATGTCAATTGTTGACAGATAACGGACGACGGCCGGTGGACAACGGATGCCGGACAACTGGCCTATCAGAATAGCTCACCAAGCACTATGTGCTTAGATGAGCTAAAAAACTATGCACACCTTTGAAAACTTAAATATTGTGCTTAAAGGGACACGGACGCCATCAGACGCCAACGACTGGGTGACAACATAAGCTCTCCAGGGATATAGTCCTGGTGAGCTAATAAAAATACAAGAGGCCCACAGGCCACGGGTCGCTCACCTGAGTGACATAGCCACTGCAGATATGCAGATGTTATGCAACATTTTTCCAGTCCTGTCATCACAGCTAATGAAAAGATCAACCTTCAAGCAGTTCTTAATTTTGAAGAATATTATATATGGCATGACAGTCAATGGAGCATGATCATTTGAACAAACTCTCAATCACATTTCAACAGTAGGATCAATGTGAAATTTGGAGGCAATTGGCTAATTGGTTTCTGAAGAATTATGATTTTATACATGTAAACAGCAAAGTAGCAGGGAAATATAATAAACATAAACAAGATGGCAGCCATCTTAGATTTCCAATCAGAATAATTTTAGCTACTGTTGATCTACAAGTCACCTCGATACTTTCAATGAACTTGGCTATCTTGGATTTCCGATCAAACAATTTAAGCTATTTTAGATCTACAAGTCACCCAAATGCTTCCAACCAAGTTTCGATTCAAATGGCCTTTCAGTTCAGGAGAAGAAGCGAAACTAGATTTTCAGGATGACTGTCATGGCGGCCATCTTGGATTTCTGATAGGGATGATTTTAGCTATTTTTGATCTATAGGTCACCCTGATGCTTCCTACCTAGTTTAAAGTCAATAAGCCTTTTGGTTCAGGAGAAGAAGTGAAAAACAGATTTTCAAGATGGCTGCCATGGTGGCCATCTTGGATTTCCAATCGGAACGATTTTAGCTAATTTCAATCTATAAGTCACCCCGATGCTTCCTACCAAGTTTCAAGTCAATTGGCATTTGAGTTAGGAGAAGAAGCGAAAAAAAGATTTTCAAGATGGCCACCATGGCAGCCATCTTGGATTTCCAATCAGCATGATTTTAGCTACTTTTGATCTACATGTTACCCTGATGCGTCCTACAAAGTTTGGAGTCAATAGGCCTTTCGGCTCAGGAGAAGAAGAGAAAAATAGATTTTCAAGATGGCGACCATGGCGGCCATCTTGGATTTCCAATTAGAATGATTTTAGCTACTTTTGATCTACAAGTCACCCCGATGCTTCCTACCAAGTTTCGAGTCGATTGGCATTTGGGATTAGGAGAAGAAGCGAAAAATAGATTTTCAAGATGGCCATCATGGTGGCCATCTTGGATTTATGATCAGCACAATTTTAGCTATTTTTGATGTGATACATGTCACACCTATGCTTCCTAGCAAGTTTGGAGTCATCTGGTCTTTCGGTTCAGGAGAAGAAGCAAAAATAGATTTTCAAGATGGCTGCCATGGCAGCCATCTTGGATTTCCAATCGGAACAATTTTAGCTATTTTTGATCTACAAGTCACCCCAATGCTTCCTACCATGTTTGGAGTCAATTGGCTTTTGGGTTAAGGAGAAGAAGCGAAAAATAGATTTTCAAGATGGCTGCCATGGCAGCCATCTTGGATTTCCGATAGGCATGATTTTAGCTATTTTTGATCTACAAGTCACCCAAATGTTTCCTACCAAGTTTCGAGTCAATTGGCCTTACGGTTCAGGAAAAGAAGCAAAATATAGATTATCAAGATGGCTGCCATGTTTGAAGGCAATTGGCCTTTCGGTTCAGGAGAAGAAGCGAAAAATAGATTTTCAAGATGGCGGCCATGTTGGACTTCCGATCGGCACGATTTTAGCTATTTTTAATCTACAAGTTACTCCAATGCTTCCTAGCAAGTTTGGAGTCAATTGGCCTTTCGGTTCAGGAGAAGAAGCGAAAAATAGATTTTCAAGATGGCGGCCATGGCGGCCATCTTGGATTTCCGATCGGCACGATTTTAGCTATTTTTGATCTACAGGTCACCCTGATGCTTCCTACCAAGTATCGAGTCAATTGGCCAGAGGTGTAGGAGGATGTAGGAGGAGTAGGCTTTTAAAGCAATTGTTGACGCCGCACTACAGACGACAAACAACGCACGACGGACGACGCACGACGGACATTGACTGACCACAATAGCTCACTATGAGCACTTCGTGCTCAGGTGAGCTAATAATCCACACTATAATAAAGTGGGGGGAGACATTTTACTATGATGATGTACAGGGAGTCTGATAGTATGAGTCCTACCTGCAAATGTATCCAAGTCCTCCAATATACGTCCAAATCTAATGCTTTTGTAAAAGTTGATATATTTTTCCGTGACTTTTGGATCACTACCCAAAGGAATAACTGCTTCCTGGTAACTGTCACTCATCCTGCGAACTGGCAGCTCATCCTGGGATTTGGCTATCCTTGATTCCTTGGCAGTGACTGGTGAGGCCGTCCTCAAAGGGAAAAGCAACATTGGTATTGAATGTATCTAAGATACAAGATATTGATTAACCATGCATTTTGGTGCAAATTTGATTAAAACTGGATGAAAAACCAGTAGCTGATTAAGGGGGAAGATGTCAAAACTGTTTTTATGAGTGCCGCCATTCAGAATATTTAATGAATCTTTATGACATCGTAAAGCTTAATTATTCCCAAGCTTTTTTTTAAAAAAAAAAGAAGGGGATATTGTTTATGCCTCCATCTGTCCATCTATCATGCTGTCTCCTCCTAAACCACTAGACAGAATTCAACCAACCTGGCTACATCACTTCCCCTCATGGTAAAGGTGTGCGAGAGCAACATTATTTTTCTGTGCACCCGTCTGTCCATCCCCATCCATGCATCTGTCGTCTGTCCATTTGTCTGTCACACTATCTCCCAAACCACTGGGCGAAATTCAACCAAATTTGCTACAAGGCCCAGGGCCACTGGTCCTCAGGTTCCAGAGAAGAAGATTTTTAAAGGGTTTTTACCATATAAGGGCATTGTGGCCATCTTAGTCAAGTGACCCAGATGCAGGGAACAAACTTTTGTTCTCCCTACACATTTAGACCATATGAAAATTGGTTTTTGAGAAGACAATTGAGAAGTTGCCCCTATATATGTAAAAAAGTGACCCCTGGGGCAGGGACATTTTTGACCCCAGGGCTATTAATGAACAATCTTGTTAGAGGTCCATAAGATAAATCTACATACCAAATATCAAAGGTCTGGGCTTCCAGTTTCAGACAAGAAGATTTTTTTTTTAAATTTTGCCAATAGGAGTCTATGTAGAAGAATTCGACCTTTCCATACAAAAGGTCAAGGTCAAACCAAGATAATCATTCTTTTCAAACTTCATTGAGCCTGTGTCCCCAATTCTGCATACAAATTCCCAAGGCAAATGGCCCTTTGGTTCTGGAGAAGAAGATTTTAAAGGGTTTTCCGAACCTCCAGCATCTGCAGCGAAATGACAGGGCAATGATCAGACAGATCTGCAATGTCAGGCTACAAGACATTGTCACCAACAGGTCCAATGATCTACTTGTGCGGCTTGGCATTAAGGATCTGGACCTCATTCTGAAGGAAAGAAGACTTCGATGGTATGGACATGTGGAATGCTCCAATGGTGCAATCAAGACAGCCTTTGACATACAATTTGATGGAAAGCGTGGGCCTGGGAGGCCCAAAATGACATGGAAGCAGCTGACAGAGAGGGATTGCAGAGAGTGGAAGCTCTCGGGCCATCAACCCTCATGATAGACGTACCTGGAGATCTGGTGTGAGATCTGCCATGCGTGCAGCAAGCCAGCTATCTGGAAGGGGGCCCACTGTTGTGGATGTTGCCCCTGTACCTGCACGTTAATCAAAAATCCGATTATGATATGATTATGATGATTTCATGTGGGCATTGGAAACAATCTTGGTCATGTGACCCAGATGCGATGAACAAATTTTTTTTCCCACTACCTATAAAAGCTTCATATAAAAATTGGCCTTGACTGACCCAGTGGTTTCTGAGGAGAAGACTTTTGAAGAATGTGGATAACAGATGGAGCCTGGCTATACTTCAAGCTCAACTACGAGCATAAAGGCCTACGTGAGCTAATAAATTATGAAACCTCTCTCTCTCTCTCTCTAATCATAAAATAAGAATATATGATTCCCTAGTTACTATTTTGATTTTAATTCTTAATGCATTTCACTGCTACTGTAGATCATCAGAAGGCATAATAAAATGATGATGCTGTTGTCTATAGCAACAATGTTAAAAAGTTCTGGAAGTAACTTCAAGAGCAATTGTCCTGAAATAGCAATCAAAATGTACCAAAAAAACTAATAGATGCTATATGCATTACATATGTCTATTCAACTTTGGCTTAAATAAGTTAATAAGATAATTTTCTTTCATCTGTCTTGACGTCGTATTGTCATTTTTGTAGAGTGGCAGAATTTCAAAGTTTATTAATTGATTTCTTGCGCAAGTAGAAATATAGCCACTAATGTATAACATTCTTATGGGTGCATTTGAAGCAGGGCCCAGTTGTTCAAAGCGCCGTTAGCTTAACAAGCTCGTTAAGGGTCATTTTGTTAACTGTTTCAGCAGATTCAAAACACAATATTCTGATATTTTTTGCTGAAAAAATGTGAGTAGCTTTTGCACTGCAAAAGCTACTCACATTTTTTCAGCAAAAAATTTCAGTATATTTGCGTATCACTCTATGTAAATTTTAACGAATCGTTAACTAATGACATTGTTAGCTTTGAACAACTGGGCCCTGGTGTTTTAATCATGACTAAACCCATTTTCAATAGAGCATCAAGTTTACTAGGTTATTCTAAGGTGTCCTGGGTTAATACAACATCATCAGTGAAGAATGAATTATTCTACATTATTTCAGCTGCTGATTAGTCATGGAGATACTAACATTCAGTGCAAAACAATGAATAGCACACGCTCATTTGCATATGTGTTTGTTAAAAGGTGACCAATCATACACACTATTACACTCACACCTTATATAAAAATCCCGGGATCACATGTAAATAATTTTCCAATAGGTTGGTTAGTCTCATTAATTCTCGGTAATAGTCATAATAAAATGGTCAAACTAAATACTGAACAAGTTCTTTAAAAACAATCCAGAGGCACATCTGTGACACACGGAAGCTGATAAATACTGTCATATACTGTAAGTTTTAGACACTTCAGCTATTTTTGTCTTTGGGTGTGTGTTTATTGCTCTCATGAGTCCTTCTTTATATAATTTAACTTCACCAGAATGCACTGACTTGCCAAGCTTTCATCTTTATTGAATAAGTAAAGACATGATGGGAGAAGAGGTATTTCAATTGCATGTTGCCACTCCCACCTAAGCTACATGCAGAGTCGTCTTTCCCTGCTGGTACTTTACAAATTACCTATTTTAAAATTTTGCCATGGCAACCAAACAAAATGATTGCTGGTCATAAAACACATAAACTGGGTAGATAATCATCAAATGAACATAACTGTCAAATATGGTTCATATCACTTCACTGGTTATGGAGAAAATGCAATTTAACAATTTTCCCATTATAAATCTATGGGATCTTTCTGTTACTATGGCAACCAAACCAAGAGTCAGATCACCATAATTTTAATTATTTAAAATTGCCCCTACCCATGCAACATTTGTACCAAATAAGAGTCATAATGCTTCAGCGGTTTTGGAGAAGTTGTCAATTAAAAAAATCCCTTTTACAAAATGGCCACTGATTATATAACACATAAACTGGGTAGACACTTATCAAATAATCATAAATGCCAAAAAGGGTTAGCATCATTTCACTGGCTATGGGGAAAATGCAATTTAAACATTTTCCCATTATGTCTATGGGAGATTAATGCTGCCATGGCAACTAAACAAAGAGGCAGATCACCATAATTTAGCAATTTTAAATTGCCCTTACCCAAGCAACATTTGTACCAATTTAAAGTCATACTGCTTCAGTGGTTTTGAAGGAGCTGTCATTTAAAAAGTGTTGTTGTTTTTTTAAATTCAATGTTGCCATGGCAACCAAACAAAATTGTCACTGGTCATAAAACACATAAACTTGATAGATAATCAACAGATGATCATGGCTGCCAAATATGCTTCACAACCCATCACTGATTATGGAGAAAATGCAATTTAACCATTATGTTCCGTAAAACCTTCAGCTATATGGCATGTAAAAACTGCATATTACTTGGAATATGTGAAATAGGTGCTCTTTCAAGCAATGACAAACTACACTAAAAATAGATCCACATGCCCTAATGTAGCCTTGTTATAAATACGGAGACTCCAAGGATCCAGTCATGTTATTTTTCTAGCAAAGAAGAGGGTTTGTATAGGCGCATCTGTAAATATATGATTATCAATTGACTTTTTGTTTGTGGTTTTGTAGTTTATTTATGCAGTTACAGAAAGGGCACAAGTATATGACTGGGACCACTATTTACAAAGGGCAGTAACTCCAAAAGCAGGTAATTCAGAGTTATGGTTCTTACATGTGTTCCGCACATCATATCATGATGATATAAATTTGCATAACATTTCAAGAAAATACCTCAAACAGTTTATGTAGCCTCGTTATAAATACGGAGATTCCGAGAATCCAGTCATAAGTTATTTTGCGAGTGAAGAAGAAGGTTTGTATAGGCGCTTCTGTAAGTAAATGTGTGATTATCATTTGACTTTTTGTTGGTGGTTTTGTAGTTTATTTATGCAGCTATAGAAAGGGTACAAGTATATGACTAAGACCACTATTTACAATTCCAAAGGACAGTAACTCCAAAAGCAGGTAATTCAGAATTATGGTTCTCACAAGTGTTCCAGACATCATATCATGGTGATATACAATAGCATAAAAAAAAGGTAAGAGAAAAGTCCAGGGAGTGCCACAATCACAAACCGCAGCCCTTCCCAGACCCCAAGAGGAAGAGGAAACCGACAAATCTAAACAAGCACAAACCGAACAAACGTACGAAAAGCACTAAGATTAGCTCTCTCTTCCCAAAGCGAGGTAATCGCAATACTAAAAGGACTGAAAAACACAAGAACAAAATGACACACGGAAAGACATACAACAAATCACTTCGTAGAATAAACCACAAAGCAACAAAGAGTAAGACTAACACCGGGACCACCGCCTTAGAACGGTCGGTACAGCAAACCACCGGGGGGTTTAAAGCACTTTTACAGCTAGCCAACTTCACCCTGGGTCCCGATACTACTCTTAATCAAAACAATTAAAACAGAAAGCAAAATGGGC
Source organism: Anodontia alba (assembly GCA_964016985.1). NCBI lineage: Eukaryota > Metazoa > Mollusca > Bivalvia > Lucinida > Lucinidae > Anodontia > Anodontia alba. The sequence continues at coordinate 22,067,094 of OZ024832.1, read as the reverse complement.
AGCTGTTGATGGTGACCAAAATGCTAGCATTACAAAACAACTGGTAAAACAGAAAGCAAAGTGGGCGGCTATTGAAGACGGTGACCACAATGCTAGCATCACAACACATACAGAAAAACAAACAAACAAAAAGAGCTACAACGAATAAGAACAACACCAGCACCACCGCCTTAGAACGATCAGTAGGAAAAAACTACCGGGGGGTTTAAAGCACTTTTACAGATAGCTAACTTCACCCTGGGTCCCGATGCTACTCTTAATACAGAAATACATAAAAATTCGTTTCGCATAAAGGCTCCCAACTCAGTCAATGCATCAAAGCGAAAACATAAAAGTTTCAAGAAAATATCTCAAATAGTTTTCAAGCTATATAGTGGACACATATATTACAGAAATCACTTTTTTCAATGTTCAAAGGGCCATAACTCCAAAAGTAGGTTAAGCAGACTTAGGGTTCTTATGTTCTGCACCTCGTCTCATGATGATTCACATTTGTGTGAAGTTTTATAATAATATCTCAAACGGTTTTCAACTTACAGAGCTGACACATGTACATAGAAGAAATGGCCATTTTCAATATTTACTATGTTCAAAGGGTGGTAACTCCAAAAATAGGTTAACCAAAGCTAGAGTTCTTTTATTCTGTACATCTTCTCATGGTGCTTTACTTTTTTGAGAAATTTCATGAAAATATCTCAAATGGCTTTCAACTTCAAGTGAACACAAGTACATGATTGATTGATTGATTGATTGATTGATTGATTAATTGGTTTAATGGCATGTCAACTCCTGTGGGTCATTTTGTATCGTCTCCCAGAGAAAGGGAGAAAAGAGATAGTAGAGGAGATGAAAGAGCAGGACACGGAAGAAAGAGGAACAAGAATGAAAGTGAAGAAACAGAAGAAATAAAAACATTCCCCCCTCTATCCTTACCTGCTACAAAGGATAGCAGGCCTTGCCCAACTGTCAGCCAATTTCGAATGGACGCCCTGGTGAAGTAAAATACACGACACCTTCACCACACCTGACCCTACATGGCAGAAATGGCTATGTTCATGTTTAGTTTAAAAGGCAATAACTCTAAAAGTAGGCAAACTAGAGTTACAGCTCACAAGTTCTGCATGGTGTCTCATAGAGCTTTAAATTGAAGTTTCATCACGTATCTGAAACGGTTTCCAACTTTCAGAGCGGACACTAGTACATGGTAGAAATGGCTATTTTCAATATTTATGATATTCAAAGGGTCATAACTCCAACAGTGGATTAACAAAACTTATGGTTCTTGTGTTTTGTATGTCATCTCATGGTGCTTTACATTTGTGTGAGAGTTCATGAAAATATTTCAAATGGTTTTCAACTTACAGAGCGGACATGAGTACATGGTGGAAATGGCTATGTTCAATGTTCAAAGGGCAATAACTCCAAAAGTAGGCAAACCAGCATTATGGTTCATGTGTTCTACATATCGCCTAATGGTGCTTTACATTTCTGTGAAGTTTCGTGAAAATGTAACAAATGGAGGGGATACGAGTACATGATGGAAATGGCTATGTTCAGTGTGCAAAGGTTAATAACTCCATAAGTAGGCAAACCAGAGTTATGGTTCATGTTTTCTGCAAATCATCTTATGATGCTTTACAATGATGTGAAGTTTCATGAAAATATCTCAAACGATATCAAGAGTAATGGAGCAGACACAAAATTATGAAGCGCTGACAGATGGACAGATGTACAAACGGACAGACACTCAAAATTTCAGACGGTTTAATATAATACCTTGCCCCTTTTTGTGGCAAAGCATAACAATTAGAAGTGGGCATAGCATCCTAATTTATTACGCATGACAAGATAAATCACTACAATGGTTTTCTGGCAGCAATGTTGAAATATTAGTTCATTTACATCTTTTGTTTTGTTTTTCAGTTGAACGACCCATCACTTAGTATTTAAGACTATACAGAGGCGCATCCATCCCCAACCACCTCCCCCCCCCCCCCCCCCCCACACACACACACACACACACAGAGAGGTAGACAATCCACTGCAAGTATAACTGGTCTGTTCCTTACTTTATTTAAGAGTGTAGGATGTAAAACAAATAAAACAGTGAACTAACCTCCATTGTCGCTGAGCTCCAGAAAGACTTATTAGTTTCTCCCTTGCTGAAATTATCAATACAATTTTATTAATATTTTGTGATACTGTATATGCCTCCTAGCTTAACCCTTAAAGCACCAAGAAAACCTGCATATGAAAATGTCGTCTGTTTATGTTGTCTGCTGCCTCTTCTTGCAAACTTTTCAAACTTACAATTTGCATATAGGCAAACAGTGTGGACCCAGATCAGACTGCTCCTAAAGGAGCAGTCTGATCTGGGTCCACACTGTTTGCAGAAATGACTTTCAAAATCACAAGCAGATGACAAAGCAGACGACAATTGTTGTGATTGGCAGTTTAAGGTTAAGCAGTATTCGATTTTCAAAGTTACCAGAATGTGCTCAGTGATCCAAAGGAAACAAAAACATGATCTGCACTATGGTGAGGTACTGGGAGACATTTTACGGCTGCCACACGGCACTTAACACCAGCTGCAGTGATATAAAATACTCATTCAAGAGGATCGCTCATGCTAATTCTGGGACAATTTTCATCAGCACTCCTAAAATGTATGTTGTTGGTACTCAGTAAAAGATCCTCGCTGATGCGCTTCTAGTAAATAGTTTAAAACCCACAACATACCATTTAAAGACAAACATTTAAGACAATATATTCATCTCAGCATTCCAAACATGTCTGCTTTACAAGTTCACTGATGGTCTATAAATATTAGCAGTAAATGGTTACAGAGAGAGTTGATGTAACACAAAAAAGACGTGCAACATGGAAGAAAATACCTTCTGACATGCGCCCAATGAAGACTCAAATCAGCCTGCACGTGCTTCCATGCAGTCTGTTCAGTTTTTTTTGTCAACATGAAACATTTTCTCCTTGACTATCAAAATGGACCAAGTGAAGATTCTGATCAAACAGCGTGAATGTGCAGGCTGATCTGAATTTTTGCTGGGCACACATTTCCAAAGGTACATTTTCTGACGCTGGGACTTAAATGTACAATGTACATCCGCCATCTATACACCATTTAAGAACATTTGATGAAAGGAACTCAGAAAACCCATGCAACATAGTTACTGTAGGTTTGTTTGTTTGTGTTGAGGTTTTACTGACCAGTCAACCTGACAGGGTCATGTCGAGTGCGGTCAGTACACCTAACCACACATTTACTGGGCAGGCTTAGTCCTCTAAGCGGTTAACCAGTATTGTGCACATTCTTTCGCCAGAAACTGACAACTGCCCTTCTTGAATCAGCAGAAGGGAGAGAATGACCGTAGAAAATATTTCATGATCAATCTCCATGAAAGAATGTTGCCGACCTCGACGGGGGTTGAACCCGCGACCTCCTGGTCTCCAGTCAGACGGCACATCCAACTGAGCCACCGCGGCCGATTTACTGGGGCAGACAGACTTATGCAAACGGCATCTGATCAGAGTCTACAATGTGTGACTCTCATCCAGCAGTTTTAGACATACCAACAGTATCACCCAAATACATGAACACAGCAGCATGTGTATCAATACTAAGTTTACACATTTCGCCCAATTTGATTGGTTGAAGGAAAAAATTTACACTTCAATAAAGTCCAGAGTAGGAATCCATCAGATCTATTTTCCTTCTGCTGTCTCACAAGAATGACATTTTTGGCAACATTTGTAACACCATACCAAAATGTTGATGGCAAAGTTGAAATCATAAGGAATGAATTATTATTTTTGTGGAGTTTATCAATGTGTTAACTCGGGCAAATCACTCACAAACTGAATAAAGCCCTCAGGCTGATCTGCCGGAGTTTATACATTGATAAAATCCACCAAAATAAAATTCCTTCTGATAACAAGAGGCCCATGGGCCATGATTCTCTCACCTGATAAAAACAGCTATTGCATATTTGCAAATGCCATGCAACTTCTTGCAGTATTGCCACAGCAACTAGGACACAAATTTGGCCATATCATAAAAAAGTCAAAGGTTATCCTAGTATCATCATTTGATCAAACTTAGCAGACATCGTCCCCGATGCTGTATACCAAAATTCAGCCTCAAAGCTTTCTTAGTTCAGGAGAAGAAGATTTTTAAGCGTTTTACCATATACATGTATGGGCATGGCAGCCATCTTGTTCAATGGCACAGAACCATTGAACAAATTGTCAATATCCTTTCAAAAGAAGGCCCCATATGAAATCTGCTGAAAATTGTTCAAGCCATTCTAGTGAAGAGGACTTTTAAAGATTTCATGACTTTATACATGTACATAGTTGAAGGGCAAGGGCAGATAACCCTCAAAATTTTGACCGTAGCTAAACAGTTTTACTTCTTTAATCATACGTTGTGGGTTTCAGCCATTGGTCTTTAATACATACTGAGAAAATGATTGTTCAACATTTTCCCATACAGATGCATGGGGGCGCAAATTTGATCTTGCCGTAAAAGGGTCAAACGTCAACCTACAACCATCATTTGTAGAAATTTGGTAGACCTTGAGTCCCCAATGCAATATACCAAGATTCAGCCTCAAATCTTACTTGGTTCTGGAGAAGAAGATTTTTAAGTGTTTTTACCACATATGGGCATGGCGACCATCTTCTTAAATGATGCAGAACCATTCGAACAAATTGTCAATATCTTTTCCACAAAAGGTCCAATGTGAAATATGGTGAAAATTGCTCAAGGGATGTCGGAGAAAAAGAATTTTAATAGTTCCACCATTTTATACATGTATATAGCCCAGACAAAATCTGGGGGACAAAATTTTGATTTTAACTAAAAACTTTACTACTTTAAGTATATATTCTAAGTTTCAGCCATTAATCTTAAACTCTTTAATACATTTTGAGAAAATGATTTTTCAACATTTTCCCCATACAAAAGGTCAAAAGTCAACCTTCGATCATGATTTGAACAAACTTGGTAGACCTTCAGTCCCTGATGCTATATACCAAGATTTAGCCTTAAAGCTTTCTTGGTTCTGGAGAAGATTTTTAAGTGTTTTTACTATACCTGTATATGGGCATGGCGACCATCTTGATTAACAGATAGTGACGTGACCATTTATACAAATTTCAATTCCCCATTAACAGAAGGCTCCATGAAATTTAAAGAAAACTGACCCAGGGCTATCAAAGGAGAAGTCATTCAAAGGTGTTTATGGATGGATGACTGATGGCAAGTGATCACAATAGCTCATCCTGAGCCTTTGGCTTAGTTGAGCTAATAAATACCACTGTAGTCCACCAATTTATTTCATATACATAATTATTGGAAATTTTCAGACACTGTCACAACTTAATATTGGGACATTTACCGTGGAAATTCAAACACTTGTACATGTAATGCCTTACAGAAATACACTGTGCATTTATTATATGCATACTTAAATTTGAATAAGCCTGTTTGGCAACCTTAGAATGCATACACTGCCGGTGGAATGTAAACCAGTGTGTACATAAGATCAAACTGCTCCTTAGGAACAGTTTGATCTGGGTCTAAACTGTCTGCTCATGTCCAATTCTAGGATTATTTAAGGTTATTACATTATAAAATTTGTCTAGGCTAAACTAAGAAGCAAGTGGTCAAACCAGGGTTTCACTCACCCCTTCAATGCATACAGCGAACAACAATGGTTTCAATCAGACAGCCCAAAAGCAAAACATGCGCTGAACAACTGATTTAGGTGAATGGATGCACTTTCATGGGAGGGAAATCTGTTGAAACTGATTTTCCCCCTTTGGAAAAATGGTCTATTCTACAAGAAGAGTATTTGCTTTTGAGGGAAAGGGGAGCAAATTCTTTCCTTTCAGAGAAGATCTTTTTTCAGAAGTGGCTTTGTGTGCAAGAAGAAAAATTGGAAGCCACAAAAACTATCAAATTTTCTAGACCCTTAAGTCATCTATTCTGCTTTCGACAACCATCAGAAAGTTGTTTTTTGGCTGGCACTTAACACAGAAGAAGAAAAAAAGCAATTTTTTGTCACAATTTAATGCAAAACCTTTTGTAGTAACTACTCATGTGAAAAAAGTTTACATGTATTCTATTTATTGGGTTAAAAAATATTCAAATGTTTTCATTTTCTCTAAAGTTAAAATTGCTTCATTTTCAGAAATCTGTAGGGTAGGTAAATTAGAGACAGGTACATGTATTTAACAACTTGCACTAGTTTAAATTTTCTGAAATTTATAAGATAATTACATGAAAAATCTACAATCAAAAATCAGCATAGAAATGTAAAAAATTGGATTAACCCTTGTCCTGCTGAACCCAGATATCCCTGCCTTTGCAAACAGTGCAGATCCAGATCAGTTGGCTTCTGAAGAAGCCAACTGATCTGGATCTGCACTGTTTGCCATTAAGTATGTGAATTTAAAGCAACAATCTGGATCAAGTAATCTGATTGGCTGGAAATTAGAAGTGGGGGTGGCATCTTAATTTATTCAGCAGGACAAGGGTTAAAATTCAGAAACATCATTTGACTATAGAAATTGCATAGGTCAGAACTTTTTTGGCCATAAATTAAATTTTAGGGTAAATATTTGAGAACAAAACACAGGAAACTGAAAAGACAAATAGATTCTGATAAGATATGGTCAATTACATGTAGAACAAAAAATGTTTGTTTAAAACAAAATGCCAGGCAAAATAATCTTTCTGAGTGATATTGAAAGGACTACAGGGTAAAACATCTTGGAACACTTTATATTGATGTCACCATAAAATTCGGGCTGCCCCATAAAATTCAGGTTACGACAGACTCTGCTGAAGCAGTCTTTTTTTTTTCTTTCAAACCAACGTTATATCAAGCTTGAATTTAAAACATAAAAATATTCTTTTAAAAACCACATACTCATAAGTTATATTGACAGAGGCTTATTTATGGTTACTGTGGAAAAATACTTACTTTGCTTGATAGTTAGAATTTGCTTCCCCTCAGCCGAATCCAGGAATCGTCTAACATTAATATATATACCGGTAGTTGTAAGGTTATTGTGACCTCTGCACAGCTTTGAAAACATTTTCTGGAATGGAAGACAAACAACCAGAAATCAACTAAATATGAGTCGTGTCATGAGAAAAGAGCCATCATAGCATATGAGAACAGTAAAGGTTTGGGAGAGCCTGGGCATCCTTCTTGCCAGAACTGTTCAGTCAAGTAAGTGGCAGGACAAGGGGAAACTTCAGCCAAAGAACTAGATGTGGCCTAGACCAGACATTTGCACTGACTTGATGGAAAATCAAAGAGCCTTTTTCTTGTGATGCAGCTCATATTTTTCTGTAATCTGGTTTAATAAACACATGCCATACATCACTGTGTCTTCAGAGAATACCTCAGCCTGTGAATCTATGACCTTTTTTGCCTGCTTACCAAACCAACGGCTAATTGTAAAATACATTATATGGTAAAAAAATAGATTCATATATGTAACCAGAGGACTTGATAAGGAGAAGTGTTTGATGATAATTCTGGGATAATTTTTTCAATTTGTTGATAAAAACATATTTTGTGGGCACTCATTTGATGCGCTTCAGTGAGGTGCTTCTAATGAGTACCCACAATATACGTTTTTTATGGAAAATAGTAAGAGAAAGTATTCCTGAAATATTACCAAATACTCTTCCTTAACAAGTCTTGATCATGATTAACAACCAGTATACATCTAGATCTTCCAAAATTATAAAGAACAGAACATTCCAGACCATAATATAATAAAGAGAACCTCTTTCCACTCAGAATTTAACGTGTTGAAAACATGGGATAACTAAGACTTAACCAATGGATGTTCCATTGTCTCTATGTAAATAAAACTAAGGTTAAATCTCAATAACCGAAAATTATACCATAGCTGGACCATGGGATAATTTTCAGATTTGAAAATTAACCCATGGTTTTATTTATAGATCTCACAGGTGTACTTTAGAATGACTGTCAACTCATCTGTGCACCTTAAACTTTTTCACTCTCTGGGCTAATTCCGCAGGCGATGACAAGTTGATATTGTCCCCCAAAAAACAGGTTTTTGTTTTCTGGGAAAAATATTTCAAAATGTTGTATGTTGAATTTTGTTTCAGCAGACAATTTGAACATTTTCGTATTTTTTCCTAGAAAACAGAATTTGACATTTCATGCAAATTGTCTCCAAATGTCAAATGGTTATTGGAAAAAAATAAACTATCACCAATATGTTGTCTGCTGAAAATGTCCAGAGTGCTAACCATCAATTTTCAGCAGATGACATTTTTTAAATAGTTTCCTTATTTTTCATGTACATTGTCTCAACTAGAGACAGTTTGCATGATATGTCAAATTCTGTTGGCTGGAAAAACTAAGAAAGTATCATCAAATATATTGTCTGCTGATATTATCCAGACAGTGGTAAAGGTTAGAGGAACTTCAAATTTACTTCTGCACTGAGCAACTTTCTATTTAAAAATGACATTTTTTGTTAATAAAACACATGAAACCAGACAGTCTGTCTGGAGTATATTATAATGACCAAAGCTACAGATGACCAACCAGATTGCAACAAAGTTTGACCAAATTAAGATGCTGATGTAATTTCTTGTGATTGACAAGATTGCAACCAATCAGATTTTAGCAGTAGTGCCTCAGTTGGTTTAATTAAAAAAAGGTGGGGTGTTTCATCCTTTTTAGTACACAAGGTCAATTGGTACAGCATTTCATCAGACTGCCTGTTACCACTTTACCATAAATATTTAAAAAAAGAGAAATAAAAGTAAAAAAGTAGAAAAAGATATACTAAATAAATAAAAGTATAGTTTTTGTAAGAAAAAAAAAACAAAAACAAAAACAGTCTCATACATTGGTTAAAACAGATAAACCATGTTATTGTCTCGGTTTTGGGAATACTGTAAATTATATCATAATTTGGTGACCTTTCACTGTCTGACCCAAACTCGGCTCCGCCTCGTTTGGAGTCAGACAGTGAAAGGTCACCAAACTATGGTATAATTTACAGTATACCCAAAACCTCGACAATAACCATGGTTTATCTATAACTTGTCAGATAACAACACAGCTTGCCGGAAAGGAATGATCTGATATGAAAACAATCTTTGGAAGTTATCATTGTTAAGAAGACTGTGACTGACTGATTGATTGGTTGATTGGGAAAATCAGGACAAAAGGGGAAAAGTCAGACAGAACTGAGAAAAGGAAAGACAAACTCTGAGAAGACACATGGAGAAACATAAGACAAAGTATTACAACAACAAAAAAGGAAATTTTAATAAATCTACCTATTACATGGACACTGCAATTTGAATGCTTGCATTGTGCATATCACCCTCAACAACAAGCTTGACCTTGACCTCAATTCAAAAATAACATACATCCATATACCGGTACCAGGTCATGAAAATATATCTATATTTTAATACTAACAAAAACAATATTTTCTGCCAGTAGAGGGACAAGAAGCTGAATACCTTGGGTTGGTGTGGACGAAATATGAAAGCTATATCTTACATGCTTCAAAAGTCATGTACACTTTTAAAAACTTAAACACAGTTGTAAATGACAAAGTATGACCTGACCATGACCTTGACAGAAGGTCAAGCTGTAAATGATAAAGTATGACCTGACCTTGACAGAAGTTAAAACTGAGGAAGGGGTATGTGCTATTGAAATATTAAAGTGGTATCTTGAATATTTCAGCAGTTAAGTACATTTTTCAAAACTTAAACACAGTACATACATTTCAAAACTAATAAAAAAAAAGGGCTTAAACATTGGCCTCGGTGACTCAGTTGGATGTGCATCAAACTGGTGATCAGAAGGTTGCGGGTTTGACCCCGCTGGGTCGGCAACATTCTTTCGTGGAGATTTGATCATGAAATATTTCTACGGTCATTCCTGCCTGCCCAGTAAAAGTGTGGTTAAGTAAACTGATCACATTTGACATGACCCCCATTGGGTTGGCTGGGCCATAAAACCTTAACACAAACAAACAAATGACAAAGTGTGAACTGACCTTAAACTATACAGAGAGTATAGCTTGGGAATGGGGGTGTATGCTATTGAAAGGTTTTACCCTATGAAGGTGTAGGCCAAATATGAAAGCAGTACCTTAAATAATACAAAAAAAAAAACTATGCACACCTTTGAAAACTTAAACATTGTGCTAACGCAGACAGACACTGACACCAACAACAGGGTGACAACATAAGCTCTCCATGGACATAGTCCCGGCAAGCTAAAAATGGCGAGAGTAGATTTTTCTCCAAATGTTTTGATGTAACCACCAAAACAAGCTGTATATGCAATAACAGGGCTGTGGAAATGCCATGTCCGACTTGTCCCATTTTTCTGAGGACAAGTAAGAAATTTCAATTTACTTATCCTGGAACAAGGACTTCATAGCTCTAGCTAAGAAGAGAAAGCAGACTATAAGATATATGTTTTCTTCCAGAAATAAGAAAAAAATGTCAATTTTCAGGCAAGTAAATCTTGTTTGGACAAGTGTTTTTTTACCATTTACTTTACCAGCAGCATATGTGTTGCATGCGCTTTCAACTTACATGAGCAAACAATTCAACCTCTATAACAACATCATGCAATGACTGCCACAGTTATGGGTCAACAGAGGTTCCAGAGTGATGAAATGACCTGTAATTTTAGCCTAAAACTGTACAAATCCAGCATTCCATCCCAAAATCCTGTATCCACCTCTGGCCCCCAGGGTGGTGTCGGTACTCTGAATTTTGTCTGTTACATAGACTAAGACCCAGCATCTAGTGTTTACCAAAAAAAAAAAATTCAATATATCAGCCATACCCAAAGAAATATCTGCAGATATTAGCATACTCAGAAAATATTCTTTTTTCTTTTTTCATAAAAGTGTAGTTTTCATTTAGTTTTCCTGTATCGTGATTGTATTAGTAATATAAGTGCTTTAGACAGTTTCCTAAAGTAGCTTCATTTTTACTTTAACGGCATTGAACTGATGCCCAGCAGAAATAGAGCTGTTAAAACTACAGTACAGTCAGCGCAACCTTACTACGTGTCGTTTTCACTAGCGAACGAGGAAAGGATTAATTTCCTCGCAAGTTCCGCGCTCTTTCCACGTTCTTTCCACGCTCTCTCCACGATAATTTCGCGCTTATCACACGCAACAAACCCGACCGCAACGCGGAACGTGAAATTTGCGTGTCACTCGATAGTTCCACGATCGCCACGCGCTACAGGTAAGATCGCTTCACGCTACACTCTACAACCCATTGCAACCTGTCTGCATTTTATTTTAGATCAGTACCGCATCCGTTCTTCTGATCCCAATGTGTTTACACGTGTACGGTAGTACATGATTTCTATTTGTAATAACGATAATATTCTTGTATCATTGTTTACCTTAATTGTTATTAAGTTCTTGTGCTTTATACTGTGATCACACTATTCAGAAAGAAACGAGAATTATTTTTTTTTTTCGTCAGTGTCTAACGTCTAAGTAAATAGCAAATAAAATGTCAAGCAGAGCGCTAACCAGAGAGTCAGGGACTAGTTACCTTGTTCAGTTTTTTTAGGACAATGAGTATTTAGTGGTAAATAGAAGCAGAATATTCAGAGAGGGCAGGCTAGTGACCGACGACGTTGCAAACATTCAGTGGGGTGTAAATCCTAAGCAAACTAGTAACTAGTCACATGTAACGTCACGCTTAATTTACAAAAAAAAAAAAAAAATGGCGTCTACTAATATGCTAAGCGCTTCGAGGGTAAAAGTAGCGATACATTTCAATTGACAAGGGAGACAGAAACGGACACGCTGGAATGTATCTACACTGCTCGGATCGAGGCCTGGACGGTTGATGATTGGACATGGGTTAGGACTGCCCATTCAAATCACCACTTAATGATGACGGTGACTTGGTGTCTTAGGTCTCTTTCAACAACAAAAAAATATTTAAGTCATATTGAGATGATAGAACGCGGCGTCTGGTCAGGGTATTTACTGTTTGCCGTTTTTCTCTAGGAATATCTAAATCTCATAGCCGGATGTATCTAAAATGGACGAGCCAGAAGCTTACAAGTTTTGCAAACTCTCTCTCTCTCTCTCTCTCTCTCTCTCTCTCTCTCTCTCTCTCTCTCTCTCTCTGGAAAGCTCTTTCTTTTTACCCTCATGCAAATATGACGGGTCTCCTTTCGAGCTAGAAGTTGTTTGCACTGACTTTATTGGAAAAATGGTATCGCACCGGCGGGAATCGAACGCGATTCGATCCCCACTTATCATGAAACACATGTATTTGCTACGGTCATTCGCTCCTTCCACTGCTTCAAGATTGGCAGTTACAAGTTTCTGGCGGAAGGGTGTTCGGTGTACTGGTTAACCGCTTATTGTATAAGCATATACAATTTACAGGCGCGATTCATAAAAAATGTTGTTCCCAATCCCATTTCGCATGGGCCCGACTCGTTAAAGCAATTGCAGTTAACTCCCTTTTGAGTCAGTTGCAGTTAGCTCCCTTAAAAGAGTAAACACCTGCAGTGTGAGGACGTTACCCCGCATTTATCAGGGTACAAATGAATATTATGTTATGTTATTCTCTTACAGTATATACATAAATAGCATTATCTTTACTGGTTAATAGAGCAATCTTCAAAACTTTCGTTTCCATGTAAAGTGTTTTGTTTTTTGTGTCTTCAAAATTTATGCAAAACCAAGACCGTAATTTATTAAACCAGTAAAAGAGACGCACGTATAAACCTAGCATCGGCGGGAAAGAATCTTCCAAATGACATTTGTCCATAATATTATCATATGCCCTCGCGGACATTCTAAGCAGAGTCTTCCTGGTTAGAAACCAATACTAAGTTACGAGGACAAAGTGTCTTGCTCAAAGACACAATACTTGGTGCTCGCGGGTATCGAATTGCCACTATCTGGGCTAATTCAGCAGACGACAAAAAAAACAAAAAAAAAAAAAAAAAAAAAAAAAAAATCGTTATTTTTTTTTATTACCAAGAAAACAGGATTTGACATTCATGCAATGGAGACAATTTGAATGAAATGCAAATCTTGTTTTCTTGGAAGAATGAGAAAAATATTTCAAAATGTCTTCTGTTGAAAATTTTAGCCAGAGTGTTAGGCGTTATGGTTTGCACAAACAAATCGCGCATGGGTCTGTGCATGGCGAAACCTGCGATGCCATGTACGAAGAGACGGATCAGCCCGCACACTCTGAGCCTGCACATCAGTACTCTGATCAGAGCCTTCGCTAATCGTATGTACCTCCTGCAATCTCTGGGTTTAACAAAATGTCTTGTGCGACGAGCGAAGACTCGGGTCAATCTGCGCAGCTGCACATTCTGATAAAAGCATTCGCTGATCGTATTTACCTTCGATAGCTGGGCTGTCCAAAGCGGGATAAACAGTGCGACTGCAACAGCACATTCCGATCAGACCCTTCGCTGATTGTACAATATGCACCTTCTTCGGAATCCGGGCTATTCAAGAAGCTTGCTTTATATAGTGGGTCGATGCACAGACTGACCTGAGTCTTTGCTGGTCGCACGTACATTATACTATTGTACGTTTTGTTGTCCGGTTCATTGTACGTACGTTGTAAATCATACTTCAGACATGAGAACTTTATACCGATGTAATTTTGATTTGAACTGGAGTTAAACGGCCCAGTCTACACTATTTCGGTCTTGTCGAGCCCGCACACTTTTCCGGGTTGGGCTTATTCATAAGCTATTAATCATTTCAGCAGAAACTGATAACTGCCCTTCTTTTCTTTCATATACCTTACTTTTGGAGTTACGGCCCTTTGAACACTGAAAATATTTTAGTGATTTCTGATTTTTTTTTTTTTTTTTTTTTTTTTCTGTCCGCTCTGTAACTTGAAAACTATTTGAGATATTTTCTTGAAACTTATTAGTTTATTAACAGAGTCATGGTACTTGCTTGATGTAAGTGCAGTGGCGGGGCATGGGGAAATGTCTGCAGCCCTTTTATTAGATATTTAACAGTATGAAATATTGGGAAATGGTGCCTCGGTGGTGCAGTGGTAAAGCTTCTCGTCTTGTCAACCGGGGTCATGAGTTCGATCCCAGGCTTCTCAGGCCTTTCATATTGGACTTTAAACCAAGGTCCATATCTCCGTATGTCCTAGCTGTTAGTAGGACGTAAAAAACTCACTCATTTTAATTGTCATTAGCCTCTATTGCCCCTTGTGCGCGTAAAGTGTGTTTTTGTGTGACAGACACCCTTTTCACAAATCCTGTCTTGTTGATTCAATGTCTCTTTGATAGCAGAAGCAGTCCTTTAAGTAAATTCATATTGACACATGCGGTTGCTGCACGTAAGTGAGAATTTCCCGGTCTTTTACCACAGTACGTCATTTATACTGAGCGCGTGCGGTTGTTGCATGGGAAAAAGCAGTTACAGGAATACCAAATATAAAATACGTAATTTGTCGACTGGGGGCAGATGTTTGATTCTCTTTGTGACTTTTGTGTGTTTGTAAAAACGACCATGCCTGACCCACTTTTCTGGCCGGACTAGACTAAGCCAAAGAATCCGGTACTTTTTCGTATGGAGCTTTGTCGAGGCCCATGCTACCTTGATAACTTTTGCATGATTTTTCTAATCGAGCAAGCTTTGATATTCGCACGTTCTATTCAATAATAATCAATAATTAATGTGTGGCCTGTGTCACGGTTCATGACTCTGGAAAGAAATGAAAACAATCAGAACGCATTAGAGAATTTTTATCTTTTCACACTTTAAAAGACGTACATGTACTGCAATCAGAGTAGTGCATGGACAGTAGATTTTGTTTTTACAGGTAACGGTAAAGTTGAGCGTGCGCTAATCTTTTCCACGCCCGGGTTTCCACGCCTATAATCCGTTACACGCTCGATCACGCTCGATCACACGCTTGTAGCGAGAATTTCCACGCTTGTCTTCCACGCTACACGTTGAACTCGCGTTACTTCCTCGCTAATCCTGGCTATTATGTTGTTGAAAATGAAGTTAAATGAGAGAGAGAGAGAGAGAGAGATGACCCACTCGTAACTATTCATGAGAAACACAACTCTTGTCAAGACCTATAACTGTAACAGCTGATATTGTGTACGAAAACCTATAACTGTAACTGTACGCCTACTATACTCATGTTTTCATTGTCATCTGAGCCGCGGCAAGCCGAGAAAAGGTGTCTTCGGGGGTAAATGTAAACAGTAGAGATCCAGATCAGTCAGCGGTGACATATAGTCTTATCAGGAACTTTATTATACTTTGCTACGTTCTACAGTACATGTACCAAGTAATTCTATAAGCGGAGCGTGAAGGTTCTGATCAGACTGATGATGCGCAGGCTGAACTGGACCTTCGATGTCCGCTTATGCTCGAAGACAGTCTTCGCCGTCCCGTTTAACCGTTTAATTAAAACCGCACGTACCAAATCTACATTTCTGTAATGAATTAATGTGTATGTCTCTTTGGGTTCAGAGGTGGTCGGGTGGTGCAAAGGTGTCATGTATCTTATGTCACCGGGGCGTCCAGCTGATATTGGCTTACAATTGGGCAAGGTCTGCTATCCTTGTAGCAGGTAAGGGTAGGGAGGTGATGTTTTTATTTCTTCTGTTTCTTCACTTTCATTCCTGTTCCTCTTTCTTCCCTGTCCCTCTCTTTCATCTCTTCTGCTATCTCTTCTGTCTCTTTTCTCCCTTTCTCTGGGAGACGACACAAAATGACCCATAAGGGTTGACGTGTCGTTAAACCCCAACACAATCAATCAATCAATCTTTGGGTTCAGGTCAACTCGGCCCAAAGACGTCCGCCCAGGACAACTCGGCCCATAAAAAAAGTCTGCCCAAGACAACTCGGTCCAAGTCGTCCCAATTTCAGAAGACAACTCGGCCCAAATCGCCCAAATTGCAGAAGACCACTCGGCCCATAAAAAATCAGACTAGGCACCCCTAAATGTATTAAAATAATTGGTTGGTGGCACTTTTATTGCTGAATTCAGATAGCGAAACAAGTTTGATCTCAAGTAAGGAAGATAAATATATATATACATGTATAACCGCATCCTACTGATCATGCACACATGCAATGTGCACGTAACTCAACAGCCTTAAATCAAATGAGCTACGCCAGTAGCCACTTCCTTAAAAAAAACTATTGGCTTGTATTTATACAGATCATGCCTGCAAATAAAATTAATTATTTAAACAAAAGTTGGCAATTTGTTATTGTTCAAACTTACTAATCACTAAACTTTGTCGGTTAAAGGATGACAATTAACACTTTTGTTGCGAATTAACTCTTAGTAAATTTCAGTGCTGGTCGTTAATTAGCTTAACATATAATTAAATCAAACACTGAAATAGTTTAAGTTTGAATTCAATGATTGAAGGAGATTAACCGCTTATTACTGATGATCAGCCGCCGATTACCACCGTTCACCGTTTTTTTGTTTTTTGTTGTTGTTTTTTTTTTTTTTTTTGTTTTTTTTTGTTTTTTTTTTTTTCTAAGTTCGATTTTTCACCTTTTTTCATGGCTGAATTCAAAGAATTAGCTAGCTAGCTAGCTAGATAGATAGATAGATAGATAAATAGATTGGTGAGTTGGGTGGATCTCACGCACTTTTGTTTTCAACATTAAATAAATTATTTCGGTCACTTACATTATGCTGCTATAACCATCAGATGTCATTTAAATTAGAATATGTAATTAGCGATCTGATCTAAGACAGCTGCGTATGCTTTTTATTCATCAGGTACAGAGCAATAAGAGTACCACAATCCAATAATTTTTAATATACTAGCGGATAAAAGAAACGCAAGTATTAATTCTGGGGTTAATTGTGGATTTCATTTGATTGTTTAATTTTTTTAATTCTTTATTTCATTTTCTGTTAAATGCTATTGGTTTAGTGTCGTATAGCAGACGACGTTTGCAATAAATATCGTTAAACACAGACACCCAACGTTATTGAATAATGGGTATCAATAGCGCGTGTGTCCACCACGGGCTGCTGTCGCGGCTCTCTCTCTTCTAACCATAGACACGACTAAGTTGTCAATGGTCCTTTGAGGGATATTATTCCACTCTTGAATAAGAGCTAGCTGGAGCTGTGCGACGTTGTTCGGTACGTTGACGCGTTTCCTGACCCTCCTGTCCAACGCATCCCAAAGGTGCTCGATTGGGTTTAAATCTGGACTGTATGGGGGCCAATCGAGCACTTGGACATTATTCTGGTTGAGGAAGTCACGACAAACCCTGGCAACATGCGGTCTCGCGTTGTCATGCTGAAACGTGAGATTATGAGCATTGACAAGCGGGAGGACATGAGGCATAAGCACCTGATCCCGATAGCGTACGGCTGTAAGATTACCCTGAATAACCACTAGGGGCGTTTTCACCCCGTGAGAAATCCCACCGCAAACCATTACGGACCCCCCTCCTCCAAATCTGTCGACTTCTCGTACGCAAGCGTTAGAATACCGCTCACCAAGACGTCGATACACTCGTTGTCGCCTATCTGACCACTGAAGCGAAAATCACGACTCATCGCTGAACATTACACGCCGCCAGTCAGCCAGTCGAAACCGATTTGGTGCATGGGCACGCAGCCATTGCATGCGGCGTTGACGTCGCCTGGGCGTAAGGTTCGGGCCCACGTAAGGACGGCGTGGACGTAAATCGAACTCTCGCAAGCGATTTCTGACTGCCCTTGGGCGCACACTACGGCCATGTGTTCCGATAACTTCTCTTGCGGTCTCTGTCGCGGTCCTTAACCTGTTACAAAGGTGTACAAGACGTATACGTCTATCTTGATGTTGCGTCATAACGCGCGGACGTCCGCTCCTAGGACGGTCAGTTAACCTACCGGTAGCTCTGAGACGCTGAACTAAGCGCGATATCGTCGACTCATGCACCCCAAATTGCTGCGCGACGTCACGTTGCAACCGACCCTGCAAAATTAGAGCAATAACTCTACCCCTATCCAGTTGCGATAAGCGTACCATTTCTCTCAACAAACTCAAACAATAAACGTTTTGTGCAACCGATACGCATGGAACGAAAGTTCGATTTGGTAATATGTTTAAGTCTCTACCATGCAGCACGGATATAACGAAATTCAGGTACAACGATATTGTGTAGCCTGTGTTCATGTTTCAGCGATTTTGTGTGATCCATACACGGGGAAGTACACTAATGTCACCAAATACAGAAAACTAGATCAATTTGTTCACAAACAAACTTTCAGTATTTGAAAATTTGAACTTGCATTTCTTTTTTCCCCAAGTATACATTAAGCGGTGCTTGGTCTGATTTTCATGGACCGAGAGTTCTTCTACAGTTGGGGCGATTTGGGCCGAGTTGTCTTCTGAAATTGGGACGACTTGGGCCGAGTTGTCTTGGGCCGACTTTTTTTTATGGGCCGAGATGTCCTGGGCCGACTTGTCTTTGGGCCGAGTTGTCCGTAACCGGAATACATTTCTCATTTTGATTCTAATATTTGAGCCTCAACGTGGACATATGCGCCCAATGAATACTCAAATCAGTCTGCGCATCCGTGCAGTTCAGATCAGAGCCGCTGGGTGCACATCCGATGTTCTGATGTTGCGGCTCGCATGTTATTATTTAACCCTTGTCATGCTGAATAAATTAAGATGTCACACCCATTTCTAATTTTCAGCAAATCAGATGTCTTAATCCAGGTTGTTGATACAAAGTCAAATACTAAATAACAAACAGTGCAGATCCAGATCAGTTGGCTTCTGAAGAAGCCAACTGATCTGGATCTGCACTGACTGTTTATAAAGGCAGGGTATATCCGGGTTCAGCGGGACAAGGGTTAAGAAATATTTTTCTGTATTGTGACTTGTCGAATAATGGTGTTGGAGGCAGACTGCGAAGTAATATTCGTATCTGCCCGACAACACCGTGCGTTATTCGACGATAATTCTCAGTAGAGAAAACTATTTCAATTCTAACACGATATATAGAGGAAAATCGACATCGTTGCAATGTTTTACAAAGAACCCTTTTGTCAACAAACGCGCCTTTTTGTACGCACTACGTTGACGACGTGAAATATTGTAGTTTGATCACGGTGACGTTTCCATAAGGCGCAATGGGAAAACGTTAACGTCATGTTAGAATTACGTTTTTTAGCTCAAGCTCAACGATGGCGTACCGTTTAATGATTTAATAAAAATTTTCATAATTGCTTCAATAATTTCGAGCAGAGTCAACCCTGTACAACTAAGTAGAAAGAAATTTGATGAACCCAAGGGAAACCGTCAATATAAAATGGCTTGATCTTCTCAATCTTTCTCTTCTTCACTTTTTTCTTTTTATCTTATATCCTATACATTTTCCCCTTTTCTTACTATAAATGATCCATTCTTCAAGGAACAGATAATACATATCCTACTTATGTATGTGTGATTGTGATCACTGTATGACCTACTATGATTATGCTTTGATGGGAGACGAATTCATATAAGTCGCAAGTTTTTTTGTTTTTGTTTTTTACGACTACGTATATGTCACTATTCATCACGTACGTTCAAACTAATCTTTATCAAATTTTATGTGTAGCGTCCTTGGGTTGAGGGGTGGGGGGGGGGGGGTGTGGGGGGCGGGTGAAGGCTGCATAAGGTTATGGGGCAGATTGGATCTAAACGCTGGTTTCCATTTCCATGACAACATAAAGCACCCATTATCTTATAATGGAGAAAACGATGTCTCCACCTTTCAATGTTGTTTTTATTCGATCAGTTTTATACTTGCCGGTAACGAGGCCATGCATAAAACCTCGGACGAGTTCGAATTTTTGGTCAGATCGGACTACTGACTACGGAGTTATCTGCCCATGAGAGTCTAAAAAAATCCCACAGACATAATGGGAAAATGGTGTCTCCATGCTAGCTTATTCATGATTGATCGAATCATCATTAAAGTTGCTGGTAACCAGGACAGACATAAAAGCTCGGGTGAGTTTGACTTCGTGCCGGATCAGACTACTCACTTTTGAGTTATTTGCCCTAGACAAAAAATCCACACATTTGAACTTGAATATCTCTGAAGACAGTTGGCCAAGTTTAATCATAGTTTATGTGGCTCAGTTGGATGCGCGTGCGACTGGTGATCAGGAGGTTGCGGGTTCGACCCACGCCGGATCGGCATCATTCTTTCGTGGAATTGATCATGAAATATTTTCTATGGTCATTCTCTCCCTTCCGTTGATTTAAGAAGGGCAGTTGTCAGCTTCTGGCGAAAGACTGTGTACAATGCTGTTTAACAGCTTAGATGACTAAGCCTGCCCATTAAAAATATGATTAGATAAACTGACCGGCTCGACATGACCCCGTTGGGTTGACTGGGGCGTAAAACCTCAACACAAACAAGCATAACTCTGGTTTCCATGGCTACAGAAAGCCCCCATCGACTTATAATGGGGAAAATGATGTCTCCACCTTTTCTCGGTTGCTTTGATTCTATCTTTTTTATACTTGCAGGTAACGAGGACATGCATAAAATCTCGGACGAGTTTGAATTTCAGGCCTGTGATTACGGAGTTAGCTGCACTTGAGCATCTAAAAATCCCATAGACTTATAAATAGAAAATAGTGTCTCCATGCTTGCGTGTTCATTTTTGATCGACTCATCATCAAAGTTGCTGGTAATCAGGACAAGTATATAAAAGCTCGGCCAAGTTCGATTTCGGGCCTCTGGTTTCCATGGCCCATTTGTATGTATTTTTTGTTTGTTTTTTAATGAGAGGACGTCAAATTCAGCTTTTGGATGATCAAAAAATGTTTTTAGCACACCGAAGCCGAACGCTCACAAGGTGAGCTTATACTATAGCAAGACTCTGGCGTCCATCGTCCGTCGTCCGTCGACGTCGTCCGTCGTCCATACTTTTGAACAAATATCTCCGACCAATCGGTCGATTTTAGTCAAGAATTATCAATAGCATCTTTTAGGTGGAACAAAGGCTGCATAAGGTTTGGGTGCAAATCGGATCAAAACTGTGGTAACCATGGCAACAGAAAGCGCCCATTGATATATAATAAGAAAAATGCTGTCTCCGCACTTTTCAGTCACCTTTAATTGAATCTTTGTCAAACTTGCAGGCAACGAGAACAGGCATAAAATCTCGGGTGAGTTCGGATGTGGGCTGGGTCGGACTTTTCACTACGGATCTATTCGCCACTGAGCGTTCCCACTGACTTTGAAGGGGAAAAGGGTGTCTCCACTTTTTCTCAATTACTATGACTTCAGTCTTCATCAAACTTACAAGGACAGACATAAAATCTCGGACGAGTTTGCATTTTAGTCGTATCTTACCATTCATTTTGGACGTACATGCCCTTGAGTGGTGAAAGAAAACAATGATTTCTCCAGCTTTTCTCAGTTACCTTTGAGTGGATCTTTGTCAAACTTGCAGGCAACGAGGACAGGCATAAAAGCTCAAACGAGTTCAAATTTAGGCCGGATCGGTTCATTCACTGGAGTTATTCACCCTTTTGTTCAGATCCCCCCCGCCCCCCCCCCCCCCCCCCCACACACACACACACACACTCCCCTTCCCTCACTCCCATCCCCATAGACTTATATTGGAGAAAATGATGCATTTGTTGGAAAAAGGTAAAACAACGGATTTTTCGGAAACTATTGTCATCTATGATTTTAAACTATAGAAACAGATGACCGAAGTGATACTAAGTTTATATTTACATCATTATTTTTATGCCCCTGCAACGGATGATGCCGGGGGCATATAGTTTCCGGTTTTCCGTACGTGGGTGCGTGCGCACGAATGTATGTCTGTCTGTACGAATGTGCGTACATACGTATGTACGTGCGTACGTACGTGATTCTGTTAGACTCAGGTTAAGGCATTTGTACCACGTAGAATTCCGCAGTTTTATAGTCAGGTACCCCACAGCGGGGGCATATGTGTACTGTGGACACATTTTTTAGTTTCATATTATATTTGAATTTTGATATCTCAAAATATGTGTTTTCTCCCAACTGTTAGTGTGTTATTTAGTGGTATGTGTTTGATGTCATTGAATCCATTTGTATTTCTTTCTGTATCATGCATACAACACATGAGCATATATTGCTTAAAGTTGAAATAAAAGTATCTATCTATCATCAAAACTTTGTCCTCTGAGGGCTGTATGCCCCTGTCCCAGGGCTATATACATGTATTAATTGATGACAAAAATTGTATAAAATCAGACTTCAAAGAGATTTCTTTGAAACTTGCAGCAAATGAGTAAAGTGATAAGGCCTTTCTGTTGGCATCAAAATGTTATTACCTGGGGCTGTCTGCGCCTGTCCCAAGGCTATATGTATAATATCATACTTCAGGGTCATTTTTTTAAAGCTTGCAACAAATGAATGAAGTGAAAAGACAGTGCTGTTAACAACAAAACTTTGTCCCCTGCTATATATCCAGTTACAGCTATTGTAAAAAAAAAAAAAAAAAAACAACTTCAAACAAAGGATGTGTTTGTGTTAACTATTTATGGATAGGATGAAATCTATAGCAAAAACATCTGTGATGGTCACTTGGAGTTTCGAATTACATTAATTCCTCCAGCAACTGTTCCTAAAGTGAGCTATTGTTGGCCTTTTGGGCGACTTGTTACAGTTTATCTTAGCAGGTCACTTTGGGATACGAGATATTGCCGATGTGTTTCCTTGGGATAAAATTCAAAGTTTAAACACTTCAGCACTGAGATTCTGAGGGTGACTGTTCTCGCCATATTTGAATGTTGACAATCATTATTGCAAAATATGTGTGTCTGTCAAGGTCAGAAACAAATCGGCAGACAGTGTAGATTCTGTCTCATCTGGGTCTGCTTCGTTTGCAAGGGTATTTTTTATCTGCAGGAATGACGAAGCTCAATAGAAATAGTTTAGTATAGTGCCTATCATAACTCTAGATAAGAATTAGTTTTAATACATATTTATATATTTTTTAATATTTAATTTAATTTTATTATTATTATTATTATTATTATTATTATTATTATTATTATTATTATTATTTCATTTTTATTCATTTATCTATTTAGATTTTTTGTTTCTCCATGAAAATATATCTTGGATATTCTTTAATGAATATCTACAAAATCATGAAGGTGTAGTTATGGAGAAATAAGAAAATTACCAGCGCTTTGAGCTTTAAAATAATTCTCCTCATCTAGAGCTAAGTAATCAATTCACACTCCATGCTATATAATATGCTTTGAAAAGCTGTTAGTTAAATACAGAGCTGTTGTATGCTAGGTACAAGGCGTTGTACATCACACATATACATGTAACTTGCCAAGCATCTGTTACTAGGACAAATGAGCCCTACCAGGCGAAAATGTGCATTAGGGTCATGTTCGGACAGGGAAGACTCAGATCAGACTGCGCGGATGCGCAGTCTGATCTGAGCCTTCACTGTCCGCTGTCAGAATCATTGAATACAACTGAATGTATGAATGGATAGCAAAGGCCCGGATAATACTTTGCGCATGCGCCGGATGATCTGAAGCTGCACATTTTGTGTATGTTCGAAGGTACTTTTTCGCTTGACACGCCCCAAATGTGAATGGGACGAGCCAAGCAAAACATTCTTCCAGCAGGCGCGAAATGCTTAGATTCAGGTCATTCTGTGCATCCGCATTGTCAGATCAGGCAGTGTCTTTTTCTCATTATTGTCATATCCAACAATTCTCAAAGTAGGAAGCAAAATCCGATAAAATTTATCATATATCAAGTACGCGAATTAATCCATATTAGACTGAATAAACTCACACAGACATGATATATTGGAAGTCAAGTTAAGTTTTAGGTACGGCATGCTTTGTGTTTTAGAATTCCCAGAGAAAAATGGCTGAACTGTTTGCAAATAGTGGAGACCCTGATCAGACGGCGCATTCTGCGGCGTCTGATCTGGGTCCGCACTGTTTGAAATTACCTTTTGTGGGCATCCTGACTTAAATGGGTTAAAAATGCATAGCGTTATATAGGAAGTCCATCGTTAAATCAATAATTCAGATAAGGATTATAAAACTTTTTTCATCCTCAACTCAGCTGAACAACAGTTGGCAGAGAAATATTAGCAGAGAAATGTTCAAGTTCAAAAATGTTTTGCAGTCGTTAGTAATTTGAAATTTGTTAGCAGGGCAAAATTCATGCTCAGTTGAGTTGACCATGAAAAAAATGACAACCTCGGGTCTGACTTATGTATGTTTGCTAACACCACAATTTTTATAACCTCTCAAATGAAAGAGTTATTTATGTCTTTCATTTAATGTTTAAATATCGCAAACTTTTTTCAGAATAAAATTGGTCCAGAAGTTGTCAATAATTAGTATACTAAAAATTTCCCGCACAAACTCGTGTACTTCACAACCAGATGCCAGTTAAATGCCATCTTATATGCGGGCTGAGGGAATTAACCGATTATCACGTCAGCTGTTTTTATACCCCGCCTCACAATAGTGGCGGGGTATTATGGTTTCACGTTGGTCGTCCGTGAGTTCGTCCGTCTGTCCGTCCGTCCGTCCGTCCGTCCGTTTTTCGTTTCCGGATGATAACTTGAGTAAACATCGATGGATTTTCACCAAACTTGGTATGTGCATTGATATTGTGAAGATCTGGTTTGAGATTGCTAATGGGCAAAGTTCGTCAAGTTTTGACGGAGTTATCTGCCCGAGACAAGCCCATATTTTCGTTTCCGAACTATAACTTGAGTTAATAACAAGGGATTTTCACCAAACTTGGTATGTGCATTGATATTGTGGAGATCTGCTTTGGGATTGCTAATGGGCAAATTTCGTCAATTTTTGACTGAGTTATCTGCCCGAGACACGCCCATATTTTCGTTTCAGGATGATAACTTGAGTAAATAACAAGGGATTTTCACCAAACTTGCTATATGCATTGACATTAAGGAGATCTGGTTTGGGATTACTAATGGGCAAATTTCGTCTAATTTTTACGGAGTTATCTGCCCGAGACACGTCCATATTTTCATTTCTGGATGATAACTTGAGTTAATAACAAGGCCTTTTAACCAAACTTGCTATATGCATTGATATTATCAAGACCTGGTTTAAGATTGTTATCTGTCCCTCCATCATTTTCTTTCCAGACATTTTCGCAACAATAACTTTAATACATAAACAAATAATTGCTATGGCGGGGTATTATGCTTGCGGTGCTTTTATTTGTCTCTTGGTTACCATGGGGTGAACCACGATAATTCCTGCCAATGTGATACAATTTTACAGTAAATCGATGGCGAGGGTCATGTTCATACTACGCTGGTATACATTCTACAGAGCATCAACGTATGAAAATGTACCTTTGGAAATGTGCGCCCAGCTAAGATTCGGATCAGCCTGCGCATTCGCGAGGTCTGATCAGAATCATCATTGGGCGCATTTAGAATGCGCTTTCGCGCAGTCTGATCAGAATCATCACTGGGCGCATTTAAGATGCGCATTCGCGCAGTCTGATCAGAATCATCATTGGGCGTATTTAGGATAGCCAAGGATGCAAAGATTCTTCCTGCCGATAACGAAGGCTGATCGGACTGCGCGGATACGCAGGCTTATTTGAGTCTTCGTTGGGCGCACATGCTGAAAAAAAAAATTGGTCGGTAGATAGAAGAAACTTTTATTTTATTTTTCTATTTTTTTTTCCAGAAAAGAATATGGTCGGGCCTGTAATTTTATGAAAATGCAGGTATTTTGTTAAGGGTCGGTGCTTTACTTTTTTATTTTGCATTTTACTGATAAAAAATATCAGAGTCGGGTGTTTGAAACAGGGTCGGTCGGGTTAGTGGAAACACAGCTATTTTATTTTATTTATTTTTACGCCTAATGATTCTGTTAGCAGTAAAAACTCATAGAATTGTCTTAAGTTCCACATAATATGTTTCTTTAATGTTTAGTGTTTCGCGTTTATGCTGGTGACTGCTGGTTGTGGCAACATTCGAGAGTTCTATGATTTTGATCTCTCTCATACCGCTGTTGGACTAATAAGGTCTGTTGTCTCCACTTATAAACAGTTTAAAGACTTAAACACCGATGGCTCATTTGTATGCCAAGCTGTTTTACTATTTATTATGCAAAACAGTTATCTTATATATTATATCAGATATCTTATATATTATATAAGATATTTGATATATTGAATCAGATATCTTATTTATAGAATTAATAGTAAAACAGCTTGTTGGATGGCCATTTTACTATTTATTGTGTATTATATCAGATATCTTATATAGAGTATCAGATATCTAATATAGGATATAAGATATCTGAATTAGAATATCAGATATCTTATATCCTATATTAGATATTTCATATCCTATATAAGCTATCTGATATATCATATTAGTTATCTTATTTACTTCCACACATAAGATATCTTATTTACCATAGACGATAGTTTATTTGTTAAATAAGATATATAGATATCTGGTATACTAAATAAGATATCTGATGTACTAAATGAGATATCTTATTTAATTGAATAAATGAGATATCTCTTTTAATAAATAAGATATCTTATATCCCATATAAGATATTTTATATTACTTATCTAATATCTTATATAGCATATAAAGTATCTTATATGTCAATTAAGATATCTAATATAGCGTATCAGATATCTTATATAGCATATAAGATGTCTTAATTGATATATAAGATATCTTATTTATATAAGATATCTGATATAATATATCAGATAATTTATATATTATATAAGATATCTGATATATTAAATCAGATATCTGATTTTTAGAATAAATAGTAAAACGGCTTGCCATACATTTGCCAAGACTGATTCGAATTCGTTTTTGTTTTTTTTTTTGTTTTTTTGTTTTTTTTTGTTTTTTTGTTTGTTTTTTGTTTTGTTTTTTTGTTTTGTTTTGTTTTGTTTTTATTTTGAGTCCCTAGGCAATTAATCCGATAGCTCAAGAAAAATAAATAATTAAGGCTATTTTAGGGATTTCTTTTATATCTGATCATGGAAATGCGTTGTATGTCGATTGATCTGATTCTGATGAGTATACTCAACTTACCATTATGTTTATAGAACATCGAAAAGAATCCCTAAATTATCCCCATCTGCCTCCTGACCTGGCGCCGTAATTAACCCTCAGTGGCTCGAACTACCCATGTTTAGAACAAATTTCCATTGTACCAAA
The DNA here is from genome assembly GCA_964016985.1 of Anodontia alba. NCBI lineage: Eukaryota > Metazoa > Mollusca > Bivalvia > Lucinida > Lucinidae > Anodontia > Anodontia alba. The sequence goes on along the minus strand of OZ024832.1, from coordinate 22,039,778 downwards.
GATGTTCGAGCCACATACCGAAAAAATATTTATGGTTTAAATACTTGCCATAGTTTTCCTTCAGCATAATAAAATCGGACAAATTAGTTTTTTTTTTTTTTTTTTTTTTTTTTTTTGTGCTTATTCATTTTGCATTTTGTTCCTGTGCTACAAATTGAAACTCGTCATCCTTAAAATGACTGATAGATGTCTTTAAGTCAGGCTACCCCTAAAACGAAGGCGTCGATATGGTGTCATTTCATTTGAAAATAAAAATGTTAAATTAGTAGACCTTTTGAAAGTCTTCCTGCATTTGATCTTAAAAATGACTAAACTATATGAATGTTTCTAACAAAATAAGTCACAACATGTCCGTGGTAAAAGAAGTTTAAGGGGAAATTACCGCTTTGTTTTTGAGGATGGTTGTCTCCATAGACAGCTATGTCTACAAAGGAAAGCATACCGTATTAACTTTGGTGCCAAGAGTCACCTGAATACGAGCCTAAATAATTATATAAAATTATACCTTAAATGAAAATACTAATATGTATGGCGCCACAGTGTGTGTGTGCGTGTGCGTGCGTGCGTGCGTGTGTGTGTGTGTGTGTGAGAGAGAGAGTTAATACTACACAGTATAATATTTATTGTGGGAAAGCTAATTGAAAGGAAACAGCTGTGGCTTTACATTGCAAAGAACTATATTTTTCCGACTGTCTTATTTTATTGTTATCTGCTTTGAACATGTCACGATGTGTATAGACGTGTACGTTTCATTCATAAAGTGTGTTGTACGTAACAACTGTTTCTATCTTCTCGTACTGGAAATAATCATACGTGTATACTAAATAGCATAAGCAACCCAGCAGGCACATGACATTAATTACTATAAGTCGCCTCAACGTCGATGATGACGTTGCATCGACGTTGAGCCGACGTTGCATAAACGTCATGTGCCCGCTGGGAATTAACGTCCGCAAGTTTAACTACGGTATAACTTCAATGACGCGAACACCGATGGCTCGTTCACTGTGAACGATTCGAGCTCGTTTTTTGAGTCCATAGGGAATTCTTCCGATAGCTGAGGAAAACAAATATTTAGGGTATTTTTTCTTATTCTTTCACGAATATGTATGTGTGTACTCATTATAATTGTCTTACTCATTAGAACCGCCTAATCAATGCGATTCTAATGAGTACACTCAACATACCGTTATTTGATAGAGGATCGAAAAGACATCTCTAAATTATCCCCATTTGCCTCCTGACTTAGCGCTATGATTAACCCTCAGTGGCTCGAACTACCCATGTCTAGAACAAATTTCCTTGGTCCCAAAGATGACGAGCCATTGAAGTTCAACTGTATTGAACTTGTACAGACAGATAAACAGTGTCGTCCTGCGGTCTTCGGTCTGTAGTCTCCTGCAGAATTCTTACTGGTGACACGTCTAATGACATTCATTCACCAGGACCTGTGAAATGGGACTGTACTTGCTTTTCAAAAGAAAACAGATTTGAGCAGCGCCAGGGAAAAATATACGAACAGCAAAAAACAGATTAGCAAACGAAACCGTATTCAGGGATGGAGGTTCGGTGGGTTCCGTTGAACACCCTTTGACTCAAAATTTCAATTTCATGGGAAATTTTGGATAAATCCGATAAAATTGAGATACCGTATTTACCTTAATATTTGCACACCTTACTCTTTACCTTATACCATTCTTCAACAAGTCCATTTTACACCTATAAATGTGAGATCTAAAATTGCTGAGTGAATGGCAAACAGTGTAGACCCAGATCAGACGCCGCGTTCTGCGGCGTCTGATCTGGGTCTACACTGTTTGTTCAGGCCTCTCTGTCCGAATACGTAGAGTAAGTACGGTAATCTGATCTCTTTCGCAGCCCCTCAGAAATCATTCTAAATCCACCCCTGGTCCGTTATTTCAAAGAAGCGGAAACCTCTTATATGTCACATAACCTACCATACCCTTTCAAGTAATGGACTTTTCAGAGAAACTGCTGTCAGACACGTACCTATTTTTACCCTTTGAACAAAACAATCTATAAATAATCTATAAATAATGTATAACGAAAAAAATCAACGGAAACCTCTTTCAGTTATTTTATTGTATTACATAATATTGTTATAAATCAAACCTCACTTTCAAGCTTGAATGAATGAATGAATGAATGAATGAATAGGTATGTCTAAGTGATTTTTGTGGTTTTTTTTTTTTTTTTTTTTTGTTTTTTTTTTTTGTAAATTCAGGGGTTTAAAATTTCGGGGGCTCAGAGGCAGCATGAAAAAAAAAAAAAAAAAAAACGATCTGCCAAACAAAACATCAAAAAAGTGAAAAAAGTATCTATACCATTAAACCTGTCAAAAGGTATGACAATTTTAAATGTATATCAAGATTTTGTCAAATTCGAAAAAAATTCCTTGTAACTGTCAAACAATATCGATCGCACAGTGCACATAATGAGTTTTAAATTAAAAGTGAATACTTTGACATGGTTTGAATAGCATTGTGCACTTACTAGAGGTGTGGTGGCCGGGACGATGGTAGTAATTCCTGGGGCTTAGACAGCAAAAACGTCCCTGTCTTCGGGAATTTGATACTGAAAAACAGGGGTGGGATTTTAGATACCTGAGCTGGAAATTCTTCAGGAAAATAAGTGAAAACTATGAAGTCCACCTACAGGAAAATATAACCTATGTGTTAGGAATTAGACATAAAATATTCAAAATTAATTCCCGAGAGGGGTGCGGGGTGGCGGGGGGTGGGGGGGGGGGATCTCACACCACTCCACCCCCTCTAAGTAAAGCAGTGATAGATGCATTATCGGTGCAGTTTCATCGTTCTTTTATGGATCACATTGATTGAAAGCAGTTTGTCAAACATATAAGTGAAAATAAACATTATTTTTTAACTTTGAATTAAAGTATCAAAATACATGTATTTGCAAAATATTTAAATCAGAGAAATTATTGTTCAGCATGTATTTTCTCTTCTTTTGTATATTTGACTACCTGTAAGTTGTCTGATAAATAATCAATACGGAAATAAATTTGACTGAAAATTAGAAATTTAGGCTATTTATTTATTTAGGCTATTTATTTATTTAGGCTATTTATTTTTTAATTTATTCAAATCTTATATCTGAAAGATTTTAAGATAGCTCAACAAAATTTTAGGTGGAAACGTTTTTTTTTTTTTTTTTTTGTTTGTTTGTTTGTTTGTTTTTTGCATTCTGATTCTTTATAAGAACATTTATTAATTAGCAATACTTTATGAAAATTTGCTTGCAGCTGAATAAAAGCATGTGTCATACAAGTTAGGCCTATGTTTCACCAGTGTAAAATTCTTTAAAAAGTACTTCCACTTATGACGTGATAAAAAAAAAATCGATATTAATAAGTACATTTGACTTTTTCCGCAATTGATTTGGACTATACATCAATTATCCTGCACACCCTATCAAAATTCATGAATCCACCGGGGGAATCCACTATCTTTACTAAAAGCTATACTTGTGCATATGTGTAATGCATTTGCCTCCCCTGACGCATGCGCAGTACAGCCGGATGACGTGTAGAGGCCATTTCTGAGTTGTTGTCGTCGTGGAAAAACACAGCCAAACAGGAATTCAGTTATTGCAGCTCGTCTTTAGTATCTGCTGTTTTGGAAAATGAGGCACCTCTTTTCACGATTAACAGTCTACGCAGCATCATGTGTTTGCTTGATAAATGCATTTTATCTGCCCGGAATGGCTCCAGTTTCCTACTGCGAAGACCAGACAGAAACAGATACCTGCAAGGTAAATTTTCTCGAATTTACAGTAAAATGTATTGTCCTCTTTAACCACTATGTCGGTGAAGCTCTGGTGTAGCTTTTTGATTGTTCTTACTTTGGTTGAACATTTTGATTGTTCTAACCTTGGTTTCACAGTACCCCATTGTATCATTCTTTTCAGTGGACCGGTTTTGCAGATTAGAGTGAAATTTGAATGTTTGACAGCTTGAAAACTGATTTCTGGCGGAAGAATGTGCACAATGCTGGTTAACCGCTTAGAGGACTAACCCTGCCGAGTAAATGTGTGCTTAGGTAAACTGACCGCGCTCTACATGACCCCATTGGGTTGACTGGGCCGTAAAACCTCAACACAAACAAACAAAAGCTTGAAAACTGATTGAATGACCATCACAAATCGTGTCACATAATGCAAAAAAAGTGCATTTGAACCAGCTGAAAATTTGCAGATTCTGATCATCATGCACATATAGTATCAATCATTGCTCCCTTTGCTCTCGAGTCATACATTCTGTTGTATCCATATTTTGTTAGCAGACAGACGGTTCTTGCCAGACTGTGCAGATAAGCATGCTGATCTAGGCCTTCGCTCTCCATATATGCCAGGATGCATGGCTTGGCCCAATTTACATGCATGTCATTCTCATGTTTTGTCAAAATGTGAACCAATTAGCATGTTTACATATAGGGGCACCAGGATAGCTCGGATTGTAACAAGGTTTGTCCTAAATAGCTGCACCAGTGTGCAAGTGCAAGGCTCAATAGTTCATCCATAGCACATCCGACTGCAGATCCAAGAGCTGCATGCTCAAATCCCAGATTGGCCACATATACTTTGTTGAGGTTAACACAGTGTTCAAGCCAGGAATTTCAATTTTGGGGCCCAGGGACCCCTGCCCTCCAAAAAGTTGGGGACATTTGAAAAAATCGGGGGACAATATAATCAACAATCAAAATTTTATAGAAACTGTTCCTGTTGCTTTCAGATGTGGGTATTTGCTCCATGTAATCTGTTCTTGTAACATCTGATCAGATCCAGGTTAACAGGGTTGTCAATAGGAAATGGCACAACAGATTTACATAAGAAATCAACAGATTGGGCAGGGTTTCAAGAGGACTGCCATTGTTTTGTTGTTATTTTGGGGGGTGGGGGTGGGGGGGCGAGGATAGGAGGATAAGTGAGCTGCCTGTCTAAGTGTTGATAATACTGTGAAGATAAAGGGAATAATAATCATAACTAGGTATTGTGAATAGATGTAAAAGCTGAAAATCATTTTGAATTAGTTCTTTTGAACACTGCTTCAAATTGATGAGCTGGATGATCTCTAGCATGAGTCCTAATCTAGTTATAGTATGTGAGAGTATATAGTTTTCGCTTTTCCGTTTGTATGTTCGTTTGTTCATCTTTCTGTCACAGGGTTGAAGTGTTTGCGTTAAAAGTTTATAAGACCTCATATTTTGAAGACCCTTTGAAGGTTTTCATTCATATTTGGCATGATGGTAGATATAGGTCAAGTTTTTATCAGCACCATCCCCACCCCGGGATGACCTTGGGGTCAAGGTCACGGACTTCGAATTTTCATAAAAAAAGTCAGGGTCAAAGTTTTTGCATTAAAGTTTATAAGACCTCATACTTTGAAGACCCTTTGATGGATTTCATTCATATTTGGCATGATAGTAGAAATAGGTCTAAAGTTTTTATCAGCACCATCCGGATCCCGGGGGGGGTGACCTTGGGGTCAAGGTCACGGACTTAGAATTTTCATAAAAAGGTGAAAGTTTTTTGTGTTTATATAGCTATATCATCAAGACCCTTTAGGAATTTCATTTATATTTGACATATTGCTAAATATCGGCCTAGAGTCTTACTCTGCATGATCCCCACACAGGGTGTGACCGAGGTCAAGGTCACGAACTTAGAATTTTCATATAAAAGTAAAAAAAAAATTGCATTTAAGTTTATATAGCCATATCATCAAGACCTTTTGTTAAATTTCAGTATTCCCTAATTGAAAAGTCCAGCAGATATAGCTATCAGCAAGGAATCTGTTGGTCTGTTCGTCCATCCGTTGAAGCATTATTCGTTCATACTTTATTTTTGTCTTAGGGTCAAAGTTTTTACATTAAAGTTTATAAGCCCTCATATTTTGAAGACCCTTTGATGGATTTCATTCATATTTGGCATGATGGTAGATATAGCTCTAAAGTTTTTATTGGCACCATCCCCACCCCGGGGGTGACCTTTGGGTCAAGGTCACAGACTTCCAATTTGTATCATCAAGACCCTTGTGGAATTTCATTTATATTTGACATGTTGCTATATATTGGCCTAGAGTCTTGCTCTGCATGATCCCCACCCCGGTAGTGACCGAGGTCAAGGTCACAAACTTAGAAGTTTCATTTAAAAGTAAAAGTTTTTGCTTTTAAGTTTATATAGCCATATCATCAAGACCTTTTGTTAAATTTTATTATCCCCTAATTGAAAGGTTGAGCAGAAGTAGCTATCAGCAAGGAATCTGTTTGTCTGTCCATCCATCCATTGAAGCATTATTCGTTCATACTTTATTTTTGTCTTAGGGTCAAAGTATTTACGTTAAAGATTATAAGACCTTATATTATGAAAAGCCTTTGATGGATTTAATTCATGTTTGGCCTGATGGTAGATATAGGGCTTAAGTTTTTATCAGCACCAACCCTATCCCGGGGAATAACGTTGGGGTCAAGGTCACAGACTGAGAATTTTCATTAATAAGTCAAAATTTTTGTGTTTGTTTATATACTCAATATAGCTATACCATCAAGACCCTTTGAGGAATTTCATTTATATTTTACATGTTGGTAGATATAGGTCTAGAGTTTTACTCAGCATCATCCTTATCCTGAGGTATGACCTTGAGGTCAAGGTCACAGACTTAGAAATTTCATATAAAAGTAAAAAGAAAAAAAATTGCATCTAAGTTTATATAGCTATATTATGGAGACCCTTTTGTTGGTTTCATTAATATTAAGCATGATGGTATATATAGGGTTGAAGTTTCTCTCGGCACCATCCCCAAGCTTGGGCATGGCTTTTAAGTCAAGGTCACAGACGTTTCATACAAATGTCACTTTTGCTTATATTATAGACTGATTTCACTGGTATATGGTGATAGTTATAGGGCTAAAGTTTTATTTAGCTCAATCCCTGCACCTGTGCCTGACCTTTGAGGTCAAGGTCTTCATATTATGTGTGATTGAATTTTTTCGATGTTATAACATATAGCATAAAACTGCCATCTCCAGTCAAAGCTACATACTTTGTGCTCTTTAAAAAGTGGTGGTAGCGCTGGTCAGGGGTATATGTGCACTGGGCACTTTGTCTAGTTTCAACATGATTGACCTTCACCCAAAATTAATAACTTTCCATTAGACAATCAGTTTTTTGATTACATATATTTCTGCAGCCACTTATAAGAAACTATTCATATTTGGTATAGGGATGCCTATGAGGGTTCTCTTCCATTCTACATCTATGTACAACTGGGTCATGCCCTAATGCGGGGCTAGAGGTCAACATCTAGGACACCTCAATAAAGTAGTATATTCCAGTGTTTTTCTTATACAAACAACCTCTTAATAAAATGCTGGGCATTCGACATGATTATCACATCAACATTCAGTGTAATGAGGTCATGGTCATTGTGGCCTTATTTTTATGCTCCAGCGATTTTGCCTTATATCTTGAAGACTATTTCGTGTATTAATGGCGGAATAATGTGATAAATGGGATATTGGTTCTGTGTGACGGTGCTTGCATTAAGGGAGATCTGGGAGTCAGAGACTCCCAAAAATTGCCCTGGGTCTTCCAAAAATCAATACCAGGAATTCTGGGGCTCCCAACTTTTAAAGATATTTAGTCATTTATACCAAAAATTTAGAATGTATTTATGTGTTATTTAGCTTAAGAATGGAGGTTTTACTCCATAAATGTGAGTTTAAGAATATTGAGGTTGAATTTCTGAAAGTGAGTGAAAAAAATTTGATCACAGGACTTCCAGATATTGCTGTTAGGAAGTCCTGGGGCTTTCTGATTTTGACAGTTAGTGCAAGCACTGTTAAATGTAGCAGGGTGCGATATAGGCGTCAGCTTTTTCGTCCGTCCGTCAACATTTATGTCAAAGTTAGTATTCAAATCAACTACACGACTAAACAACCATCAAACTTTGCATGAAACATCTCCCTGACCTCCTGACTTTGCGACATAGGCACCTGCTTTTCCGTTCCTCTGTCTGTTCGTCCGTCTGTCTGTCAACAGTTCTCTTATGTCGAAGTTCTACATTTTTGTCAAAGTTAGTATTCTAATCAACTACAAGACTAAACAACCACCAAACCTTGCCTGAAACTGCTCTCTGACCTCATGACTTTGTGACATGGGCATCTGCTTTTCCATTCTTCCCTCCGTCTGTCCGTCTGTCAACATTTATGTCGAAGTTCTACATTTATGTCAAAGTTGGTATTCTAATCAACCACAAGTCTAAGCAGCCATCATACCTTGCATAACACATCTCCCTGATCTCCTGACTTGGCAGGTACATTGACCCTGTGACCATGACCTATATTTCGTGCTCAAGTGACCAACACAAATTACGTTGACATTCCAGATCTTCTCAACTATAAGGTCTACAACTACCAAACCTTGCATAGTGCTTCTACTAGATGTACTGACTCAGCAGGTACATTGACCCAGAGACCATGACCTATATTTTGCACTCCAGTGACTTTGACACATTTTGCCTCGAATTCGAAATCCCCTCAACTATAAAGCCTACAACCATCAAACTTTGCAAAGTGCTTCTTCTCAATGTACAGACTCTGCAGATACCTTGACCTGTTGAAATTGACCTATATTTTGGCTGGAGTGACTTTGACATAATTTACGTCAGTGTTCCAGATATCCTCAAGTGTAAGACCTAATCACCAAACCTTGCATAGTGCTTCTCCTAGATGTACTGACTCAGCAGTTATCTTGACCCGGTGACCTTGACCTACATTTTGAGCTCCAATGCCTTTTACACATTTTACGTCGATGTTAAATATCTCCTCAACTATAAGGCCTACAACCACCAAACCTTGCATAGTGCTTCTCCTCAATGTACAGACTCTGCAGGTATGTACCTTGACTTGGTCACCTTGACCTATATTTCATGCTCCATTGACTTTTACGCCTTTTCTAGGGGGCCGGCCTTGGTGGCTCAGTTGGATGCGCCGTCCGACTGGAGTCCAGGAGGTCGCTGGTTCAAACCCCGTCGAGGTCGGCAACATTCTTTCATGGAGATTGATCATGAAATATTCTCTACGGTCATTCTCTCCCTTCCGCTGATTCAAGAAGGGCAGTTGTCAGTTTCTGACGAAAGAATGTGCACAATACTGGTTAACCGCTTAGAGGACTAAGCCTGCCCAGTAAACGTGTGGTTAGGTAAACTGACCGCACTCGACATGACCCCATTGGGTTGACTGGGCCGTAAAACCTCAACACAAAAACTATCGCCCATCTGTATGTCCTCAATTATAAGACCTTCAACCACCAAACTTTGTATAGTGCTTCTTCTCGATGTATTGACTCGGCAAGTTCTTTGACCCGGTGACCTTGACCTATATTTTGCACTCTGGTGACTTTGACACATTTTACGTTGATGTTTGATATCTCTTCAAATATAAGACCTACAACCACTTAACCTTGCATAGTGCTTCACCTCATTGTACTGGCTTGGCAGGTACCTTGACCCTGTGACCTTCACCTATATTTGACACATTTTACGTGCATGTTCGATAACTCCTCAACTATAAGACCTACAACCACCATATCTTGCATAGTGCTTCTCCATGATGTACTGACTTAGCAGGTACCTTGACCTAGTGACCTTGACCTATATTTCATGCTCCCGTGAATTTAACACATTTTACGTTGACATTCCATTATCATTGGGCTGTATAATACGAAAAGTCAGTGCTGAAGATTTAGCCATTAGAGGGAATGGCACTGGCCTGGAATAAATGTGCCCCACTAGGCACTTTGTCTACATTTTTTGCAACCCAGTTTTCCAACTAAGCACTGCTAAAAATGAAATAAACTTATTTAATAACCACGCTCTGATTGTGGCTCCTGTGACTTTTGCCCCAGCAGGTGCGATGATGCCTTCCGCGGAATTCTAGTGGAGTAAAACCGCCATTCTTAAGCCAAATAACACATAAATTCATTCAAAATTTTTGTTATAAATGACTAAATATCTTTAAAAGTTGGGAGTCCTAGACTTCCTAGCAATGATTTTTGGAAGTTCCAGGGCAATTTTTGGGAGTCTCTGACTCCCAGACTTCCCATAATGCAAGCACTGTTTTCAGTTCGTCCATCCGTCTGTCAATATTTAGGTCGAAGTTCGACATTTACGTCAAAGTTAGTATTCTCATCAACTACAAGACTAAACAACCATCAAACCTTGCATGAAACATCTCCCTGACGTCCTGACTTGGCAGGTACCTTGATCTGGTAACCTTGACCTACATTTAGTGCACTAGTGACTTTGACACAATTTACGTCAACATTCCAGATCTTCTCAACTATAAGACCTAAAACCACCAAACCTTGCATAGTGCTTCTCCTAGATGTAGTGACTTGGCATGTACCTTTACCTGGTGACCTTGACCTATATTGTGCGCTCAGTGACTTTGACACATTTTACATCAACGTTCGAAATATCAACTATAAGGCCTACAACCATCCAACCTTGCATAGTGCTTAGCCTCAATGTACGAACTCTGCAGGTACCTTGAACTGATGACCTTGACCTATATTTCCTGCTCCAGTGACTTTTACACATTGTATGTCGATGTTCGATATCTCCTCAACTATAAGGCCTACAACCACCAAACCTTGCATAATGCTTCTCCTCATTGTACTGACTTGGCAGGTTCTTTGACCTGGTGACCTTGACATATATATCATGCTGCAGTGACTTTGACTCATTTTACGTCAGTGTTCGATATCTCCTCAATTATAAGGCCTACAACCACCAAACATTTCATAGTGCTTCTTCTGGATGTACTCACTCGGCAGATACCTTGACCTGATGACCTTGACCTATATTTTGTGCTGCACTGACTGACACATTTTACGTCATCATTCGATATCTCCTCAACTATAAGTCCTACAACTACCAAACCTTGCATAGTGCTTCACCTCAGTGTACTGAATCAGCAGGTACCTTGACCTGGTAACCTTGACCTATATTTCACACACCAGTGAGTGACATATTTTATGTTGACATTCTGTATCTCCTCAACTATAAGGCCTACAACCACCATACCTTGCATAGTGCTCTTCTCAATGTACTGACTTAGCAGGTATCTTGACCCGGTGACCTTGACCTATATACCAAGCTCCAGTGACTTTTACACATTTTACATCGTCATTCCATTATCATTGAGCTGTATAATACAAAAAGTCAGTGCAGCTTACGGGGGTGGTCGGGTGGTGTGAAGGTGTCGTGTATCTTATGTCACCGGGGCGTCCAACTGATATTGGCTTACAGTTGGGCAAGGCCTGCTATCCTTGTAGCAGGTTAGGGTAGAGGGGGAATGTTTTTATTTCTTCTGTTTCTTCACTTTCATTCCTGTTCCTCTTTCTTCCCTGTTCCTCTCTTTCATCTCTTCGACTATCTCTTCTATCACTCTTCTCCCTTTCTCTGGGAGACGACACAAAATGACCCACAAGGGTTGACGTGTCGTTAAACCCCAACACAATCAATCAGTGCAGCTTACTATGCTGGAGATATAGCCATTAGAGGGAATGGCACTAGCCGGGAATATATGTGACCCACTGGGCACTTTGTCTACATTTTCTTTTAACCCAGTTTTCCAACTAAGCACTGCTAAGAATGAAATAAACTTTTTTAATAACCACGTTCTGATTGTGGCTTCCGTGACTTTTTCCCCAGCAGATGCGACGATGCCTTCCACAGAATTCTTGTTAAATACATTGTAAAAAAAGCCTTTTGAATGTCTCGAACCAATTTACTAGTTACCTGATCAGCATTATCAGGGATAACTGCTAGTAAAATAATTAGCATAGCCATTACTCTCCAAATTTCTAGTATTGTCTGAACTTAGTTTAGTTAGTTTAAACTTTTATTTCATTTGTATACATTTTACATTACGATTGACAATGAGACATGACAAAACATCAATACAAACAAATGGGATCCAGAAGAAAGTCGTTTGACTTGTTTAAATCTGTACCAGAAAATAAGTCTGTCACAACATATCAAAAAGGTAAAAAGAAAAAAATGTTTTAAAGAATTACAATATTTCTTCAGTTAATATAGTTATTTTGTATATTAATAAACTTCCTTGAAGTCCTGTCTTGCCATTAAAACCAGATGTACACCTGAAGAATAATGTAAAATAGCAATAAAAAAAGAATTACCATTGTTACCTTTATTCAGGTATTGTAAAATGAATATATAAAAAGAAGAGCATGGCCCCAGATAAGGAACTTTTTTTTTTTTTCAAACAAAAGGTGTTGATATTTTTCTTATTCTATATGAAAACATATGTTGACTGTATTCATCAGATGCGCCTCAGAGAGGCTATAGAAGAGATGTTGTTTTATGCATATATTTGTTTGCTATGATAATATTTGTACTGGGCTTAGAGTGTGAAGGCAACTATTGGAAAAATTCAACAGACCAAGAATGTCAGGTGACAGGTCTTATGGGGGGATTAGCTCATTCATGTCAAATGAACTGTTCTACCACTACTCATTTCCGACAGCAGTGTGTCTGGTTAATTTTTATCATTACCATAGCACTAGTTAAGGCACTTTTTTTAATCCAAAAGTATTGATATTTTTCTTATTTCTTCATGAAAACATATGTTGTGGGTGCTCATTAGAAGCGCTCAGCGAGGCGCTTCTAATGAGTACCCACAACATATGTTTTCGTGGAGAAATAAGAAAAATATTTACCGGATAGCCTCCCTTATCTAGACATGAAATTTACTATATTTTATAGACATTCTTGTATTTAATGCTAACAGTGTAGACCCTGATCAGATGTTGCATTTTACAACATCTGATCTTGGTCTGCACTGTTTGTCAGTTACCCTTTTAGGGATCCCAGATTTATAAAAAGGACCGGTCTCAGTGGCTCAGTTGGATGTGCGTCGGACGCGATTGATGCTCAGGAGGTCATGAGTTTGATCCCCTTCATGCCTGGCAATGTTCTTTGAGATTGGTTAAGTGCATGGTTCAGATACTGGCACCTTTTTATACCCTGGTCAATGAATGTACCTATAATAAAAGACCTGATATTTTCACTCATTATAGTAGTCATTCAGAGATACAGTTCACTCCAGCAATGGACAGGGTTTCCTCTGTATTTTGAAACTGGGGGTAAATCTGCTCTATTTTCTTATTTTTGTACCCCCAATGTATAGCAGCATACATAGACTCTCTTCAGTTTTGGGATTACAAGATAAATTGTTGCGAGACTTCTTGTAGGATAAAAATATGTGTTTTCCAGTTGGTCTTATTTTAACTTTGTGCACTGGACTAAGCCAACTTACCAAGTAAGGGTCAGGATCACAGCGACTCCAATAAACAAGTTTGTCATTTAATCATTTTAGGGGATAATTAATTGTTTGCCTGTGGTGAACATTTATTTGTCATCTATAGAATTAATAATTAGAGATAATTGAAAATAACTTTGTGAATTGGCTAAAGGTGCATGTACATAGAGTTTTCATATTTTGTCAATTAATGAATGTCATAACTAAATTGACAAATTATATGAAAACATGCACCTTTAGCCAATTAACACATTTGTTTTCAATTATCTCTGTTTATTAATTCTATAGAATGTCAAATAAATGTTCATCACAGGCAAGCAATTAATTATCCCTTACCCCATTAGGTTGACTGGGCCATAACACCTCAACACAAACAAACACAACTAAATGTAATTAAATGTAAAATTACCTCAGGCTTTATTTTTTTTGGACATATCTACAGATAAGATGGTTATTAATAAAATGTAACATTACCTAAGATTGCATATAACACAGTGGGGTTACCATATTTACTATTGTACTTTAAACTGCCAATCACAACAATTGCCATCTGCTTTGTCATCTGCTTGTGATTTTAAAAGTCATTTCTGCAAACAGTATGGACCCAGATCAGACTGCTCCTTTAGGAGCAGTCTGATCTGGGTCCACACTTTGCCTGTATGCAAAAATAGGTTTGGAAAGTTTGCAAGAATATTCAGCAGATGACATAAACAGATGACATTTTCAGATGCAAGTTTTCTTGGCATTTTAACCCTTGTCCTGCTGAACCCGGATATACTCTGCATTTGCAAACAGTGTAGATCCAGATCACTTGGCTTCTAAGAAGCCAACTGATCTGGATCTGCACTGTTTGCCATTCAGTATGTGAATTTATATCAACAATCTAGATCAGGTAATCTGATTAGCTGAAAATTTGAAAAAGGTGTGGCATCTTAATTTATTCTGCAGGACAAGGGTTAAGAGTTAATCGTCATAGTGCCAGGTAAACTCTATAGCTGGCAGCATTCTTGATACACTGGAATCTGTGTATAAGACAGTTCGGATATGACGGTTTAAAAGTGAACCCCAAAATTCTTGTAGCCAAACAAAACGGTACAGATCATATAGAAAAAAATATATATTCAAACCAAAATGTATAGATTATATAGAAAAATGACCATAACTGGTAATTTTTGGACCAGTTTTTTTAAAAAAAAATCAGTCCTTTAAAATAGCGATGTCTGGCCGGGCGTCGTCCCAGGTTTACCTTTTGGTTAAGCTTTTTTCAAAGTTATATGTTACCTTTATTCTTCAGTGGAATGCTTTCATATTTGGTAGTGATGAAAAGGAGGACCAGTAGGCATGTCAGGAGCAAGAGACAACTCTCACTATCTTCGTTATGTACTTAGCTTCCCTGATGTCAGAGGTTTACCTTTTGGTTTAAAATTTTTTTGAAAAACCCATCCATATGCTGTTAGGTGTTTTTCTTGTTCTATATAATGTATTCATTTTTATTTGGATATAACAGTGTTGTTTAGCTAACAGAGTTTTCACTTTGGATCCCAGCAATCGTGTTATAAAGAGGCTGTGGTGGGTTTTTTTTTTTGTTTTTTTTGTTTTTCCAGAGAAAATAAGTCTTGACAGTTCATGTGAAAAAAAAATCAAAATGTCCTCTATTTCAGTCGTGATTGGCGCTTTAGTCTAATCAGAGATACAAATGTAGGTCATTATATTCTACAATACCAAAATTATTTTGTGGGCGGGTGGCAAATGTACTGACCAGACTGATAAAGATCCTAATTTGTAGTTTTGGAAATCAGCCAGAATTTCATAGTTGCTCATCAGTTTTGTAAAACTGTCGTATCATCGACTAATAGTCGACTGGTAGAAAATATATTCTTTTTTATTGTAGCCCACCTCCAGGTACTTTTTCATAGCTCCATATAAGCAGGGTATTTACTGAATGTTTTTCTCATTTCTCCATGAAAACATAATTATATTGTAGGTACTCCTTAGAAGCGCCTCACTGATGAGCTTCAAATAAGTACCCCGTGACATTTGTTTTCATGGAGAAATAAGAAAATAGTAGTACTTTTTAAAAAATAAGCCATATCTTCATCATGCCTATTTCAGGCGAATCATTTGTTTTTTTTTGTTTTTTTTTCACTTTTAGTCAACCAGAAATCTAAAATGACCCAAATAGACAGCTTAGTATTTCATTTTTTACAACTTGCATTTTAAAATCAAAGTGAGAAAAAGTATGTTTCTGAAAATAAAATTTTCCAATTAATTAACTATGAAAATTCTTTCTGATCATCAGTCACAAGGGGCAAAAGTGACTGCTGATCGATCATAATCGATCACCAGGACAACACTTGTAATCTGGACCCTTTTCTGTCTGCATATGTATCTGAGGGTAAATGACATTACTCATATGTTGTGTATTTTGTTTTCTTTTCAGAAAAACATTGAAATTTATGTGAACAGACTAAACTCCAAGGAAACTGTAATTCCATACGAATATGACAAGTGAGTATTTTGCTTTTTAACCCAGTTTTAGACTGAATACAAACTCCCCCACACTATATATTGGAAGAGTTCAATTTCAATTTTAGGTATGCCAGGCTATGTGATTAGATGGGTTCATGACAAAACATAGAAAAATAAAACGTAGTCTGAAAATAACATAGACGCTACAAAAGACAGAACGACACAACATAGAAAAAAAGATAGAAAAATGTAGAAAATACGTAGAAAAATTTCAAAAACAGAGAAAATGTAGAAAATACATAGAAAAATTTACCTCACTATGACTTTTAGTACCAAAAAAACTTATAAATCTGCAATGCTTATGGTTAGGACCCTCAAACAGTAGAGATGTTGGTCCTCACCAGTAGATGATCCTGAGGGCAAAGGTCAAGGTCACCAGGAGCTTTAGTACCAAAATCTTGATATAAACTTGGCAATGCTTGGGGATAGGACCCTCAACTTGGAAGGGATGTTGGTCCTCACCAGTAGATGACACTGCGGGCAAATGTCATGGTCATGGTCATCATGACCTTTAGTAGTAAAACACTTATAATTCGGCAGTGCTTGAGGCTAGAACACTGAACTTAGTTGGGATGTTGGTCTTAACCAGCAGATGACCCTAATGGCAAAGGTTAAGGTCACGGTGACCTCTAGTAGAAAACGAGCTTATAACTGGCAATGCTTGGGGCTAGGACCCTCAAATGTTGTAGGGATGTTTCTTCTGACCAGAAGATGACCCTGAGGGCAAAGTCATGGTCAAGGTCACCATGACCTTTAGAACCGCATCTCTGTTAGCAATACTGTGTATAACATGATGCAGGTGAGCAATATAGGGCGATCATGGCCCTCTAGTTCTTTAAATAAAAAAAAAAAAATGATTTCTAAGCTCTTGATAAGATGCTTTTTTCAATCCAAAAGATTAATATTTTTTTTTTATTTCTCCACGAAAACTTATGTTATGGGTACTCATTAGAAGCGCCTCGCCAGCGCTTCTTATGAGTTCCCACAATGTATGTTTTTGTGGAGAAGTAAGAAAAAATATTTACCTGATACCCTCTCTTATCCAGACCTATGGGATTTGGCATGTGCTCCCTGCTGATTAGATGGAAACCAGCCAGATTGCATAGTGCAGTCAGTAGTATGTCTGACTGCAGATCCATTCCTGGGATCGCAAATTCAAATCCCAGCTCACCCACATAACCGTCATGGAAACTGATCATTGACCATGAAAACATTTCTATGGTCATTCTCCCCTTCTGCTGATTCAATAAAGTCTGTTGTCAGTCATTGACAAAAGTATGTGCACAAAGTACTGGTTAACCACATGGAGGACTTAGCCTGCCCAGGAAAAAGTGTGAGTAGATTAACTGACCTTAGCAGTGTTGACTGGGCTGTAAAACGCTAAATCAAACACAAAAAACTTCCAGCAAATACTACACATGTCCAAAGGTTCATTTATCTGTTTGCTCTGAGTTAGTGATGAAAAGATAAAAAAGAAGAACAGTTTTGATTGTCAAAAAGGCTTAATTTTAGCCCTGGAAATCATCTCCAAGAAACCTTCACAATATATTACATTTTTTTTTTTTTTTTTTTTTTTTTTCAGATTTGACTTATGTACAGCAGAAACAGAAGAACATTCTCCAGTTGAAAACCTTGGCCAGGTTGTGTTTGGGGAGAGAATTAGACCCTCACCCTACAAGGTATGATATACAAGTTCTGTCATGATGAAACTGAAAATAATTTTCTCTTAAGGGTTACAAAAACATTTGAAATGATACATCTTGTGTAATTTACTCCATCTTTTCTTTTTTTTTTTTTTTTTTTTTTTTAACAAAGGAAACAACTTTTGTGACCTCCTCTCCTTTCAGAGTAGACCCTTTGGGAACAGTTTTTTTCTTTTCAGAATAGATCCCTTTCCAGAAGGGAGGCAAAATTATTTTGACAGGAGTTACCTCCCCTGAAGATGTGTGCAGGTGGCC
The DNA here is from genome assembly GCA_964016985.1 of Anodontia alba. Classification (NCBI taxonomy): domain Eukaryota; kingdom Metazoa; phylum Mollusca; class Bivalvia; order Lucinida; family Lucinidae; genus Anodontia; species Anodontia alba. The sequence goes on along the minus strand of OZ024832.1, from coordinate 22,021,903 downwards.
GAGTGGTTAGCATTAGGAATAGTGTGAGTAGGTCAACTGACTGGCTCAGCATGACCTTAGACAGCATTGTCTGGGCAGTGAAATGCCAGATCAGATAAAAAACATGATCACTCATCACTTAAACCTATGAGTCTGTGAGCAACCCACATGTATGCTTTAGTAGAGAAATAAAAATACAGAACTGCTGTAATACAAGATATATAGGGAAAAAATGAGGAATAGCTTTCAGTTGCATTTACTTTTAGCATGTTTAACTAATGCTGCGGATCACCTGAAAATATGTATCATAGCCAAACGCTATAGGCTAGTCGTTAGTGCATCTGACTGCCGATCCTGGGGTCGTAAGTTCAAATCCCACCTAGATCATATAACTTTAGCAGAGATTGATCGTATAATCATTTCTACGGTCATACTCCCTCTTCAGTTGATTCTAGAAGGCAGTTATCGGTTAATGGTGAAAGTATGTGCACAAGTATTGGGTAACCGCTAAGAGGTTTAAGCTCTATTTCTCCACAAAAACATACTCTGTTAATATGCCCCACCACAAAAAGTGGCGAGGTATTATGTTATACCGTCCAAAATTTTTATACACCCGTTTGGCGGGCCCCCGTAGCCTAGTGGATAAGAGAGTTGACTCTTAATCCATTAGGTATCTCACCGCTGTGGTTCTAGCCTCGCTCGGGTCATATGTGGGAAAGCCAAGTTCTGCTTATGGATGGTCAGGTGGTTTTTCTCCGGGTTCTCCGGTTTTCGCCCACCTTCGATGAACTATCGGCTCGATATAAGTGAAATATTCTTGAAAGGGCCGTAAAACCCAAATCAAAAAAAAAAAAAAAAAAAATACACCCGTTTGAAAAATGGGACGTAATATGTTACGGGGTATGGTGTCCGTCCGTAAACTTTTTCGTTTCCGGCTAACTCCTCCTACAGTTTACATCCGATCAAGCTGAAACTTGGTATATAGTTAGACCATGATGTGGCACAGCGCATATTGTTTTGGGGTTACAGTCCACCAAATGTTTGCAGAATTATGCCCCTTAGAAAATTTCTGTAAACTTTTCATTTCCGGTTAACTCCTCCTATATTTTACATCCAATCAAGCTGAAACTTCATATATAGTCAGACCATGATGTGGTGCAGCGCATATTGTTTCGAGGTTACAGTCTACCAAATATTAGCAGTTATGCCCCTTTGAAAATTTCAGTTGACTTTTCGTTTCCGACTAACTCCTCCTACAGTTAACATCCGATCACGCTGAAACTTGATTTGTAGTTAGACCATGATGGGGAGCAGCGCATATTGTTTCAAGGTTACAGTCCCACCAAATATTTGCAGAGTTATACCCCTTTGAAGATTTCTATTAACTTTTTGTATCTGGCTAAATCCTCCTACAGTTTACATCCAGTCAAGCTGAAACTTCTTGTACAGTTAGACCATGATGTGATGCAGCGCATATTGTTTTGCGGTTACAGTCCACCAAATATTAGCAGAGTTATGCCCCTTTGAAAATTTCAGTAAACTTTTCGTTTCCGGCTATCCTCCTACAGTTTACATCCTATCAAGCTGAAATTTTATTTGTAGTTAGACCATGATGTGGAGTAGCACATATTGTTTCAAGGTTACAGTCCATCAAATATTAGCAGAGTTAAACCCCGTTGAAAATTTCTATTAATTTCTATTAATTTTTTGTTTCCGGCTAAATCCTTCTATACTTAACACCGATCAAGCTGAAACTTCATAAATAGTTACATGATGATGTGGAGCAGCACATATTATTTCGAGGTTACAGTGCACCAAATATTTGCAGATTTATGCCCCTTTGAAAGTTCGCAGCATATTGTTTAGAGGTAATAGTGTGCAAATTTTATTTCATAATAGGTATATTTTTTGCAAATGACTAAAGTTTTGGTCATATGGGCAAGATATTGATTTTTTTTTTTTTTTTTTTTCTTCTTTTATTAGATTTGCAAGGACAGGTTACCATTGTTAAACCTTTATGAATACATAATTCTTTTTGGATTTTTTTTTTTTTTAATACTCTTCTGATTTGGCTCCCTTGAAGAACAAAAATAAAATCAGTATCAAACAAGTTAAAGGTTTACAAAAATATTTCTTGCAGCATTTTTTTTTTTTTTGGTTGTTTAATTTTGTTTTGTTATTGTTTGCTCAGATATCGAAGTATAGGAAAAACAAATCCGCCAAAGGCTCATATGAGCTTATTATATAGTCATACTTCCTAGAAGCAGCAAACTTCTCCCTATTTTCCCAGGAGGGAGAAGTCACTTCTTCCTTAACTCCTGGGCCAGCTTAGTTGCTTAGGTTACAGTTCACCAAATATCAGCAGAGATATGCCCCAATGAAATTGTTCTATTTTTTTTTTTATTTTTTATTTTTTTTTTGTAATTCCACTTACAGTTTATATCTGGAGCACTGAATTATACAGGAGCCAGTTTTTGTGCTACATCTTTTTACTTGCAATGGGCGTATAATGCCCCGCTTGGCAGAGCTCTTGTTAGTGTCTGTCCGGCCAAACATCCAAGGTTTAGGGGCTATTTTGGACATAATTATGAGGTATTTTGAGGTTTATTCCATTTAAAATACATTAGCTAGCCCCTAAACCCCCAAAAAATTGCCCCTAAATCCCTATGGAAATTTAACATTGAGGTAGCCCCTAAACCCAAAATGTTAGTATGTCTGTCCGTCAGTCAGCACTTCCATCATTCATATCCACTCCATAACTCTGAAACTGTCCAAGATATTTTCACCAAACTTCACACGAATGTAAAGCATTATGAAACGATGTGCACAACACACAAACTCTCTCTGGTTTGCCTACTTTTGGAGTTGTTGCCCTTTGAACACTGATCATTTCTACTATGTACTTGTGTCTGTTCTGTAAGTTGAAGACTGTTCAAGATATTTTCACGAAACTTCTCACACATGTAAAGCACTGTGAGGTGAATCCGCAGAACACATGAACCATAACTCTGGTTTGCCTGCTTTTGGAGTTATTGCCCTTTGAACATGGAACATTTCTACCCTGTGCTTGTGACCACACTGTAAGTTGAAAATTATTCCAGATATTTTGATGAAGCTTCTCACAAATGTAAAGCATCATGAAATAACATGCAGAACACAAAAAAAACATAATTCTGGTTAATCTACTTTTGGAGTTGCGGCCCTTTGAACATAGTAGATATTGAAAATAGCCATTTCTACTATGTACTTATGTCCGCTCTGTAAGTTGAAAAACATTCCAGATATTTTGATGAAACTTCACACAAATGTAAAGCATCATAAGAAGAGGTGCAGGAGACAAGAACCATAACTCTGGTCAACCTACTTTCTGGAGTTATGGCCCTTTGAGCTTTGAAAATAGTGATATCTGTAATATATTTGTGTCCATTCCGTAACTTGAAAACTGTTAGCGATATTTTCTTGAAACTTTATGCAAATGTACATCACAATGAGCCGGCCTCGGAGGTGCAGTTGGATGCGCGTCCGACTGGAGACCAAGAGGTCGCGGGTTCAACCCCCGCCAAGGACGGCAACATCCTTTCATGGAGATTGATCATGAAATATTTTCTATGGTTATTCTCTCCCTTCTACTGATTCAAGGAGGGCAGTTGTCAGTTTCGGGCGAAAAAATGTACACAATTCTGGTTAACCGCTTAGAAGACTGAGCCTGCCCAGTAAACGTGTGGTTAGGTAAACTGACCACGCTTGGTATGACCCCAGTGGGTTGACTGTGCTGTAAAACCTCAACACAAAAAAAACTTGGCCCTTAGCATTAGCTAAGTCTGATCAGACCAGTGTATGTATCATGGTGTGATTGGTGGTAGTATCTCCTCTATATGTACGAGGCCTGATATGGTGGTAGTATTACATCAAATTATCTGGGGCATGTTACTTCAATGAGGTGTCTCTGTGGAAGTGCATCAGTTACCTCCGTCAAATCCATGACATCATGAAAAGATTGCTGACAGTGTGTCCCAAACCACAACTTAAATAAATTCTGACGTTGCACCAGATAAGAAGTGGTATACATATAATATTTTTCTTACTTCTCCACAAAAATTTATGTTGTGGGTACTCATTAGAAGCACCTCAGCATATGTTTTCATGTAGAAATAAGAAAAATATCAGTACTTCTCTATTGAAAAAAATCACTTTTTCTGGAGCTCTGTCAGCCCTTTCACATTGTTTTGATCATCTTTTTGTATTTTGGCAGCTGGAGTTTAACAAAGCAGAGACATGTAAAGAAGTTTGTGTTAAAAAGTACACATTTGGCGACAAAGATTCTATACAAAAACTGACATTTCTGAAGAAGAGTCTTGGTCTGAATTATCACCAGCACTGGTATGTATATTCTACTTGGGCGAAGCCGTGCGAAAATATGTCTTTGGACATATGAGGGCAGTGAATGCCCAGATCAGCTTGCACATCTGTGCAGTCAGATTAGGGCCTTTGCTGTTCCCTAACAGAACCATTGGATACTACAGATTGTATGAATGAAGAGCAGAGGCCTGGATGATACTTTGTGCATGCACAGCCAGCTTAGGATGATCTGAATCTGCACATTTTGCTGATTCTTGAAGGCACTTTAGCTTGGTGCAGCCCATTTTATTGTGAATTAAATAGGCCATTTCTTCTTGTTAATTTTGCACTAACACCTATCCTGTAGCTACTTATAAGTGATTTTAGAAGCACCCGGGTAGCCGAGTGTTTAGGGCTCCCATCTTTGGATCACAAGGTCCCATGTTAGAATTCCATTGGAGGCAGAATTCAGCTCATGACTGTATGGTGTGTCATATAGCCTTTTTGGACCGGTTTTTAGCTCACCTGAGCACAAAGTGCTCAAGATAGCTATTGTGGTCAGTCAATGTCGTCGGTCTTGCGGCATTAACAATTGCTTTAAAAGCCTACTCCTCCTACACCCCTGGGCCATTTGACTCGAAAGTTGGTAGGATGCATCGGGGTGACTTGTAGATCAAAAGTAGCTAAAATGTTGACATCTGAAATCCAAGATGGCTGCCATGGCGGTCATCTTGAAAATCCCTTTTTCGCTTCTTCTCCTGAACCGAAAGGCCAATTGAGTCAAAACTTAGTAGGAAGTATCCGGGTGACTTGTAGATTAAAAATAACTAAAATCTTTCTGATCGGAAATCCAATATGGCTGCCATGGAGCATCTTGAAAATCTGTTTTGCGCTTCTTCTCCTGAACTGAAAGGCCAATTGACTTGAAACTTGGTAGGATCATCGGGGTGACTGGTAGATCAAAAATAACTAAAATTGTTCAGATCGTAAATCCAAGATGGTGGCCATCTTTAAAATCTATTTTTATGCCCCCGCATTGGATGATGCCCGCATCGGATGATGCCCGGGTCATATAGTTTTTCGGTTTTCCGTACGTGCGTACAAATGTACATCCTTCTATACAAATGTGTGAACATATGTAACTGATCCTGTTAGACTCAGGTTAAGGCATTTGTACCAGATAGAATTTTGCAGTTTTATAGTCAGGTACCCCACAGCGGGGGCATCCGTGTACTGTGGACACATTTCTAGTTTGCTTCTTCTCCTGAACCAAAAGGCCAATTGAATCAAAACTTGTCTCTCTTTCTTTGGGAGATGACACAAAATGACCCACAAGGATTGACACGTCATTAAACCACAATCAATCAATCCACAGCTGGTCTAGTTGTGCACACCCAAATTTGGTTCTGGTCCGTCAACAAATATGGACACCATCAGCCATCCTGGATTTTTCCCGTTATTGCATCTCCTTCGTAAACAGTGGTGAAATTTCGTCGAAATTTTGCATTTGGATTCCTCTCTACTTTAGTTGTGTCTCTGCGAAAATGATTTCAGCCCATTGGCTCATATGGCCCCCAAATGGTCATCTAAGAAATCAGTACGGTACCTGCCTCACCTTTTAAATAGAAAATAAATAATGGTAGAGCGATTGTTTCCTAGGAATCTCTGGTTTGAATTTTAAATTTGAAGTGAATTTGTCCACATGAAAATTTCTCTGATCAAGTCATTCAGCCAGAATTTGAGACCCATCACAAAGTTGTTGAGGGGAATGAATACCGAACGTACAAGCAGATTACACGCTGGGTTTTGTAGTACGCACCTGAATTTTGGAGCCAAATCGGCAGAAAAAACAGTTATCTCAATGCAAAATATGATGTTTTTCCACCAAATCAATGCCGGATGTTGTCATTTTGGAAACCAAAGTCGAATTGGATTTGCTTCCTTTGAATAGGTATGCGGGTATGTTACTTTAATGCTTCCTACCATTTAGGTCACCTGGCCAAAGCAGCAATAAATCATAAAGTAAAGAAAATGAAATAATAAAATAGATCAATAAATATTGAACAGCAATCATTAGGTTATCTTTCTAGGTATATGGTTGGTCCTGAAAAGTCTTTTATGTCAGTTGAGATGTTTGACATTTCTCAACTTCTCATCATTAACACCTCTACTCCACTTCAAAAGGGGAGCTGACCTTGACATGAGTGTATTCTGTTTACAACTACGATGGCCCAGCGATTGCAAACAATACCAGTCTAATTATCTACTGTCTACTGGTGTTTTTCAAAGGACAACCAAAAATTAATATTTTCGGTCTACAAAGAATAATAAAAAATATTAAATAAGATGGAAAGAAAAGAAAAAGAAACTAAAAATTATGTGTTTTTTGTTTTTTTTTGTTTATTTCCATTTTCTAAATTCTGTTTTTTTTGTTATGTATTCTTATATTTATTATTAGCTCACCTGAGCACGAAGTGCTCATGGTGAGCTATTGTGGTCAGTCAATGTCCGTCATGCGTCATCCGTCGTGCGGCATCAACAATTGCTTTAAAAGCCTACTCCTCCTACACCCCTGGGCAAATTGACTTGATACTTGGTAGGAAGCATCGGGGTGACTTGTAGATCAAAAATAGCTAAAATCGTTCCGATCGGAAATCCAAGATGGCCGCCATCTTGAAAATCTATTTTTCGCTTCTTCTCCTGAACCAAAAGGCCAATTGACTCCAGACTTGCTGGGAAGCATCAGGGTGACTTGTAGATCAAAAATAGCTAAAATCATGTCGATCGGAAATCCAAGATGGCCACCATCTTGAAAATCTATTTTTCGCTTCTTCTCCTGAACCGAAAGGCCAATTGACTCCAAACTTGCTAGGAAGCATCAGGCAAAAGCAAATTGACTCCAAACTTGGTAGGAAGCATTGGGGTGACTTATAGATCAAAAATAGCTAAAATCGTGCCTATCGGAAATCCAAGATGGCCGCCATGGCAGCCATCTTGAAAATCTACTTTTCGCTTCTTCTCCTGAACCGAAAGGCTAGTTGACTCCAAACTTGGTAGGAAGCATTGGGGTGACTTGTAGATCAAAAATAGCTAAAATCATGCCGATCGTAAAACCAGGATGGACGCCATTGCAGCTATCTTGAAAATCTATTTTTCGCTTCCTCTCCTAAACTCAAGTCACTTGACTCGAAACTTGGTAGGAAGCATCAAGGTGACTTGTAGATCAAATATAGCTAAAATAGTTCTGATCCGAAATCCCAGATGGACACCATGGCCACCATCTTGAAAATCTATATTTAGCTTCTTCTCCTGCACCGAAAGGCCAATTGACTCCAAACTTCGTAGGAGACATTGGGGTGACTTGTAGATCAAAAATAGCTAAAATCGTGCCAATCAGATATCCAAGATGACCGCCATGGCAACCATCTTGAAAATCTATTTTTCGCTTCTTCTCCTGAACCAAAAGGCCAGTTGACTCAAAACTTGGTAGGAAGCATTGGGGTGACTCGTAGATCAAAAATAGCTAAAATCGTGCTGATCGTAAATCCAAGCTGGCTGCCATTTAGAGTTTGTTCAAATGATCATGCTCAGTTGACTGGCATGCCATATATATTCTTCTTCAAAATTAAGAACTGTTTAAATGATGATCTTTACATTAGTTGCGATGACAGGATTGGAAAAATGTTGCATAACATCCGCATATCTGCAGTGGCTATGTCACTCAGGTGAGTGACCCGTGGCCCGTGGGCCTCTTGTTATTATAGTAATAGGGGAGTAAATAGGTAAATAGACCTTCATATATATTTCTTTTTTATGCGTAATATTTCTACTCGATCTAATGATATTCATTACGCTTATTGTATCATGAGTCAGCTTCTTCCGGTTTTGTTTCACGAGAAATTACGTAAACAAATAAACAATGCGAAGCTAATCTAGGCCATGTAAGGTATTTATTCCTTGAAAAATGTTTTTTTTTTAAGAACACTCCATCTAATTTGTGAATATGACTTGTTGAGAAAATACGGAAGACGTGGTATTGTTACTAGCAGTTTTTAGGAAGCTCATCCCCGACTGTAATGATATTTCGCGACCCAAAATTTACCCCCAAAAAAACAGTCTCTGTCTCAGTACCAAAAGATATCACGCATCTTGTTATAACATCTCCTCATAGACCACTCCTCAGATTTTTCCGAAACATGTTCTCCAAGAAGTTCAGTTTAGCTTTGGTTCAGATCTGTTAACAAATAAGGTGCCATCAGCCATCTTGAATTTTTCCTGTTATAGCATCTCCCCTGTAACCAGTAGCAGAATTCTGTCGAAACTTCGCATATGGATTCTTCTCAGCCCCTTGATGCATTGACCAGAAAAGGATTCCAGATGGTCAACTAATCTGAGAAATCACGACCCCCTTTACTTAACTGTATCAGTATCGCACCCTACCTCTACTCTTATCCATATCCCTATTCTCACCTTTATTTACCCTTCTATCCTGGTCTATTTTAGCTTGGTAGGGTTGGGTGGGGTACCGGAAGGGAGGGTAGGGTAGAACAGGACAGAGCATTGTAGGGAATGGCAAATCAACTAAAAACATAGCTATATTTAGTATCAAATCAACCTCTTCTCTTCACTTACTTTACCTTTTTAACCCTTGTCCTGCTGAACCCGAATAAACCCTGTCTTTACAAACAGTATAGATCCAGATCAGTTGGCTTCTGAAGAAGCCAACTGATCTGGATCTACACTGTTTGCCATTAGGTATGTGAATTTATAGCAAAAATCCTGATCAAGTACTCTGATTGGCTGAAAATTTGAAGTGGGCGTGGCATCTTAATTTATTCAGCAGGACAAGGGTTATTGAATAAAACAATATGGTACAGTGACCTTTTCAAAGGAAACTCTGGTTCTTATCTCTTCATGAAAACTGATGTTATAGTACCCATAAGAAACGCCTCTTAGAGATGCTTTTAATGAGTAACCACAACTTATTTTTGTGGAGAAATACGAGGGTTTTTATGTGGATACTCATATGGCGTTACAGGGAACTCCGTCATATGTATCCAGTCCCTGGTAACCTTTCAGCCCTGCAGACCAGGACAGATATTTATGCAATCAGTGTAGATCAGGATGATCAAGTATATAACAAACCCTCTCATAAAGACTTTCCTGTTTGTCATGTTCTAAATTTACAACTGTAGAGATTGAAGAGTTTTTCAGAAACTCAGTGTTAACCCTTGTCCTGCTGAATAAATTAAGAAGCCACACCCATTTCTAAGTTTCAGCCAATCAGATTACTTGATCAAGTTTTTTGATATAGATTAACATACTTAATGGCAAACAGTGCAGATCTAGATCAGATGGCTTCTTCAGAAGCCAGCTGATCTGGATCTGCACTGTTTGCAAAGCAGGCTATATCCAGGCTCAGCAGGACAAGGGTTAAAAGGCTACATTGCAAGTTTATTATTTTTTTTGTGTGTTTCAGGATACTAGACAATATGCCAGTCACATGGTGCTATCAGGTAGAAGGCCAGTCAAAGCCAGTTTGTGAGAGGGGATTTCCTCTGGGTTGTTTTGTGACCAAAGCTGGCAAGAGAAAAGACACGTGTAGTTTAAATGTAAGTACACCACAACATTTATAAGATGATTGCTGGGATCCAAAGCGAAAACCGTGTTTACTAAACAACCGTGTGTTATCAGAACAAAAATGTCTAGATTATATAGAAAAATGACCATAAGTGGTCATTTTTCTATATAATCTATACATTTTTGTTTTGAAGGAAGACTTTTGGGGTCCACCTTTAAACTGTCTCATACCTGAACCATCTTGTAAAGAAGTTCCAGTATATAAGTACAGTGAACCCTCATTACAACGACAGCATTTGTTCCCAAAGATGTTGCCATTAAAATGTATTTGCTGTTGTAAAGAATATTTGATGGACAGAATGATATGTAACAAAGACCTTGTTTTATTCTTATTTAAGAAATAAATTATTCCGAACCGTGCTCAAATGCCCAAGATAAAGCACAGTTGAGTTTGGGTTGTATCCATTTGAGCACGAGCGAGCGCAGCGAGCGAGTGTTTAAATGGGTACAACCCAAACTCAACTGTGCTTTATCTGCGGCATTTGAGCACGGTTCCGAATAATTTATTTCTTTTCTAACACCCCTCACTGAGCGAATGTTTTGCATAAATGAGATTTTTATTGATTTTTATGATTATTTTTATTACCTGACTTCCCCATTAGGTAGTTGACGTCAACCGTTAAGCATTGCGTCACACGGTTACGTAGTTACAAGGTTCGGTGACGAACATTCAAAATGGCGGATACTTATGCGAATCAGCTGACGATGTAAAATATTAAACCGATGTAGGCCTAAAACATAAAAACTTGTATCCTGTGTTCATGAAAGAATTGCAAATGGAATGAAATTGGAGTGCCCCGATGGACCTATGGAGGAGAGATATAAAACAACAAAATAAGAATGTTAACCGACACTTTTGTTTTCGATAATGTCAACAAATACACGATGGAAACAATGAGTAAAACGAATGTGTTTGAATGGTATAACCTGTAGAGGAACTCTTCAGGTAAAAAAGTCAAAGAACTGCAATGTTCGTAGATCATTTTTGTCTCTTAATAATATAATTTATTGTGTATATGAATGTTTCGACCAATATTGTAAGCTAGCGTCCATAGTTACCAGGGACGCAACTTTCAAAACAGTAATTATGATTGGTTTCCCGTTGATAGCGCGCGACGAAATTCCTGTGCTCAAATGCCTTAGATAAAGCACGGCTAGAAATGTAAAGACAAATAAGGAACAACACGTGCAGGGGTATTAGAATTCCTCATAGAACATATGTTTTGGATATTTGTTAGAATTGCCTCAGTGAGGCAATTCTAACAAGTATCCAAAACATGTGGCTTTAAGTTTTAATGCAATAGTCTTGCATAATTTCTCATTAACTGTCACCTTTTGAGCAAAGATTTTGTGACATTCAAATTGTCATTTTAACGAATTTTGTTGTTGTATCAAGTGTCGGTATAAAGAGGGTTGACTGTAAAACTCCAAATAAGGGTAATAAAAATAGGATCAGCAAAGCTCTAGATAAGGCACTTTTTACAGCCAAAAAGTATTGATATTTTTCTTATTTCTCCCCAAAAGACATCCTTACTCATTAGAAGCACCTCACTAAAACCCTTCCAATGAGTAGCAAGAGTGTACTTTTTCATGGAGAAATAAGAAAAATATTTATCTGGCTACCCATCTTATCTTGAACTATGATAAAAGAACTGATATACCTCCAGATATGGCGCTTTTTTCAAAGGACATAAGGAAAATACCAAAACGTAGGTCTAGATAATGGAGGGTACCGGGTAAATATTTTTCTTATTTCTCCATGAAAACATATGTTGTGGGTACTCATTAGAAGAACCTTGGCGAGGCGCTTCTGATGAGTATCCACATCATATGTTTTTGTGGAGAAATAAGAAAAATATCAATGCTTTTGGATTGAAAAAAGTGCCTTAACTAGTGCTATGCCAAAAACACTCTTTCAGTGGCTATGGACTTTAAAATTTTAGGACAAATTTGGTGAGGAGTTAGCTGTCCCAAAAGTTAGGATAAAAACCAAAATGTAATTGCGTACGCTTGATCTTAGTTGTGATGAATTTTTAGCACACCTGAGCATAAAGTGCTTAAGGTGAGCTATTGTGGTCAGTCAATGTCCATTGTCCAGCTTGCAGCGTCAGCAATTTGCTTTAAAAGCCTACTCCTCCTACACCTCTGGGCCAGGACTCGAAACTTGGTAGGAAGCATTGGGATGACTTGAAGATCAAAAATAAGTAAAATTGTTCCGATCAAAATCAAGGATGTCCACTATGGTCACCATCCAAGATGACCACTATGGTCTCCATTTTGAAAATCTCTATTTTGCGCCTTTTCTTCTGAACCAAAAGGTCAATCAACTCAAAACTTAGTAGGAAGCATCAGGTGACTTGGAGATAAAAAAACAGCTATAATTGTTACCATCTGAAATCGAGGATGGCCGCCTTCTTGAAAATCTATTTGCGCTTCTTTTCCTGAATCGCAAGGCCTGTTGACTCAAAACTTGGTAGTAAGCATCGGGTGACTTGTAGATAAAAAATTGCTAAAATAGTTCCTATCTGAAATCCAAGATGTCAGCCATGGCCGCCATCTTGAGAATCTATTTTGTGCTTCTCTGAATTGAAAGGCCAATTGACTCTTTAACTTAGTAGGAAATATTGGGACAATCTGCAGATCAAAAATAACTATAATTGTTCCAATTGGAAATCCAAGATGGCCTCCATGGCCCCCATCTTGAAAATTTATATTGCACTTCTTCTCCTGAACTGAAAGGCCAGTTGACTCGAAACTTGGTAGGAAGGATCAGGGCAGCTTGTAGATCAGAAATAGCTCAACTTGTTTTGATAGGAAATCCAGGATGGCTGCCATCTTGAAAGTTGGTTTTGTGCTTCATTGAATCAAAAAGGCCAATTGACTCGAAACTTGGAAGGCAGTATCGAGGCAACTTGTAAATATGAAATAGCTAAAGTTGTTTTAATTGGAAATCCAAGATGCCCACTATGGCTGCCATTTTGATAATCTATTTTGGGCTTGTTCTCCTGAACCAAAAAGCCAATTGACTAGATACTTGGTTGGAAGTATTAAGGGGACTTGTAGATCAAAAAGTAGTTAAATTTGTTTTGATTGGAAATCTAAGTTGGCTGCCATCTTGAAAATCTATTTTGCTCTTCTTTTCCTGAACTTAAGGGCCAGTTTGTTCGAAACTTGGTAAGAAAGTATTGAGGCGACTTGTAGATCAAAAGTAGCTAAAATCGATGGCCACCATCTTGAGAATCTATTTTGCTTTTTTTCTCCAGAATTGAAAGGCCAGTTGACTTGAAACTTGATTGGAAGTATCGGGGCAGCTTGCACATCAAATGAAAAGCTAAAGTAATCTGATCAGAAATCCAAGATGGTAGCTTTGGTCGCCATCTTGAGAATCTATTTTGTGCTTCATTTCCTGAACAGAAAGGCCAATTGATTCGAAACTTGGTAGGAAGTATCGTGGCTACTTGTATATCAGAAATAGCTAAAAATATTGAGATTGAAACTCCAAGATGGCCTCCATCTTGAAAATTTATTTTTTGCTTCTCCGGAACTGAAAGACCAAGGGGGTGGTCAGTTGTTGTGAAAGTGTCGTGTATCTTATGTCACTGGGGCATCCAACTGATACTGGTTTACAGTTTGGCAAGGCTTGCTATCATTGCAGCAGGTAAGGGTAGATGAGAATGTTTTTATTTCCTCTGTTTCTTCCATTTCATTCCTGTCCCTCTTTCTTCCCTGTCCCTCTCTTTCATCTCCCTTTCTTTCATCTCCTCTACTATCTCTTCTCTTTTCTCCCTTTCTCAGGAGCTGACACAAAATGACCCACAAGTGTTGGGGTGTCTTTAAACCCCAACACAATCTGTCTGAAAGGCCAATTGACTCTAAACCTAGTAGGAAGTATAGGGGTGACTTAATAAAATAATAATAAAAAATAGCTAAAATCATTGAGATTGGAAATCCAAGATGGCCACCATCTTGAAAATTTATTTTGAAGTATTTCTCCTTACTGAAAGGACAATTTGGGGCGGGCCCCCATAGCCTAGTGGATAAGAGAGTTGACTCTTAATCCATTAGGTTTCTCATGGCTGTGGTTCAAGCCTTGCTTGGGTCACATATGGGAAAGCTAAGTTCTGCTTACGGATGGTCAGATGGTTTTTCCCCGGGTCCTCTGGTTTTTGCCCACCTTTGATGAACAATCTGCTCGATATAAGTGAAAGTTAAAAAAAAAAAAAAAAAAAAAAAAAAAGTTGGTGATACAGGGCCATTTTTGGTACTCAGGTGAGTGATACAAGGCCATTTTGGCCCTCTTATTATTTCTTTTTAGGTTGGGATGACAGAACCAAATACATTCTATTTGTACAACCATGTTGATATCTTAATAAAATACCACAGAAATGAGGATGATACCAAAACCACACCAACTGGTGCCAATATCATATCAGCAAGGGTAATTCCAAGAAGGTAAATATTATTTTTTTTTTTTGGCCAGGAAAAAGTGTGGTTAGGTAAACCGACCATGCTCGACATGACACTATTGGGTTGACTGGTTGTAAAACCTCAACACAATAGTATTTTAATTTGTCCACCCTCCCTCACCCACTGGGGTTTTGGTGCAGATTCTGTAAGCACGAACTTGATGGTTTTTTGTGCATGTGATATCCCTTTAATGGACTTCTATCAAACTTGTATAGATGTATCATTGGAACATTTGTTCCAGTTTGTTAGATTTTGGTGACTTCGACCCTGTTTTCAAGGCCAGAATTCAACTTAAATAGAATGTTAGAAAACAAATTCTCTAGTTTCTCAGTATGAACTGTGTGTTTGATTGTACTGTATTTCCCTAAGTATTCAAAGGGACTTATTTTACCAAACTTGATCATTAAATATTTTCTACGGTCATTCTCTCCCTTCCGCTGATTCAAGAAGGGCAATTGTCAGTTTCTGGCGAATGAATGCACAATACTGGTTAACCGCTCAGGGGACTAATCCTGCCCAGTAAACGTGTGGTTAGGTAAACTGACCGCGCTCGACATGACCTCATTGGGTTGACTGGGCCGTAAAACCTCAACACAAACAAATTTTACCAAACAGTGTATATTCAAGAAACAGGTATATTCAGATCAGACTGCTCCAGAAGAGAGTGAATCCTGTTGGAGGCGAAATTCAGCTCATGTCTGTACAGCGCTTCATTGCACAGAGCCTTTCATTATCACCCTTCCATCATTTCTATATGACTTAAATAATATTGAAATGGTTTTAAACCACCAAGCCATAGTCATGATTGAGATGAGGAATAAACAGTGACAACACTAAGGTCATATTGGTAATCAGATAGGCTTGTTAGCTCACCTGAGCACTGTGTGCTCAAGGTGAGCTGTTGTGATTGGTCAGTGTCTGTATGCGTAATGCAACCATACCACCATGACTGCTTTCTTGAAAATCTTTTATGAGCTTCTTTTCCTGAACTTAATTGCCAATTGACTTGAAACTTGGTAGGAAGTATCAAGGTGTCTTGTAGATCAAAAATAGCTTAAATCGTTCCAATTGGAAATCCAGGATGGCCACCCTTTGGAAAATTTATTTTGTCCTTCTTCTCCTGAACCAAAAGACCTGTAGACTTGAAACTTGATAGGAAGTATCTTGGATATTTGTAGATCAAAAATAGCTCAAATCTTTCTAATCCAAGATGACTGCCATGGCAGCCATATTTAAAATCTATTTTTTTTTTTTTTTTTTTTTTCTCCTTAACCAAAAGGCCAGCTGACTTGAAACTTCATTGGAAAACATTCTGATTAGAAATCCAAGATGGCCCGCATGGCCGTCATCTCGAAAATCTATATAGAACCTCTTCTCTTGAACCAAAAGGCCAATTGACTTGAGACTTGTCTGGTAATCATCGTGAACTATACTGGTCCATCTTGGTGTTCTTGTTCAAAAATATAAAAATTCAAGTGACGATACCACAATCACGAAACGCAGCCCAAAAAAGGAGAGATGAGGAACAAACAGTAACAACTGAAAGGTCACATCTAGTCTTCCGTAGCTCTAAAGAAGATTCTTTTTTCAACCAAGCCAAGGTGCTTCTAATGAGTATCTACAACATATGTTTTCATGAAGAAGTAAGAAAAATATTTACCTGATACTCCCTATTATCTGGACTTGTGGTTATCCAGTAATGATTCTCCATATTTCTCCACAGAATCATGTTGTGAGTTCTCATTAGGAGAATCTTGGACTGTAACACATGCAATTACCTTTTTTTCATGCCCCCCAGCTTCGAAGTTTGGCAGTCATATTGCTTTCTGCTTTTTCGTACTTTGGTCTGTACAAAATCTTGTGAGCAAGATATCTCAAAAATTATTTGAGCTAGGGCCTTGAACTTTAGTGAGCTTATTGGAGATGATAAGAAGATCACCTGATTAACTTTTCGGAAAAAAATCAGATTTAAGCGTTACGCTCTTTCCAGACTTTGACACTTTGTATGGACAAGTGTATAGTTGGGGCATAGTGTTTGCATACACATTTCTCGTTTCAGAATTAAATGGATCCGGCAACTCTCTTTTGTGGAGATTGAGCATGAAATATTTTCTATGGTCATTCTTTCCCTTCTGTTAATTCAAGAAGGGCAGTTGTCAATTTCTGGTGATAGAATGTGCACAAGTACTAGTTAAACCCTTAGAGGATTAAGCCTGTCCAACAAAAGCGTGATTTGGTAAACTGACCATGCTCAACATGATCCTGTTGGGTTGACTGGGCCGTAAAATCTCAACTCAATGAAAAACAGATCCTGATGAGACCATTTCGAGGGTTGAGCGCAAGACTATAGTAACTCAAACATATTTTTGAAACCCTTGTTTAGGGGCAACTTGGACCCCTTTGTAAACAATGCAAATTTAGATGCCATTGCTCATACGAGCAATGGCACCTAAATTTTCATTGTTTACAGAAAGAAATGTTGTAATCTTCATAATGCCTTCATGGTGAGGAGATTAGGTTTGGGGAAAAACAACCATCTGACTTACGCCAGTCTTGCGCTCAACCCTCGATTTGTTATGAGCCATCTCATTTGAAAGAGTCAGGTGACAGGAACCAAATTATTTTTGATGGATGGCCTTACACCATATGTTTGTTTTACATTTGCAGTATAAAGTACAATGATCAGTGTGTCCCAAGTCAAGACTTGATGGCTATTAAAGGTGAACCTCTGAAAGAAGACCTGACAATCAGATACACATACTCAGTGAGATGGGAGGTAAAAACATTATTTCATACCTCTTGATAAGGCGGGTTTTTTTTAACCAAAACTTATTGGTATGTTTCTTACTTCTCCATGGAAGCAGATGTTGTGATGCTCATTAGAAGTGCATCAGTAAGGCCCTCTACGAAGTACTCACAACATGTGTTTTCATGGACAGATAAAAAAAATATCAGTACTTTTGGGTTGAAAAAAAAAACCAAAAAAACCCAAAAAACAACACCTTATCTGGAGCTATGCATTTAACAAATTTGTGACATTTTAACCCTTGCCATGCTAGATAAATTAAGATGCCACACCCAGTTCTAACTTTTACAAATCAGATTACTTCATCCAGGTTGATACCAATTCACAAACTTAATGACAAATAGTGCAGGTCCAGTTTGGCTTTTTCAGAAACTAACTGATCTGGATCTACACTGTTTGCAAAGGCAGGGCAATATCTGGGTTCAGCAGGACTCGGGTTAAACCCCAACAAATGAAATTAATTTCAAAATAGAGCTTGGTGCTTCATTCAGTGGTTCTTGATAAGACCCTGTTTTTGATCCACCAAAAATATTGGTACTTCACAGACTCTATATAACATGGAAATTGGGGTCGAAGGGCCAGACTGTTTTAGTTGAACGAACCATACTATAATAATCGTGGTCCATAGGAAACTGCTTGAGGTCCTAATGATTTTGAATGAGACCTCCCATTGCTTGTATGTATCAATTTTACGCTTTAATGCACATGCCTGGTGTGAATGATGAGTTTGTTTATTTGTTGATAGATTGGCAATTGGTTTCAAAGGATGTGCAAACCAAAGACAAAAAAAAGGAAGCATTTTATGTGGTGGTTTTGTCTCGAAATGTGCAAAACTGCATTGGATTCCTCTGGATTTCCTTGAAGTATTTTTAGATGTCCAGTTATAGGACTTAACCTGTCTTTTCAGAGTGCCACTTTTAGACTAAATCTGAGGAACTTGCATGCAGATACCAGTTGATACAAGCAGGCTTAATTGATATGGCACATTTACTCAGATGCCTTCGAATGTTACCGTTGCATGACATTTTGATAATGTTTTAGGGAAATTATGTCATGCCAAAATTTTGTCACATATTTGTGCAGGCTCTGAATTAGAGCCTGCACAAATATGTGACAAAATTATGTATGTGAATTGAGGCTACAAACAATTGAAAATGATGTAGAATACTTGTAGCTATATAATGAAAGGGTTATTGCACTGATATTGGTGAATATTGTCCCTCTTAGGATATTGAAGGACATTCACAGGCTTGTATCCTTTAATATCTAGCTTAAGATAAGAGTCATATATATTCTTCTTATTTCTCATTTCTCCATGAAAACATATGTTGTGGGTACTCATTAGAAGTGCCTCACTGAGGCTTTTCTAATGAATACCCACAACATGTTTTATTGGAAAAATTAGAAAAATTTCAGGGCCCAGTTGTTCAAAGCTAACGACATCGTTAGTTAACGATTTGTTAAAATTTAAATCGAGTGATATGCAAATATGCTGAAATTTTTTGTAAATTGAATCCGCTACAATAATTAACAAAATGACCCTTAACGAGCTTGTTAAGCTAACGACGCTTTGAACAACTGGGCCCAGTACTTTTTGGTTGAAAAAAGTGCCTTATCTAGAGCCATGTTAATTTTACCCATATCAATGTATTAACCCTATAATAATTGTTTACAGGAAGATAAAGAGCACAAATGGGCCTCCAGATGGGATTATATTCTTGAGTCAATGCCACACAGCAATATCCAGTGGTTCAGGTATGTATCATGTTTAGTAGAGAAAAATATGACTCATATAGGTATAAATAGAACCTTATCCTCTGTGATTTCTGATTCCAATTTTCTTGACAATGCAGCTGGAAACCAGAAGCCTCAGGTCTTTGGACAAGGTTATACTTTTTTCCTATAGGTCTAGATGAGGAGGAGTATCAGATGATGGCACTCACTATTATGAAAATAGAGCTAGGAATCAGAACTGATCATCCTGGTGTCATTATAAAGTGACTGGGCGGAATGTGTCGGGGGCATGATATTTCAGTGAGGTAGCCCTCTAAATCGGAGCATGGAGCTTTCTGTCACATCCAGACACAATTGTGATATGCAAGATTAATGAAAATAACGTAAAACTTGAAAAAAACAAACTAATCAAATATATTTTTATTCTTAGAAAAAAAGGTCTGGTATTTCATGTGAAATGTTTGCCTTGCAGACAATTCATATAAAATATCAAGGCTTATTTTCTTGGAAAAGTGAAAACAAAATATCTTAGAATGCAGTCTGCTACTGTTGTGATGGTGCTTGCAGGATTAACCCATTTTGGTCTTGAGACATCCAAAAGGTAATTTGCAAACAGTGCAGACCTAAGTCAGATGCTGCAGAATGCTGCACCTGATCAAGTTCTCCACTGTTTTCAAATAGTTCATTTTCTCTAGGAATATCTAATATCTCTACATAGCCTGACATACCTAAAATTGAAATTGGAAATATAGTGTATGGGAGTTTATTCAGTCTAAAACAGGTTAATATCTTGCTTGTCTTGAATTCTGGTAAAGTTGTTTTGAATACCTGAGGACTTGAAGAGGAGTATTTGATGATAATTCTGGAAAAATGTTCTCAATGTCTGCATAAACACATACGTTAAGGGTGCTCATTAGATGATGATGATGATTAGTTCAGGTTTAATGATGCAAGACACTTCTAATGAATACCTGCAATGAATTTTTTTATGGAGAAATAAGAAAATATATCCCAGTATTATTATCTCCTCCTAAACAGGTCTTCTGAATACATTAACCCTTCACATGAAGATACCACACCGTCTTCTAATTGTCAGCCAAACTTAGTTGATCCAGGTTAATACAAATTCGCATACTGAATGACAAACCATGCAGATTCTGATCGGTTGGCTTCTTGTCAAAGAAGCCAGCTAATCTGGATCTGCACTGTTTGTAAAGGCACAACCAGGGTTAAATTGTTTTTGTGTTTCAGTATTATGAATTCTCTGGTGATTGTTCTCTTCCTTTCTGGTATGGTGGCAATGATAATGTTGAGGACACTGCATAAAGACATAGCCCGCTACAATCAGATGGACAACTCTGTAAGTTTCATTTCGATTACTACTTAATTGCTATAATCATAGTTTTAGAGAATAATACAAAACTTTGCCATTTGTTTTGGTCTTTTCTATTTAATTTTAGCTCTCCTGAGCCTTTAGGCTCATAGAAGAGCTTATAGTGTAGACAGGCTCTGTCGTCCATCCGTCAATCTGTCTATTGTCGTCCATAATCTATAAACATCTCCTCCTCTGAAACCACTGGGCCAGTCAAAGCCAAATTTTATATGGAGCCTCCATGGCCAGGGGAATGAAAGTTTGTTAGCCTCATGTTGGTCACATGACCAAGATGGCTGCCACACCCATATATAGCCCTAGGGGTCACTTGCTTTAGATTGACTCATATAGGGAAAACTTAGCAAATGTCTTCTCAGAAACCACTGGGTCAGTCAAAGCCAAATTTCATATGGAGCCTCGGGGAAGGGGGACGGAAGTTTGTTCGCCGCATTTGGGTGACATGACCAAGATGGCTGCCAAGCCCATATATGGAAAACCCCTTTAAAAAATCTCCTTTTCCAGAACCAAAGGGCCAGTGGTCTGGGGGCTTGGTATACAGCATTGGAGACATGGGTCAAATAAAGTTTGAAAAAATGATGACCTTGGGTTGACCATAGCCTTTTTTATGGAAAATTCAATTTTTTATTACATAGACTCCAATAGGCAAAACTTAAAAATCTTCTTGTCTGAAACTAGAAGGCCCAGGCCTTTGGTATTTTACTATGTAGCTTTATCTCATGGACCTCTATCAAGATTGTTCAAATAATAGCCCTGGGTCAAAAATGGCCCCACTCCGGGGGTTACTTTTGACATAGACTTGTACAGATAAAAACTTCCTTCGTTTCTGAAACTAGAAGGCCCAGGTATATTTGGTATGTAATGTCATCTAATGGACCTCTACCAAGATTGCCGGCCTTGCTGACTCAGTTGGATGCGCATCCGACTGGTGATTAGGAGGTTGCTGGTTCGACCCCTGCCGGGTCAGCAGCATTCTTTCATGGAGCTTGAAATAATTTCTGCGGTCATTCTTTCTTGTCTGCTGATTCAAGAAGTTTCTGATAAAAGAATTTTCACAGTACTGGTTAACTTAGAGGACTAAGCCTGCTTAGTAAAAATGTATTTGGGTAAACCGACCTCGCTCAACATTACTTTATAGGTTAACCGGGCTGTAAAACCTCCACAAACAAATCTACCAAGATTGTATAAATTATAGCCCTGGGATCAGAATGGCCCTGCCCCGGGGCTCACTTGTTATACATAGACTCATTTAGGTAAAAACTTTAAAAATCCTCTTGTCAAAACTTGAAGGCCCAGGGCTTTGGTATTTGGTATATACGTTCTCTAATGAACCTCTACCCAAGATAGTTCAAATTAAAGCCATAAGGTAAAAAATAGCTCAGCACTTGTTTTGCATAGACCCTATAGAGAAAAACTTAAAAAAAATCTTCTTGTATGAAACTAGAGGGCCCAGGCCTTTGATATTTGGTATGTAGCTTCATCTAGTGGACCTCTATCAAGATTACATAGTCTCATTTTAAGAAAAACCTTTAAAAAATCTTCTGTCAGAAATCTAGCAGGCCCAGACCTTTGACATTTGGTATTTAGTTTTATCTAATGGAAGTTTACCAAGATTGTTCACATTATAGGCCTGTATCAAAAATGGCACCACCCCCAGGGATCACTTGTTTTATACAGACTGATATGAGGAAAAACTTCAGAAATCTTTTTATGTGAAACTAGAAGGTACATGCCTTTCATATTGGTATGTCACTTTATCAATGCCATATTTTTTATGTGAAGTTTCTGTTTTTGCAAAATTAAAGCTAAATTCCATACCAAGTTACAATAGGATACAGAGACCAAAGGTTTTTCAAACTGTACTGGCTACCATACCCATATGTTTCATTGTTTAAAATTGTTACCATAAGCTTGCTCAGAACAAATAGCCTCAGATGAGGGTGCGCTACAGGATCATTGGTCCTCTGGCTTTTATTCCCTATTAGCATCCTTGTGTGGAGACAGAATTCAGCTTATGACTAGAGTGCTTCATTGCACAGAGCCTTTCATAATCACTCTTCCATCTTCTCGATATGACTTAAATACTGTTGACAGAGACGTAAAATCAAATTATCTTCTCTATAAGTAAAATACTGTTGACAGAGACGTAAAATCAAATTATCTTCTCTATAAGTAAAATACTGTTGACAGACGTAAAATCAAATTATCTTCTCTATAAGTAGGCAAGGATTGCAGTGTTTGTTCATGCAGTTTTTGTAAGCACTTGGGTACAGACCGACTTAAATAATGAGTACCACAAAATACATTTTCGTGGAGAAACAAGAAAAATATAGTGTGGATATGCCTGCTAACCTGGGCCCAGTTGTTCAAAGCATTTATAGCTTAACAAGCTTGTTAGTGGTCAAAATGTTAACTGCAAATGCAAAAGCTACTCACATTTTTTCAGCAAAAATATTAGAGTATATTCCATATTAAAATGATCCAAGTTTGAATGATATGTTAACTAACGACATTGTTAGTTTTGACCAACTGGGCTCTAGACTTATTTTCTCATGTTGACGTTTCTCATGATGCATTTTATGTGTTGATTTATATAGGAGGAAGCCCAGGAGGAGTTTGGCTGGAAATTAGTACATGGAGATGTATTCCGCCCACCAAGATATGGAATGTTGTTATCTATTCTAAATGGCAATGGTGTCCAGATCTTCTTCATGACCTTGATCACACTTGGTTAGTACATTTATCCATTTTTAGTTTGGTAACCCCCAAAATTGGCAAACAGTGCAGACCCAGATCAGATGCTGCAAAATGCAGCATCAGAGCTGGGTCTGCAATGTTTGCATTAACTGCAGGAATTTCTATAAAAATTAGTACATGTAATGATTAAAAACTAACCAGACACCCAGTTAAGGGAAATAGACTGGTCCAAAGAATTATGGTAGAGGAGTCACTCAACGTAAATAAGTTAACATATTGGACATTTTGAAATATTTGTTGTATTACCATATTTAGCCGAAATATTCTGACACATTAGGCATAAAAAATTGTGTGATTCCAATTTCACAGAAAAATAAAATAGGGTAGGTAGGTGGAGATTTTTATACCCCGCCACTGTATAGTGGCGGGGTATTATGGTTTCACGTTGGACGTCTGTGTGTCTGTCCATCCTTCCAATACGTCCGTCCGTCCATCTGTTTTTTGTTTCCGGATGATAACTTGGGTAAACATCAATGGATTTTCACCAAATTTGGTATGTGCATTGATATTGTGGAGGTCTGGTTTGGGATTGCTAATGGGCAAATTTTGTCAAAATTTGACAGAGTTATCTGCCCGAGACAAGCCCGTATTTTCGTTTCCAGCTGATAACTTGAGTAAACATCAATGGATTTTCACCAAACTTGGTATGCGCAATGATTTGTGGAGATCTGGATTGGGATTGCTAATCGGCAAAATTCTTCAAATTTTGACAGAGTTATCTGCCCGAGAGACATGCGCATGTTTTCGTTTCCAGACGATAACTTGAGTAAAAGTCAAGGGAGTTTAACCAAACGGTACATGCATTGATATGAAGGAGATCTGGTTTTGGATTGCTAATGGGCAAATGTCGCCAATCTGACAGAGTTATTTGCCCACGATACGATAATGGTGGGGTATTATAGTTTAACGTTTTTATTTTTTTAACTTTGTAATAAAATTTTAGATTCTGAAATTCCATCATGGCGATAAAGTTTAAATTTTAAAGAACATCTGGTGAATTTTGATTCTTACATCTAGAAAAGGTAGCTGTAATTGAATGTTAAAAATAAATAACTTTTTAGCTCACCTATAGAAGAGTACAGATAGAACTACAGCAGTCATCATACTTGCCTAGATGGTTAATACTGGTCTGACATTTTATGCTCTACCATGCTGACTCATATGAGTGACCTTGAGGTCAAGGTCTCGGACTTTATATGTTAAAGTTTTTGGTTTACGTTTAGAAGTTTAACTCTCCTTAAGTTGAGCCTGATCTTATTGCTACTTTCCCTGTAATTAGATACTACTATGAAACTTATGCTGGACCATCCCTGCCCCCTCACTAACCTAGGGGACAAGGTCACAGACTTTGAAATTTTATGTTAGAGGTTTTGATTAAAGTTTTCAAAAAGCTATATTTCCTAAACCCATAGATGTAAGTAGTTCATACTAGGCCTTATGTTATATATTGGTCTGCAATTTTATGCTTTACCATCCCAATCCATATCAGTGAAGTCAAGATCACACTTTGAAATTTTAGAGGCAAAGCGTGATTCCTGCGAGTTATGTTGTCCTAGTAGTTATTCTTAAATTTAAAGAAGGGCTTAGACTACATGAAGCTGGACGCCATAACCTAGTCGGTAACATGTCTGATTGGAGATCCAGGGATCACAAGGCCAAATCCCAGCATGGCCACATAACTTTGTGGAACATTGGTTTAAACATATTTTATTTTCCAAATATTACATAACAGTATACATTGTAGTTCATTAGAAATAGGATCAGAACAAAAGTATGACTACTTATTAAGCTCTTCTCTTTTGTGGAGATTTACCTTGAAATCATTTCTACAATTATTCTCCCCCTTCCGCTGGCCCAAGAAGAGCAATTCTTAGAAGCTGATATAATATGTGCACATGTACTGGTTAACCACTTACACCTAGGGGGCTAAGCCTGTCAAAAAACATTGTGAATAGGTTTACTGAACATACTCAACATGAGCTCAAAAAATTTAAATATTGGAGTACCTGATAATGTGTCTAAAAGGTACTTGCAGGAAAGGCAAACCATATAGATGTTGATCATATTTCTCCTCAGCAGCTGTTTGATCTGAATTAGGGTTTATAAACTTTAATGCACAGCTATTCTGCCAGAATATGAAATTTAAAAAATGCTTAAAAACAAAAACTGTGCGTAAGTCGGAGCCTTATATGTTTTCAATGTGTCTGTATCTATATCAGCTTTATAAATGATGCTGTCAAAATTGGTTTTATTTAGCATTAAGGATTTAGTTGAGTTGAGCACATGACAAAGTTTTAAAACTTGGAGCCTGGGCTTATATATATGTTTGCTTAGGTCCTTCTGCTTGAATATGTAGAGATGGGTTTGGTACAGAACCAGCTTTGTGTCCTGGAGGTTGTGGTTTCGATCCCTGGCCAAGTCATACCAAAGACATTAAAAATGGTACTAGCTGCTCTTTCCTTTGGAGCTCTGCTCACATTACAAAGTAGAACTAGAAAATAACTGGTCAGCCCTGTGACAGTATAATGTAACTGGGAGGACATGTTAGTGAGGTAACAATCTAAAAGAAAGCATTGAGCTCCCTGCAACATCTAGACTATCATGATGACTGAAAGATTGTTGATAGCAGTGTTAAACTAGAATAAAACAAGCAAACTGAATGTATAGAGTTAATTGTAGACAAGATGCTTTCTTTGATACTCTCTAAGTTTATACTTTCTTGAAGAAATCAGAAAAAAAATTGGATGCCTGTCTTACTTGGAATGAACAGAAAAAACAAAAATTAGTAAAATTGATGTATCAAATTCAGGAATCAGAGGTAGGTTTGTTTCCTCAGCTACCAGTGTCCAGTACTTCTCATAAAGTATCAATATTTACTGTATTTGCAGTGTTCGCTTGCCTTGGATTTTTGTCACCAGCCAACAGAGGGGCACTCATGACATGTTCGTTGGTAAGTTCCTGTTTCTTTTCAACCTCAATACTTGGGATGATAGATCAGTGTCACTCAGAGACTGACATTGTAAACTATATCTTGCCTTATATCATTGTCATTTAAAATATTTTATAATTAAGAAATGGCGCCGGCCGGGGGTATTTGTGACCCTCTGGGCACTTGCTCTAGTTTTATATAATATTAATAAGTATTTGCCAGTAACATCCGACTAGAGACCAGAAGGTCGCGGGTTTGATCCCCGCCGAGGTCGGCAACATTCTTTCATGGAGATTGATCATGAAATATTTTCTACGGTCATTCTCTCCCTTCTGCTGATTCAAGAAGGGCAGTTGTCAGTTTCTGGCGAAAGAACGTGCACAATACTGGTTAACTGCTTAGAGGACAAAACCTGCCCAGTAAACGTGTGGTTAGGTAAATTGACCAACTTCAACATGACCCCATTGGGTTGACCTCAACACAAAAGTTGCCAGTAAGCATAGCTGTAGATAAGGCTCTTTTTTTCACCCAGACATATTGCTTTTTTCTTATTTCTCTACACAAACATATATAACGGGGGCATAATAAAAGTGATTCACAGAGGTGCTTCTAATGAGCTCCTACAACATGTTTTCATGGAAAAGTATGAGTACCCATACATACAAATGTTTTCATGGAGATATAGTAAAAATTAATCTGAATACCCAGCTTATCTAAAGCGTTGCATGAGGTAATATTGGCCTCACCATGTGTAAACAGGTCTTTTGGCATATGCGGACAGCAACGGCCCAGATTAACCTGCGCTTCCACACAGTCTGATCAGGGCCTTCACAGTCTGCTAACAGAATCATTGGACGCTCTAGAATGTATCAGGAGAGAAATGTTCGGGTGAGACTTTGCGCATGCACAGTATAAATCTTAACCCTTAAAGCACCAGTCACAACTATTGTCGTCTGCTTTGTCTTCTGCTGGTTACTTTAAAAGTCACTTCTGCAAACAGTGTGGACCCAGATCAGACTGCTCCTTTAGGAGCAGTCTGATCTGGGTCCACACTGTTTGCTGCCTGTATGCAAAAATAGGTTTGAAAAGTTTGCAAGAATATTCAGCAGACGACATAAACAGACGACATTTTCAGATGCAGTTTTTCTTGGCGCTTTAAGGGTTAATCTGTGCATTTTGCGCATGCTAGAAAATGGGTTTTTCTTTACGTGGCCCATATAGAACTGTCACAGCAAGTAATCACTGTTTGTATTGTCTTTTTTTTTTTTTTTTTTTTTTTTTTACAGGTATTATATGTTTGCCTCGGGACACCAGCTGGGTTTGTTTCAGCAAGAGTTTACAAAAGTAAGTCTGAAAACCGTCAATACAGAACACTTATAACTGCGTAAAAGATTGTAATTTTATGGAGCAGAATATTGTCTTATGAATATTCAGATTTTTATGTATACTGCTTATCAAAAATTGATTAAAAATTCATGAAATATTGCAGGTTGGTGAGCAGTTCTTTTTATTTGAGAAAGAGAAAACAGAATAAAGTTTATAGCACATCTAGATGTACGCAGAAAAGAAGACTTAAGTTTTTCCAATACTTTAGGAATGATTTGATTTTTGTGGATAATACTGATGTGTAACTGCCCGTGAATCACAAACGGATAAAGAACTTTATGTTAATTTTGTGAGTGAGTTGCTGGCATTTACTCGTTTATAGAATCCACAAAAATCAAATATAGTGGAACCTCGTTATCTCGAACTTGCTTATTTCGAATTAACACTTATCTCGAAGTGAAAATCTGGTCCCTGTTTTAACATGAATATATGACAACAGGTAACAAAATAATGTGGAAAAGAGGAGAAATTGCTCCTAAGGAGCAATTTCTCCTCTTTTCCACATTATTTTATATATATATATTTTTAACTTCAGGAGTCAAATTACATATTCATTTGTTAAATGTGGTTGTTCAATTTATTGTTTTCCTCACTCTCTCAACTCTGATATGTCGAGGTACGGATATCTCGAAGTATTTCAGTGAGTCCCTTGGAATTCGAGATAAAGAGAGTCGACTGTACATTTTTTCTGGAGGTGGAGTTCAACTCATGACTATGGCATTTATTGCACAGAGCCATGTATTATCACCCTTCTGTCTTGTCCATATGACTTTAATAATGTGAAAGGGACATAAAACACCAAATCATCGTGACTTTAATTTCTTGTAATCCAAACTCAGTTATGTTTGCTTTGAAAATGTGAGTTCATTAGCTTACTTTAGAAATGTGTGCTAAGAAATTAGTTCCAAGATTCCTACTAGAATATATTGAAGTGGTAAATGCCATTCTAAATTTGCTCTTGATCAATCAAATTGCCATTAAATTAATGTTGGCCGGTTGAGTGAGCTAGGCTCTGTAGCACAGTGGGTAGAGCTTCTAACTGCAGATCAAGGCACACAAGTTCAAATCCCAGCTCAGCCACATAACTTTGTGGATATTGATTATAAAATAATTTATACGGTCATTCTCCCTTTCTATTTAAGAAGATAGTTATCAGTTATTAGTGAAAGTATGTGCAGAAAGTACTGGTTAACTACTTAGAGGTAGGGGTGGTTTGGTGAAGCAAAGGTGTTGTGTATCTTACGTCATCGGGGCGTCCAACTGATATTGGCTTACATTTTAGCAACGCCTGCTATCCTTGTAGCAGGTAAGGGTAGAGGGCAAATGTTTTTATTTCTTCTGTTTCTTTATTTTCATTAATTTTCCTTTCTCCCCTGTCCCTCTCTTTCATCTCCTTTGCTATCTTGTCTATCTCTCGTTTCCCTTTCTCTGAGAGATGACACAAAATGACCCACAAACTACTTAGAGGACTAAGCCTGGCATAAGACTAAGCCTGGTCAGGAAAAGTGCAAATAGGTTAACTGATTGGCTCAACATGACCATAATGGTGTTGACTGGGCTGTAAAACACCAAATCAAATAAAAAAATTAAAAGCCTATCAACTTTGAATTGTTGCTCAATAGAACTAGAGTGCGGAAAATTATACGGCTTGCACTCATGCATACGCAAACACATGTAAAAGTACTACTATCATGGTCTGTTTTTCAGCATTTGGAGGCGAGAAATGGAAATCCAATGTTATTCTCACAGCTTTTCTGTGCCCAGGGTAAGATCTCATTTTTGCTGTTTATTCACATCCATTAACCCTGGAAGCGCTGAAACAAAATTGTAGCAGATGACAGTCTAAACTTTTTTTTTAATATTATTTTTCAGAGAAAATAAGACTTGGCATCTACCTAGCAGACAATTCACATGAAATGTCAAGTCTTATTTTCTCTGAAAAATAATAAAAAATCAGGGCCCAGTTGTTCAAAACTAACAAAGACATTAGTTAACATGTTGTTAAAACTTTGATCATTAAATATGGCATATACGCTAATATTTTTGCTGAACAAATGTGAGTAGCTTTTGCATGTGCAAAAGCTACTCACATTTTTTTTCAGCAAAAATACCTGTGAATTAGATATTGTCCTTACTAGAACAGTTATCATTTTGACCACTAATGAGCTAGTTAAGCTAACAATGCTTTGAATAACTGGGCCCAGAATGTCCTCTCCTGCATTTATGATTAACACTATAAGGGTTAACATCTACATGTACCAAAATCCATTTTACTTTCTCATGAATACATGTGTGAACACCAGTTTTCTTTTATATCATTAGTTAATGGAACATGTCTCTAGATAATTTAGGATACCTTTTGTAATATTTTCATCCAAAACATAAATCTGAGTACTTCGACTGGTGATCAGGAGATTGCTGGTTCAACCTCTGCTAGGTCTGGCAACATTTTTTCGTGAAGATTGATCATGAAGTATTTCTACGGTCATTTTCTCCGTCCTGCTGACTCAAGAAGAGCAGTTGTCAGTTTCTGGCGAAAGAATGTACTGGTTAACAGCTTACAGGACTAAGCCTGCCAAGGAAAAGTGTGGTTAGGTAAACTGACTGTGCTCGACATGACTCCAATAGGTTAACTGGGCCGTAAAATCTCAGCATAAACAAACAAATAAAATGTTTAAAAATAGTGTCTCTCAATCTAGTTATACTCTCCACAAACTGTGTTGGGGTATACTGTTTTCATGTTGTCTGTTAGTTTTGGTTTCTGCATCTTATCTTGCTAAATGATTTATCATTACCTTGCAGAGATTGGTGGAGGGGGATGGGGGGAGGCTGGGGTTGATAAAAGTATTGTTTGTAAAAGTTACTTTAAACTTGCCTGATGGGTTGAGTATATAATGCACAATACTGGTTAACTGCTTAGAGGACTAAGCCTGCCCAGTAAACATGTGGTTAGGTAAACTGACGTGACCCCATTGGGTTGACTGGGCTGTAAAACATCAACACAAACAAATACATATTGCAGAAAAAGTCTGGTGGAATTGGACTTAATAAAAAATTTCCATTCATATAAAATGTAACAGTTGAAATTACCTGATTAAATGTGCTAATATCAGGTGTGTAATATACTTAAATAAATTGATGGTAAAATGATGTCTTAAAATTCTGTTGTCACTGCAGATTTCCACTCAGACAAAATGTACCAGTCCAAATTCCTAAAATCAGATTTTGTCAGCAACCTGTGGCCTGTGGAAGCATAGGGTGATAACTCCTTAAAAATTTACATACTATTTTTCAGATTGGTGTTTGGCATGTTCTTTATTCTGAATCTCATCTTGTGGATTAAACAAAGCAGTGCAGCAATTCCATTCACCACTCTTCTAGCCCTTCTAGCCCTCTGGTTTGGTATCTCAGTACCATTGACATTTGTAGGGGCATATTTTGGATTCAAGAAAAGGGTAAGTGGAGGTAAACTTATAGCTCCAGGAAAAGCTATTTTCAAGAAAAAAAGTATTATTGTTTTTCTTCTTTCTGCACAAAAACGCTGTTGTGGGTTCTCATCAGTTGCGCCACAGTGAGGCACTTCTGATGAGTGCCCAAAACACGTTTTCATGCAGAAATGGCCAGCCTTGGTGGTTCAGTCGCATGCACGTCTGACTGGTGATCAGGAGGTCACGGGTTCAATCCCGGCTGAATCCCGGCAACATTCCTTCATGGAGATTGATCATGATCATGAAATATTTTCTACGATCAAGAAGGGCAGTTGTCAGTTTCGTCACTAAGATCAAAAAGGGCAGTTGCCCATTTCTTGCAAAAGAAAACGCACAAATACTGGTTAAACGCTTGGATAACAAAGCCTGCCCTAGAAAAGTGTGGCTAGGTAAAATGACTGGCTCAACATGACCCTAATGGGTTGACTGGACTGTAAAACCTCAGCTCAGTTGATCATGCAGAAATGAGGAAATATAATTACTTGGATACCCCTTTATCTGGAGCTATGAATCTGTTGCCTGCTGTTTTACACAGATGCCTAAATTTATGGTAGATGGGTGCAATTAAAAGAGAGAGCACCGTGACCATATATTTTTCTTCCCTTTTTCAAAGGTAGACTACTCCAGCAGAAAGGTGACTTATTCTTTGGTATGTGAAGCTCTTTTTAAAGTAGCTGCCTTTAGAAAATAAGTTTTCCTCAGAAAATATATTTTCCTTAAAATCATTTTAAAGAAAAGAAATTTTGCTCCCAGTAGGAACTGTTTCTTGAAGTATATCCTCCATTTAGAAGGGAGACAAAACATTCAAGTCAGAGTGAGATCCTTTGAATCTTCTTGCTGATAGAAATTAACCTCAAGGCTGGTCGGTTAGCGGTCCTGACTAGTTCATGAAGTCCCTTATAGAAATTAACGCTTGTCCTGCTGAATAAATTAAGATACCACGCCCATTTCTTATTTTCAGCCAATCAGATTACTCGATCCAGATTTTTGATATAAATTCACATATTTAATGGCAAACAGTGCAGATCCAGATCAGTTGGCTTCTTCAGAAGCCAACTGATCTGGATCTACACTGTTTGCAAAGGCAGGGCATATTTGGGTTCAGCAGGACAAGGGTTAAAAAGGGTTTCAAGCAAAATCCATAAATGCTTGGAGAAGACCCTATATATGTAAACATAGAGGTTGAATATTGAAGCATATCTTATTTATTTAAGTTTTGCTTATCAAATTAGGGCTTTATGATATCATGAAGGCTCATTAAATATTTAAAATGATTTCATCCATACAAGCAGTTTTGATGTCTTCATGCCTTCATAACTTATTTATTTTTTATCGGATTTTGATCAAATTTGCATCAAATTGCATGGTTTATCAAATTCTTCCATCTCACCAACATTCACATTAGAAAGATTGGCAAACTTCAACCCCCTGGTCTAAGTTTGTTTAACAAAAGGATATTGCTTAAAATTTAGTTTTATTAAGCTGGTTTTGGGACAAGTCTGTCCTGATTTTAGTCAGTCAAAATCTTCATTCTGTATAAATTCTCTAGATAACAGAAAAAATAAATACTGGACTCAATGAAATGAGTCACATAACAGGTTATATACCAGTGAATAAGTAGAGTTTGTATTATCTCACATTTGGTCTCTTTTAACCCAGTTTTCAGCATCATTGGCAGTTGCAGTTGTAAGTTAAAGCTCATAACAAGTTGTATAGCTCATAATGATGGTGGAAAATAACCAATGCAGTTTATTGAAGCAAGAGTGAAACATGTTTTATACAATGTGAACAAAGATCTGTACAACAACTTACATATTAACCCTTGCCATGCTGAATAAATTAAGATGCCACAACCACTTCTAATTTTCAGCCAGTCAGATTACTTTATCCAGGTTGTTGATACAAATTACTATACTAAATAACATACAGTGCAGATCCAGATCAGTTGCCCTCAACTGATCTGGATCCACGCTGTTTGCAAAGGCTGGGTCTGTCTGGGTTCACAGGACAAGGGTTAATACCTTAGAATATTAGGTATACCCCATTATTTAGCTCATAGGGGTGAAAGCAATAAAGGCTTAAGTAACGAGTCATAAGGGTATACTCTCTTTGCCATTCTGTTTTTGATTTTGGACTGAAAACCCCTATTTGCATCAGTGCACAAGTCCAAATTCAAGAATGGAAGAGTCCACTTCAGAAACACAGGGATGAAGGGTTTAATAACTGAATATACTAAGAACATTCTTGTATTTGACAGCCAATTGAGCATCCAGTGAGAACCAACCAGATACCTCGACAAATTCCAGATCAGTCTGTCTACACCAGACCTCTGCCTGGTATTGTGATGGGTGGAGTGCTACCATTTGGCTGTATATTTATCCAACTTTTCTTCATTCTGAACAGCATCTGGTATGTATCTGTATACTGTAGCAAGGGTTTTCCTAGCCTAAATTTGGGGCAGGAAGTCGACCCAAATTTTTCCCAATTTAGAGATAAAAATTCCCCAAATCCATTGAAAATTCCCAATTTCTCCTTTGGTGACCTTAAGAGTGAAATTAGAATCATCATTATTTATTAATTTATCAATTGCTGTTAAAGTAATTCTCCCAAGTTTAGGCCAATGACAATATTGAAAAATGCAGACTGAATTACGTTTTTAATTGATTTGAAACAAATATTTATTTCTTTAAATCTAGTTTTCCCAGTTTTGTAGATTCATGTGCTATATTTGCCAAATTCAATGGCCCCTGGACCCTAGTTCAAAGTAGTAAGAAAGTCACTGTGTAACAGTAGGTTGAAATACTGCCTGTCTCAGAGGGACTAGTCTACATAGCTCCAGCTGAGGCACTTGTTTCAACTGAAAAGTACTGAGATTTTTCATGTACTTGCTGCAGTGTCACAAGTATTCCATGGAACACTTATGTTATTTTTGCACCAAAATGTATTATTGGCACTTGAGGTGATAATTATTTTTTGTTTTGTTATTTTTGCATCAAAACAGAACTTGTGGATCAAACCCCCTTACAAAGGCAATTCTGCTGAGTAACTGCATATTTTAAGGATTATTGATACACTTTTAGGGGAGACAACTCTGTCAAAATTGTTTTTGTCCCCTTCTGAAAAGGGGTCTATACTCTTTTGTAGAGTAGACCCCTATTTAGAATTTTTGCAGTAAAGCAAATAGGAAATCACAGATGTTCTTTCCATTAACAAATGGCAAAAAATACCCACCCAGTCTGCCCAGTCCTTTTAACCAATTGTAGTCTGGAGACCCTCCCCAAAAGTGTCATTGGCAGTGCAGACCCAGTTTAGATGCCGCTGAATGCTGCATCTGATCAGGGTCTCCACTGTCTGCAAATAGTTTAGCCATTTTTCTCTAGGAATTTCTAAATCACGTAGCCTGACATACCCAAAATTGAAATTGGACTTCTAATACGGTAAAACTTCAATGACTTAAACACCGATGGCTCATTTACTGTCGTTAATTCAAACTCGTTTTTACATTCATAGGAAATTCTTCAGATAGGTCAAAAAAACAAATATTTAGGGATGTTTTTGGGAAATTTTATTTTTTTTTATCATGAAAATGTATGTTGAGTGTGCTCATTAGAATCATATCATCAAGGCGATACTGATGATTATACGCAAGATGAATTATATTATAGAAGATTGAAAAGACATGCCTAAATTATCCCCATTTGCCCCCTTACCTGGTGCTATGATTAACCCTCAGTTGCTCGAACTACCTATGTCTAGAACAAATTTCCATGGTCCCAAAGATGTTCAAGCCATTGAAGTTCAAAAGTATATAGTGTGGAGGAGTTTATTCAGTCTAAAATAGGTTAATCTGAAGCTTTGGATTTTAACTTCACTTCATGAGATAAGTATCTGTTTTGTTGATTTGCAGGTCTCATCAGACATACTACATGTTTGGATTTTTGTTCCTTGTATTTGTGATACTCCTCATCACCTGCTCTGAGGCAACTGTCCTGCTGTGTTATTTCCATCTCTGTGCAGAGGTAGGTTTATTTCTCATTTTATTTTAGACATCAGCAATGTTGTTCTGTGTTACAAGCATCTCTATGCTGGTCTCGGTGGCTCAGTTTGATGAGCATCTGACTGGTGATCAGGTCCTCACCGGGTCTGGCAACATTCTTTCGTGGAGATTGATCTTGAAATATTTTCTACAATCATTCTCTCCCTTCTGCTGATTCAAGAAGGGCACTTATCAAGTTCTGGTAATAGAATGTGCACAATACTGGTTAACCACTTAGAGGCTTAAGCCCGCCCTGGAAAAGTGTGGTTAGGTAAACTGACCAGCTAGACATGACCTTTATTCTTTTTAATAGTGTTGACTGGGTTGTTAAACTCCAACCCAATCCAATCAACCCAAAATGTGACTGTGTGGAATATCGTGTCGTGTCTGGGGCACCATATGTCAATGAGGCAGCACTCTAAAAGTGAACACTGAGCTCCGTACCAAATCCAGACACCATCACAGTATGACTGAAAGATTGTTGAAAATGATGTCAGAACTCCAGATAAACAGAAACGTACCAATATTTTTCTTATTTCTCCATGAAAACATGTTGTGGTACTCATTAGAAGCATTTTCATGGAGAAGTAAGGAAAATATTACGTAGATACCCCATCTTATCGGGAACTATGAACATAAAACCTAATAAAACAAATATGACACATTGTACTATCAAGTCTTAAAAGAGATTTCTTTCTTCTATTGCAGGACTACCACTGGTGGTGGAGATCATTTTTAACAAGTGGCTTCACAGCAGTGTATTTCTTCATCTATATCATCCATTACTATGTATCAAAGCTGGAGTTGGAAGGAGGCACCAGCACATTCCTCTACTTTGGATACATGCTCATCGTCGTATTTCTCTTCTTCTTATTGACAGGTAGGTTTGTTTGCTGCATGGCTGCTAGTGCCCCCAACTTTGGATCACGAGGTCCCAGATTCGAATCCTACTAGAGGCAAAATTCAGCTCATGATGGCGCTTCATTGCACAGAGCCTTTGAATGTTGAAACCCAACTCATCATCATGCATGGCTTCATAGCTCCAGATAAGGTTCATTTTTAACCCAAAGGTGGACATTTTTTCTTTTTCTCCAGGAAAATGTATCTTGTGGATATTCATTAGAGACATGTTGGCGAGGCGCTACTAATGAATACCCACAACACATTTTCATGGAGCAATAAGAAACATATTAAGTGGATACCCCATCTTATCTGTAACTATGCATATAATGCATGTACTGAGATGTACATATGTAGCTTGCTTGAGGTCTGTCTGAAAGTGCCATATTTAAATATTATCAGCTGATATCTTAATATTTTTATGCCCCAAACACGAAGTGGAGGAGGGCATATAGTTTTACCTTCATCATTTGTACATCTGTGTGTCCGTCCCTCCATCACACTTTATAGTACTTTTACTGTCTCTGCAACTCCTCGTTCAGTTTTAAGGTAGTGGTTTGAAACTTGCACCATTGTAAGGATATAGACTCAGCGTGTGTAGAAAGGTCACAGAACTCTTGATCAAATTATTATTGGTAGATTAACATATCCTTGATTTACTTAGAGAAAATTTATCTTGTACACATGGGTTTGTGTTTCTGCAACTCCTACAGTTTTCAAGATAATGTTTTGAAACATGCAGTAAAGTAAAAACATATGCTGAGCATGTGCATAAAGATCACAGAACTCTGATCAGATTTTTAAACTAGAGGTAGAAACCCTGATTTACTTAGAAATTTTGCTTTATACATATGGCATAGTAGGGTAAATGTCTCCATAACTTCTACAGTTTTCAAGATAATGATTTGAAACTTGCAGCAAAGTAAGAATATAGGCAGGGCATGTGCGTAAAAGGTCACAGATCTCTGATCAATTTTTAGCTCGCCTGAACAACGTTCACGGAGAGCTATTGTACTAGCCCAGGCGTTGGCGTCAGCGTCGGCGTTGGCGTCCACAAATGTTAAAGTTTTTGTTAAAGTTTTAAAGACCTCATTATTTCCTAACCTTATCACCAATTTGCTTCACCTTTGGTCTGATGATACGTATTGGTCCAAAATTTTGCACAGTACCATCCCCACCACTCTAGGTCATGTCAAGGTCACAGACTTAGAATTTTCATGTTAAAATGTCAGAGTTTTTAGGATCTCATTACTTCTACACTAAATGATGGATTTTGTTCCTGTTTGGTATTATGATAGACAATGGTCAAAAGTTTTTAACAGAACCATAAGCACTCATGACCGTGACCTTGAGGTCGAGGTCATAGACTTAAAATTTAAATGTTAAAGTTTTTGTTAAAGTTTTTAAGACCTCAATTTTTTCTAACCTTATCACCGATTTCATTCATCTTTGGTATGGCTATACATATTGGCCCAAAATTTTGCGCGGTACCATCCCAACCACCTTAGGTCTTGTCAAGGTCAAGGTCACAGACTTAGAATTTTCCTGTTAAAATTTTATGTCGATGTTTTTAGGATCTCATTACTACTACTTAATGGATTTAGTTCCTATTTGGTATCATGATAGATACTGGTCAAAAGTTTTTTTCAGCAACGTCAGCACTCGACGTCACAGACTTTGAATTTAAATCTTAAAGTTTTAGTTAAAGTTTTTTAAGACCTCATTATTTCCTAACCTTATCAACGATTTGCTTCATCTTTGGTATGATGATACATATTGGTTCAAAATTTTGCGCAGTACCATCCGCACCACTCTAGGTCATGTCAAGGTCTAGGTCACAAACTTAGAATTTTCATATTAAAATTTCACTTCGAAGTTTCTAGGATCTCATTACTTCTAAACTACATGATGGATTTAGTTCCTATTTGGTATCATGATAGATACTGGTCAAAATTTTTTATCAGCACAATCAGCACTCATGACCATGACCTTGAGATCAAGGTCACAGACTTAGAATTTAAATGTTAAAGTTTTTGTTAAAGTTTTTAAGACCTCATTATTTCCTAAACTTATCACCGATTTGATTCATCTTTGGTATGATGTTACATATTGGTCCAAATTTTGCCCAGTTCCATCCTCCCACCCTAGTTCGTGTTAAGGTCAAGGTCACAGTCATGCAAAAATTTTCATGTTAAAATTTTATGTCAAAGTTTTTAGAACCTCATTACTTCTAAACCAAATGATGGATTTAATTTATATTTGGTATCATGATATATATTCATCCAAAGTTTTTATCAGCACCATCAGCACTTATGAAGTGACCTTGGGGTCGAGGTCACATACTTAGAGTTTTAAAAATGTTAAAGTTTTCGTTTATTTTTTTAAGACCTTCTTATTGCCTAACCTTATCACCGAATTGATTCATCTTTGGTTTGATGAAAGTTTGCACATTGAAATCCCCCCCACCCCCCTCCCCACCCCACACCAGGTCATGTCAAAATCAAGGCCAGAGAGATTTTCCAGAAACAAAATAAGCAATATCAGGTGAGCTATCCTGTCTAGCAACAGGTCTTGTTTATTGCTGGAGTTACACACCCTTGATTTACTTAGAAATTTTGCCATATTCACATTGTGTAGTGGGGTTCATGTCTACTAAGCCAAATTGGTAGTAGCGCGGGCAATGCCCTTAAGGGATTATCTAGTTTTCTCTTTTTTCAGATAAAAAGGAACTGACATTTCAAATCACAAATTTATCATCTGCTGATATTGTTATAAGCATTCTAAGGGTTAATATTGTTCAGTGGAGTAGAAGTACCCAGTTGACCAAGTGGTCGAGCTTTGGACTCGATCACAAGTGCCAAGGTTAGAATCGCACTGGAGGCAGAATACAGCTCATGACTGTACGGTCCTTCGTTGCACAGAGACTCCCGTTATCACCCATTCTTGTCTCAATAGAACTTAGATATTGTTGCAAAGGGATGTAAAGTATCAAATAATCATTTTCAGTAGAATAAAGGTGTCATTGTGTATATAATGGTAATATAAAATGTTTTTCTCATTTCAGGAACAATTGGTTTTTTCGCATGTTTCTGGTTTGTGACAAAGATCTACAGTGTCGTGAAAGTGGATTAATTCTCATACAAGTTTAGGATCAGACAGTGTTTCATTGACTAAATCATAGCACCAGATACAAGGGTATCGAGATCAGTATTTTTCTTATTTTTCCATAAAAACATGACTTGTGGGTACTCCATGGTCCAGATAAGGCACTTTTTCCATCTGAAAAGTATTGATTTTTTTCTTATTTCTCCACAAAAACGTATGTTGTGGATACTCATTAAAAGTGCCTCGCCTAGGCACTTCTAATGAATTAGAGAACCCACAACATTCGTGAACATGTAGAAATAAGAAAAATATTATGTGGATACGCCCACTAATCTGGAACTAAGGTACTCATTAGAAGCCCATTGCAGTTCTTCTAATGAGTGTTTTTGTAGAGAAATAAGCAGAACGTCATTTCGTTTTTGGTTAAAAGAAGTTTTTCTGGAGTTATGCTAAGTGTCTTGTCTATCACTGGAGATGAGTGGGTTATGTGAAAGTAAATCCAGATTAGTAGTGTAGACCTTACCCTGATGAACTATGACCGCGACCTTGATGATGGTTAATTCTGCAGATAACAAAAGGATGATAGTTTTCATATTTTTTTCCCCTGAATTTCAATCATAATCTAGATAAGAGGGAGTATTAAGTTCATATTTTTCTTATTTCTTTATGAAAACATATGTTGTGGGTACTCATTAGAAGTGCCTCAATGAGGCACTTTAATGAGTACCCACAACTTATTTTTTGTGGAGAAATTAGATAAATGTCAAAACTTTTTTGGTTGACTAAAAGCACCTTATCTAGAGCTTTGTTCATTACTAATTTACTTTGTCTCCATTGAGTCAAATTCCAAAGCCAAGACATTTTAAATGGAATGCTAATGCCTAATTTTAATGAAAAAGGGATAAATTTGGAAACGACAAATGCTAATATGTTATTTAAATATGGCAGCAGGTTATACTTTAAAAAACTGCTTAATTTAAAGAGTAGTAAATGACTTTTTAAAATATTTTTCTAGTTTTCAAGAAAATAAGGTTTGAAATTTCATTCAAATTATCTACTAGAGAATTTGAATGAATGTCAAGCATTTTTTTTTTTTTTTTTGAGAGAGAGAGAGAAAAGAGAGACAGTTTGAAAGATAGTACAAAAAAGATAGGCAAAATGTCTTTAATTTTAGTATGCTAAAGATCCAACAGTGAGCCTGTTATTAAATACACTAGTCATTTAAAAAAAAAAAAAAAAATTGGCAGTTTGCAGTCTTTATATTCATAAGCACATACATAGGCTTTGCTTATCTGGCTTGTAGAAAATATCATTTATTTGAATGGATCGTAACATTCCATGCACTTGGGTTTGTGGTTAATCTATTTTTAGTAACAAGCCAGGTCATAAGAAAGCAAGTTTTATGCCTTACCGGAAGCACTTGGATGGCCAAGTGCTTAGCGTTCTTGACTTCGGACCACAAGTCCTAGGTTGGAATTATACATTTTCTTGGCACCATAGTGTAATCAACAGCATGTCTGACTACAGATCCAAGGGTTGCAAGTTTGAATCCCAGCTCGGCCACTTAACTTTTTTGAAGATAAATCTTGAAATCATTTCTGCAGTCATTCTCCCCTCTGATTCAAGAAGGGCATTTCTCAGTTACTGGCAATGCACACAAAAAATGGTCAGTTTCTTAGAGACTAAGCCTGCCCAGGAAAAAGTGTGAGTAGGTTTACTGACTGACTCAACATGAACTCGACAGTGTTGACTGGGGAGTAAAACTCCCAACTCAAACAAAAACAAACTTGCTGAAATGTTAGAATAAGTATGATAATGGTTTAAGGTGTCTGAATATTTAGTATTACTATGTTATGGCAAATAAGGTTAATTTTCTTATGGCATGGCTTATAATTTAGCATTAATCTGGATAATCATAACATGGTTCTAGATGATGGCGTTTTTCATTAAAAGCTTATTTTCTTATTTCTCCATGTAAACATGCATGAGCCACAACATCAGAAAGCATACCGTCTGGGACACATAGCTCTTGATAAGGCGCTTTTTTCAACCAAAAAAGTATCTATATTTTTCTCATTTCTCGACAAAAACATATTTTATGGGTATTCATTAGAAGCGCCTCGGCGAGGCACTTCTAATGAGTACCCACAACATATATTTTCATTGAGAAATGAGAAAACTATTTACCTGATACCCGCTCTTATCTAGGCCTGACGTGCACCCAATGAAGACTGCGCATTCATGCTGTCAGATCAGAGTCTTCATTGTCCACATCAAGAAACTTTGCATCCTTCACTATACAAAATGCACCCAGTGAAGATTCAGATCAGATTGCATGAATATGTGGGCTGATCTGAACCCTCGCTGGTTGCACATACCTGAAAGTACATTTCCTGACAGTGCAGCTCACTTAGTTTCTATGAGAAATGAGAAAACAAAAATTGTCTTAATAAAACTTTCTCTAGAGCTTTGCATAATAGGTTTTTTCATGGTATTATTTATATGAAGGGAATTATCTAAAGTTGGACCCATCTTTTAACTGACTTATGTAATGGATAAGTACGACTCGAAAGTAGGGTTAGAGCTGTTACTCGGGAGATACAAATTTTATTTTTCCAGAAACATGTCATGGCATTTCATTAGAATGTACTATGGTAGGAAATTTTGATAAATATGTTTTAAGGGAAAAATAGGAGAAAACTGTTAACCTGAATACTTTAGTAAAGAATGGTTGGTAAGTGTGATTACTACTGACCCAACCAACCAGTTAGTGTCATCACTCACGGATCCTAAATATATCATAGCTTCGGATAACAGGAGGTATCCACATAATATTTTTCTTATTTCTCCCATAAAAACATGTTATGGGTACTTGTTAGATTTGCCTCACCAAGGGTGAGGGGCTTCTAACGAGTACCCACAACATATGTTTTCATGGGCAAATAAGAAAAAAGATCAGTACTTTTTGATGGAAAAAAGTGCCTTATCTGGAGCTATCATATAGGTTGTGAGCTCATTAAAATCACTTCAGCAAGGTAGCATTGATGAGCAACAAGGAAGAAACAAGAAATGATGACAAGCAAATTTTTGTTACACTGTCCAAGAGTTAAGGGCACTTTGAGACTTCGATATATTAGTGGGTCCTTATAAATAGTCAGTGTAGGATGCTATCCCCAGTCTCTGAGGCAAAAAAGCTTCTGACATGGTGATAATTGTTGGGATGTCGGGACAATTTTTGTTAATTTTCCACCAGAACATATCTTGTGGTACTCCTTAGAACTGCCTCAATGAGGCAACTCCCATGAATACCCAACTGATACATTTTCATGTAGAAAAATAAGAAAAATACTACCGTATTTACCATATATATTTGGACAGACAGGCCTGAGCAAACAGTATAGACCCAGATGAGACGCCGCAGAATGCGGCGTCTCATCTGGGTCGACACTGTTTGCCACTCATCCAGCAATTTTTAGACACAACATCGGGTAGTGAATTATACTGGTTCAAATTTTAGAACATATATGGTAAGGAGTTGAGGTGTCTGACTACTTAGGATAAATACGGTAATTACTCCTTTTGTCTGGACATATGAAAATCAAGCTGGCTTTAGAAGTGTTGAGCAGTTAGTGTTCATGACTTTGGATCGTGAGATCCCTGGCTTAAATCCCACTGCTGTTTTGACTGTGACTCGTGCTTTAAGATTGTTACATATAAGTGGGCATCAATTTATATTATTTTAAGTGGGGCTTGACATTTTTTTCTTGGTTGTTTGCATTGTCAGTTCTTTTTTTTTTTTTTCATTACAAGTGCCAAGCACAATATTCAGTGAAAATTGAAAAAAAAAATAATTTTAGAGAAATTGTTTCCTGATTTGGACCTGTGCTTGGATTGAGGTAATACCTCTCAAAGGTTTCATTATTGATTAGTAGAGGTAATACCTCGCAGTGTTTTCATTTTTGTTTCTTGTTGTTCATCTACAGGGGAAGGCAGATGGTTCAATGCCACAAATATTGTGATAG
Source organism: Anodontia alba (assembly GCA_964016985.1). Taxonomy (NCBI): domain Eukaryota; kingdom Metazoa; phylum Mollusca; class Bivalvia; order Lucinida; family Lucinidae; genus Anodontia; species Anodontia alba. The sequence goes on along the minus strand of OZ024832.1, from coordinate 21,978,926 downwards.
TTTTATGTTTTAACTTCCATGTTTTTAATGTAATTTTTGCATGCTGCATTCAAATATTGGCTGGTAACAGTTTAAAATCCTAAAATTTCGAACATTTTATTCCATACTTTTCTGTCCTGAATGAGTTTTTTTTTTTTATGATTTTTTTTTTTAAATAGTAGAATGGCAAGCAATGTAGACCCTGATCAGACTGCTACTTTTAGCAGTCTGATCTGGGTCTGCACTGTTTGCCCATGCCATTTCATCAGAAACTCAGGTGTACGAAATTTTGGGACATTTACCGTACTTATCTTATTTTTCCAAAACAGAAGTATCCAGGCGGCTGACTGGTTAGTGCACCTGACATCAGACCACGAGGTCCCAGATTGGAATCCTGCTGGAGGCGGAATTCAGCTCGTGACTTCATTGCACAGAGCCTTTCATTATCACACTTCCATTGTCTCAGTATGACTTAAATAATGTTGAAAGGGACATGAACACCAAATCACATTTGCCAAAACATAAGGTTTGGCAATTCATTAACCTGCACCACTTTGAGCTGAATCAGCAAACAACAGATCAATTAAGTTTTTCTTATTTTTCCCAGAAAACAGGCTTTGACATTTGGAAAAAAAGAATGACATTTCATGCAAATTGTCTATTTGTATGAAATTTCTTATTTTTCCCAGAAAATGTGCTTAGACATTGGGGAAAAAAAAAAGGTATTTCAAAATATCTTCAGCTCATTTTTTACACAGCTTGTAAAGCCTTATCTTCTTACCACCTAAAATTTAAACAAATCAGTTTTACTACATGTGAATTTATTCAATATGTCGAAAAACTGCTATAGAAGTGGCAACCAGTGTTCATCCTGATCATTCACTAAATTCTGTGATGTCTGGTCTGGGTCTACACTGTTTGCAAAGGCCTGTCTGACTGACTGCTTGGGATAAATACAGTAAATTTTTATCAGGCTGTAATTAAATTCAGCTTGCTTTAGGTTCACATACATTCATTGTACAGCTTCTTTGTATTTAGTAGAAAGGCACACATACAAATGTGTAGAATAATTAAGGCATTCAAGGGAAAAAGGTAGATGGTGACTTAGAACAGTGAAGACTAGGTAAGAATTTTTCCTCACAACCAAAATACAGTCATACTTCAATGGCTCGAACATCTTTGAGATCATGGAAAGTTGTTCCTAATCATAGCGACAGGTCAGGAGGCAGATGGGGATAATTTAGGAATGTCTTTTCAAGGTTCTATAAAAAGATGGTATGTTGAGTGCACTCATTAGAATTGCCTTGATAAGGCAATTCTAATGAGTACACACAATATATATTTTCAAGATGTTAGAAAATTTCCATAAAATATCCCTAGATATTTGTTTTCTTAAGCTGCCCGAAGTATTTCTAAGGGACTCAAAAAACGAGTTTGAATCAGCGAAGGTAAACGAGCCATTGATAGTCTAGTCAACGAAGTTTTACTATATAGTCTTTGTATGGTATCTCACTAGAACTACATTTATCACAGTTCTTAGCAGATCCTACAACATTCTTAGCTGAGGCAATTCTAACAAATAACCACATGTACAAGACAAGTTTAACCCTTCTCATGCTGAATGAATTAAGATGCCATTCCCACTTCTAATTTTAAGCCAATCAGATTACTTGATCCAGGTTGTTGATACAAATTCACATACTTACTGACAAACAGTGCAGCTCCAGATCAGTTGGTTGTAGAAGCCAACTGATCTGGATCTACAGTGTTTTCAAAAGCAGGACATATTCGGGATCAGCAGGACAAGGGTTAACCTGATGGCATATGCGACCAGCATAGATCCGGATCATCTTGCACATCTGCAGTCTTATCAGGGTGTATACTGATCACTGATGGAATCTTAAATGTCCATACATTACCTTAGCAACCAATGTAAACTGATCAAACTGCCCACATCTGTTCAGGCTGATCTGAGTCTAAGTGAATTACCTATGCCTGCTGTGTACACTGACTGTTCTCCATACTTCTTCAGAGGGGCTACCTTGTACCTTGTTCCATTGACATGCTGGGCCCAGTTGTTCAAAGCTAACGACATCATTAGTTAACGATTCGTTAAAATATACATCGAGTGATATGCAAATATGCTGAAATGTTTTGCTGAAAAATGTGAGTAGTGCAGAAGCTACTCACATTTTAACTTCATAATACATTAACCTATAGATAATGTGCTATTCTATTCTGTTTTCACACCTTCCACAGAAAAAAAACGACCTTTCAGTCGTTAATTAAAGTCCCAAACCAGAAGGTCCCTTAGGCAGTTACCTGTGTGACGTAACTCTTCCCGCTCAATTGACCACGTGTCAGTTTCTTTTCTGTGGACAAAGAAATTCAACAAGGATTATTTACCTGTGATAGAAATTTGGATTATTTCTTTCCTCACGGATAAATTTATGTATCCTTGTGTTTCTTTTGTTTATTTATCACTCCTTTCACTTTCTGTGTTATTATTTAAAATTTTCAATTTTCGATTTCATGTATTTTTGACTGGTTTTTTTTCCACTTGCGTTTTGGCGACTCTCGCTATTCGGCACAACGCTCGTGCGCGATCGGTTCGATAGTCGTGTTTATATATGCAGAATATTTTTGTTCTTTTCGTTCCAGGTTATTCAGCAATTACGATATGTTTTTCCTGGACTTTTGTTTGCAGAGATCTTCAGTTGGCTATAGATTCTCATGGTGGAGAAGCTGATTGTAAAGAACTTGTCAACCCTTGATGGGTTATAAGACAATTCTTTACTGATGGGAGCCCCACCCCATATGGCTATACTGCCGGGGTAAGACCCATCAAGGTGGCATCTTTGGGTACTTAGTATCCTATAAAGTCTAAGTCCACCAGTCACCAGTCACCAGTCATCCAGTCACCAGTCACCAGTCAATCAGCTTCACCAGTCACCAGTCAATCAGGTGCCAGTCAACCAGGCACCAGTCACCAGTCATCCAGGTGCCAGTCAACCAGGCACCAGTCACCAGTCACCAGTCACCCAGTCACCAGTCACCCAGTCACCAGTCACCCAGTCACCAGTCACCAGTCACCAGTCACCGATCAACCAGGCACCAGTCAACTAGTCTCCAGTCAATAATTTAATTATTTTCTGGAAAGACTTAGTTTCTGACATATTTCACCGGACAAAATAGTCACGTATACTAACTTCCGGTCATTATGTCTAATTATTAAAAAAAAAAAAAAAAAAAATTTTTTCCTCTGGGCAAAGTATCAGTAATATTTCTGATACTTATACCCGGTCATATTATTATATTATTTCTGATTTTTCACCAGGCAAACTTTTACAGAAAGTGTCTGGTCAATTTTTGCCTAATAATTAATTATCTTCGGGAAAAAGTTTCGAATACTTGTGCCCGCTCAGTTTTCATATATAATCTCCCTTTTTCATCGGACTAGAGTTACGAATACTACTATCCGATCAATTTGTCAAATTACTTGTAACTTTACCGGGCAACAGTTACGAATATTAGTGTCCGGTCATTGTGTCGGGTAACTAGTGTCAAAATAATGATTACTAATTCCCGAACAATCTATTATCGTTCATAGAGCTCCATTCACATTTAAGTCAATGGATATAGGTTATTAAGTGAAATACATAATAACTTTTTATACAAAAAAATTCTGTACAGTCTTTCCCAAATCAGACTAGAATTTTTAATATTCCATTGACTTATTATAGGTGTGTAATTCCATTAATATTTTAAATTAACTTATGTTTTATCTCTTTTATCCGCTAGAAAGAGTTAAACTTCCGACTATAACAAAATTCTTACCGGGCAGCAGTTCGTAGACTAGTGCCAGGTCATTCAAATGATGTTTTATCTCTTTAATTCGCTAGAAAGCGGTTAAATTCCGGCTCTAACGAAAATTTCATCGGGAGGCACTTCGTAGAGTAGTGCCAGGTCATTCTAACGAAATTCCACCGGGCAGTAGTTTCGTAGACTTTGTGTCGGATTACTAGTGTGCGAGTAGTAGTCATTAGTACTCGCTCAACATATATTCATTTATAACCACTATAGACATGTATAGTCTTGGATTATAGGTTATTGAATGACAGCGATGGGTTCTAATACCTAGTAGCCATTTATATTGTTGAATTCTGTCCAGTCACTTTTGAACTTGACTTAAATTCTATATATATATTTATTATTGAAAATGAATTAAGAATTATCGGTTACGATCAAATTCGCAATTCATTCACTAAGTGTAGAAGATACTTCCAGCTATAATTATATCTCTTTTATTCGCTACAAAGAGATTAACTTCTTACATATTCACCTTATTCGGCTCTAGGGCAAAGGTGAACTATAAAACTATCGTTATTTATAAGAAGAAAAATATACATGAAATATAAAAAATTTTCTTCTTTCCTCCCCTGTTTTTCTTCTACATGCTCCGATATGTAATCAGCATGTAATCTAAGGAGTAAATTGACAAGAAAGTAGCAATCGATCTTTTCTACTTTCTATTAATTTTTCATTCTTAAGGTATCGGAAATTTTCACCAACCAGATAAATAAATTAACAGTTTATTTATTTATTCGCTACCTCTCTAGATTACTACGATTTAAAATTCTAGTTGAGGTACATATTTTCCTTTTGCCTTTTCTACATGGAAAATAGTTGATCCGATAAGCTATTATTCTATTTTATACTATCTTTTGATTGATTATATTAGAGTCTAGGTCAGTCGTGCTCTGTCTAAACTCTGCTATAAAATAATAAATAAGAAAAAAATCTTATATTTAGGCATAGATATAATTCGATACGTTCTTTACTTTGCCTGTTTTATTTTTTCTTCTGGATCATTTAAGACTACGATAGCAATATACCAGATATTTTTGCCTCAGTAAGAATCTATTACGCTGAAGATTCTTCATATTGGAATAATAATTTTATTATGATTATAATTCTAGACCCAATTAATCCTCGTATATTATAGGTCTACTTTATCTTATTGAGGAATAGTTTTGCTTCGACTAGCTCTATACCTCTAATATTTTATTTATAACTAGAGTCCATGTCAATCAAAATTTTCTTGCACTTTGGTATTGACAATGGATACATATTTAGTAAAGGCATTAATTATTCAGTACGTGACAGATTATTATTGCCTAAATTAGATTTTATATACAATACTTTCCTTTTGATATTTTGTTTTATTGACTTTGTAACTATTCAGAAACTGCCAAAGTCAATCATTTCCTTCCTCTAAACTTACCGAAGCTCTAGATTATGTTGATATATATTTTTGATATATGCTTAGAGGTTAATTAACGAGAGTTTACCTCATAATAGCAGATATTATTATAATTATATTAATCAATCTATAGTCTATGCTTAGACAAAAGGGAAAACATCCTTAATTACGAGCCGGTAAAGAATTAAGACACTCTTAATTATCTCTTTACCCCTCCTTTATGTTTACATTCGTTGAAGGGATCATAGTAATTCTCGCTAAGAGTTCAAGTTCAGTTTGCGAATAATGCAAAGATTAATATCTTGATTTCCAGTCCGCATCAAAAATGGTCTATATATATAGATAAATATCTTTTCCGAAACTGGATATTTATTTATTTTTCCACACAATAAGTCATTTCAAGATGTCGATGATTTTGAAATGCACTGCTTCAATTTATAATATAAAATATGTTTATATTAACTTCACAACTTAGTAAGTGCTGCACCTACGTTCCTGGTCAGATCTTACTTTTGTGATACGTTTTTGAACATACTGAAAGTTTTCTCCGATTATACATTCGGTAAATAAACTTTCGAGTAGTATTTATGCTTTTAAACATTCAGATTATTTGATAATTGTTGGAGATAATATATTATTCCGATATTTATATATCTATCTTCATTATTTATCTTTCTCATCTTACTTTTAAATTAGATTGACCTTCTCGCTACGTTCCAGGTTTAAATCTAGCTAACATTGTGGAACAGTCACTTTTTTATTTCCTAAACAATATTTTAACATTTTTCTCAGTATTCAGAGCATAACGACTTCATGAATACTTGAAAATAATTCAATTCTACGCTTGTTAAACTAAGCCTAAAACAAGCCCTAGTTTTTTAGAATGGATATTATCCTTCGATTCAGTTCATGGAGATACATCCTTTTAGATCCCATTATCTCTATTTCAATCATTCAAAATTCTAATGACTAAGTACTCCTTTTCTACGTACGAATACAGAATATCGAGTCATTGTTGCTGCATATTGGTTAAAGATTAAACAAATTTTATCTTAAACCTATATGACGTTAAATTAATTATTATCTCTTTCATATACATGTTTTACCCTTCCGTCAGGGATCGCGGTAATAATATTATTACTCTCTATGGTTTACACATAGATCTCGAGAGTATATATATGTATTTTCTTCCTTAACTCATTTGCGAGTACGTAATTTGATATTTCAGGAATTACCAATTATGCAGACATAGATTTTATTCTATTAATATTCAATTCTAAAAAAATTGATTGAATGTTTATCTATAAAATTTCCGGGCAGTAATTTTATAGAGAGTTATATGTTTAATAATTCCTTGCTTAAATAATAGTTACGCTTAACCTATGATTTATAGCGGGAATTTTGTTCAGTAGTATAATTTTTATTTAGTATTAATATATTTCTTACTATTCTTAAATATGCGTATAGAATAGTAATACTATCTCTTAACTTTTAAATTAAGTGTTTTTTGAGATTAATAATCAGTATTATTGTATAATCTTTCTTCAGAGATTATCACACTATTACTTTTTCTCTGAGTCCTTCTCTTTTTATGAACATTTTGATTCGTATCAAAGTGGATTTTTAACATTTCTTGATTTCCATGATTATTTACTCAGGAGTACTTTTCATGGCAATCTTCTGGTATAGAAAGATTCTATCCAGCTTATTTATTATTGCTTAATCTTATCAATACGGTAAGATTTAGCCAAACTATGACCGTCATACAGTTTGCTGCGATCAACCTTATTCTTATCTCTCTTATTCTCTGTCAAACTCTTTAGTTATGATGTTGACAGTTTATTCTTTATTTTTTTGTCAGGACATCAAACGCTTTTATATGTCTATGACAAAACTAATTATCAATGGTTTAGGTTGTTTTTTCTTCCCAGCAGTTATATGCAAACTCTGTATTATTTTATTGCTTGACTAAAAATTCGTTATACAATTAGTCTAGCAATAGTTTTAACCATTATGTTTGTCTATACCTTTTTTCTTCTGATGGATAACTTAGTTATAGTTAAGTTAACTCCATCTACTTTTATTATCTCCCCTTCTTTAATTTGATCAAGGGAAATAATTACACATTATGGTTATTTTAAGTCTGTGTCTGTTCATCGGAAACTGTCCTGTCGCTCCAATTAACAGAATTTAATTAGTTTATAATTCTAATAGCTTAGACTATTACAATTACATAGCTTCACATATCTAGAATTTTATCCAAAATATCTACATATGTCAGTTATCTATAGGAAACTCCACCGAGTAGACTTTTCCTTATTTATTCAAGATCCTACATAGACTACTTACAGTGTATGGTCTTGGCTTTTTGTTTTACAAATTTTGTTTTCAAAATATTTCTATATTCCTAGCTTACTTTGCGATGGAATATTTATGTTATGTCTCAATGACTCCCTTTTTTCTTTTTGAAGCCAATTGTTGTTTCCCAAAAAGAAAAAAAGACGGGGGGGAGGGGAGGGGGGGGGGCCAATGTTAGGTCTCTGAGACTTAAGAACTGGCTTCCTCTAGAGTCTACTAATATATATAAGGTTGTTAGATCATAACACCTTAAAGGTATGCTATTTTGTGAATCTAGATCATTCTTTCTATTAAATATAGAATTAGAATGTATCTGATTCCTTTGAGTTTCCTGAGTCTTAACCAGAAGTGGTGAGATATTATTGGTGTTAGAATTAGGAGAGCACCTCCCTCCTATTCTGCAAATTCTAGCACATTATCTATAGGTTAATGTATTATGAAGTTAAAATGAAGTTTTTTAAAAGTAAAACATATTTTAACGAGTAATACTTAACCTATAGATAATCAATTATCTCCCTCCGCCCACCCTCGCTTATCTCTCCTAATTGTGTCTATTGTTTTACACATAAAAGAAACTGACACGTGGTCAATTGAGCGGGAAGAGTTACGTCACACAGGTAACTGCCTAAGGGACCTTCTGGTTTGGGACTTTAATTAACGACTGAAAGGTCGTTTTTTTTCTGTGGAAGGTGTGAAAACAGAATAGAATAGCACATTATCTATAGGTTAAGTATTACTCGTTAAAATATGTTTTACTTTTAAAAAACTTCATTTTTTCAGCAAAAAATATCAGAATATTGTGTATTGAATCCGCTAAAACAGTTAACGAAATGACCCTTAACAAGCTCGTTAAGCTAACGACGCTTTGAACAACCGGGCCCTGGTTTTTACTTGGGGCATAATCCAGTATTGTGGAGTCTGTAATCATATACAGCACTCGTATTTCAAGTTTTTATTCACTTTTGAATTTTTTTTTTTTTTTTTTTTTTTTTTTTTTGTTTTTTTTTGTTGTTTTTTTTTTCATTTAGGAAAAATCATTACTGGTGTTAACCCATTTTTGTCTGGAGACCCACAAAAGGTTATTGGCAAACAGTGCAGACCCAGATCAGATGCAGCAGAATGGGCCATCTGGCCAGGGTCTCCACTGTTTGCAAATAACTCAGCCATTTTTCTCTAGGAAATCTAAATCATATAGCCCGACATACCGCCAGCTTTGGTGGCTCAGTTGGTGGCATGTCCAACAGGTGGTCCGATTGGAGATCAGGAGGTTGTAGGTTCGACCCCTGCTGAGTCGGCAACGTTCTTTCGTGGAGATTGATCATTGAATATTTTCTAGGGTCATTCTCTCCCTTCTGCTGATTAAGAAGGGCAGTTGTCAGTTTCTGGAGATAGAATGTGCACAATACTTGTGACTGCTTAGAGGACTAAACCTGCCCAGTAAAAGTGTGGTTAGATAGACTGACCGCACTCAACATGACCCCACTGGATTGACTGGGCTGTAAAACCTCAACACAAACAAATAGCCTGACATACCTGAAAATGAATTGAGACTTCCAGTTTATAGTGTGGGGGGAGTTTATTCAGTGTAAAATGGGTTAAATTCCAGTGTATTTTTGTACATGTAGCATTGTACATGTATATCTGGCGGTATCCTGTATGACATAGTTCCAGATATGACAGGCTAACAGACAAATATTTTCCTTATTCACTATTTATGTTGTGGGTATTCATTAAAGTTTTCTCAAGAAGGTATTCTAATGAGTCCTAACAACATGCTGTTTGTTGCAACTGCTTTAGCAAGCAGGAGCGAGACAGGGATCATTTTCCACCATTGATGTTGTCAGTGTTGGCAGTGTTAAGTCTGTGCATTTAGCTCCATTTCTCAAACACCAAGACCTCTAGGCTAATGAAACCTCATACACACATCTGCTATGATGCACTCTGCATACTGCCATCGACTATTACTGACCTTGACCTATTTTAAACATTTGGCTGAACAATGTTTAGTCTGTGTATTTAACTCAATTTCTTGAATACCACCAGCAATCACGACAAAGCCATTCTGTGATAAGAAAAATAATAATCTGTACATGAAAAATAAGTCGTTTATCTGGAGCTATAAATGGATAATTTTTTAAAATTATTTTATTTTTTTTTTTTTTTTTTTTTTTTTTGTGAAAATATGGAATATTCTGACACAGAGTACAGAGTATTTGTTTAGGAAGAGTATTTGTTGATATTTCTGGGATTTTTCTCTTATTTCTCCATAAAAACATATTGTGAGAACTGGTTAGAAGTGCTTTGCTGAGGTGCTTTAATGAGTACCCACAGCATAAAGCCTTAGAGAGAAATTGAGAAAATCATCCCAGAAGTATCATCAAATACTCTCCTTAACAAGAGCTGAGAGTAAATTTTGTATTATAAAGCACAACTTTTAAAAAGGAAGCATTTTCTTTGAAATAATTGTATATTTATCTTCTGTATATTTATGCATACATCATTGTTGGCAAGAAACTTACATAAAGAATGATCACAATGATTTTTGTTTGGTCTTTTACAATAAATATTCCTCTAATGGAGATCACTGACTGAAAAATATTCTCTCTCAAAGGGGGCTTTAAAGGAGAGAAATGTGTAAGAATAACTCCTTTTTATAGCGGCTTGACATGACCCTGATAGTGTTAACTGGGCCATTAAACTAAACCAAAAGCTCTTTTTGATGAAAGACATGTGACAAATGGATACACTTTCAGGGAAGGCAGTTTTTGTGAAATTGTTTTACCTCCCTTTTGAAAAGGGTCTGCTCTAAAAGGAAAGAATTTGCTCCCCAAAACTTAGTGTACAAAAAGCAAACAGGGTCACAGAAGTTGTCTCTCTTGTAGAAAATGGTTGAAAATCTGTCAGGTGTATCCAATTAACATAAGTACCACAGAAGCTAATTCTTTGCTGCTGCAGTGGTCTTTTAAAAGGGATGCAAAAAAAAAAAAATCTGTTTAGCATGTACTCTCTTTGAGTTTTATTCTTCTAAATCTGGCCCTGCTCGAGAATAGATGCATGATATAATGCACAAATACCAACAGATATTCTGTCATAGCTTAAGATAAGAGGGATAACTAGTTTTCTTGTTTCTTGTCTTGGGAGTTTGTCCTAATAACTTCCAACACACCATGTGTTTTCATAGAGAAATTAATAAATATATCAAAACTTCTACCCACAGAATTTTCATTTATCATGTCACCATATGACTTTATAGAATAATGTCCAAATACTTAGGATAAATATAGTTCCCCACACAATAGGAGTTTTGCAAAATTCACCTTATCTGAAGCTATGAATAACGAATATTGGGAATTGTAGAGAAGTAAGTACATGTATATGATAGTGTTGTAGGCCGGCCTCGGTGGCTCAGTTGGATGCGCCGTCCGACTGGAGACCAGGAGGTCGTGGGTTCAACCCCCGCCGAGGTTGGCAACATTCTTTCGTGGAGATTGACCATGAAATATTTTCTACGGTCTTTCTCCCCCTTCCGCTGATTCAAGAAGGGCAGTTGTCAGTTTCTGGCAAAAGAATGTGCACAATACTGGTTAACCGCTTAGAGGACTAAGCCTGCCCAGTATACGTGTGGTTAGGTAAACTGACCGCGCTCGACATGACCCCATTGGGTTGACTGGGCCGTAAAACCTCAACACAAACAAACAATATGATAGTGTTGTATCCCAAATAGCATCACAATAAATAGCGTTATAATGAGGCTATCATGCATTCTTAGACATAGCTGCGGATAAGGCTTTTTTTTTTTTTCAATGGAAATGTTTGATTTTTAATGTATCGACGAGGCGGTTCTAACGAATACCACAATCTATGTTTTGAGCAGAAATATGAAAAAAATATCATGTTTTATCTGAAAATTATCATTTTGGTGGTAAAATTTTCAGTGTATTTGAATAGGTTTGTTTTCGTAATGTTTCTCCATGAAAACATGTTGTGGGTACTCATTAGAAGTGCCTCACTGAGGTGCTTCTTTTGAGTATCCACATCATATGTTTTCATGGAGAAATAAGAAAAGTATTATAAGGATACCCGCTGGTATCTGGAGCTATGTAAGAGCCTTGCTGAACAAATGTTTCTGATGAAGCAAGTTGTTGTTACTGTTTCTTTTGTTGTTACACATTACGGCAGAGTTGTCAAAAGAATTGTTTAGTTAGTTGTTGTTATTAACACATTTAGGCATAAAGAGTTTAAATATACTGATATTTGTTATCTAAAAAGAAAAAACAAGTACCTTTTGTATGGCAATAGTGCGGACATTTATTTGTCATAGACACTTGACCCATTGTAGCCTGGAAACCCTGAAAAAGGGTTCTTGGCAAACAATGCAGATCTGATCAGAGGCTGCAGAACACGGTCTACACCGTTTGATTAAACTACAGGAATTTCTGTCAAACATAGTAGTAATATAACTAATGAGATGCGCTGCTATTGGAAATTAACCAGTCCAAAGAGTTGTGGTAGAAGCATCCACACAATGTAAATGGTTCTTTAAGGTGATAACAGCTGGCAATGGAGACAAATTTTATGACTTCCTGTTTCCTGCAAAGGAAAGCCCTTCTGAAAATGTGTCTTCTCTAAAAGAAAAGAATTGGCTTCTTTGTCCTTTTAAAGGAGACCTGTTTTCAGAAGAATGACAAAACAATTTTGAAAGAGTTGTGCAGCCCCCTCCCCTACACCCCCTCCACATACACCCATAAAGAGTATCGATTTACTTTAAAAAATGCTCAGAAGAAACTGGTATAAAGCTTCGGGAAAAGCTTTTTTACCGATGTGAATGGCAGATACATTATTATTGTATCAATAAGAAAGTAAAAAATTCTGAAAAAAAAAAATGCAAAGGGTGGAAACTTTGCATTAGATTGGGTAAGAGAGATTACCCAGTAATAGCACCCATTCTGAAAATTGGCTAAGAAATTTTATGATCCAAAATAACTTCAGTATAGGAATTTTTTATTTAGGCAGAGACAAAATGGTGATTAAAATTAAATCTATAAATACTGGAACAAAATACAAACAAAAGAAAATATTAAATCTGTCAAAACCAGATTATAACCAGATAAATGTTTACTGACCTTAACATCACAAGAGGAATATAGAAATTCTAATATCCAAAATTAGTCTGGAGACCCACAAAAGGGTAATTGGCAAACAGTGCAGACCCAGATCAGATGCTGCAGAATGTGGCATCTGATTAAGGTCTCCACTGTTTGCAAATGGTTCATCCTTTTCCTTTAGGATAGCCTGACATACCGAAATTTGAAATTGGACTCTTCCAATATATAGTGTGTGGGAGTTTATTCAGTCTGAAATGGGTTATCGGCATAGTCAGTGAGCATACATCAAATTTACATGAACCAGTTTCTGGGCAAATTCAGCAGATGACAAATTGATCATATTTTTCCTTATTTTTTCAAAGAAAATAGACTTTTACATTTTGTGCAAATAGTCTCCAGGAGACAATTTGCATGAAATGTCATAGCCTATTTTCTAGGAAAAATAAGAAAAATATTTTAGATTGTTATCTGCTGAATTTTTTTTACCCAGAGTGATAAGTATTAAGGTGTACAAAATGAATGCTCTTCAAAAAAATGATAATTTGTTCATTCAAAATGATTATAATTTATTTGTATTGTTATGAATATGTTTATTTACAGAATCACTGTTAATAATTGTTATTAATTTATGTATTTAGTCCCTTTATAAAGGCAGTGTATTTGATATATGTATATCGAGGGTTGAGCACAAGACTATAGTAACTCAAACATATTTTTGAAACCCTTGTTTAGGGGCAACTTGGACCCCTTTGTAAACAATGCAAATTTAGGTGCCATTGCTCATACGAGCAATGGCACCTAAATTTGCATTGTTTACAGAAAGTAATGTTGTAATCTTCATAACGCCTTCATGGTGAGGAGATTAGGTTTGGGGAAAAACAACCATCTGACTTACACCAGTCTTGCGCTCAACCCTCGATATATACACGTGCCAGTGGTGATTTAATTAAAAAGCATATCTCCTTACTTCGTTTTATTGTCGCACTTGCTTAAGCAAGCAGGTGGGATATAGGCATCTGGTTTTCCATCCATCTATGTCCATCCGTTAGTCTTGACATCAAAATTCGCAGCCACCCTGGTATTCAAGTCCATTTCTAAATAACTATTACACCATCAATCATCTTACTTGGCAAACACTTCATCTCTAACAAGGACTCAAGCCCTTTGGAAGTAATCTCTGACCTTGACCTATTTTTTTGCAGTCTAATGACTTTGCCACTATGTCAGTCCTAGGATTTAGCTCCATTTCTAATTAAATGTACACACCTACAATCATCTAACATAGCGTGTGCTTTCTCCCTTACATTGGCTCAAACACTACAGCGTCATTTTATTACTCTGAACTATATTATGTAGTCAAATGACTTCATTATTGTTAGTTGTACCTTGCATTTAGCTGCATTTCCTATTAACTGAATGACCTTAATTCATCGGACTTGACATATGCTGTCTCCCTAACAAGAACTCAAGCGTTGGGGTATTGTACAGTCTAATGACTTTTTTTTTTTTTTTTTTTTTTTTTGCATTGGCTCTAGCATTTTGCACCATTTCTATTTACCTATAGGACATACGGTCATCAAAACTGGCATACACTTCCCGCCTAACTCTCAAACACTATCATATCATTTTGTGACCATGATTTACATATCATGGTAAAACGACTTTTGTCATTTTTTACAAGGCCTCGGTGGCTCAGTTGGATGCGCCGTCTGACTGGAGACCAGGAGGTCGCGGGTTCAACCCCCGCCAAGGTCGGCGACATTCTTTCATGGAGATTGATCATGAAATATTTTCTACGGTCATTCTCTCCCTTCCGCTGATTCAAGAAGGGCAGTTGTCAGTTTCTGGCGAAAGAATGTGCACAATACTGGTTAACCACTTAGAGGACTAAGCCTGCCCAGTAAACGTGTGCTTAGGTAAACTGACCGGGCTTGACATGACCCCATTGGGTTGACTGGGCTGTAAAACCTCAACACAAACAAACAAACATGACTATAACTCATTTGGGCAGTGCCATGCAAAGGGGGCAACTTTGACCCCTTTGTAAACAATGGAAATTTAGGTGCCATTGCTCATACGAGCAATGGCACCTAAATTTCCATTGTTTACAGAAAGAAATGTTGTAATCTTCATAATGCCTACATGGTGAGGAGATTAAAGTATTGGGTAAAACAACCATCTGACTTGCTTCAGTCTTGTGATCAATCCTCAATATGCAGGCAAGGAAGGTCCAGAACAGCCTGCGCATCCAGACAATCTGATCAGGGCATGAGCTGTTCTCTTACAGAATCATTGGAAACTACAGAATGTACGAATGGAGAGTGCATACCCAGCTGAGACTATGCACATGTGCAGGTTGATGCGAGTCTGCACACTTTGCACATGTTCAAAGGCACTTTTTCCCTTGACTTGGCCCATTTATAATACTGGCGGGCACTGGCAGGTGCGACACAGCCTTTCTTGGAATTCTTGTATTCACAAGTAGCTAAAGAAGATCTACTTCATTGTAAATGAGTAGCACTAGATTGCTTGGGCATGACTGTTGGAATATTTTCCTGCTTTTATATTTTTACAGGTGAAAATTTGATTAACTGGGAACTTTTTTTTTCATCACATTTTATTATTAACCCTTAAAGTGCCAAGCAAAATTGTAGCAGACAACATTCAAATCTTGTTTTACATATATATATATAGTCGACCTTCGTTATCTTGAAGTCCAAGGGACTCGCTGAAATATTTCGAGATATCCGTACCTCGACATATCAGATTTGTGGAATTTAGGAAAAAATAAATCGAATGATCACATTTAAGAAATTAATATGTAATTGACTCCTGAAGTTAGAGAAATTTTGAAAATATTGTGGAAAAGAGAAGAAATTGCTCCTTAGGAGCAATTTCTCCTCTTTTTCATATTTTGTTACCTGTTGTTAGGTTTTCATGTTTTAACAGGGACCAGATTTTCACTTCCAGCGGTTATTCGAGATAAGCGATGTCGAGATAACGAGAGTAGACAGTATATAGTTTTAGAAAACGTAAGGCTTGATATTTCATGTGAACCATCTGCTGGCTAGGCAGACAATTCACATATGTTGAGTCTTATTTTTTCATTTCTCTCTCTAAAATACGCAATTGTGATTGGTGCTTTATAGCTGAGTATGAAGGGCAAAAATATCAGGACCTTTTGAAGTTTTTTTTTTTTTTTTTTTTTCCAGAAAACAGGCTTTGACATTACATGCAAATTGTCTCCTAAGGAGACAATTTGCATCAAATGTCAGAGCCTGTTTTCTGGGAAAAATAAGAAAAACATCAATTTATCGTCAGATGTATTTGCTCAGAAAGTGGTAAAGATTAAGGGTTACTAAATGCTTGAGGGTTTGTGTTGTTTATTGTATCTTACATAGGATGAAATAAACCAAAATATATTTTCAAGGTGTATGTGGATATCATAGGTCCAGGTCAGCCTGTGCATCTCAGCAGTCCGCTCTAGACATTCACTGCCTCCAATTGGATACTAGGAATGTAGGAATGGACAGTGATGAACCTGACGAGACTACACGGGTGCACAGGATACCTGAATACCACCATTTTACACATGGGTCGTCTCAACGAAAAAGTGCCTTCAAATGTGCGAAATGTGCAGATTCAGATCATCCTGTACATGTGCAAAATATCATCTTGGCCTTTGCTTTCCATTCATATACCATATTTACCCTAAATATTCGGAAAATAAAACTTCCTGGCTCTTGTCATGTTTGATATAGTGCTAATTTTTATCAAGAAATCCCATTTGTATATACAAGTGTAGGTCAGACGGAAGAATACCATTAGTCATTGTATACTCAAAATGTACTTCTGCATTGGCCATGGTCAGGTCAGATGATACCAATTAACGCCTGGTGAAATGCTTAACCTTAAAAATGCTAATCACAACTGCAGCACACAACATTCTGATGTTTTTGTTGTGCCTCCTTTTAGCATGGCGCGATATAGGGATCAGGTTTTCCATCTGTCCATCCATTTGTCCGTTCATCTGTTAACGTTTGCATCAATGCAAACTTCATCCCTAATGTTTATGTTCATTTCCCAGGAACTATAAAGGCTACGGTGATGATAGTTGGTATAAGCTTGCACTTTGGGATGACAACACAGACGGAAGTATCAGCATTTGACCTAGACCTATATTTCGCAGTTCACTGACTATAAATTTGTGTGGTGTGACATAGCCGTCAGCAAAATTCTTGTTTTGTTTGTTGGTTTTTTTGTTCTTTTTTCTTCAGAGAAAATAAGGTTTGGCATTTCTTGTGAAAAGTTAGATTTGGCATTTTATGTGAATCATGTAAATGCCAAGTTTATGTTTTTCTAAAAAATAATAATGTCATCTACAATTTTGCCTAGTGCTTTAAGGATTGATGTACGCCATTATCACAACCAGGCTAGAGAAACCAATTCTGTATCTGCTCTGTTCACATAGAATAATATTTTCATTCATTGCAGCACTGATATTATTTTGACCATACATGTAGCTTTAAAAAGTACATTTTGGATCATTGTAGTTCATTCATCCTTGGCATACATGTAGCTTTAATGCTTCGTTAGAGTTTTTCTGAATACTTGAAGAAAAAATTCTGCATTTTCAGGGAGTTGACTACCAGATTTTCTGTTAAATAATATTAATGATCAGTGTTTACTTCTGTTGAAAGTCTTGCAGTTTCTTATGCATCATTTTCTACATGTTTAAAAAATAAACAACAATAAGTTTTGAAATTCAGATGGTTTGATTGGTTTGTTTGATTGGGCAAACCATAACACAGTAAATTCGGATGGTTTCATTGGTCTAACCACAATATAGTAAATTCAGATGGTTTGATTGGTTTGTTTGATTGTCAAATCATAACACAGTAAATTCGGATGATTTCATTGGTCTAACCACAACACAGTAAATTTGGATGGTTTGATTGGTTTATTTGATTTGTCAAACCATAGCACAGTAAATTTGGATAGTTTGATTGGTCTAACCACAACACAGTAAATTTGGATGGTTTGATTGGTCAAACCATAGCACAGTAAATTTGGATGGTTTGATTGGTCTAACCACAACAGTAAATTCAGATGGTTTGATTGGTTTATTTGATTGGTCAAACCATAGCATAGTAAATTCGGATGGTTTGATTGGTCTAACCACAACGCATTAAATTCTGATTGGATACAACATGGTTTTTGCTTTGGATCCCAGTAATACTGTTTTAACACTTAAAATGCCAAGAAACCCTGCATCTGAAAATGTCGTCTGCTGAATATTCTTGCAAATTTTTCAAACCTATTTTTGCATAAAGGCAAACAGTGGGGACCCTGATCAGACTGCTCCTAGAGGAGCAGTCTGATTAGGGTCCACATTGTTTGCAAAAATGACTTGTAAAATCACAAGCAGATGACAAAGCAGACGACAATTGTTGTAATTGGCAGTTTAAGGGTTAAAGAGGTTGTGGTGTATTTTTGCATTGTAACTTAGTAGAATCACAAAATTAGTGGACAAGGTATTAGTGTTTTTTTATTTTACCAGAGAAAATATTATCATGCATTTCTTCTTCATCAGATCAAGCCCCGTCTTTCAGAGAAAAATAAATAAGACTCATATTCAGAAAGTTGTATGCTAATATTTAAACACGTTAGCTTTAGAGTTTAAAACAATTGTTTCCATTAGAAATTTGTTATATTTTACTGTATTTACCCAAAGTATTGGGACACCTCAACTCCTCACCATACTTCTCCTAAAATTTGAGAACGGCCTTTTCCACTACTCACTGATGTGCTTGAAGTATTGCTGGACAAGTGGCAAACATTGTAGATCCAGATCAGATGCTGCATTCTGCATCGACTGATCTCGGTCTACACTGTTTGCTCAGGCCTGTCTGTCCCAATACTAAGGGTTATTACTCGTATATACAATCAATTAATAGTGTAAATATATGTGTATGTATGTATGTATATTATGCAACATCAAATGAGTGAAAGTAAAACAGGTGCATGTTGATGTGGGCCATGCCATGCAAAAATGTGTCATACGGCATATGTAGACAACAAAGGTCCAGATCAGCATGCGGAGACCAGTATGTAAATGTTTGTTGTAAATATTGTGGAAGAGATTTATTTTGCTTCTATGTTTGATCTGTATTTATATTAATGCAAGGGGTTTGCATTGTGGTCTATTTCATTATGGTACAAATAAAATAGCAAAACTCATACTTGCTTTCTTTGACATTGTGTCCCTTAAAGATATCAGTCATTACAAAGCGGATAATCACGTGATTCACAATTGATTATCTCATTAATTTTTTGCTGTTTTTTCTCTCTGTTTCGCAGTAAGTATTGCACCATTTTTACACTAAGCGATAGTTTTCAGAGATCACACCTGCTGCACCCTACCCAGAATAATAAGCACTTCTTTCCGCCATGCCAACTGTGGACAAAAATGCTGCGATTTTTTTTTGCAAATCCTGACAGAAATGTGCTGATAGTGCTGGTAGGCATCACACTTCTGGGCCCAGTTGTTTAAAGCTAACGATGTCGTTAGTTAACGATTCGTTAAAATTTACATCGAGTGATACGCAAATATGCTGAATTTTTTTGCTGAAAAAATGTGAGTAAAAGCTACTCACATTTTTTCAGCAAAAAATATCAGAATATTGTGTATTGAATCCACTAAAACAGTTAACTAAATGACTCTTAACGAGGTCATTAAGCTAATGATGCTTTGAACAACTGGGCCCTGACAAACAATGCCAATTTTGAATGTTTATCTCCTAAATGACACATTTTGCAATGGTTTCATAAGTATTGGTATATATTATTAGTAAATAGATGATAGTCTGTACCTGTTTCAGTTCAGTACAATGATTATTAGCAGAGAAATCAAGAGAAAAACAATGATAGGAGTCACACTTTGTGATAAGTGTCACTACAAATATTACAACAGAAAGAAAATGGATAGGAGTCGCACTCCACCACTAATAAATTTCAACTTGTACATTCTAGAGTGTTTTGAAATGAATAATGCACCTTTTTAGTTTTTTTATGCCCCCGCCATTTTCAATGGGGGTGCATATAGTATCACCGCTGTCCGTACGTACGTCCATCCATCCCGTACGTAACACTTTTGGTTTCCGTGCAATACCTTTTGAAAGGATTGGTGTATTGGATTGAAATTTTTATACACAGGTATATAATCATAAAGTGTAGGTCAAGTTCGATTTAGGGTAAAATCCACCAATTATTTTGGGAGTTACGGCCCTTTTCAATTTTTTGAAAAATTTTCAACTTTGAAAAATGGTTTCCGTGCGATATCTTTTGAAAGGATTGGTGTATTGGATTGAAATTTTGTACACAGGTATATAATCATAAAATGTAGGTCAAGTTCAATTTTATTTTGGGAGTTATGGCCCTTTTCAACTTTGAAAAACGGTTTCTGTTCCATAACTTTTGAAAAGATTAGTATATTGGATTCATATTTTTATACACAAGCATATAATTATAAAATATAGGTCAAGTTCGATTTAGGGTAAAAGCCACCAATTATTTTTGGAGTTATGGCCCTTTATCAATGTTGAAAAATAGTTGAAAAATGGTTTCCGTTCGATATCTTTTAAAGGATTGGTGCATTGGGTTGAAATTTTATACACAGGTATATAATCATAAAATGTAGGTCAAGTTCAATTTAGGGTAAACTCCACCAATTATTTTGGGAGTTATGGCCCTTTTTCAACTTTGAAAAAATTTCAACTTTGAAAAACGGTTTCCGTGCGATATCTTTTGAAAGGATTGGGTGTATTGGATTGTAATCTTATACGCAGGTGTATACGAGGGCGTGTCAATAAATAACCAGCCTATCCCATTTCTGATGGACCGAGACGGTCACGATTTTCATGCTTTGTTTCAATATATGATTTATACATGGATACAAAATTACATGCGTATCGAGTCATTCTTTAATAAGATATTGAATGTCAAACATGGCTAGTGCTTCAAAGGCATGCTTTTCATCTAAAGTTGAGTACCATGCTGTCATTTGGTACTTGTATTTAAAAGGTAAAACAGTCAAGGAAATGCACGGTGAGTTAGCCGATGTTTATGGGTCTTCTGCACCAATTATGCTCAGGTTAAATTCTGGGTAGGGGAATTCAAATGCGGTAGAATGTCTTTAGAAGATGAAGCAAGGTCTGGACGCCCACTGGATGCAACCGATGAAGAAATGTGTAGGAAAGTTCGGGATCTGGTATACTCTGATAGGCGAATTCAGGTGGAAGAAATAGCGCAGGCATTAGGCATTTCACATGGTAGTGTTTCAACAATCTTACATGATCGTTTAGGTATGCGCAAGCTAACAGCCCGTTGGGTCCCCAAATCCCTTAGCGATGAGCAAATGGCAACCAGAGCATCAGTATGCAGTGCCTTGTTGAAGCGTTTTAGGTCAAAAGATGAATTTCTTTTGCATCTGGTGACTGTAGATGAGACTTGGGTTCATTATTATGAGCCAGAGAATAAAGCTCAGAGTTGGCAGTGGGTAGGGCCTGGGTCCCCGAGGCCAAAGAAGTTCAAGACGCAACCATCTGCTGGCAAGGTGATGGCCACAGTATTTTGGGATGCAAAAGGCATTATTATGTTGGATGTTTTACCCAAGAGAAGTACAGTAACTGGAGTGTACTATGCAAACTTGTTAGACCAGCTGAGAACAGCCATCCGTGAAAAACGCAGAGGTAAACTCTCTAAAGGTGTTTTGTTGCAACAGGACAACGTGAGAGTCCACACTTGCAAAGTTGCAATGGATGCTGTAGAGCGAAATGGGTTTGAATTAATACTCCCACAGACTTATAATGGGAAAAAAACTTAAAAGATCTTCTCTGAATCCATCAGGTCCACAGATTATGTATTTAGTATGTGGCAATGTTTAGTGGTCCCCTTCATAAGTCCTCTCAATCAAGCCCCTGGGGTTTAAACTGGTTTTACTTATGGCCCTTTGATTTCAGCATTTTAATCTTGTAAGCAAAATATCTCAAAAACTGTTTAAGCCATTGCCTTGAAACTTGACGGGCCAATAGGGAATGATGAGTAAATGACCTGATTAACTTACAGCAGTTAGCCCATGGGCCTCTTGTTTTGTTTTTGAAATTGATTATGTGTCCGCTCTGTAACTCTAATACCCTTTGTAATATTTTGATGGTATTTGATAGAAATGTAGAACAGGATGAGATGACGTTACATACAAGAATGACAACTCTGCCTTTCTTACTTTTGACATTATCTCCCTTTGTTATATTTGATAATGATTATGCATTGATTTTGTATCAGCTCTGTAAGACGATACTCTTTGGAATATTTTATGATAATTGGTAGAAATATAGAACAGGACAAGACGACGTGTCACATACAAGAATGGCAACTTTGGCTTTCTTACTTGGAGTTATATCCCCTTGTGTTTGAATTTGATTTCATTTCCACTCTGTAACATGAATAACCTTTGCAACATTTTGATGATACTTGGTAGAAATGTTGGACAGGATGAAATGAAATGTTGCGTACAAGAATGCATACATGCCATACCTCACACTGTGAGATAAAATCTCACAGAATTTGGCCCATATGGAAGGCAGTTCCCATAAAAAATTCTAATCTCACAGAATTTTCAGACCATTTTACAACAGATTTTATGAAGAAATAAACATAAATCACGCACTGTTGTGGTTTTTACAAGCTTCTTACATGAGAAAAAAGACTTTAGACTATATTTGGGGAGCTCCAAAGGGATGTTTAAGAAAATCTCACAGAATTTTGTCAAATCTCCCTTAAAATTTTGCCTTATCTCACAGATTTTAGTCCACAGCTTATGGCATGTATGAGAATGACAACTCTGACTTTTTTACTTTTGCGGTTATGTCCCCTTCTTGTGTTTGACTTTGATTTTGTGTCCGCTCTGTAACTCGAATGCCCTTCACAAAATTTTGATGATACTTGATAAAAATATAGAACAGGACGAGACAACGTTTCACCTACCAGAATGACAACTCTAGCGGGGTTGTCAGGGGACATTTGTTTTTTATGTCTCCCCCCTTTAGGGTAGGGAGACATGTTGTTTTTCCCTTAGTCTTATGTCTGTCTGTCTGTCACAAAATCGTGTCCGCTCTATAACTTGAAAACCGTTCAAGCAATCTTCACAAAACTTCATATAAATATGTCAGCATTAGATGATGTGCAGAGCGCAAGAACCATAACTCTTGCATTTATTCTTTTTGACTTATTTCTCTTGGAACTTTGTCTGTCTGTCACAAAATCGTGTCCACTCTATAACTTGAATGCCCTTTACAATATTTTGATGATACTTGATAAAAATGTAGAACAGGACGAGACAACATTTCACCTATCAGAATGACAACGCTAGCAGGGTTGTCGGGGGACATTTGTTTTTTATGTCTCCCCCTTTAGGGTAGGGAGACATGTTATTTTTCCCTCAGGCTTATGTCTGTCTGTCACAAAATTGTGTCCGCTCTATAACTGAAAACCGTTCAAGCAATCTTCATGAAACTTCATATAAACATGTCAACATTAGATGATGTGCAGAGTGCAAGAACCATAACTCTTGCATTTATTCTTTTTGACTTATTTCTCTTGGAACTTTGTCTGTCTGTCACAAAATCTTGTCTGCTCTATAACTTGAAAACCAATCAAGCTGTCTTCACGAAACTTCATATAAATATCAGTCAACATTAGACAACGTGCAGAGCACAAGAACCATAACTCTTGCATTCATACTTTTTTGAGTTATTTCCCTTGGAACTTTGTCTGCCACGAAATTGTGTCTGCTCTATAACTTGAAAACCGTTCAAGCTAAACTTCATATAAATATCGATCAACATTAGACAACATGCAGATTGCAAGAACCATAACCCTTGCATTTATACTTTTTGAGTTATTTCCCTTGGAACTTTGTCATAAAATCATTTCAGTTGTTTAACTTGAAAACCGTTCAAGCTATCTTCATGAAACTTCATATGAATATCAATAAACATTGGACGACGTGCAGAGTTGAAGAACCATAATTCTTGCTTTATACTTTTTTTGAGTAATTTCCATTGGAACTTTGTCACAAAATCGTGTCCGCTCTATTACTTGAAAACTGTTAAGCTATCTTAGAGAAACTTTATATAAATATCAATCATTTTGATTGATATTTATTTGACGACATGTAGAGTGCAAGAACCATAACTCTTGCATTTATACTTTTTGAGTTATTTCCCTTGGAATATTGTCACAAACTTGAAAACTATTGAAGCTATCTTCACAAAGCTTCATAAAAATATCAATCAGCATTAAGCGACATGCAGAGTGCAAGAACCATAATCCTTGCATTAATATACTTTTTGAGTTATTTCCATAGAACTTTGTCTGTCTGTCTGTCACAAAATTGTGTCCGCTCTATAACTTGAAAACCGTTCAAGCTATCTTCACGAAACTTCATATAAATATCAG
This sequence comes from Anodontia alba, assembly GCA_964016985.1. NCBI lineage: Eukaryota > Metazoa > Mollusca > Bivalvia > Lucinida > Lucinidae > Anodontia > Anodontia alba. The sequence goes on along the minus strand of OZ024832.1, from coordinate 21,954,704 downwards.
TCAACATTAGACAAGTTGCAGAGCACAAGAACCATAACTGTTGCGTTTTTTACTTTTTGAGTTATTTCCTTTGGAACTTTGTCACAAATTTCTGTCCACTTTATAACTTGAAAACCCCCTTTAAGCTATCTTCATGAAACTTCATATAAATATCGTCAATATTAGACAAGTTGCAGAGCGCAAGAACCATAACGCTTCTATTTTTACTATAACTTGAAAACCGTTCGAGCTATCGTCACAAAACTCCATATAAATATCAGTCAACATTAGGTGAGGTGCAGAGTGCAAGAATCATAACACTTGCATTTATACTTTTTGAATTATTTCCCATGGAACTTTGTCTGTCTGACCGTCTGTCACAAAATTGTATCTGCTCTATAACTTGAAAACTGTTCAAGCTATCTTCACTAAACTTCATATAAATATAAATCAACATTAGACGACATGTAGAGTGCAATAACGATAACCATTGCATTATACTTTTTGAGTTATTTCCTTGATACTTTGTCTGTCTGTGACAAAATCATGTCCGCTCTTTAACTTATAAACTGGTCAAGCTATCTTCACGAAACTTCATATAAATATCAGTCAAGATTAGACGACATGCAGAGTGCAAGAATTATAACTCTTGCATTTATACTTTTTGAGTTATTTCCCTCAGAACTTGGTCTGTCTGTCAAAAAATTCTGTCCAGTCTTTAACTTGAAAACCGTTCAAGCTATCTTCACAAAACTTCATATAAATATCAATCAACATTAGAGAACTCACCTCTGCCGAAAAAGAGAGCTGTCAAGGCAAAGACGTTGAACAGGAGGACTTCATCAAGCTTCCAAGGAATCTAAGGCATGACGACCGACGACAATGACGGAGAAGGAGACGTCACCACCTATTATACATACAGTGCAGCCAGAACCAACTACTACAATCCAATATCAGCAGTTTCAAGACACAGTAACTATAATGGCGTCACCGACTATTAGTTTACAGATACAGTTGCCTTCTCCACCTCCAAGGAAGATGCAGAGGACTTGCTCGCCGACAACAGATGTTGATCAGGAAGAGATGACCGAGGCTGGCGATGCTATAAAGTCATATCCGCTACACGAAATGTACGATCTGGATGACGTAGTAACTAATAGAATTTGTACTTTTGACGCAGTTATAGTCAAGGCTTACTGACAACAGTGACCAGACGAAACTATCAACTTAGACTTACCAGTCTTTTTCGTCTGTAACTTAGAAGATAACGAATGGGTTATGGTTAAAGGACCCATCTCAAAGTCATATAATGAGGAGATATACAGCCATGTTGAGAGGCAAGTAGAAGAAGCCGACCCATGCGTCAACCAAATGTACTGGTACAATCAACTTGACCAAACTTGTAAGGACCCTGAGGGTATTAGTGGAGGGGATCCACTCAAGAGATCCCATTGTCCAGATTAGTAGAAGCGGATATGTGAGAAGACATCCGTATGGTGGCATGACTGAGCAAGTATGATATTACATTGTGCATTGGTAATTCACACGTATTGAAGCTCTTTTTCTTTTGACCGAACATTCTAAATTATGTAACTTAGACCTTGACCTTTATGCATATCGTCCAATCAGGCGAGGTAGTACACACATGAATTATGCGTGCACACCGTTTTAAGCCAAGGTCAGGGTAAAACTAATCCAGAGTTCCCTGGCACTGCCTCTATGTGCCTATGGTGCCTGGTAGCGTTAAAAATCTGATTGATTGATTGATGACAATGTGCAAGAACCATAACTCTTGCATTTATACTTTTTGAGTTCTTTCCCTTTGGAACTTTGGCACAAAATTGTGTCCGCTCTATAACTTGAAAGCCGTTCAAGCTATCTTCACAAAACTTCATATAAATATCAATCAATATTAGACGACATGCAGAGCGCAAAAACCATAACTCTTGCATTTATTCTTTTTGAGTTACCTTGGAACTTTGTCTGTCTGTCACAAAATCGTTTCCGCTCTATAACTTGAAAACCGTTTAAGCTATCGTCATGAAACTTATATAAATTCAATCAACATTAGACAATGTGCAGAGTACAATAACCATAACTCTTGCATTTTACTTTTTGAGTTATTTACCATGTCCACTCTATAACTTGAAAACCGTTCAAGCTATCTTCACAAAAAATCACATAAATATCAGTCAACATTAGATGAGTGCAGAGAAAAGAAACATAACTTTTGCAGTTGTACTTTTTGAGTTATTTTGGGTTGGAACTTTGTCTGTCTGTCTTGTTTGTTTGTGTTGAGGTTTTATGGCTCAGTCAACCCATTGGGGTCATGTCGAGCGCGGTCAGTTTACCTAACCACACTTTTACTGGGCAGGCTTAGTCCTCTAAGCGGTTAACCAGTATTGTGCACATTCTTTCGCCAGAAGCTGACCTCCCCTTCTTGAATCAGCGGAAGGGAGAGAATGACGGTAGAAAATATTTCACGATCAATCTTCATGAAAGAATGTTGCCAACCTCGGCAGGGGTTGAACCTGCGACCTCCTGGTCTCCAGGCGGATGGCGCATCCAACTGAGCCACCGAGGCTGGCTTTTGTCTGTCTGTCACAAAACTGTGTCTGCTGTATAACTTGAAAACCATTCAAGCTATTTTCACTTAACTTCATATAAAAGACATGCAGAGTGCAAGAACCATAACTCTTGCATTTATACTTTTTATTTCCCTTGGAACTTTGTCACAAAATCGTTTCTGCTCTCAAACTTAAAAAACTATTCAAGCTATCTTCATGAAACTTCATATAAATATCAATCCAGTTGATGTGCAGAGCGCAAGAACCATAACTCTTGCATTTATACTTTTTAGTTATTCCTCTTGGAACTTTGTCACAAAATTGTGTCCACTCTATAACTTGAAAACCCTTCAAGCTATCTTCACAAAACTTCATATAAATATCAATCAATATTTGATGAGTTGCAGAGTGCAAGAACCATAACTCTTGCATTTATACTTTTTTAGTTATTCCTCTTGGAACTTTTCTGTCACAAAATGTGTCCGCTCTATAACTTGAAAACCATTCAAGCTATCTTTACGAAACTTCATATAAATATCAATCAATATTAGATGGCATGCAGAGTGCAAGAACCATAACTCTTGCAGTTATACTTTTTGAATTATTTCCCTTGGAACTTTGTCCATCACAAAAAATGTGTCTGCACTATAACTTGAAAATCATTCAAGATAACTTCAAGAAACTTTTTATGAATATCAATCAACATTAGACAACTTGCAAAGTGCAAGAACCATAACTCCTGCATTGATACATTTTGAGTTATTTTCCTTGGAATCTCATCAGTTAATATAAATGTTCGCTGAATGTACAATACAATATGACACCAAAAAGAGGGGAGACATCTGTGTTTTTGTAGAAAAACAAATTCTAGTTTGTTTTTGTTTTTTTTTTTTGAAAAAAACCCTTTTCTAATCTCTCTTGTATAGTACCTAGGTACGGGCAATAAAATCATTAGTGAGTGGTACCACTTTTGGTCTCATTATAGCCCTGCTTTGAAAAAATGGGGCTATACTGGATTTGCCTTGTCCTCCCGCCATTTCTTCCTGTCCGGCTTTGAAAAAGTGGGGCTAAACTGGATTCCATCATTCCTTCCTTCCGTCCATCCTCATCAGATAAATTTTTGTCGCACTTTCTCAAGAACTGTAAGGATTACAAAATTGGAACTCGGTACACACATGGGCTGATGTATCATGTATACCAGAATCGGTGTCAAGGGCCTATACTAGAGTTACTTCCCTTTGATAGTTTTTACAATTTGCCATGAATGAAAATGTTTTGTACCAATTTTCTGAAGAACTGCAAGGGTTACAAAATTGAAACCTGGTACACACCTGGACAGTGGCTGATGTACTGTGTATACTAGAATCAGGAGCCCATAACTCTTGGAGTGAAATCCCTTGATAGTATTTTACAATTTGCCATAAATGAAACATTTTCATTACAGATTTCTCAGGTACTTTGAAAGCAATAAAGCTGAAACTTGGTACACACATGGACAGTGGGCTGTTGTATCCTGTATACCAGAATCAAGGGCTTGGCGTTACATCCCTTGATAGGTGTTACAATTTGCCATTAGGTTTTACAATTTGCCATTACTGAAAATTTTTTGTTGCATTTTTCTCAAGAACTGTAAGGGTAACAACATTGAAACCTGGTACACACATGGACTGTGGCTTGATGTATTGTGTATTCAAGAATCAGGGCCATATAACTGCCTTGATAGGTTTTACGTTGCCATGTTACCATGACCTACAGTGATGTTATCTGGTAAGCATGAATTAAAAATATTTCAACACTATGGGTATCTCTGATAGCGCTGCCATTGGCCTATAGTCAGATCCTCTGACAGTTCTAGTTTTAGCTTCATGTCTTCGTTTAACCTATCAATTTAAAATAAAAATTGACCTATATCTTTGAAGTAGTGAAGTGTCTATGGGCTGAGTTGTTAGCTCTCTCGACTTTGGATCACAATTTAAGGTCCCAGTTCAAAACCCACTGGAGGAGAAATTCAACTCATGACGGCACTGCACTTCATTGCACAGTCCCTTTCATTATCTCTCTTTCATCTTGATAGGAGAAATATCTGCATAGCCAAGTGGTTAGAGCTCCCAGTCATGAGGACTGGGCTTTGATTCCTGCTGGAGGCAGGATAAAGCTCATTACTATATGGCTCTTCATTGAACAGAGCCTTGTTATCACCCTTCCCTCATCTCGATATGATTTAACCCTTAAAGCGCCAAGAAAAACTTGCATCTGAAAATGTCGTCTGTTTATGTCGTCTGCTAAATATTCTTGCAGACTTTTCCAACCTATGTTTGCATACAGACAAACAGTGTGGACCCTGATCAGACTGCTCCTAAAGGAGCAGTCTGATCTGGGTCCACACTGTTTGCAGAAGTGACTTTTAAAGTAACCAGCAGAAGACAAAGCAGACGACAATAGTTGTGATTGGCGCTTTAAGGGTTAAATTATTTAAGTGACAAAACTCAAAATCACATCATCTTGATAGGACTTAAATAATGTTGAAAGGTACATAAAACACCAAGTTATCATTATAACTTGCATCTGTGCATTAGCATATGATGCGTAACACACGAAAACGACCCTTATACAGTTTGCGAACAATGCATATGCGCAGGCTAATCAGGACCTTCAATCAGTGGATAGTGTTGTATGTCGATGAACAGAGAATATCAAGATCAGACTGCACGAATATGCATGCTAATCTGGACCTTTGCTGTATGCATTTGGCATAAGGGTCTTTTTCCCATGTTGCATATCATATACTAAATACCCTAGATAGTTACATAATTACCCTAGATAGTTGGACACCATAACTCATAGAAGCGTCTGGGTGGCCGAGTCCTTAAAGCTCTTGGTGGGAATAGGAATTCAACGTGACTGTATGGCACTTCATTGCACAGAGCCTTTCATTATCATCCTTCCATTGTCATAAAATACTTTCAATAGTCATTCTCCCCCTTCTGCTGACTCAAACAATTCCTGTTGCCTGAACCTGCGCTTGTCAATCAAATAAAAACAAAATAAGACTATGACCTTAAAATCAAGATCATAGTGGGGAGTTGGGGATTAGACATGGTACTGGATATAATTTTGGATGAAGAACATCTTCCATAGCTAGCTGTATACCAAATATAAACTAAATGAATAATATGATTTGAAAACTAGCTGAGTCAATACAAGGTCTTAAGAACTTTGAGGTAAAACTTTAACATAAAATTTCGAGAGGTCCATGATCTTGACCTCTAGGTTGCTGATAGTGCTGAATAAAATTTTGGACCAATATCTATAATCATGCCAAATTTTAAGTAGATCCATGCAAGGATTTAGAAATTAAGAGGTCTTAAAAACTTTGATGCAAAACTTTAACATAATTTTCTAAGTTTGTGACCTTGACCTCTAGGTCATAAGCAGGGTTTGGGATAGTGCTGAATAAAATTTTAGATCAATATCTATAATCATGCCAAAATAAAGTAAATCTATGCAAGGATTTAGACATTAAGAGATCTCAAAAAGTTTGGCGCAAAACTTAACATAAATTTCTAAGTACATGACCTTGACCTCTAGGTCATAAACAGTGGTGGGGATAGTGCCTAATAAAAGTTTGGACCAGAGTCTATAATCATGCCAAATATAAAGTAAATCCATGCAAGGGTTTAGAAATTAAGAAATCTACTTTGATGTAAATCTTTAACATAAATTTTTAAGTTGTGATCTTGACCTCAAGGTCATAAGCAGGGGTGGGGATAGTGGCAAATAAAATTTTGGACCAGAATCTGTAATCATGCCAAATAGAAAGCAAATCCATTCAAGGATTTAGAAATTAAGAATTCTAAAAAACTTTGCAAAACTTTAAACATAAAATCCAAGTCCATGACTTTAAACATTTTAGTTAATGCTGCCAACGACAATGCCAGGGATAGTGCCACAGTTCTTCCTGTACTTTCGTACAGGGCAGCTAAAAAGACAGTTGTCAGTTCCTGGCAAAAGTATGTCAAAAATGTACTTAACCACTGCCTAGAAGCCCAAGCCTGACCAAGAAAAAGTGTGTGTAGGTTAACTGACTGGCTTTAAATGACCTTAACAGTGTTGACAGCCAAAAAAAAAAAAAAAACAACTCCAAAATCAAACTAAATTTGTAGTTCAAATAAGTTAAGCAATGTATATGAGCCAAAGGCTGTAAAACTGTACCTTGCAGGTATATGTGGAGAGCATAGGTTGTGGATGTGTAGGCTGACCTGGGCTTTTAACCCATTGTAGACTGAATAAGCTCCCCCACACTATATATTGGAATAGTTGAATTTCGATTTTAAGTATGCCTGGCTATGTGATTTAAGTATTCCTAGAAAAAAAAATGGCTAAACTATCTGCAAACAGTGGAGACCCTGATCAGATGCCACATTCTGTGCTAATTACCCTTTTGGGGATTTCCTCCACTAAGATGGGTTAATGTTTGCGCACGCCCCAAAGACTAATTTTCATAGTGTTGGTTCACACATAGTTGCTAATAGGATTTTTGGGAAAGGGGCCATCCCTCCCTACCCCCTTGGATTCTTCAAATGGGGCAATGTTTGCAGCAAAGGTGTCGATGAGCAGTTCCATCAGGAATTGAACAATTCAATTTAAAGTCAATGTATTTCTTACAGGAGTGGAAAATCAGACATCCAGTACCAGACTGTTAGCCAGCAAGTCTAGTGGTCCAGTACTGGATCCCCAGCCATGCCTGCTAGGACAGGTTAGAGAGGTCCGGTAATAGATTATTTATACGCCATCATTCCTCAGGGGTTCATCGAAAACCTCAACTTTCTTCTGCCACACTCCTTTTTCTTGGTGAGCTCAGAATTCAGCCTATGACTGTACGGCAAGTCATTGCACAGAACCTTTGATTATCACCCTTTTATTGTCTCAATATGACTTGAATAATGTTCGAGATGTAAAACACCAAAATGTGATCATTGTCTGTCTGTCAGGTGTTCGTCTAAAACTTCAAATTTCTTCCATCATACTCCTCTTGGCAAGTGCAGCTAAACATGATCCTCATGAGAGGGTGATGCCGGATGTATAGTTGATAGTTCATCTGTATTTACGTTCGTTGTCACGTCTAAGAGATACATGTATATCTCCTAAATCCTTGAATAGATTTGAGCCACGTCGCGAGAAAATAAAAGAAAACAAAACAAAAAAAAAACTTGTCAGCCTTTCCTTTGAATCAATCTTTCAGTGCGCATTGCCCGGCCCCTTAGCGAGGCCACATGTCTAGTTCTTTGGCTGTAGTTTTCCCTTTTCCTACCATTTATGTGATCAAACAGATCTGGTGAGACTGCATGGACGCAAAGGCCTGCTGAACCTTTGCTGTTTGATATAACGGCTCTTTTTCCATGATGAGGCTCATTTAGCTTCATACTTGCACATACTGATCCAAATAATTTATAGATGCAAGCCACCCACCGCCCCACCCCCACTCCACACACACTTAGTGAGCCTCAAAGGTCAAAGTCATGGACTTATAAATTTGGGTTAGATCAAGTTCTGAGGCCATGTGTTTGGTGATGGTGCTGGCCGAGGGTATACATGACACCCTAATCACTTGCTCTAGATCTGTATCAGCAACTTCATCCCACCCATCCGAACATTTGCTCTCCACTGATACGTTCTAGAGTGTCCAATGATTCTGTTAGCAAAAAGTGAAGGCCTTGATCAGAATGTACATTTCCGCAATCTGATTTGAGCCTTCGCTGTCCGCACATGACCCGAAGGCACATTTTCGCTTGGTGAGGCTCATAAAAACTCTTCTACTGCAAGGATATACTGGAAGGCTGACCAGCAGAGATACTGAATAAAACTACCAAGATTAACAAGGTGTATAGCTTATTTATATATTGCAAACAACTTAAGAAAACATAAAAATTATACAAAGATGCAAAAACACAAAATTAACAAATCCGGTAGTCTGCAATATACACCAGGAAAACAGTTAAGCATCCCAACCAAATTTCACCGCCATTTTGAAAGTCACCTCTCTCTTTGAAACAGGTTAAAACAGAGATAGATAAAATACCATTTACCATACCAGTAAACATTTGGCGTAATAAAAAACAAGAAGATGGAAATGTACATATCCTATATATCAATACTGCGCAACAATCATAGTCACTTGAAAAGCCAAAATTTGAACGCTCTGACAAAAATTTACCTAGTTTTCGTAAAAAAGGTATTACATTATAAAAATGTAATTTACTGACTTTAGATAACATTAACAAGTCAATACCTTCAGTACCATGATAGCCGCTGAGTGCCCGGAAGACAACTTCCATCATATGCCTCATCCTCCAGTCAAGCGTCAGACTTCCTGAGGAAGCAATTGAAGCTAACTTTATTCTATTGACAGGGTCATGAATGACAAGTCAGGACTCTCTTATGGAACACCAGTCAAGCTAATACATTTTTTGTACCAATAATGATATTTGATATGCATATATATCTAACTTAGATCATTTTTATCCTCGACCTATAGGTTCAGGGGATATAACGATCAGCATGGCATACGTCTGTCCGTAGACGCATCCTTGTGCACTCCATAATTTTGATGCATAAGAGACAACTCTCACTTTCTTCCTTATGTACTTACCTCCTGAAGCCGAAATCTTGTGCAGGCCATTACTCCCATACCTGTCTTGCTCTGTTCTTTTTCTAGGTATCTCCCCTGAATGAATTTTTAAGCCAAATTCTCGTGCACTCCATAACTTCTTAATGATTTGAAATATTTTGATATTTGGTAGCGGCATAGATAAGGACCAGAAGGGGTGTCGCATGCAAGGGACAACTCTCACTTTCTTCATTATGTACTTATCTCCCCTGAAACCGAAATCTTGGGCAGGCCATAACTCCCATATCATGTCATATAGTAACCCATGCTTTATCTCCCCTGAATGAATTTCTTAGCCAAATCCTTGTGCACTTCATAACTTCTTTATGGTTTGAAATAATTTGATAATATTTGGTAGAGGCATAGATCAGGACCAATAGGTGTCTCTTGTACAAGAGAGACAACTCTTTCTTCCTTATGTACTTATCTCGAGACAACTCTTTCTTCCTTATGTACTTATCTCCCCTGAAGCCGAAAGCTTGTGCAGCCCATACTGTGAGATAATTTCATAATATTTAGGTGGGACATATATCAGGTCAAGTAGGAGTGTTGCATGCAAGAAGGACAACTCTTGCTTTGTTCTTTTTTTAGTTATCTCCCCTGAACAAATTTCTTAGCCAAATTCTTGTGCACTTCATTACTTCTTAATATTTTGAAATATTTTGATGTTTGGTAGAGGTATTGTAAAGGACCAGTAGGTGTGTCTCATGCAAGAATGACAACTCTTACTTAGTTCATTATGTACTTATATCCCCTGAGGCTGAAATCTTGTGCAGTCTGTAACTATCATACCATGTTAGATAATTCGACAAAATTTGGTGGGGACATATATCAGGTCAAGTAGGTGTGTCACATGCAAGAAAGACAACTCTTGCTTTGTTCTTTTCCTAGTAAACACCACTGAATAAATTTCTAAGCCAAATTCTTGTGCACTCAATAACTTCTTAATGGTTTGAATATTTTGATAATATTTGGCAGCAGTATAGGTGTGTTGCATGCATTAAGGACAACCCTTGCTGTGGTTGTTTTCTAATCCTCCCCCACCTCCCATCCCCAGGAAAGAATTTCTAAGCCAAATTCTTGTGTGTGCCATAACTTCTTAATGGTTTGAAATATTTTGATGACATTTGGTAGAGGTGTAGATAAGGACGAGTAGGCAGGTCTTGTTCAAGATTACTCTCACTTTCTCCGAAATCTTGTGCAGGTCATAACTACTAGATAATTTGATAATTTTTGATAGGGACATATATCAGGTCAAGTAGGAGTGTCACATGCAAAGAGGACAACTTTGGCTCTGTTTATTTTTACTTTTACCTTTACGAGGCATTAACTTGTGCCACTATTACTGAATAAGTACACTCACAAATTCACATTATTTGCAAATAAATACCGTGCATCCTGTACAAATAATCACAACAAAAGTCACTAACAGACAATTTTTGACAAAAAAAAAATAACTAAATAAAAAAATATAAAAGAACATGCAAAAATGAATTTACAGTACACCTATTATTGTTTTCACTTATTATTTTGGTCACAACATCTTATTGAAATATACACCAAATTCAGAAGTGGCGGTTTGGTCCAGGGATTCGCCATCTCATCTGATTGTTATTTTTCCAGAGGTGCCTAACTTTTTCCAGGTGTATATATCTGATCCTAATTGAAATGAACAATTTAATTCAAAACCAGTTATCCTGGAAAGCCCTAACCCATTTATGCCTAGCGTCTCATAAAAGGGACATTGGCAAACAGTGTAGACCTTCTGCAGCATCTGATCAGGGTGTATACTGTTTGAATTAAAAAACACGAACTTTTATAAAACATGGTAATAATGAAAAGTAACCTAATGTCCCTTCTACTAGAAATGGACCTGTCCAAAGAGGAGACAGAAGAGTCCACTAGGCATAAATGGGTTCACTTTTTCTAGTGAAATTCTGCCTACTCACCATACCATATTTACCCTAAGAATATGGACAGACAGACCTGAGGAAATAGTACTAACCCAAGTGGCACTCATCGCGCAATTTGTACACACATAAACAGGTAGTAAAATAAACTTGTTAACCCTTAAAGCGCCAAGAAAAACGGCATCTGAAAATTTCGTCTGTTTATGTCGTCTGCTGAATATTCTTACAAACTTTTTGAACCTATTTTTGCATACAGGCAGACAGTGTGGACCCAGATCAGACTGCTCCTAAAGGAGCAGTCTGATCTGGGTCCACACTGTTTGCAGAAATGACTTTTAAAATGACAAGCAGATGACAAAGCAAATGACAATTGTTGTGACTGGCGCTTTAAAGGTTAAATTTTAGATCAAGTATGGTAAGGATTTATGGCACCCAAATACTTAGGGTAAAATCTTTACTCTATCTGGAAAAAACAACCTATGTTTGGGACTCAGATCAAGGCTCAGACACTGTCATTCTACCAGCACTTTTTCATTTTTTGACCCTTAAAGCGCCAAGAAAAACTGCATCTGAAAATGTCGTCTGTTTATGTCGTCTGCTGAATATTATTGCAAACTTTTCAAACCTATTTTTTGCATACAGGCAAACAGTGTGGACCCAGATCAGACTGCTCCTAAAGGAGCAGTCTGATCTGGGTCCACACTGTTTGCAAAAATGACTTTTAAAATCACAAGCAGATGACAAAGCAGACGACAATTGTTGTGTTTGGCAGTTTAAGGGTTAACCCTTGCCATACTGAATAAATTAAGATGCCATTAAAATGCCACACCCATTCTAATTATCAGCCAATCAGATAATCTGAATCCAAATTGTTGATAAAATTCACACTGAATGACAAACCGTGCAGATCCAGATCAGTTTGCTTCTTCAGAAGCCAACTGATCAGGATGTACACTGTTTACAAAGGTAGGGTATATCTGAGTTCAGCAGGACAAGGGTTAAGTCACATCACTGAGGACACTGGGTACACTTGATAGATTTTCTGCCATTTTACAAGGGAGACAACTTTTGTGACTTTCCATTTGCTGTCCTGCAAGCCAACTGCCTTCCCAGAGGGAGCAAATTCTTTCCTTTTAGAGCAGACTCCTTTAAAAAAGGGAATAAAAAACAAAGTTGCTTCCCCTGGAACTGTATCCTTTCTCCTTGACTTGACAAAGTACCAAATTTTAGAATAAGTATGGTAATGAGAAATATGTTCAATATCTACAGTACAGAATATCATTCGATCTACTTGAATGGGTACAGGAAGTCTGAGCAGAATCATAGGATGATCTGGGTCTTTGCTGTTCTTAAACTGGGGGACAGGGCTGGATCCAAGATTATTTACCGGTGATAGGGACTTCAAACTTTGTGAGTGCTTCATCAAATTGTCATAATTTCTCAATCTATATATTAGGACAGACAGGCCTTAGCAAACAGTTCAGACACAGATCAAACTCTGCAGAATGCAGCATCTGATCAAGGTCTATACTGTTTGACACTCATCCTGCAAGTTAGAAATGGACATAGAAATTTCAGAAGAAAAAGGTAAAGAGTAAGGTGAGCAAATATTCATTACGGTAAATTTGGTATAAAAAATTTACCAAATTCAACATTTCTGAAAATAAAATTTTGAGTCAAACTGGGAACCCCACAAGCCCTCTCTGGATCAAGTCCTGGGGTACCTTTTATACTGGGATCTGCATCACTGCTTTTTTTCTCATAACAATGGAAGACAAGATTCTTAACAACATCAAGAAGCATCTGGGTGGCCAAGTGGTTAGCACTCCCAACTATGGATCATAAGATTTTGATTTTCTGGTTCAAATCCTGATTGAGGTGGGAGTCAGCTCCTGTCTGTACGGAGCATCATGGCATAGACCCTTTTATTATCACCCTTCAATCGTCCTGATATGACTAAAATAATTTATGTTGAAAGAGACGTAAAACACTAAACCATTATCATGATCAGTACAGGAGTAAAAACTACTGGAGATAATAACAGTACTCAAGTCTCATATTTTTTTTTTTTATATTCTGCATACAAAAAGATAGCATGAATAGCATGACAGATTGACACATGAATGGACGGAACATATTTCTAGTGGCATGGGTTATTAAGGTATATAAAATATGTGTGAACTGGTGCATAAACGACAACAGCAAACTATGAGGTATATATACTAGTAAAGTAATCACAGCACATGCCTGTACTATAATCTATGTCAAGTAGACTATTCTATCTCAAATCTTTGGACCAGTCTATTTCCAATGGCAGGATGTAAGATTAGTTTTTTTTGTTTTTTGTTTATAACGTTTTGCAAAAATCCCTGTTTTAATGCAAAATGTGTAGTCCCTGATCAGACACTGTATTTTGTAGTTTCTGATCTGGATCTTCACTGTTTGCCAGTCTCTTCTATGGGACGCTAGGCATAAATGGGTTAAAACATTTCAAGGTAACCTGTAAAGTGCTAATCACAACTGCAGCAGATGACATTTTGATTTTTGTTGTACTTTTTAGAGAAAATAAGGCTTGACATATCATGTGAATCGTCTGCCTAGCAGACGATTCACAAGAAATGACAAGTCTTTTTTCTCTGTAAAAATAATAATAAAATAAAATAAAATAGAATGCTATCTGCTGCATTTTGCATGATGCTTTAACCCATTTTAGTCTGGAAACCCCCAAAATTGTCAAACAGTGCAAACCCAGATCAGACACCACAGAGTGTAGCATCTGATCAGGGTCTACACATTTTGTATTAAATACTGGAATTTCTATAAAACACAGTAATAATAAAAACCAGACACCCTGGTTCTGAAAACAGACTGGTCCAAATAGTTGTTGAAGAAGAGTCCATGTGATGTAAATGGGCTATGGGTTAAGTATTGTAATGGGTCAGGATAAAAGTCTATTGCCTTTCATATGATGGTGAAATTTGCAGACAAACAAACCCTAAAGTTAAGCTATTTTCTTAAGTTATATCCTGTCCAGAAAATAATATCACATCCTTCATACATAGCAGATCTTCTTTTTATAGTTCCTAGCTGTTTCTAGTAAATCAGCTTCCAAGGATCCTTGGAGTTAAAGGCAATTCACATGACAGTTCAAGCTTTACTCTACCCACCACCACCCCTACCATCCCAAAAATGATAGCAATAAAAGGGTTCAATCTATGCTATATTTTTGCAGTCTTTTAGCATTCTGAATGGTCCTGGACTGTTTCTGAAAATATACTGCATCCAGGTTGTGCAAATACACCAGTTCTGAAAATATTCTGAATAGACTTTGCATTGTGACTTAAATAATTCTCAGTGGAATAATATTGCTTTGACTGGTTTCTGCTTTTCAATTTTAAGTGTAAATTTACATGTGCATGTAGGCAGGCAAGTCCAGGATTATTAAATAGGGGGTTCAAAATTTCTGAGAGGGTTTGAATTGATACAGTTACCCCAAGTATTTATTTGAACAGAACTGTAATAATAAAACAAGCAAACAATATAGACACAGATCAGATGCTGCAGAATGCAGCTTCTGATCAGTCTATACTGTTTGCCACTGAGCCAGCAATTATAGATACCGTATTCGACCTAATTACTGCAATGTGCGCTTAGGTTTTTCAAAAATACTGGGAAAACCTGTGGTATATGCACCTACCTATACTAAGGGTAGGTTTTTCAAAAATACTGGGAAAACCTGTGGTATATGCACCTACCTATACTAAGGGTACACTTAAAAAAAAAAAAAAAAAAAAAAAAAAAAATCAGCAAAGGACTTATCAAATGATGCTTGTGCAATGTTTTTGTACATTTTTTTTTCTTTCCTGATTTTCTTTCAAAAAGCATATGTTGTAGGTACTCATTTGAATTGCAATTCAAATGGGTACCCACAACATATGCCTTTATAAAGAAGTAGACAAAAAGTACATGAAAAGTACAGAATTGCTTGACTGTGTGCTTATAGGGGCATGTGAGGTAATTAGGTTGAATATGGTACATTCTTAGGTAATAAAATGTTCTTTTTGAAATTTTAGAAGTATAAGGTAAAAAGTAAGGCATACAAATATTTTACAGTAAATATGGTACCCAAAGTGAACTTGTGAGTCAAAGTGGTGGGGGCTCGGCAGAAACCCTCTAACACCCTCTCGATCCAAACTTGCATGCAGGTAAACATTATTTTTCCCTGTGGTTTCTGGATCTTCATTATTCTCTGGACTAAAGCTCAAACAACAGTGTTTTCCTTCAAAACAAATGGTTGCTCTTGTCACAGAAAAAGTAATATCAATTTCACGCGTTTCGATAGTATAGCGTGAAATATTTGTCTTTGTGGTTCTGACTATACAGCGTGATATTTGTGTTGTCAGTATACATGCAAAGGTATTGAGTAGTTGTTCATTCTACCAGACGACTTCATATAGCTCACATCGTGTTTGCTTTAAAATTTGTACATGAGCACGTGGCTTAGTAAAAAATGGACAGTAACAAAGAAAATGACATGCTGTCTAAAATGGAGGAGCTTATTTCCTCTAAACTTAACGCCTTTGAACAACGTATGGAACGGACACAGTGAGAGCTTTCTCAGTCACAGATTTCTGTGATACAGACACAGTTAACTAGTGACAATTATTCCTTTCGGAAAAATGGCAACGAGGAACAGCATAAGGTCAATTCCCAAGTGCTTGAGAAAATGAAAGAAGCTGACGGTTATCTGAGAGAGACTAGCAGAGATTCTACTGGTGAAGCGTCTCTTATGGCTCACAGAAAAATATCTGAAGGTATTGATATTCTTTCTCACCGCCAAAAATTGGTCAAATTGGCTACAGTTCTGAACATGGATGGAAAGTCGTACAAGAATATGAAGCTCATCCTCTGGCCGAGGACTCCGACGATGAAAAGAAAATTTATCGTGCTCAACTGAAAGCTGACCGCAAGGTGAAACAGGAGAGACGAAGCAGAGGTCGACGATATACTCCATATGGTAATCCCATGGCTGCATCTACTACAACAGCAACAGCGACACAACCAGACAACCGTTACCAGGGCAACAAGAAACCCGGAAATTGTTTCCGGTGTGGTAAAGCAGGTCATTGGCGAATAGACTGCAAGGTTGATGTGCCTGAAAGTACCGCTAAGATAAGTAAATTTCCATTTTTAGTCTGCTCAGAAATGCTGCGAGATGATAACAAACAGGTAGGTCACAGAGTTGAACATACGGAAAAAACTGGCATTAGCACCGTCAACAATGACAGGGTGGACATTCCTACACCCGTTGGTAGGTTAAAATCGCATGCAAAACACTGGGAAAAAGCAGGTGCTAGCGAATATATTATGGACTTAGTACAAAACGGTTATAAGTTACCTTTTAGAAATTTGCCTGTGGCTGCAGTTTTAAAAAATAATAGATCAGCACTCGAAAACACAGAGTTTGTTTGCAACGAAATTGCTCTTTTATTATCAAAGCGGTGTATTAGTCAAGTGGATTGTATTCCACACGTGGTAAATCCCCTCACAGTTGCACTGAACAAAAATGGCAAGAAAGGCTTGTGTTAGACTGTAGACATATAAATCCAGATTTATTCAAATATAAATGCTCTTTCGAAAATCATTCTGTTGCTAGACAAATATTTAGTCAAGATGACTATTTATTTACTTTTGATATTCGGAGTGCATACCATCATTGTATGATTTTTTCAGAGCACCGTACTTACCTAGGCTTCTCATGGATATTTGAAGGTGAGCAAAGGTATTTCGTTTTTAATGTTCTTCCATTTGGAATTTCGACCGCTGGATATCTTTTTACTAAATTACTCAAAGTTCCACTCAAAAAATGGGGGTCAGAGGGTCATAAGGTTATTCTATTTTTAGATGACGGTTTAGGTGGCAAGGGTACTTACGCTGAAGCATTACTTTCTGGTAATTATATCAGAGAAGATTTACAAAACTTTGGCTTTTTAGTTGCTGAGGAAAAGTGTCAGTGGTTGCCTTCTCAAATAGTCATCTGGCTAGGGTACGTGTGGAATATGATTACAGGTACGTTGCGAGTTACTGATGAACGCATATGTCGGACAGAAAACTTTCTTGATGATTTGATTTCCACCATAATGAGCGGGAATAACTTGATTAATGTGAGAAAGATAGCTTGTTTGATAGGTCAGATCATATCTATGCAGTCAGCAATTGGAAACTTGGTGAGGCTCAGATCTCGTTCTTTATATGAATGCGTGCAGTGTAGAGCTAGTTGGGATGCTCCAGTGCTCGTTAGCTCTAAAGCTCTAGATGAACTAATTTTCTGGAAGGAAAATCTAAGAACGCTAAACGGAAGTAATCTACATATTAGTTCAGATAGTGAGAAATATCTGTTTTGTGATGCCAGTGGAGCTGGTTTCGGTGGTTTCATGCTAGGCATGTCTGACAGTGAAGTGACGGGTTCTTGGTCTGAATCCGAAAGAGCCCTGAGCTCTACTTGGAGAGAGCTCGAAGCGGTATATCGGGTATTGCAGAGTTCTCTTGGTAACCTGGAAGGGCAAACTGTGGTAGTAAATACGGACAATAAAAATGTATGCAGCATTTTAAAGGTGGGTAGTAAAAAGCCGTATTTGCAAGATATTGCGGTAAAAGTAGATAGTTTATGTAAAACTAAAGGCACTGGTTTAAATTCTAATTGGGTGCCAAGGGCAGATAATCGTGAAGCAGATTTTTTAAGCAGATGCTCTGATAGCGATGACTGGGCAGTTTTAGACTGGGTTTACTTCAAGCTTGAACTGAGGTGGGAAAATCATACCGTAGATCGTTTTGCGTGTGATTACAATGCGAAATGTCACAAATTTAACTCAAGACATTGGTGTCCTGGTACGTCTGGGGTTGATGCGTTTGCTCAGATTTGGAAAGGCGAGAATAACTGGTTAGTTCCTCCGCCTAGACTTATTGTTCAATGTATCCGCAAAGTTTTGAAAGAAAAATGTACATGTACTATCATTGTTCCGCAATGGCGGTCTGCCCCATATTGGCCTGTTTTATTTCCAGACGGTAATTCGAAGGCTGATTTTATTAATGACGTTTACGTTTTTCCGCCTGGAATTTTAACGAGGCGAGGCCGAGGAAGAAATGGCATATTTGATGGCAGGCCGTTAACATTTGGCTTAGTAGCTGTTAGGATAAACTGGAATTAATTTTTTCTGCAGGTTTAAGGCTGACAGAAACCATTCAAGATGAGGTGCGGATAGCCGGCATTGAGAAGTACGTTTGACAGACTTTCTTCTAAGATGGCAGACTTTTTAGTGAATTCTAAAAGTGACAACACAAGTGCTAAGTACTTTAATTATTTTAAAAAGTGGGAGCATTTTATAACGGCTCAGGGAGGGTCAGCTATTCCAGCTTCTCCTATTCATGTGGCTCTGTATTTGACAGATTTGATTGATAAGCAGTATTCTTTTAGTGTTGTGTCATCATCGTTGTACAGTATTAAATGGGCTCATTCATTGAAAAACTGTACAGATCCTACCAACAACGCTTTTGTCAGGAATTTATTGGAATCTTCTAAAAGATCTCAGACTAAACATTCTACCAAAAAACAACCATTTACTTCAGAAAGTTTAATTTCATTGTGTTTGAAATACGCCAATAGTACAGATGTATTAATTGTCAGGGATTTATGTATGATCGTATTAGGGTTTTCCGCCTTTTTAAGATATGATGAAATCAGCAATATACATTGCAACGACGTTAAAATTTATGACAACTATTTTTCTTTGTACATTTGTAAAAGCAAAACTGATCAGTACAGATTTGGAAACGAAATCGTTGTTTCAAAAGGGAACTCTGCAGCCTGTCCGCATGCTATGCTTACACGTTACTTAGCTCTCACTGAGCAGTCTCTAACGAGTCGTCTCTATTTGTTTAGACCTTGTTTTAGGTCTAAAGGTGTTAGCCGTTTGGTTTCTATAGATAAACCTTTAAGTTATACAAGGGCAAGGGAATGTTTAGTTTCCAGGTTGAAAGAGGTGGCTGGAGATTTGAATCTTGGCCTTCATTCACTTCGCTCTGGTGGAGCTACAGCTGCTGCAAATGCAGGCGTAAACGATCGCTGTTGGAAGCGTCATGGCAGATGGAAGAGTGAAACAAGCAAAGATGGCTATGCTGCAGACTCACTAGAGAAGAGGTTAGAAGTGTCAAAAATGTTAGGGTTGTAGACGTTTTTCAGTTATCTCTCCAGCCCGCTCTTTTGTGTTTCTAAACTGCCGTCTGGTCATGCATTTGATGCTTTTGTTTACTTTCTAAGAATAGAAAAGACTATCAATTTCACGCGTTTCGATAGTATAGCGTGAAATATTTGTCTTTGTGGTTCTGACTATACAGCGTGATATTTGTGTTGTCAGTATACATGCAAAGGTATTGAGTAGTTGTTCATTCTACCAGACGACTTCATATAGCTCACATCGAGTTTGCTTTAAAATTTAGATAAATTAATATTTTTGTACTTATTTAATCCACATGATGCTTACATGTTTCAAATGTTAAAGAATACGGCACGTTTTCTTATGTACAGTGTCAACGTACTTTTAAGAGAATGAGGCCCAACATTCTAGCGATTCAGCAGTTGACAAACGGGCACAGGTTTCCAGAGTTTTCTATCAAATAGTTTTATCTCTGGTTTTTCCTGAGCGAGCTGAACCGCGCACTGTATTGTTGAGTAATTAAAGGGACACTGTATTTCATTAAATGACGGGTGCATGTACTGGTGGTTTTGTAATGTCGTACTGCTGACGTATCAAACTTCACCGAAATAAACTGCCGTCTGGTCATGCATTTGATGCTTTTGTTTGCTTTCTAAGAATAGAAAAGACAGCATATTGCTGATTTCAGCAATAACTAAAACAGAAGATTTGTTTGATGTATCAGATGCAAGGATGACTAACCTATCAAAAGCATGATGAAAAAAATGCTATGTCTGTGTTGATTCACCCATTTATGCAGAATGGACTCTGCTACCTCAATTCTGTGGACAGGTCATTTTCCAACAGAAGGGGTGTCTGGTTGTTTTTTATTATTACTATGTTTTACCGAAATTCATGTATTTAATGCAAATTGTGGAGACCCTGATCAAATGCCGCATTCTGTGGCATCTGGTCTGGGTCTACACTGTTCACCAATGTCCCTTTTATGGGACTCTAGGCATAATGGGTTAAAATCAATGGGAGGGTGAATATAAAAGTAGAGATCTCGTATGACGTTTCAGTAAAACTACATGGCTTTCCTTTTTGTCATAAAAAAGCTGACCCATCTCAATTACCTATGGCCCCTTTAAAAAAAAATTCAGTGCACCACTGGCCCACAATTGAAAAAATCTAGATGGAACCCCAAAACCCCATGAAATAATAAAAGGAACGAAAACACACAAATAAAAATGATATCTTGTAATACTGAAATTCTATGTGCAAAGATTACAATAAATTTCCTAAAATTTAGAGCACTTTATTCCATAAGTTTTGGGCCTAAATTTTACTTTTTATACAATTGTTTCCTAAAATATTTAGTGGAATGGCAAACAGTGTAGACCTGGATCAGACTGCTCCCAAAGGAGCAGTCTGATCTGGATCTGTACTGTTTGCACATGCCAATTTGTCATAAACTTGCGGGTAAGAAACTTTAGGACATTTACTGTAAATCTAATAAAAATGTTATAAAAGCATATTTCAGCATGTTTCAGGATTTCTTTTGGACTCAAAACTACACTATCAGTACATCATAGCTCCAGATGACAGGATTATCCAGAAAATTAC
Source organism: Anodontia alba (assembly GCA_964016985.1). NCBI lineage: Eukaryota > Metazoa > Mollusca > Bivalvia > Lucinida > Lucinidae > Anodontia > Anodontia alba. Next base: position 21,933,763 of record OZ024832.1, on the reverse strand, counting down.
TTTTATCATTTCTCCACGAAAACATATGTCTTCGACGAGAAATTAGAAAAATATCCATACCTTTTTATTCCAAAAAGTGTCTTATCTGGATTATGGTATATTCTTTCATTTCTACGCATGATGGCAGCACATGTTGTTTTTCACACAAATCAAAATAAATATCCAGGAAATTATTTTTCTTATTTCTCCATAAAAACATATGTTGTTGGTACTCATTAGAAGTGCCTCAGCAACATATGTTTTCATGGAGAAGAAGAAAAATATTCAAATTTTTGGTAAAAAAACCCAAAAAAAACATCTTATCTGGATTTATGGTTCGTTTGTGTTGAGGTTTTATGGCCCAGTCAAGCCAGTGGGATCATGTCGAGTGTGGACAGTTTACCTTACCACACTTTTACTGGGCTTAATCCTCTAAGTGGTTAACCAATATTGTGCACATTCTTTCACCAGAAACTGACAACTGCCGTCCTTGAATCAGCGGAAGGGAGAGAATGACCATAGAAAATATTTCATGATCAATCTCCAAGAAAGAATGTTGCCAACCCAGCAGGGGTTGAACCAGCAACCTGATCACCAGTGGGACATGCATCCAACTGAGCCACCGAGGCCGGCTGGATTTATGGTATTTAATGGGTCATACTAAAGGTTGATTTTAATGTAGTAAATAAAAGTATATACTGGATTTATGGTATATGCTTTTATTTCTACATTAAAATCAACCTTTAGTATGACTCATTATATTTTCTCATTATTGGTCTCTGCTTGAGCAATGAAAAAATGGCATTTGGCAAGCTCATTGGCTAGAGCTTTTCAGCACCAACTTCTGCACGAAAAAATAATCAAAATATTCCTAACGGTTGAAGAGCTATGGCTATTTTGACTAACTGACTACAGAAAAGAGTTTTGACCTCGGCTTTGCCTCGGTCCCTGAAAAAATGGTATTTAGCAATTCCTTTGACTAATTCTTGTCAATATTAATGTGAATGCAAAATTTTATAAAAATATACCTGTTGGTTGGTCGACTTTACTGAGGGTTGTGCAACTCTAAGCAGAATGATAGCACATGTTGGTTTTAACACAAGATAAATATTAGTCCAGAAGGTGCAAGTGATCTGTGTATCAGATTGTAAGCAGTACCATTACCCACACATAACAAACACAGTTCTAGACAAGCAAGGTACTGTATTTCTACTAAATATTAGGGCAGACAGGCTATGAGCTAACAGTGTACATCCAGATCAGATGCTGCAGTCTACACTGTTTGCCATTCATCCAGCAGATTTTAAACACATTAACCCATTGAAGACTGGAGACCCATAAACGGGTAACTGGCAAACAGTGCAGACCCAAATCAGATGCCACAGAACACTGATCAGGATCTCCAAATAGTTCAACCATTTTTTCTTTAGGAATATCTATATACACTAATATACCTAAAATCGAAAATGGGACTTAATATATTCCAATATAAGGGACTTTTGCAAAGGAAGCCAATTACATGGCATCTTTTGCAAAATTAATAACCTCCCTTTCCCTGCATTGGACAAGTTATCTTAACCCTAAACATGCCATTAAAAACTGTGTAGTCAGGATTGATAAATGCTCAGCATCCAGACACTTCTGCTCCAATAAAAGCAGAATTTTGATCAGGTTTAGTCTGTCTGCCAGAGCATTTATGACACATATCGAGGTAGTCAAATGGACTTGTTCAAATTTTATGTTAAGTACATGAAGTACTGAAGATGTCCAAATTTTAACCCATTTATGTCGAGTGCACTCTTCTATCTTCTACCACAACACTTTGCTCTTCTATCTTCTACCACAACACTTTGCTCTTCTATCTTCTACCACAACACTTTGGACCAGTCTATTTGCAATAGCAGGGTGTCTGGTCATTTTTTATTATTACTATGTTTTATAGAAATTCCTGAAACTAATGCAAACAGTGTAGACCCTGGTCAGATGCCACATTCTGATCTGGATCTGCACTGTTTGCCTCCCTTTGGGGTTCTCCAACTAAAATGGGTCAAAGATAATTTCAACATTATTGATTGCTTATTTTTTCAATCAACGCTTTGCATGCTGGGTAAAAATTTCAGTAGACGACATTTTGGTAAGTTTTCTTATTTTTCCAAGCATAATTTGCAGTTACTGACCAACCCTGTTTTCTGGGAAAAATAAGAAAAACATCATCAATTTGTCAGCTGCTGAAATGTGCCCAGACAATGGTTAAAAGTTAAACAACAACTCATCTAGAGCCCATGACGTGAACACTACAAACAACACATGAAAGAGTTAGGCAGCGAGATCCAAGTACGTATTTCAGAATGCAATTCAGTCGTCATCTTCATACACAACATACTCCTTCATTGTTGTCGACTCGCTTTCACCATAAGCTCCTTTCGTCGAAGAATGTTCATAATACATCACAACTTTCATCTGCCGTTTATACTCTTCGGGAACTTTAAACATAGGTCCATGGCCCGGAACAATCCAGTCGGCTATTCGGAGAATGTCTATTCTACTCTGCTGCTGCAGTTCTGGCTGTTCGCTGTTTTCCTGCCACAGCGTATAGTCTTCAAGGTCTTCACTGCACTCAAATAAATCACCTACCAAATACACAGAAGGCTTAATCAGATCTATAGGTCATGGACTACTAAATCTAACAGGATACTGGAAAGTTCTATATGAATATAGTTCCATGACAACTGAGAAAAGACGGGGACATTTTTTTTTTATTTTTTTTTTATTTTGTTTGTTGTTGTTGTTTTGTTGTTTGTTGTTTTTTATTTAATTATTATTTTTTTTTTTTTAATTTTATTTTTTTTTATTTATTTATCTATGAAAATCTACTTTATATATAAATATCATTATACGATAATGTTCAAAGATGTGTTGAGTTTTGCCCAATATCTGACTTGTTATATTATCTTTCTATAGGTAATTATCTCACCTGGAAAAGAAAGAAAATATTTCCGTTACATATGATGTTGGATTTTATCCTAATTTTCTGGGTCACCGTGGCATAGAAAATGACTGACCCTTTATTTTGTGTATTTAGAGAAATAAACACAACTGATTTTCTGTAATTTGAAGTCGATGTTGGATATATTTTGACAGCCAATGAATCCTAAAAAAATACAGCTTAACAGTGGATTTCTCAGAAACTCACAATTGGGCAACTGAGGTGAGTTTTGAGATAGACACAGTCACTATGTATCAACAGATATTTTCAAATTTTTCTTAGATTCATTTAACTTATTAATCTTTTAATGAAAAAAGTAAAAAACTTCTCATTTGGATTATTTTCTCCAAAAGATGGGGATATCTTTTTCCCCATTATAAGTCAATGGAGACTTTCTGTTACCATCAAAACCAGAGTTTTGATCTGATCTGCCCAAAACCTAAAGCAGCTTTTCCCCCACCCAAAAGATGCTACTGATAAATTTTAAGAAAGATCGGTTAACTGGTCTTAGAGATATATTTGTTTTAAAGAATGGACGACGACATATGACAGATGCCAGCGTCTTGCTATACTACAAGCTCACCTTGTGAACCTGTGGCTCTAGTGAGCTAAAAACAACAATAAAAATGGCATCCTAAATTACGAAATTCAGCGAATTGCTATTTTCAAAGATAGTTCATCAGCTGGTCTCAAGTAAAATTATTTCTTTGACATAATGCGCCAGTGCATATACATGTACTGCCCTTGTGCAATTCTTATCCTATTTCAATTAGACAAATGCCATTTAATGTAGATTGATCAGTGATGTCGCAGCGAAATACTATGGTGCAAAACAAGACAGTGTTATATACACCATTTAACATGCTTGGTACATGTCTTGTCTTATATATTGATCTCTATATCTCTGGGCCCAGATGTTCAAAGTGTCGTTACCTTAACGAGCTCGTTAAGGGTCATTTCGTTAACTGTTGTAGCAGATTCAATACACAATATTCTGATATTTTTTCCTGAAAAAATGTGAGTAGCTTTTGCACTGCAAAAGCTACTCACATTTTTTCAGCAAACAATTTCAACATATTTGCATATCACTCGATGTAAATTTTAACGAATCGTTAACTAACGATGTCATTAGCTTTGAACAGCTGGGCCCTGTATCGTACCTTGGACCCTTAGTATTGTGATATATTGTATATGATTTGAATTCATACTTCTACATAAGGTACATTTTTTAACCAAAAAGTATTTGATATTTTTCTTAGTTCTCTATGTACGTTGTGGTAGTCATTAGAAGCCCTGCCTATATTTTGTATATACCACTTTCACCCTCCTTAACCCTTAAATTGTTAAGCAAATTTGAAGCTGACGACATTCTAACATTGATATTTTTCAGAGAAATTAAGACTTGGCATTTCATATCAATTCACATGAAATATCAAGCTTTATTTTCTCTGAAAATATTTCAAACATATTTGAAAAATATTTCAAAGTGTGGACTGTTGCAGTTGTGATTAGTGCTTTAAGGGTTAAAAGAGAAATACTTGTGCTCACCCGTTACTGCTACAACACCAGAGGCTGTGTTCTTTACAATGACACTAACATCAGTTCCTGTGTGACCTGGGGTTGAGACCACCTCAATATCTTCATCTATCTCATATGGAATTCCCTGTTAGAAAACATTTTATGATATCTTGTTCAAAAATTAACCCTATCACAACTACTGTCATCTGCTTTGTCTTCTGCTGGTTACTTTAAAAGTCACTTCTGCAAACAGTGTGGACCCAGATCAGACTGCTCCTTTAGGAGCAGTCTGATCTGGGTCCACACTGTTTGCCTGTATGCAAAAATAGGTTTGAAAAGTTTGCAAGAGTATTCAGCAGACGACATAAACAGACGACATTTTCAGATGCAGGTTTTCTTGGAGCTTTAAGGGTTAACCCACTTTAGACTAAATAGATTCCCCTCCACAATACAAATGAATACTGGAAGAGCTGAATTTCAATCTTAGGTACCTCAGGCTATGTGATTGATTGTGTTGGGGTTTAACAACTCGTCAACCCTTGTGGGTCATTTTATGTTGTCTCCCAGAGAAAGGGAGAAAAGAGATAGAAGAGATAGTAGATGAGATGAAAGAGAGGGACAGGGAAGAAAGAGGAACAGGAAAGTGAAGAAACAGAAGAAATGAAAACATTTCCCTCTACCCTTATCATGGCCTTATCCAACTGTAAGCCAATATATGTTGGACTCCCCAGTGACGTAAGATACACAACACTTTTGCACAACCCAACCACCCCACCCAGGCTACGTGATTTAGATATTCCAGAGAGAAAAATGCCTAAACTATCTGCAAACAGAGGAGACCCTGATCAGATGCTGCATTCTGTGGCATCTGATCAGGGTCTCTTCTGTTTGCCAATTACACTTTTGGGGGTCTCCAGACTAAAATGGGTTAGCTCAATCACCACATGCTGAACAGTAGAGGGCTCTTATGTCAAATGCATGCCATGAAGACCAAGATAAGCTTGTTACAGTGAAGTATTTGATTATAATTTTGGGATGATGACGAGATGGTGTTTTATGTCCCTTTCAAAACATTATTTAAGTCATATCAAGCTGATGGAAGGATGATAATGAAAGGTTCTATGCAATAAAGTGCCACGCAGTCATGATCTGAATTTTTCCTCCAGTGGGATTCAGACCCGTGACCTCGTGGAGTCAGAAGCACTAACCACTTGGCCTTGTAGACCCTTCTGATAATTCTGGGATAATTTTCTTCAGTTCTTCATAAACACATACAGTCCAACTTCAATAGCTCAAACATCGATGGCTCGTTTACCATGGTTAATTCAAACTGGTTTTTGAGTCCCTACGAAATTCTTCCGATGGCTCAAGAAAACAAATACAAAGGGAAATTTTCTTATTTTATCATTAAAATTGAATGTTGTGTGTACTCATTAGTATCACCTCATTGAGGCAATTCTAATGAGTACACTCAGCATACAATCAATGTGTAGAAAATCAAAAAGATTTTCCCCAAATTATCACCATTTGCTTTCTGGCCTGGCACTATGACTAACCCTCAGTGGCTCTAACAACCCATATCTCAAACTAATTTTCATGGTCCTAAGGCTGTTCGAGCCATAGCCATTGAGGTTTGACTGTATTATGATGTGGTATTCATTAGAAGCACTCAATGAAGCTCTTCTAATGAGTACCCACAACATGGTTTGTGGACAAAATTTGTCCCAGAATTATTACCAAATACTCCTCCACAGCAATTCCTCTTGCATGTGCAAGCATTTAATCTGATCAATCTCCGCTGACACAGACAATGGATACTGTTGCATACATAGTCAAATACACAGAGGGAAAGCCCTGATGAGACTGAGTGAATGTGCAGGCCGAGCTTGGGTTTCATTGTTTGCATATGGCATAAGGGCCCTATCAATGTATCATATGGATAGTGCTAATAAAAACATGTCTTTGGGCATATGTGGACATTGAAGGCCTAGATCAGCCTGCACATTCATACAGTCTGATCTGGGTATTCCCTGTCTGCCAACAGAATCTTTGGTCAGTATAGAATGTATGAATCAGAATTGAAAGCAAAGGTCCTGACGATACTTTGTACATAGGATGATCTGAATGCGCATTTTTCAAAAGTTCAAAGGCACCTTTAAGCTTGACATGTTAACCCTTGTCGTGCTGAATGAATTAAGCTGCCATGCTCACTTTTTATTCCAAGCTGATCAAATTATTTGATTCTAGTTTTTGTTAGAAATTCACATATTTATCGACAAACAGTGCAGATCCAGATCAGTTGGCTTCTTCAGAAGCCAACTGATCTGGATCTACACTGTTTGCTAAGAGGGCATGTCGTGTTCAGCAAGAGAAGGGTTAAGCTGTATGTTCTGAAGTTTCTGAATTGTCTCCCTATGCTTCTGTGGAGATGTAGTTTGTCTCAACACTGTGCATATAAATACACACAGTGATGAAAAGTTACCCAAAATATTTGGAAATATATTTCAACAAACAATGCAGACCCAAATCATGTGCCTTAGAAACTGGCAACTGATCATGGTGTACAATGTTTGCCACTCAGCCAGCAGTTTTTAGATATACCAACAAGTTGTCAAACCCAATTGACGTTTGCCAATATTTGGATAAATATGGTAAGGTGTCTGACTATTTAGTATAAATTTAACAGTACTGAGATTCTAACCCATTTTAGTCTTTAGACTGCATGAACTCCCCACACTATATACTGGAAGAGTCCAATTTCAATTTCAATTTTAGGTATGTCAGGCTATGTGATTTAGATGGTCCCAGAGAAAAACAGTGGAGACCCTGATCAGCGCCACATTCTTTGGGGCGTCCAGACTAAAATGGATTAAATAATGCAAAAATTCCACAATTCCATATACAGTATGTCAGTACTTTATCTTAGCCCTTAAGGTGCCCCATCTCCCTTGCATGTGTGCGTGTGCGTGCACACACACACACACACACACACACACACACACACACACACACACACACACACACACACACACACACACACACACACATTTATTTATTCATTTTTCATAGAAAATGAAATCACATGAAATGTTAAATCTTATTCCCTCTTGAAAATAAAGTAAAAAGTAATTCTACAATTCAACAAGTTTGCATGGTGCTTCATGGCTCTGATAAACCAGGTCCATGCATACAATCTTTCTATTGCTTAAGAGTCATCAAAGATCACATACTCTATATGCAAACAGCAAAGATACTGATCAGACAGCATGAATGCATAGTTCCAGAGGAGTACCCATATGTTATTGTGGGTAACCCACTGTAGACTGATTAGTCTCCCCCACACTACATACTGGAAGAGTCCAATTTCAATTTTAGGTATGTTTGACTACGAGATTTAGATATTCCTACAGAAAAATGGCTAAACTATTTGCAAACAGTGGAGAACCTGATCAGATGCCACATTTTGTGGCATCTGATCTGGGTCTGCACTGTTTGCCAGTTACCCTTTTATGGGTCTCCAGACTACAATGGGTTACAAAATGCAACAACATTGAAATCAGTGACTTCTAGGTCAATGTACTGGGTCGGGTATGCACTTTACAAAGAGTTTGGATCAACATCTAACAAGAGTTCCGATTTCACATAGTTCCATCCAGGTATATATCAATATTATTCTTTCAAATTAGCTTACTCCAACTTTCTTTCCAAGCAATTCCCTACAGCACTGTTTCAAAAATACCGTATTCGATCTAATTACTGCACATACCCCTATATGCGCACAGTCAACCAATTCCGTAATTCAGATTACAGCCAGTGTACTTTTTGTCTACTTCTTTATAAAAGCATATGTTGTTGGTACTCATTTGAATTGCATCGACTTGTCGATGCAATTCAAATGCGTACCCACAACATATGCCTTTATAAAGAAAATCAGAAAAAAAATCGCATAATCATCATCAAATAAATTTTTTTTCTGATCTTTTTTTTTAGTGTATCCTTAGCAGGTAGATACATATTTTACCACAAATGAGTGTTCCCAGTAATTTTGAAAACCCTAAGCGCACAGTGCGGTAATTAGGTCGAATACGGTACTCATATCTGCTACAATATTCCAGCAAGAGATTTCCCATAAAACAGTTTCCTATTGTATAATTTACAATTTATTTTTTTTAATTATTATACTTGGAAGAATATCAATAATTTCTGTGAGCTACCGGGTAGTTAAAATATATGTGCTAATATAAGGTGGCTTATTAGGGTAAATGCAAAATGATCTACAATAATCTTACAAACTAACTTAATATATACTCGTAAAATTCATGCTAAGTATTCTGCTATAGTAAGCAAGCAAATATAATATAGAATTGAATTTTATTTTTTTTTGTGGAGACTTTGATGAGTAAAATCTGAGGAATAACTCACGAACTGAATAAAGCCTGAAGGACTTTATATTAAGTTTATGAGTGATTTGCCAGAGTTTACATATCTATAAAATCCACAAAAATAATAATTCATTCCTTAATATAATTCCAACTTTGTCATCAAAATGTCACAAATGTTGCCAAAAATGTCAATCTTTTAAGGTGGCGGAAGGAAAATAGATCCCATGGATTCCTGCTCTGGGCCCAGTTGTTCAAAGTATCGTTAGCTTAACGAGCTCGTTAAGGGTCATTTCGTTAACTGTTTTAGTGGATTCAATATACAATATTCTGATATTTTTTGCTGAAAAAATGTGAGTAGCTTTTGCACTGCAAAAGCTACTCACATTTTTACAGCAAAAAAAATTCAGCATATTTGCATATCACTTGATGTAAATTTTAACGAATCCTTAACTAACAACATCGTTAGTTTTGAACAACTGGGCTCTGGACTTTATTGCAATATAAAACTTTTCCTTCAACCAATCAAACTGCATGAAATGTGTGTAAAGAAGAGGAGTTGGAATTATTAAATGTTAATTAAATTGTTACAACAATCTACACTGCTGAAAACCAGTTATAAAATTCTTGCAAAGTAATATGCTATTCAATTCTCACAAAATGATTTTGTAAACTGACGACAGTATTCTGCTAAATTCTTGCAAAAAACAATCTTGCAGTCTTGCAATCTATTGTCCTATCATGCTCTTGCTAAAAAAAAAATCAACTAGTTCATACAGACCCTGGCACGCCATTGCAAAATCTTCATGCTCTGTTGTAATGTTGCCCTTCCAAACCCTTACCATGCGGGAAGTCATGTAGCAAGTTTGCTTAAATTCCATCTGGTGGTTTAGATGGAGATAAGATGATGGACATAGGGACAGACAGATAGATGGCCAACAGATGGATGGAGGCATTCACAATATCCTCACTGCTAAAGTGTGGGGATACTGACAATCTTGCAAAGTTACATCTAACATTCTTGCAAAGTAATCTGCTACAACTTTCTTGCAATCAAAACAATCATGCAACTGATATCTGCTAAACATTCTTCAAAGTTGCTATAATTTCCTCATGAAGTAATCTAAAGACTAATATTCTTGCTAATAACATTTTTTGCATAGTGATTCTTAGCAAGTGATTCTTGTGTAGAAATACTGTGAATATACTTGAAACTTTGACTATTCTTGCAAAGATGTAGTTTATTTACCTTGATGAGAAATCTGAAATTTGTCAATAAACTATTACCAAGACAGAAAAAATAAAAACGTGAAATGATAACACCCCACAACTATTGTGTGGCAGGCAGATAACTCTGTCAAAAATTGACAAAATCTGCCCATTAGCAATCTTAAACCAGATCTCCATTGTATCAATGCACATACCAAGTTCAGTGAAAACTGATGGATATTTACTCAAGTTATTGTACAGAAACAAAAATATGGCCTTGTGGTGGGCAGATAACTCTGTCAAAATCTGAGAAAATTTGCCCATTAGCAATGTAGTGGGCAGATAATTCAGTAAAAAATTGACAAAATTTGTCCATTAACAATCCCAAACCACCCAGCCCTGATATGCATGTGTACGCAAAATTCAAATAAAATTAATCAAAACCTATTCAAGGTAGAGAGCAGAAACCAAGCTCTGATGGGTTGATGGACAGAAGAACAGGAAAACATATCCCACCAGTGTCACCTGAAGGGGTATAAAAATCTACTAATGTGTAATCTATTCAACCATATACCTGTGATGATAACACTGCCTAAGAAATCACTACTATTTTATCATTATCATTATTATTCACATCAGTATACACTGGAACTGCTTAATAAGACAGTTTTGATAGGAGACAGTTTGAGGATGGACCCCAAAAGTGTTAAATCCAAACAAAAATGAAATAAATTATAACATGACCATTGTATCCAAATAGAAATGTATTGATTATATAGAAAAATGACCATTCTATTGTAAAGTTCCAAATTCAACACTACCTTAGAAATTTTAAGGACATTTAAGGGCTTTGATACTTTTCTCATACTTTTGGAATTCAATTTTTCCCCAAGAAAGAAAAAAAGTACACTGGTGTTTCACCAACCAAGCAACCACTCTCTTCTAGATAGGGTCAGGTAAAGGGAAATATGTAACTACATTTTCAAGGTTAGCTTTACCTAGAGCCACCACGAGCACTTTGACCTGTCTACATTGTTTGCTGAAACAAGTCTCTCTGATTGTTTAGAATAGATAAGGCATGTTTTCATGACTCAGACCTTCAGATCAGCCTAACTGCACATTGCTGTTGTCAGATCAAGGTCTGTACATTTTGACAGATCTAGATTATAGGGGTATCCAGAAAATAATAGTTTGCTTATTTCTCTGTAAATACTTATTTCAACATTTGGGTACTCATTTAAATCATCTCTGGGAGGCATTCAATTCTGATGAGTATGATACTATCTTAAGACTAATCATCAATAAATGACAATTGTTTTTTTTTTTCATCTCATCTAAAATTATGAGAAATTTTGCATAATGGTAGGAATGTGAGGCTCTTAGACTCTCTCTCTCTGCATAATGTTAGGTTCTTAGACCCTCTATCTCTCTCTCTCTCTCTCTCTCTCCTCACTCTCTCTCTCTCTATCTCTCTCTCTCTATATATATATATCTCTCTAACTCTCTCTCTATCTTATTTTTCCTTCACATTTTCTTATCACTCATGGAAACTGAATTTTAAGAAACAATGACAGAAACATGATGAAACAAGAGGCCCACGGGCCATGGTTCGCTCACCTGAGTGACATAGCCACTGCAGACATCCAGATGTTATGCAACATTTTTCCAATCCTATCATCGCAACTAATGAAAATATCGTCATTTGAGCAGTTCTTAGTTTTGAAGAAGAATATATGGGCCTGACAGTCAATGGAGCATGATCATTTGAATAAACTATCAATCACATTTCAACAGAAGGATCAATGTGAAATTTGGTGATAATTGGCTAAGTGGTTTCTGAAGAATCATGATTTTATACATGTAAACAGCACAGTGGCAGGGAAATATTATAAATATAAACCAGATGATGGCCATCTTAGATTTCCAATCAGAACAATTTTAACTACTGTTGATCTACAAGTCACTTTGATACTTTCAATATAAATGTATATGGCCCATACAAATGGGGAAGCAAATTTGACCTTGGAGGTAAAAAGGTCAAATGTCAACACAGAACCATCATTTTAGCAATTTTGGTAGATCTCCTGTCCCCCATAATTTGTGCAAAGATTAAGACCCAGGGCTTATTTGGTTATGGAGAAGAAGATTTTTAAAGGTTTTTACCATATACGGGCATGGCAGCCATTTTGATCAATGGACCATGCCCATTTTAGCAATCTTTCATTCTCCTGCCCATGGAGGCTCCGCATAAAATTTGAGCAACACTGGCCCGGAGGCTTCAGAGGAAAAGCCATTTAAAATTATCAACATTTTTTCCATACAAATGTATGGGGCCCATACAAATGCATTCAGAAGCAAACTTGACCTCGCCGTAAAAAGGTTAAATGTCAATGTATGACAATTGTTTTAGCAACAACCCGTTCCAGATGATATATGCAAAGATTCAGCCACAAGCCATCCTCTGTTTTGGAGAATAAGATTTTTAAATTTTTTTTCCCATACAAATGCATAAGGAAGCAAACTTGACCTTGCCGTAAAAAGGTCAAATGTCAATTTTAGCAATTTTGGTAGACCCCCTGTCCCCGATGATTTATGCAAAGATTCAGCCCCAAAGCATCCTCGGTTCTAGAGAAGAAGATCTTTAAAGGTTTTTACCATATATGGGCATGATGGCCATCTTGGTCAACGAACCGTGACCATTTTAGCAATCTTTTGTTCCCCCTATCTAAGGAGGCTCCATATGAAATTTGAGCAAAATTGGCCCAGAGGGTCCAGAGGAGAAGTTGTTTGAAATTCTGAACATTTTTCCCATACAAATGCATAAGAAGCAAAACTGACCTTTCCGTAAAAAGGTCAAATGTCAATGTACGACCATTATTTTATCAATTTTGGTAGCCCTCCCGTTCCCGATGATATATGCAAAGATTCAGTCATAAGGCATGCTCAGTTTTGGAGAAGAAGATTTTTAAAGGTTTTTCCCATACAAATGCATAGGGAAGCAAACTTGACCTTGCCGTAAAAAGGTCAAACATCAAGGTACGACAATTCTTTTAGCAATTTTGGTAGACCTCTGATCCCTGATGATTCCTGCAAAGGTTCAGCCCCAAGGCATTCTCGGTTCTGGAGAAGAAGATTTTTAAAGGTTTTTACCATATATGAGCATGGCGGCCATCTTGGTCAACAGACCGCGACCATTTTAGCAATTTTTCGTTCCCCCACCCTAAGGAGGCTCCATATGAAATTTGAGCAAAATTGGCTCAGCGGCTTCAGAGGAGAAGTTGTTTGAAAATGTTAACGGACGGACGCACGGACGGACGGATGCACGGATGGACGGACGACGGACGAAAAGTGATCACAATAGCTCATCCTGAGCAGAGCTCAGGTGCGCTAACAAGAGGCCCTTTTTGCCATTGTCTTTTTCCATTGAATAGTCTAAGAGACATTGACCTTTTTTGTATAATTGGCCGAAAGGGTCATTATTTAAATAAACTATCGGTAGGTACAGTCTGAGTCTCCAGTGCTGCATACCAAGTTTCAAGTTCATCAACCTTTCAGCTCCTGAGATGAAGACTTTCAAATCCGTTTTACCAAATATGGGCATAATGGATATCTGGTCAATGTGACCCAGATCCCAAGAACAAACTTTGATTTTCCAACCCCATTAATGCTCTATATGCAATTTGGTTTCAATCAGCTCAGTAGTTTTAGACTTTAGAGAATATTTTAGAACTATTGAATCTGAGAGACTTAGGACCAAGGTCAGTAAATGACCTTGACCTGTGGTATTCATAAAAGCTCATTTAGCTGACTGCATAAGTAACTATGATGTCATAAGCTACAAAAGCTTTAGAAAACACTGTTTGTCTTTTTAAATTCTCTTGTCAGGACTGAAAGGCTGATGGCCTTAAAACTTATTATGCGGCATTTAGGACTCAGGGTCTACCAAATTTATCCATATACTGACCCTTGGTTGACCTTGATTTATTTTAAGTCAGTGTTAAATCAGGTCACTTAGGCATTTGTATGGGAAAAAGACAAAAAAAGAGTGCATGGTGGCCATCTTGATCATGTGACCCAGAGATCACATGCACACTTTCGTTCCCCTATCCATATAGGTTCCACGTGTAATTTGCTTTTAGAGGACGTGCACGTAGAGGACACATGCAAGTTTTAGAGAAGTAAACAAGAGGCCACAGGCCATGGGTCGCTCACCTGAGTATGCAGATGTTATGCAACATTTTTCCAATCCAGTCATCGCAACTAATGAAAAGATCATGATTTAAACAGTTCTTAATTTTGAAGAAGAATATAATATGACATGACAGTCAATGGAGAATGATCATTTGAACAAACTCTCAATCACATTTCAACTGCAGGATCAATGTTTGTTTGTTTGTGTTGAGGTTTTACGGCCCAGTCAACCCAATGGGGTCATGTCGAGTGCGGTCAGTTTACCTAACCACACGTTTACTGGGCAGGCTTAGTCCTCTAAGCACTTAACCAGTACTGTGCACATTCTTTCACCAGAAACTGACAACTGCCCTTCTTGATTCAGAGGAAGGGAGAGAATGACCGTAGAAAATATTTCATGATCAATCTCCACGAAAGAATGTTGCCGACCTCGGCGGGGGTTGAACCTGCGACCTCCTGGACTCCAGTCGGACAGCGCATCCAACTGAGCCACAGAGGCCAGCAGGATCAATGTGAAATTTGGTGGCAAATGGCTAAGTGGTTTCTGAAGAATCACGCTTTTATACATGTAAACAGCTCAGTGGCAGGGAAATATAATAAACATAAACAAGATGGCAGCCATCTTGGATTTCCAATCAGAATGATTTCAGCTACTGTTGATCTACAAGTCACCTCAATACTTCCAATGAACTTTTAGTCAATTGCCCTTTCGGTTCAGGAGAATAAGTTCAAAACAGATTTTCAAGATGGCCGCAATTTGGGATTTCCTATCGCAATGATTTGAGCTATTTTTATCTACAAGTGACCCCGATGCTTCCTACCAAGTATCGAGTCCACTGGCCTTTCAGTTCAGAAGAAGAAGGGAAAAATAGATTTTCAAGATGGCCGCCATCTTGGATTTCCAACTGGAATGATTTTAGCTATTTTTATATCTACAAGTCATCCCGATGCTTCCTACCAATTTCAAATTAACTGGCCCTTTGGTTTAGGAATATAAGCGAAAAAAAGAGTTTCAAGATGGCCGCCATAGTGGCCATCTTGGATTTCTGATCCAAACAATTTAAGCTATTTTAGAGCTACAAGTCACCCAAATGCTTTCTACCAAGTTTCGAGTCAAATGGCCAGGAGAAGCGAAAAACAGATTTTCAAGATGGCTGTCATGGCGGCCATCTTGGATTTCTGATAGGGACATTTCTAGCTATTTTTGATCTACAGGTCACACTAACACTTCCTACCTAGTTTAAAGTCAATAAGCCTTTTGGTTCAGGAGAAGAAGTGAAAAATAGATTTTCAAGATGGCCGCCATTGCGGCCATCTTGGATTTCCAATCAGAATGATTTTAGCCAATTCTGATCTATAAAGTCACCCTGATGCTTCCTGCCAAATTTCAAGTCAACTGGCTTTTGGGTTTAGGAGAAGATGCGAAAAAAGATTTTCAAGATGGCCACCATGGCTGCCATCTTGGATTTCTGATCAGCACCATTTTAGCTATTTTTGATCTACAAGTCACCCTGATGCTTCCTACCAAGTTTGTAGTCAACTGGCCTTTCCACTCAGGAGATGAAGTGAAAAATAGATTTTCAAGACGGCGGCAAGGCGGCCATCTTGGATTTCCGATCGGAACAATTTTAGCTATTTTTGATCTACAAGTCACCCTGATGCTTCCTACCAAGTTCCAAGTCAATTGGCATTTGGGTTTCGGAGAAGCGAAAAATAGTTTTTCAAGATGGCCGCCATGGTGGCCATTTTGGATTTACAATCGGCACGATTTTAACTATTTTTGATCAACAAGTCACCCCAATGCTTCCTACAAAGTTAAGAGTCAAGTGGCCTTTCAGTTCAGGAGAAGAAGGGAAAAATAGATTTTCATAATGGCCCCCATGGTGGCCATTTTGGATTTCCAATCGGAACGATTCTCGCTTTTTTTTTATCTACAAGTCACCCCGATGCTTACTACTAAGTTTCGAGTCAACTGACTTTTGGGTTTAGGAGAAGAAACCAAAAATAGATTTTCAAGATGGCCGCCATTGGATTTACGATTGGCATGATTTTACCTATTTTTGATCTACAAGTCACCCCAATGCTTCCTACCAAGTTTAGAGCCAACTGGCCTTTCCATTCAGGAGAAGCGAAAAATAGATTTTCAAGATGGCTGCCATGGCGGCCATCTTGGATTTCCGATTGGAATGATTTTAGCTATTTTTGATCTACAAGTCACCCTGATGCTTCCTACTAAGTTTGGCGTCAATTGGATTTTGGGTTTAGGAGAAGAAGCGAAAAATAGATTTTCAAGATGGCTGCCATGGCAGCCATCTTGGACTTCCAATCAGCATGATTTTAGCTATTTTTGATCTACAAGTCACCCCGATGCTTCCTACCAAGTATCAAGTCAACTGGCCCACGGGTGTAGGAGGAGTAGGCTTTTAAAGCAATTGTGGACCCCCCACGACAGACGACGCATGACAGACGACAGACATTGACTGACCACTACAGCTCACCATGAGCACGAAATGCTCAGGTGAGCTAACTAAGCATCCACGACAAAGACCAGTAAACAACCTTGACTATTGGTATTCAAAAAAGTTTATTTAGGGGAATTGTTTGTTTGTGTTGAGGTTTTACGGCCCAGTCAACCTAATGGAGTCATGTCGAGCGTGGTCAGTTAACCTAACCACACGTTTACTGGGCAGGCTTAGTCCTCTAAGTGGTTAACCAGTACTGTGCACATTCTTTCGCCAGAAACTGACAAATGCTCTTCTTGAATCAGCGGAAGGGAGAGAATGACCGTAGAAAATATTTAATGATCAACCTCCACGAAAGAATGTTGCCGACCTCGGCGGGGGTTGAACCTGCGACCTCGTGGTCTCCAGTCGGACGGAGCATCCAAGTGAGCCACCGAGGCCAGCTAATCAGACGCTGTTGTATGCGACATCTGATCAGGACGTATATGGTTTGGGAATTAATTTATCAAATCTGGGACCGACAATCCATGTTGATCAAAACAAAAAAGAAGAGGAAGAAAACAGGTGCGTTCAAGCGATGCATTCTTTTATCACTCTCAGTTAAAGTGACCTTTGATCTTTTGGACATGCTGACTGCACCTGGTGTTTTGCAATCTCGGTGTATTCACACGTGTCACACAAACGGATTAATTATCAGACTACCGTTACTGATGATTCGTGTTAATCGCTTGTTTACCGCACAAAGGACAGTGAAGTGTTGATTTTTTGACAATGTTTGGTTAATGACATTATTACGGCCCAGTCAACCTAATGGAGTCATGTCGAGCGTGGTCAGTTAACCTAACCACACGTTTACTGGGCAGGCTTAGTCCTCTAAGTGGTTAACCAGTACTGTGCACATTCTTTCGCCAGAAACTGACAACTGCCCTTCTTGAATCAGCGGAAGGGAGAGAATGACGGTAGAAAATATTCATGATCAATCTCCACGAAAGAATGTTGCCAACCTCGGCGGGGGTTGAACCCGCGGCCTCCTGGTCTCCAGTCGGACGGCAATACATAGATCAATTTTATCAATTTTATCAATTTTAATGTCACAGGCTACAATAGAATCAGAAAAATCCACTGTTTAACTTTTTTTTCCCCCGTACAAATGCCTAAGGGACAAAAATTTAACCTTGTAGTAAAAAAGGTCAGGGTCAATCATTCGAAAAACCTTCACAGGGCCTGAGTCACCAATACTGCATACCAAGTTTCAAGGTCTGCTCATTCAGTTCCTTAGGAGATATTCAAAGGTATTTACCATGTACATGTATTGGAGTGGGGACCATCTTGGTCATGTGATCTAGACCTTACATGCAAGCTACACATGTAATTTGGTTTCAAGCGGTTTTAGAGGAGACATCGTTTGAAAGAAGTTAAAAATACTGAATTTGAGGCATCTGGAATGAAGATCAGAAAATGACTGTTTTTTTATGACCATGACTTTTTTGAAAGTTCATTTAGCTACTTGTATAAATCAACTCTGATGTCATAGGTTACAAAAGAACCAGAAAAATCCAGTTTCGCCTTTTTCCCATACAAAAGCCTAGGAGACAAATTTGTTTTTGCCGTAAAAAAGGTCCAGGTCAATCAAGAGTCATCATTTGAACAAATCTGACAGGGCCCCAGCCACCAATGCTGCATACTAATCACACATTTGGTTCCTGAGAAGAAGATGTTATAGGGTTTTTACCATATATGGGCATGGTGGCCATCCTGGTCATGTGATCTACTCCTTAAGAATACACTTTTGTTACCCGACCCCATGATGGCTCTACATGTAATTTGGTTTCAATCAGCCCAGCAGTTTCAGAGATGTCCTTTGAAAATGTTGATGAGGCAGACAAACGACGAACCACTGTCTATCCTATAAGCTCCCCAGGAGCCCTAGGCTCTGGTGAGTTAAAAAATCTACTGTTAGTAAAAATTACCTGTTTAAAGTCGTGTAACATAAACTGATCACCAACACATATATCATGCGACACAATATGAACAGCCCCAGGAAACAGGTTAAGATTTCCTACATGATCGGAATGTCCATGCGTGCACACAACAAACTGTATTTTCTCTGCACTACAGCTATGCTTTGATAAACCTGAATAAATAAGAAATAATTCATCCACATGAAAAATGGTAAATATTCTAAACATCTGAAAAGAAAAATTCTAATTTAAAAAAAAAATGAACATCTCTTTCTAGGGAAGTAACTAAGGATGATGATGAGAGAATGATAATGAAATGCTCTGTGCAATGAAGCGCCATAGGGTCAGGAGTTGCATTCTGCCTCCTGTGGGATTTGAACCCAAGACCTTGTGATTCAAACTTAAGAGAGCTAACCCTCAGCCACTTGGACACTTCTAAAGTAACTAAGGACCATTTGCCTACAAATTATTGGGTTACTTTTTTGCAGTGGATGACGACCCATCATTACTGTCAAGGAAACAATTTTACTTAATGCAATGTAATCTTTACCTAATTTTGGTACAAACTGTCCATTTTTGCTGTTGAAATGCATGCAAAATAGAAAAAGTTTACAAAGTACTGTACTTCCATCTTCCCATGTCTCAGCTAATCATGTATGCATAGTTTACACAATATATGTATTAAAGCAGCTACCTGAGGCAAGAGGGCAATTATACCCTAAGGATAATGCTCTCACTGCAGCATTTCCTAGCATAGAAAGAATAACAACTATTTTAAATTTAACAGCCTGAACTGGTATGTCCTCTTACATTTATTTCAGTATAAATAATAATAAATGCATAGTTATAGTTATAATTTTGGCCGTTTGCCTGCCTCCACTCAACATGTTACGGATATAAAGCCTGATTCAGTAATGTGCATTTGGAAGGTAACTGTACAATGCAAGATACCTGTGCATATACATGTATTGTATATATAGCAGGCAAGTAGCAGTTTAATAAACACAGGGCTCCAGTTAAGTAGTCAGATGTAACTTTTTTTCCTTAGTTTACTGTGACAAAAATGATCTAAGATGTTAACTATAAGAATGATCAGAATCCAAAACTTATTAACACTTTCATGAAAAAAATTTCCAAATCTGAAGCAACTTTAGTTTTCTGAAAAAAAAAAAAAAAAAAAAAAAATCAATAATTGCAAAATACATTTTCTTTCTTAACATATTTTTCTTTTAAATTTAATTCTTAAAAAAGTATGAAATAAAAAAAAATAAATAAAACACTAGGATTTGAAACCCATAATGTTCAGATTTGTAGTCTGAGAAAATTACCACTGGGCTATTGCTGATTTACGGTTACGACAACTTACAATATTCATTGAGGATTTACGGTTACCACATCTTACAGTATTCATTGAGGATTTATGGTTACCACAGCTTACAGTATTCATTGAGGATCTACGGTTACCACAATTTACAGTATTCATTGAGGATTTACTGTTACCACAGCTTACAATATTCATTGAGGATTTACGGTTACCACTGCTTACATTATTCATTGAGGATTTACGGTTACCACAGCTTACAATATTCATAGAAGGAAGCTATTTGAGTGGCATTTACCTTTTTATCAAAATGGTCTAACATTATAAACAATCAGTGACGTCACTGTCAACTTATCCTAGGAGAATTGTACAAAAGCATGGGGACAATAATGAAATTTGTCGAATTTGTCATCTGCAATGTGTTAAATAACTGTAAACTTTCAGACAAACAGATCTATTTATAGTTCAGTATGTATACAAAATCATTCCCTGTTAAATAAAATATGGCATCTGTAAATACAGCAAGATAAATGTGTCACGCAATGGATCACGTTACAAAAGTAGTATGATTACGTTTTCAAGGTGATCATGAAAGGTAATTATAAGTAAAAATATTCTTCCGGTATAAGATCATGAAAGTAACTAGAAATTGTGTTTGTAAAACACTATGCCCCCAACCATATGCTTGCCTCTAAAGATAATACTAGGTGAAAATGGCCCAATCTACAAAGGGCCATAACTCCATAAGTATTTTTCAGAATTGTATTCAAAAGTCAATCATGTCATCTTCTCATCACTCTCAATCTATTCATTAAGTTATGAGGCTCTAGCTCCAACCGTTTTTGAGATATTTTGCTGACAAGGGAAAATGCTCAAATTTACAAAGGGCCATTACTCATGAAATATTTTTCAGAATTTATTCAAAAAAATTAAACAGGTCATCAACTCATCATTGCCAATCAATTCACCAAGTTTCAAGGCTCTAGCTTCAACCGTTTTTGAGATACTTTGCTGACAAGGTAAAAATGCCCAAAATTACAAAGGGCCATAACTCATGAAATATTTTTCAGAATTTTATTCAGAAGTTAATCAGATATTCTACTCATCACTACCAATCTATCCCTTAAGTTTCTAGCTTTAATGGTTTTTGAGATATTTTACTGACAAGAGAAAAATGCCCAAATTTACAAAGGGCCATTACTCATGAAATGTTCTTCAGAATTTTATTCAGAAGTTTATCGGATTATCTATTCATCATTACCAATCAATTTGCCAAGTTTCATGGCTCTAGCTCCAACAGTTTTTGAGATATTTTGCTGACATGGTAAAAATACTCAAAATTACAAAGGGCCATAACTCAAGAGATATTTTTCAGAATTTATTCAAAAGTTAATAAGGTTGTCTTCTCATCACCACCAAACTATTCATTAAGTTTCAAGGCTCTAGCTTACATCGTTTTTGAGATATTTTGCTGACAAGATTTCATCCATACTTTTTCAAAGGTCTATAACTCAGGAAAAGGGCACACTCCTGTTGAGAAAAAAATACTTGTTAGCTTTTTTTATGAGGAATCCACATAAGAAATTTCAAAACAGTAGCATGCACATTTCTAAAGTTATGATATGCCACCTGACAAATGGATGAATGGTTGAACAGACAGATGGAAGGACAAACACCCCACAAGCAATATGCCCATCCAACTTCTTCCAAGTTGGGGGCATAAAAATAAAGAGTATATTGTCTATTGAAAACATTACACATATGTATAACAGAAATTAGCTGGGATGATTCCTCTAGTTCATCCATGCAAACCGTCTCAGTGGAGGATATGGAAGAATCCAACGAAGACAGGTAGTGTCATGAAAAGAGCTAGAGATCTCGCACAAGTTTGTTGCTGGTTGTCTGTTTAATTTGAAATTTGTACTCAACTCATCAATTATATAGGGTTGCCAATCAGGCTCGGGAAAGGTTACAGTGATGGTTGGTGATGTATGTTGTTGGTACTCATAAGCTGTGCCTTAGAGCTGCTTCTAAGGAGTACCAATAACATAATTATGACCTTTTGTGGAGAAACAAGAATTATACCCACAACATACATGTATGACTTTTGTGGAGAAACAAGAATTGTACCCACAACATACATGTATGACTCTGTGGCGAAACAAGAATTGTACCCACAACATACATGTATGACTTTGTGGAGAAACAAGAATTGTACCCACAACATACATGTATTACTTTGTGGAGAAACAAGAATTGTACCCACAACATACATGTATGACTTTGTGGAGAAACAAGAATTGTACCCACAACATACATGTATGACTTTGTGGAGAAACAAGAATTGTACCCACAACATACATGTATGACTTTGTGGATAAACAAGAATTGTACCCACAACATACATGTATGACTTTGTGGAGAAACAAGAATTGTACCCACAACATACATGTATGACTTTGTGGAGAAACAAGAATTGTACCCACAACATACATGTATGACTTTTGTGGAGAAACAAGAATTGTACCCACAATATCTATGTATGACTTTGTGGAGAAACAAGAATTGTACCCACAACATACATGTATGACTTTGTGGAGAAACAAGAATTGTACCCACAACATACATGTATCACTTTTGTGGAGAAACAAGAATTGTACCCACAACATACATGTATGACTTTGTGGAGAAACAAGAATTGTACCCACAACATACATGTATGACTGTGGAGAAACAAGAATTGTACCCACAACATACATGAATGACTTTGTGGAGAAACAAGAATATAACATACTATTTTTGTGGAGAAACAAGAATTGTAAATTTTCATGAAAATATCTCGGATGGTTTCAGAATTATGAAGCTGACACGAATGATGGAAGCACTGACTGATGGACAGACAGAGGTTATAACATAATCCCCTTGCCACATTTTTGCGGTGTGGCATACAAATGGCCAAATTCTTAAAATCACCCTAATAATGTAGACCCTATATCCCCATTCTAACCCTTTCACCCCCAAGTTTCTGACATAGACTCTTCCATCTCTGAAGTTGGACAAATCCATTGTTGCAAAGAGGGGTTTCAATCAAAAATCAATAGCCGAATGGCAAATAGTGTAGATCCTGCTGAGACAGCTTGTTAGGATCTGCACTGTTTGCAAAGGTATCAGTATTTGTATTGATCTATAGGGATGAAAGGGTTAACTAAGTATATCATGGGGGAGCATGGAGCTACACATAAGACAGACATAACATATTGAAACAATAAAAACTGTCTGTATAGGTGCACAGACATCTAATTTGCTTTTAAAATCACTTGGAATGACGTTTTTCAGTTTGGCATTTTAGTCCATTTAAAAATAAAAAGAAAATGTTTTTTTGATACTATCCATTTACAATTTCTATTTCTGTGCTTTCTTCTCAAATATTTACTCTTAAACTGAATATGATAAAAAAATGACCTGACCTAGTAATTTCTAGTGCAAACCAAATTTTTGGAAAATTTACATACGAAAATATTTTGTTGCTTTCCTTCAGTGAATTTCTTCAGTAAAATTCTTGAAGTTTCATAACAACCTTGTGAAAATATCAGAACCTGAAGTGGAACATGCTGATGATAAGCTGCCTCCAAACCACCTACCCTATGGATTCTTTTTTGGCAAAATTTGCACCCTTTTTTACTACTGGAAAAAAGTTAAAATTATAGCTTCAGATAAGGTGCTTTTTTCAACCAAACATATTGACTTTTTTATTCATTTATCCACATAAACATATACAAGTATTGTAGTACCCATGAAAAGCGCCTCACTGAGGCACTTCTTGTGTGTACTCACAGTATGGTTTTGTGGAGAAATAAAGAAAAATATTATGTGGATATCCCCTCTTATCTGGAGATGTGTAAAATAGTTTTGACTTTTAAACCAATGAATAGAATAAAACTGTTGGTGTGTAGGATATCAAGACAAAAGGACTTGCACTGAACAAGACAAAACCTAGCAAATTTCTTCCTTCTGCTTAAAGTGGCAGGCAAAAAACATACATTCTCAAATATGTCGAAAGCGGAATACAATATTTACCATAGGTATTCAGACAGATGTCCTGGACAAACAAAGTAGACCCAACCAGATGCCTCATAATGTGGCGTATGATCAGGGTCTACACTGTTTGCCACCCATGCAGCAATTTTTTACAAATATACAAATACTAAGATGGACTAAGATTTTAGGATGCTTATGGTAAGGATTCAAGGTGTCAGAATACCGGGGGTAAATATGATAGGTGTTTGTAATCTGCAAACATATTTCAGGCTGTTGCCTTGTTAGGATTAGCAATAAAAAGTACACTACAACCTCTTTATAACACGGTTTCATTATAAAACGGTTTTGGATATACATGTAACATGGTTCAAAGATAGATCCCAAAAATGTATAGATTATATTGAAAAATGACCATAAATTGTCATTTTTCAATATAGTCTATACATTTTTGTTAGGCTATAACACTTGTTTACCTAACACGGTTTATACTATGGACCCCAACAATAATTTTATAAAGCGGTTGTGGTGTAAATAGAAAAAAAAACAACAAAAAAAACACAAAAACACAAAAAGAACAAATCAGAATTAAAACCACCAAAGAAATGTTCAAAACACATGCCATCAGGCATTACTTAATACTATTAATTCATTCCAGCAATCCCAGGATGCTCTACCTCGTGAAATCCATGATAAAGGTAGCGATCTCCTTTGCCGACCTCTCCAGCCACAATTTGTACGGCATTGACAAACAGGTTCAAGTTGCCAACCTTATCACTATGTGCTTTGGTACAAACAACATAACTGATGTCCTGAGGGACAAGGCCAAACCTATACAACCCTACAAATGCAATTTGAGGTAAAAACACACTAAATGCAATGCTTGCCAAAAAATATACAACCTTAGGAAACTTGATGCAAATTTAATCAAAATCAAAAAAAAGAAAGATATAGTAGTTTATATTTTATATAACTGTGGGTATGGGTGCTGCCATTTTGAATATTTAATTAGATATTTAATCTAAAGACAGGAATGTTGCTTATGTTAGCTAGTTGACAGTTTATTTGCAAATGAATACATTTACAGATACATAGAAAAAAAATATTGCTTCAGATGTGATTTACATGTATTTACGAGAGTTTAGCATATTGGATTAGGTTTTTATGATGCCACAAACTCACAAAAATGGCAGCTCCAGTAAAAATATAAATTATTCCAAACCATGCTCAAATGCCACAGTTGAGTTTGGATTGTACCCTTTGAGCCAAGGCTCTGGAAATTCTGAAATCTGAATCGGTCCAGCCGATGACAATGACGTCATCAATGAGCCCATTCTCAAAAAAAAAAAAAAAAAATATAATATCACCTGTCACGAAAACTAATGACAATTGGCAGTCCTATAACTCCTTTTAAATAATACACCTCAACTCCATTATATGATGGAAGTCCGGGTATAACGAGCATGATCAAAGCTGGCGTCATCAATAAATACAGTCAGGTATGTAAAAAGAAAGAAAGAAAAAAAAAGACGATTTTGTTGTTATTTCCACCTCCGCAGGGTTTTCCTAGATAACTATTTATAAACAACTGATTCCCGTCTTGTGTAAGCGCAAAGACAGCAGGAAACAGGAGAGACGGAACAAAACGACTTTTATGGACCTAATTAGGTCTAATAAAAAAAGGCCTGCACCCCAGGCGGTTTTGCAGTTTTCAATGTTTCAAGATTTGACCAGACTGCTTAAATTTCAAGCACTGATCAATCTTGTCTGGCGCAAGTGGTACATTACTTATTTTTACTGTGAAATCTACCTTGAATTATACTCGCATGTTATGGCCGTCAACAAAAAAAAAAGAAAAAAAAAAAAGAAGCAAACAATAAGTTTGTTTGTGTTGAGGTTTTACGGCCCAGTCAACCCAATGGGGTCATGTCGAGCATGGTCAGTTTACCTAACCACACGTTTACTGGGCAGGCTTAGTCCTCTAAGCGGTTAACCAGTATTGTGCACATTCTTTCGCCAGAAACTGACAAATGCTCTTCTTGAATCAGCGGAAGGGAGAGAATGACCGTAGAAAATATTTAATGATCAACCTCCACGAAAGAATGTTGCCGACCTCGGCGGGGGTTGAACCTGCGACCTCGTGGTCTCCAGTCGGACGGAGCATCCAAGTGAGCCACCGAGGCCAGCTAATCAGACGCTGTTGTATGCGACATCTGATCAGGACGTATATGGTTTGGGAATTAATTTATCAAATCTGGGACCGACAATCCATGTTGATCAAAACAAAAAAGAAGAGGAAGAAAACAGGTGCGTTCAAGCGATGCATTCTTTTATCACTCTCAGTTAAAGTGACCTTTGATCTTTTGGACATGCTGACTGCACCTGGTGTTTTGCAATCTCGGTGTATTCACACGTGTCACACAAACGGATTAATTATCAGACTACCGTTACTGATGATTCGTGTTAATCGCTTGTTTACCGCACAAAGGACAGTGAAGTGTTGATTTTTTGACAATGTTTGGTTAATGACATTATTAATATGTGCTGCGGTAGGTTGCCGTTATTCTTCTGTCTCTCCAATAAACATGTCAAATGACTGTTTATAGCCTTTTAACTACCATAATATTGCATTTAAAAGGTGCGCGGACGCTGTCAGTTTGGGAAGACTTGACTGTGAAATTTTTAGACATCATTGATCATGAAAATTGGTTGGTTGGGAAAAACTGGGGTTCAAGGCACAAACCTATTGGACTGAATTATTAACATTTTGGGGTGTTTGAATCCGGTCTAGAGTTCTTAATTTCAGTCCAGACCGCCTAGTTTTCCGGTTTTCCGGAGCCCTGCTTTGAGCACAATCGAGCAAGAATGAGAAGCAAATATCCCACAAATATTATAGAAATATGCCCATCTAATTAACTTTCCTGACAAAACTCTGGTTGGAAAGTTATTGTTTAGCAACCTCATTTTCACCAGGTGTGGGTTCACACCAAAATGGGAGTCAGCACTATGAAGGACTGTATTTCTTAAATTTCTGGGTCTTATTTGTTCCCATGTGATTCAAATGCTTTTGGAATGAAGCCGAAAACTTCCCATTAACAAAATTTGTTATTTGGACAAAAATGAGATATTTTGAAAATGAATGGGTTCACACTTGAAATTTTGTAAGGTGGGGTTCACACAAACATTAGAAGAAATCTAGATAGGATCCACACTAGCATTAGAAGCAAAGTGATGCAGCATTGTACATATGCTTAAATTACACCAAGAGATTTATTTTGCTGTACCATAATAAGATACAAGATACAAGATATGTACCATAATAAGTGTTAGGTATTGAGACAGACCAGCCTGAGCAAGCACTATAGGTCCAGATCAGAGGTCACAGCACCTACAATGTTTGTCATACACCCAGCAGTTCTTAGATGAATCAACAAGTGGTCAAATATAATTGTTTATAATTTACGACAAGTATGGTAAGGATTTAACTGTTCCTATATTTAGGTTAAAGATGTATGTTACCCAAACATTCATAAACAACTACTCTCTGAAACCTTAAATCTAAAGATAAACTCAAAGGGAATTCTAATGAATACTCACACATGTGCTGTTCCAAACTTCCTTGCATGCAACTGGGAAAATGTTCTTTCAATCAGAGGATTTCATAACCCTTGTCCTGCTGAATAAATTAAGATGCCACATCCACTTCTAATTTTCAGCCGATCAGATTACTTGATCTGGATTGCTGCTTTAAATTTTCATACTAAATGGCAAACAGTACAGATCCAGATCAGTTGGCTTCTTCAGAAGCCAACTGATCTGGATCTACACTGTTTGCAAAGGAGGGTATATCTGGGTTCAGCAGGACAAGGGTTAAGGATGAGTATTCGGTGATAAGTTTTTTTCTTATTTTGCCATAAAAACATGTGCTATGGGTATTCATTAGAAGAACCTTGACAAGACAAAGTGGAACTACACTTTCAGGGGGAGGCAACTCTGTAAAACTGGTTTTGTCTTCCTTTTAACCCTTAAACTGCCAATCACAACAATTGTTGTCTGCTTTGTCATCTGCTTGTGATTTTAAAAGTGATTTTTACAAACAGTGCGGACCCAGATCAGACTGCATTTCTAGGAGCAGTCTGATCAGGGTCCACACAGTTTGCCTGTATGCAAAAACAGATTTGAAAAGTTTGCAAGAATATTCAGCAGACGACATAAACAGATGAAATTTTCAGATGCAGGTTTTCTTGGCATTTTAAAGGTTAAAAATGTTTTACTCTAAAAGGAAAGAATTTGCTCTCCATGGGAGCTAATTCTTACCTTTTTGAGCAGACTTTTTATTTAGAAATGGCTTAGCATGCAGTAGGGCTGTGGAATTACCATGCCAGACTTGTCCAACCTATCCCATTTCCCTGACGACAAGTAAGAAATTTCAATTTACTTGTCCTGGGACAATGACTACATAGCTCTACCTGGACTTCATAGCTCTAGCTATGAAGAGTATCCAGATTATGATATAATTTTTTTCTTATTTCTCAAAGAAAACATATATTGTGGGTACTCATGAGAAGTGCCTCATAGAGGCACTTCTAATGAGTACCCACAACATAGGTTTTCTTCGAGAAATAAGAAAAAAATGCCAATTTTTGGGCAAGTAAATTTTGGTTGGACAAGTGGATTTAGACCATTTACTTGTCCGTGGACAAGACCATTTACTTGTCCGTAGACAAGACCATTTACTTGTCCGTGGGCAAGTAATGAAATTTGATATTTCCACAACCCTGGCATGCAGGCAAGCAAATGAGAAGTCACAAAAGTTGTCTCCCTTGTAAAAAATGGTGAAAATTGAGCAAGTGTATCTTGTCACCTTAATACAACATACCTTCAAGTATCAGGTCTTTATCCCAGGGGTTGCCAGTGTCTACTATCACATTATGGGATCCTTTTAGGAGAGTAATAGAACCACAAGCTTTCTGCTGGCCTAAAAATAGCAACAGAGGAATTGTTAAGGAGGAGTATTTGATGATAATTCTGGGATAATTTTTCTTATTTCTCCATAAAAACATATGTTGTGGGTACTCATTAGAAGTGCCTCAGTGAGGGGCTTCTAATGAGTACATGTACCCACAACATATGTTTTCATGGAGAACTAGAGAAAATTATCCCAAAATTATCACCAAATACTCCTCCTTAACAATTAATTCCTCTGAGAAACTGAGATGTGACAAAGAAAAAAGAATCTTGTCATATATGCAAATGAGCTGCAACTTCAGAAAACTTAATTTCGGACATATGCGCCCAGCACAGATTCATACATTGTATTTGCCGGGCGCAGTCGGAACAGAATCTTCACTGGGTACATTTTGTATAGCCAAAAATGCACAATTTCTTCATGCAGACAATGAAGACTGATCAGACTGTATTTGTGCAGGCTGATTTGAGTCTTCATTGGTCACATATATCTAATGGTACCTTTTCTCGTGTTGCAGCTCAAACACATAGCTCTGAATAAGCATGATAAGAGGAGTATCTTCATGGGGTATAACCTACGTCATATATAACAGTGAAAAAGACTATAGATTATTGCAAAAAGGGCTCGTTCAAGCAGTAAATTGCGCTCCTTTGCTATTTCGGGTTTCTGACAAAAACCAGAATAGGCTCAGTGTAAGTAGCAAGAAAAAAGGCATTTATATTGGCAAACTTGACGCATGAGTGAATTGTCATTGTTGAGAACACTCGCTTACAATTTCTTATAATACTATCAAAATATTGTGCATGAGTTCTCATCGATGATAATACGGTAGTTCATCAAATCTGCAAATATACGAGGGCAAGTCAATAAGTAACCAGCCTATCTCATTTCCAATTGATTGAGACACCCAAGATTTTCATGCTTTGTTTCAATACATGTTTTAGGCCTGAGGGCAAAATTACAACCTTATCATATTTGTGTTGAGGTTTTACGGCCCAGTCAACCCAATGGGGTCATGTCGAGCGCGGTCAGTTTACCTAACCACACGTTTACTGGGCAGGCTTTGTCCTCTAAGCGGTTAACCAGTACTGTGCACATTCTTATGCCAGAAACTGACAACTGCTCTTCTTGAATCAGCGGAAGGGAGAGAATGACCGTAGAAAATATTTCATGATCAATCTCCACGAAAGAATGTTGCCGACCTCGGCAGGGGTTGAACCCGCGACCTCCTGGTCTCCAGTCGGACGGCGCATCCAACTGAGCCACCATGGCCGGCACCCTTATCGTGTCATTCACTCATAAGATATTGAATGTCAAACATGGCTAGCGATGCAAATTTTTAGTAAGCTTTTCGTCAAAAGTTGAGTACCATGCTGTAATTCGGTACTTGTATTTGAAAGGGAAAACAGGTCAGGAAATACATTGCGACTTGACCAATGGTCTTCTGCACCATTGTATGCACAAGTTAAATTCTGGGTTGGAGAATTCAAACGCAGTAGAACGTCTTTAGAAGATGAAACCAGGTCTGGACGCCCATCAGATGCCACTGATGGAAAAATGTGTAACAAAGTACGGGATCTGGTGTATTCTGATAGGCGAATTAAGGTGGAAGAAATAGCGAAT
This sequence comes from Anodontia alba, assembly GCA_964016985.1. Taxonomy (NCBI): domain Eukaryota; kingdom Metazoa; phylum Mollusca; class Bivalvia; order Lucinida; family Lucinidae; genus Anodontia; species Anodontia alba. The sequence continues at coordinate 21,903,130 of OZ024832.1, read as the reverse complement.
GCATTACACATTTCACATGGTAGCTTTTCAACAACTTTACATGATCGCTTGGGTATGCACAAGCTAACAGCCCGCTGGGTCCCAAAAGCCCTTAGCGACGAGCAAATGGCAACCAGAGCATCAGTATACAGCGCATTGTTGAAGCAGTTTAGGTCAAAGGAAGATGATTTCCTTTCACGTCTGGTGACTGTAGATGAGACCTGGGTCCATTATTATGAGCCAGAGAATAAAGCTCAAAGTTGCCAGAGTGTAGGGCCGGGGTCTCCGACGCCAAAGAAGTTCAAAACACAACCCTTTGCTGGCAAGGTGATGGCAACTGTATTTTGGGATGCACAAGGCGTTATTATGTTGGACTTTCTAGCAAAGAAAAGTACAATAACAGGTGTGGATTATGCAAATTTGCTCGACTAACTGAGAATTGTGATCCATGAAAAACGCCGAGGTAAACTCTCCAAAGGGATTCTGCACCAACAGGACAATGCGAGAGTCCACACTTGCAAAATTGCAATGGATGCTGTTGAGCGGAATGGGTACGAGCTAATACCGCACCCCGCCTATTCTCCGGACTTAGCTCCTAGTGACTATTTCCTATTCCCAAACTTGAAAAAGGATATCCGTGGACGTCATTTCCGGTCCAACGAAGGAGTCGTGGCGGCAGTTGAGGAGTGGGTCAGAGACAAGGACCCTGGCTTCTTCAGTTCTGGGCTGATGGCACTGGAACACCGTTGGTCCAAGTGTATCATTCTAGAGGACAATTACATCGAAAAAGAAGAGATCTATCTCACCCAGAAATAAGTTAGGCTGGTTTTTTATTGACTCGCCCTCGTAAGTGCTTTCATCCTTGTTGAATACACTGAGCTGATTCTTATTTTCATCTTTACATTGAAAATAATACTACGTATTTCAATATTCATTAGACTTTCAGTCGAGTGCAAAGAATCAAACCGGGACATTCTGATGTCATCACAGAGGTCATTGCACTGAAAAACTGTTGGAAACAAACATCAAAAGGTTTTATATTGCAGCCTTGTCGATCGTGCAATTCTGATTACTGACATACGATATCTGAGTAATCTGGCATGCAGTTGGTTTGGATTCAGAAGGCGGAGACAATTAAGCCAGTAAATGATCTGTGATTGACTTGTTCTCTATCTGGCCAGGTACAGCTGTTGTGAAATAACGGCTGACTTTATTTGTGCATCTTACACAAATTACTCATGACCCCATCAGCTGTGCAGGCTACTCAAAATAAAAAAACTGCTGTGCGTAAAGAATGCCAGTCCTTGTAAGAATGCACTATAAATAAAATAGACCTTTATCGGACCGCACAGACTTGTCTGGATCAGCAATTTTTGCGTTTGCAATATGGTACCCTTTTTACTACTCAGAACACTATGGTATTAACCGGTAGACTTGTGAACCCTAAAATAGTTACTTACTTCTTGGGCAAGATATGATAACCTAGACCAGCCTGCACATAAAAATGTTTCTAGGTCCTATTAACGCTGTCAAGCAAACTGTAGGTCCTGATCGGAATAAGTGGATGCAACAGCCTGCTACCCTATCATAGTTTTTGGCTACTTTTTTTTTGTAATTGGTAAGGTACCTTTTTTGATTTAATGTTGAATGACCGCCTTCCGGGTTACGCAAACGAGTAGTTTGATGTTTTTGTAGACGGTTTCTGATCAAAGTATGTGGCAATGCTTCTGAAATTGGCTGCCGTTAGACAGCTGTTGTGTGTCAAGTCCGCACCAAAGTCTAATGGATATTGAAATGCGTAGTAATAAAAATGACTAACCGGTTTGAACAGGCCATTTTTGCAAAAATCTATAGTATTTTTCACTGTTAGAAATGACATAGGTTTTCCCCTTTGATCTTGATAATCTTTTTCTCTTATTTCACCAAAAAAAAAAAACAAAAAAAAGATATAAGAAAAAAAATCAACAATTTAGGTTGAAAAAAAATCTTATCCAGAGGTATGACAAGATATATGCAACCTTAATCCATTTATGCCTAGCGTCCCATAAAAGGGACATTGGCAAACAGTGTAGACCCAGATCAGACGCCGCAGAATCTGGCATCTGATCTGGGTCTATACTGTTTACATTAAATACAGGAATTTCTATAAAACATGGCAATAATAATAATAGGGCCATGATGGCCCTATATCGCTCACCTGAATCATGTTAAACATAGCATTGCTAACAGAGATGCAGTTCTAAAGGTCATGGTGACCTTGACCATGACATTTGCCCTCAGGGTCATCTTCTGGTCAGAAGAAACATCCCTACTACGTTTGAGGGTCCTACCCTCAAGCATTGCCAAGTTATAAGCTTGTTTTGTACTAGAGGTCACTGTGACCTTGACCTTTGCCATTAGGGTTATCTACTGGTCAAGACCAACATCCCATCTGTTCAAGGGTTCTAGCCTCAAGCACTGCCAAATTATAAGCTTTTTATTACTAAAGGTCATGGTGACCTTGACCATGACCTTTGCCCTCAATGTAATCTACCAGTGAGGACCAACATCCCTTCTAAGTTTGAGTATCTTAGCCCCAAGCATTGCCAAGTTATCAAGCTTTTTAGTACTAAAGGTCCTGGTGACCTTGCCCTTTGCCCTCAGGGTAATCTACTGGTGAGGACTAACATCTCTACTAAGTTTGAGGGTCCTAACCATAAGCATTGCAGAATTCTAAGCTTTTTTGGTACTAAAGGTCACAGTGACCTTGACCTTTGACTTAAAAATCATCTACTCTTCAGATCCATCCTCCCTATTAGTTTGATAGTCCTAGGGCTAATCATTGCCAATGGCTTATTGCTCTATGTAAAACATGTGACCCCCCACCACTCCCTTCCTCTGGACGGGGCCTCTTTTCACCCCAGGGCCCCAGGACTATAATTTGACTAATCTTGGCAGAGATCCACTAGGTGAAGCTAAGTACAAAATCAAAAGCCCGGGATGGGAAGATTATTGAAGGTTTTCTCTATATAAGTCTATGTAAAACATGTCTGCCCCAGGGTGGGCCCGTTTTTGGCTATTGGGCAATAACGAACAATCTTGGTAGAGGTCCATTAAGCGCTACGTATCAAATATCAAAGGCCTGGGCCTTCTGCTTTCAAACAAGAAGATTTTTAAAGTTTTCCCTATATGGGTCTATGTAAAACAAGTGACCCCCCGGCGCAGAACCTTTTTTGACCCCAGGGCTATAATTTGCACAACTTTGGTTAAGTCCATTAAATGAAGCTACATACCAAATATCAAAGACCTGGGTCTTCTGGTTTCAGACAAGAAGACTTTTTTAAGTTTTCAGTTAAAAAATCTATTTTTAACTCCTATGACCTAGATGTGCAATGGACTGGAACCATTTGAACAATTTTGAAAGAGGACCAACCAAGGCTCATTCCTGTGAAGTTTGGTCTAAAGCCGATCAGTGGTTTAAGAGAAGATGTCGTTTGAAGAAATTGTTTATGGACGCACGGACGGACGTTCTTACCAGAGGTACATTATGAGGTTATTTCTTTGATCTTTCTTTGATCTTCTTTAACGCCACAACTACCATTTTTATCTATTTGTCAACACCACAACACAATTTTTAACCCCACAATGACGGAATAAACCAGACGCCAATACAAACGCTAACCTCCCAATGTACCTGGCATATATACGGATGCACACACGGACGGACGCACAGATGCACGCAAGCATGACGGACAAAATGTGATCACAAAAGCTCACCTTGTCACTATGTGACAGGTGAGTTAACAAGTAACCAGACACCCCTAATATTAGAAATGGACCAGCCTGAAGAGTGAAGACAGAAGAGTCCATTTGGTATAAATGGGTTAAATTAACAATAAGCATGTACATCTATGCAGTCGGTACTGAGTCTGCACCAGGGTTCTCACTAGGACATTGACTCAAAAACCAGGACTCCCACAATGCGATTTTGCTAAATTTCCCACAAAAATAGGAGTCCCAATCCTCAAAATAGGAGTCCAGAACTCTATATTTGGTGTTAATGAGACGCCTGTGCATTTACATAGAAAATTTGCGCTTCCTAGAACTCTGTCCAGCAAACCAAGTGGACACTTAGGTAATCCCTTTTTAGGCTACATGAGCATTGAACCTCAGTTGATTGAAATAACATGAGAATCAGTGAAACCGAAGGATGCACCCGGAAGATGCGCAGTAGTGGGAGGGTTATGTTAGTGAAAGAGTAAAATACTTTAAGAGATATGCTACGGATAAGCTTATTATTGCAAAAATTAAGAAGGGAAGTAGCTCAGTAATTACTTGTAACAAAGTTACAGTTCTTGCACTCTGCCCTATCTCTGATGGCAGTCTCTCTATGTATCAGGTTTCATTTGATTCTCTTTTATACTTTCAGAGATATGCACCGGAGAAATTTAATATTGCAAAAATTAGGAAAGGAAATAACTCCATAAATACTGATGATAGGGTTATGGTTCTTGCATTCTGCACTTCCCCTCATAGCCCTTATCACTGTATCAAGTTTCATTTATTTATCTTCAATACTTTTAGAGATATGCTCCAGACAAGCTTACTATTGCAAAAATTAGGAAGGGAAATAACTCTGTAATTACTTGCGATAGAGTTACGGTTCTTGCACTGTGCACTTCCTCTGATGGTCATCTATCAATGTATCAAGTTTCATTTAATTCCCTACTATAATTTCAGAGATATGCTCGGGACAAGCTTTTCATTGTAAAAATTAAGAAGGGAAGTAACTCTGTAAATACTGGTAACAGGGTTATAGTTCTTGCATTCTGCAATTCCACTCATGGCCCTCTATCAGTGTATCACGTTTCATTTATTTATCTTCAATACTTTTAGAGATATGCTCCCGACAAGCTCACTATTGCAAAAATTATTATGGAAAATTACTCTGTAATTACTTGTGATAGAGTCACGGTTCTTGCATTCTGCACTTCCTCTGATGGCTGTTTATCAATGTATCAAGTTTCATTTAATTCCCTTCTATACTTTCAGAGATATGCTCCGGACAAGCTTTTTATTGCAAAAATTAAGAAGGGAAGTAACTCCGTAAATACTAGTTAAAGGGTAATGGTTCTTGCATTCTACAATTCCCCTCACGGACCTCTATCAGTGTATCAAGTTTCATTAAATTACCTTCAATACTTTTAGAAATATGCTCCAGACAAAAGTGTGGCAGATGGACAAAGTGCCAACTATATGCTCTCCCTTCTGGGAGCATAAAAAGGTTGTAGTTAAGGCCATTATCCCTACAGGCAACTATTGAATTTTCCCTATATTCTAACTATAACCCTATAACTCACCATGTTTTCTTGGACGTGCATTTCAGATTCTTCTGCAAAAAGTATGCAGATCTCATTACAAATTTACCACATATAAACAAAAGAAACAAATAATCCCAACCAAGCAAGCCCAAATCAGACATTCATAATATCAATATACATATCAAGTTTGATGAAAATCCATTGACATTTACTCAATTTATTGTCGGCCAAAGGAAATTCAGACAGTGGCGGGCAGATAGCACTGTCAAAAATAAACAAAAGTTGCCCATCAGCAATCCTAAACCAGATAATATCAATGTGCATACCAAGCTTGGTGAAAATCTGTTGATATTTATTCAAGTATCCTCTGGAAATCAGAATATGGACAGTGGCGGGCAGATAACTCTTGGCCCTGTAATGCTCACTTGAGTATCATAGCACTTGGAGAACCTGACCTTAACCTGATCAAGGCAAACATTCTGACCAAAATTCATATTGATTATATTAACAAGTAAGACAATGTAGCATGTCTAATAGACTGTGAAATAGAGGTCAAGATCAAATATGGGTGACTGCACTCAAGAGGCCATGCTATGATGTATGCATGTGCCAATTATCACTGGCTGTAGGAGCAATAGTTACTGAGAAACTGACCTAAATACAAACACTTCACAAGTGCCAAATATCACTGTAGGACCAATAGTTACTGAGAATTTGACCTAAATGGAAAAAAAAAAACTTATTAAAATCACTGGACCATGAAATATACTTCATAACCAAGTTCCAAACTTCACCTACAAATCATAAAGACAAATATTTTGAGCAAGATTCATGATGATTGCTTCAAAAACGTGACCGCTAGAGTGTTAACAAGGTATCTGTTGATTTGGTCTGGTGACCTAGTTTTTTACTCCAAGTGACCCAGTTTCAAACTTGACCTAGAAATCATCAAGACAAACATTTTGAGCAAGATTCATGATAACTGATTCAAAAATGTGACTTTTAGAGTGTTAACAAGGTCTTCTTTTGATCTGGCCCGTTGACCTAGTTTTTGACCCCATGATCCAGTTTCGAACTTGTCCTAGAACTCATCAAGACAAACATTTTGAGCAAGATTCATGATGATTGCTTGAAAAATGTGACTTCTAGAGATTTAACAATGTTTTCTTTGATTTGGCCCTGTGACCTAGTTTTTGACCCCAAAATAGCCCAGTTTCAAACTTGACCTAGAAATCATCAAGGCAAACATTTTGAGCAATATTCATGATGATTACTTCAATAATGTTACCTCTGGAGTTTTAAGAAGGTTTTCCTTTGATTTGGCCTGGTGACCTAGTTTTTGACCCCAAGTGACCCAGTTTCGAACTTGACCTAGAAACCATTAAGACAAACATTTTGAGTAAAGATTCATGATGATTGCTTGAAAAATGTGATCTCAAGAGTGTTAACAATATTTTCCTTTGATTTGACCTGGTGATCTAGTTTTCGACCCCAAATGACCCAGTTTCGAACCTGACCTAGATTTCATAGGGGAAAATATTCTGAGCAAGTTTCATCAAGACTGGGTAAAAACTATGACCTCTAGAGTGCTAACAAACTAACTGTTGATGACGGAAGACAGACGAGGGAGACGACAGACAGAGGGTGATCACAATAGAGCTCAGAGTGAGCTAAAAATTGATCAAATTCGTCCATTAGCAATCCCAAACCAATCTCCACAATATCAATGCACATACCAAGTTTGGTGAAAATGACTAATCCATTGATATTTAGTCAAGTTATTATCTGAAAATGAAAACACAGACAGAGGGATGTACAACACACAGACACACGACCAATGTGAAACCATAATACCCCACCACATCACGAAAACATACCTATATAATTTTGACCCCCTTAAACCCCACTTTTATATAGTAAAACTGGGGTTTACAGGGGTATACATTATTTTTCTTATTTCTGCTTAAAACATAGATTGTGGGTACTCGTTAGAACCGCCTAATCGAGGCGGTTCTAACGAGTACCCACAATCTATGTTTTGTGCAGAAATATGAAAAATATCAGAAATTTTTAGCTGAAAATTTTCATTTTTTTGGTATAAAATTTTCAGTATATTTGAATAGGCATGTTTTCATAATGAGTATTGTGTGGCAGGTTATAAAAAAGAAAACAATTCTAAATATCCTGTTACCGGTATACCGGTATGTTTGGCACAAATTATCCCATTGTAGTCTAGAGACCCCTAAAACAGTAAAAGGGTAATTGACTCCTCCGTCAGGCAGTTATAACCAAGCCCATGTGAATTTCCTTAGACAAACTGTATTGATATACCTGTGCTTACCTGTAACAAGAGGGCCATGATGGCCCTGTAATGCTCACCTGAGTATCATAGCACTTTGAGAACCTGATCTAGAACTGATCAAGGCAAACATTCTGATCAAAATTCAAAATGATTATGTTAACAAGAATATATATGGTTTATGGGTGGGGATCTGAACAGTTTCTGAGATATTACGCATTTTATGAAGTAAAGGGGGTGGGGTATGCCCCCAGGGGACCCCCTGGGGACCAATGATTCATGTCACTAAATGTGCCTTATGGTAAGGAACAAGAATATATATGATTTAGGCGGGGTATTCTGAACCATCTCTAAGTTATCTCACATTTTGACTTTTTCCTATACAAATGCCCATATGACCAAATTTAACCTTGGCCTAAATTAGGTCAAGGTCATCCCAGGGTCATCATTTGAACAAACTATGATGGGCTCCAGTCCCCAGTGCTACATACCATGTTTTGTGAAAATCGGACCACCGGTTCCAAAGAAGATTTTTGAGCATTTGTGGGTATACCCGGGAGGACACATGGTCTGTGGCAATGAATGAGTCTTATCATAAGGAACAAGAATATATATGGTTTAGAGGGAGGGATCTCAACAGTTTCTGTAAGGCCTTTTATGAAGTGAAAGGGGTGGGGCATGCCCTTGGGGGAGTCCAGAGGGACCCAACGTCTGGGTCACTGAATGTGTCTCTTCATAAGGAGCAAGAACATATATGGTTTAGGGGGGATCTAAACGGTTTCAGAGATATAAGGCCTTTCATGAAGGGGACGGGGCATGCCCCCAGGGGTGTTCAGAGGGACCCAAGGTCTGGGTCTCTAAATGCATCTTATCATAAGGAACAAGAATATATATGGTTAAGGGGTGGGAATCTTAATGGTTTCTGAGATATTACACATTTTATGAAGTGAAAGGGTGGGGGTATGCCCCTGCGGGACCCCCTGGGGACCCATGGTCTGTGACAATGAATGACTCTTATCATAAGGAACATGAATATATATGGTTTAGGAGTGGGGATCTGAAACGTTTCTGAGATATAAGGCCTTTTATGAAGTGAAAGGCGTGGGGCATGCCCACAGGCGTGTCCAGAGGGGACCTAAAATCTGTGTAACTGAATGCCTTTTATCATTAGGAACAAGAATATATATAGTTTAGGGGTGAGATCTCAACGGTTTCTGAGATATACTGCCGTTCATGAAGTAAAGGGGGTGGGGCATGCCCCCGGGGGAGTCCAAAGGGACCCAAGGTCTGTGTGTCTGAATGCCTTTTATCATTAGGAACAAGAATATATATGGTCTAGGGGTGGCAACTTGAACGGTTTGCAAGATGTTAGACATTTTGACTTTTTCCCCATACAAATGCCTATGTTACCAAATTTGACTTTGGCCTAAAATAGGTCAAAGTTATCCCAGGGTCACCATTTGAACGAACTATGATGGGCCCCGAGTCCCCAATGCTACATACCAAGTTTCGTGGAAATCGGCCCAGCGGTTCCAGAGAAGAAAATTTTTGAAGGGTTTTTACCATATATGGGCATGGCGGTCATCTTGGTCATGTGACCCAAGATCTGGGTCGCTGAATGTGTCTTATCATAAGGAACAAGAATATATATGGTTTAGGGGTGGGGATCCTAACAGTTTCTGAGCTATTACACATTTTATGAAGTAAAGGGGGTGGGGCGTATCCCGGGGGGAGGGGGGGGGGGCCTGGGGACCACTGATCTGTGCCATTAAATGCCTCTTGTCACAAGGATCAAGAATATATATGGTTTGGGGGTGGTAACTTGAACGGTTTGCAAGATATTAGACATTTTGACTTTTTCCCCATACAAATGCCTAAGTTATCAAATTTGACCTTGGCCTAAAATAGGTCAAGGGCATCCCAGGGTCGGTCATCATTTGAACAAACTATGATGGGCCCGAGTCCCCGATGCTACATACCAAGTTTCGTGGAAATCGGCCCAGAGGTTCCAGAGAAGAAGATTTTTGAAGGGTTTTCACCATATATGGGCATGGCGGGCATCTTGGTCATGTGACCTGGACCCCGTGAACAAACTTTCGTTCCCCCATCCCATGGAGGCTCCACATGAAATTTGGCTTCAATCGACCCAGCGGTTTCGGAGAAGACTTTTGAAAATGTTGACAGACAAACAGACATACAGACAACGGCCTTGCCATATGATAAGCTCACCAATGAGCCTTCGGCTCAGGTGAGCTAAAATGCATGTGTTGATTTGTTTGTCTAACTAAAAACATTGACAATTACCTTTATTAGCCAATTTGAATGGTCAGCTGCGGTTGTCAGTTAAATGGTTAAGTGACTTGACGGAGGAGTCAATTGGCAAACAGTGCAGACCGAGATCATATGCCACAGAACACAGTGTTAATCTGGGTCTCCACTGTAATCAAAAAGTTCAACCATTTTTCTCTAGAGAATATATAAATCACATAGCCTGACATACCTAAAAAACGAAATTGGACTTTTCTAATACATAGTGTGGGGGAGTTCAATCAGTCCACAATGGGTTACATGGCAGTTTGCTGATCAGAATACCTACCAGGACCTTCTTTGATGCTGTATCCTTCCTTGAGAACAATTACTTCATACATATTGCTTGGCACTTGTGGGATTTTGATTCCTTGAAGGCTTCTGGGCTATCCAATCTCTACTAGTCTGACAATAAAAAAAAAAAAATAAGCCATAACATCAGAAAAGGTACCTTGTCAGAAACATGTGTGCCAGCAAAGATTCAGATCAGCCTGTACATTTGCAGTCTGATCAAAATCTTCATTGGACACAGTTTCCATGGCCAAGGATGCAAAGTTTCTTCAAGCAGACAATGAAGACTGATCAGATTGCCTGGATGTGTCTTCAAGCAGACAATGAAGACTGATCAGACTGCCTGGATGCGTCTTCAAGTAGACAATCAGACTGCCTGGATGCATCTTCAAGCAGACAATGAAGACTGATCAGACTGCCTGGATGCGTCTTCAAGTAGACAATGAAGACTGATCAGACTGCCTGGATGCATCTTCAAGCAAACAATGAAGACTGATCAGACTGCCTGGATGCATCTTCAAGCAGACAATGAAGACTGATCAGACTGCCTGGATGCCTCTTCAAGCAGACAATGATCAGACTGCCTGGATGCGTCTTCAAGCAGACAATGAAGACTGATCATACTGCCTGGATGCATCTTCAAGTAGACAATGAAGACTGATCAGACTGCCTGGATGCGTCTTCAAGGAGACAATGAAGACTGATCAGACTGCCTGGATGCATCTTCAAGTAGACAATGAAGACTGATCAGACTGCCTGGATGTGTCTTCAAGCAGACTATGAAGACTGATCAGACTGCCTGGATGCATCTTCAAGCAGACAATGAAGACTGATCATACTGCCTGGATGCATCTTCAAGCAGACAATGAAGACTGATCATACTGCCTGGATGCGTCTTCAAGTAGACAATGAAGACTGATCAGACTGCCTGGATGCGTCTTCAAGGAGACAATGAAGACTGATCAGACTGCCTGGATGCGTCTTCAAGTAGACAATGAAGACTGATCAGACTGCACGGATGCATCTTCAAGCAGACAATGAAGACTGATCAGATTGCCTGGATGTATCTTCAAGTAGCAATGAAGACTGATCAGACTGCCTAGATGCATCTTCAAGCAAACAATGAAGACTGATCAGACTGCCTGGATGCGTCTTCAAGTAGACAATAAAGACTGATCATACTGCCTGGATGCGTCTTCAAGTAGACAATGAAGACTGATCATACTGCCTGGATGCGTCTTCAAGTAGACAATGAAGACTGATCAGACTGCCTGGATGCATCTTCAAGCAGACAATGAAGACTGATCAGACTGCCTGGATGCATCTTCAAGCAGACAAGGAAGACTGATCAGACTGCCTGGATGCGTCTTCAAGCAGACAAGGAAGACTGATAAGACTGCCTCGATGCATCTTCAAGTAGACAATGAAGACTGATCAGACTGCCTGGATGCCTCTTCAAGCAGACAATGAAGACTGATCAAACTGCCTGGATGCGTCTTCAAGCAGACAATGAAGACTGATCAGACTGCCTGGATGCATCTTCAAGCAGACAATGAAGACTGATCAGACTGCCTGGATGCGTCTTCAAGGAGACAATGAAGACTGATCAGACTGCCTGGATGCATCTTCAAGTAGACAATGAAGACTGATCAGACTGCCTGGATGCATCTTCAAGCAGACAATGAAGACTGATCAGACTGCCTGGATGCGTCTTCAAGTAGACAATGAAGACTGATCAGACTGCCTGGATGCGTCTTCAAGCAGACAATGAAGACTGATCAGACTGCCTGGATGCGTCTTCAAGTAGACAATGAAGACTGATCAGACTGCCTTGATGCATCTTCAAGCAGACAATGAAGACTGATCAGACTGCCTGGATGCATCTTCAAGCAGACAAGGAAGACTGATCAGACTGCCTGGATGCGTCTTCAAGCAGGCAAGGAAGACTGATCAGACTGCCTGGATGCATCTTCAAGTAGACAATGAAGACTGATCAGACTGCCTGGATGCGTCTTCAAGCAGACAATGAAGACTGATCAGACTGCCTGGATGCGTCTTCAAGTAGACTATGAAGACTGATCAGACTGCCTGGATGCGTCTTCGTTGGGAGCACATGTCATAAGGTAGGTTTTCTCATGCTGCAGCTGAAATGTACAGTTTCTTATGTACTAAACACTGCCTCATCAAAACCACTAAGGATACGGTAAATAGTCAAAAGAGTTGAACAACAAAAACAAAAGTTCAACCTGACTTTATTGCCTTGTTTCACTAATGAACAAAAGGTAAGGGTTCAGATAAAGACGTTGAGGCAATAGGGCAATGGAGTTAGTGCCCACCATGTTTTGGGCTGGAGCATATGAAAGTCAAAGGGGGAACCCAAACCACTTCTTTTGCTGCCTTTCAACCTCCCCGCAAAGGGTACCTATCCAATGCTGGAAGAACATAAGGAGTTTTTCAGTTGATGGTCTGACGTGGGCTTGGCTTGAATCTACTACTTTCAGCACTGTAGTCCAATGCTCTCACCATTTGGCTAACAGCATTTTTTATTGAACAAAAGTAGTTATCTATTTTGCAAAGTGATGCGACTTTAAAAATAAGGCAAAGAAAAAAAAAATATGAGTTACATTTCACATAGCTGTGAAAGCTTATTTTGGGACAGAAAAAAAGATACATGAAAAATCTGAGAATCTTTGTACTAAATGGAGAATTTATACTGCAAATGGTCATATGTTTGGGATGAATTGGAATCTACCAATGTTTTTAATTTTTTAGAAGTTTTTTTTTGTTTGGTAAGAAAGGAGTTTTTTGTTGGAAGAAAAAGATATTTTAATTTAAATTTATGAAGTAAATATATCAGATTACAACAAATTTTATCATGAAATTGGTTTGAGTAGACAGACTTTGGCCGTGTTTTTTGACAGCATAATCTGTTTGGCTGTTTTAGATAGGATTTCACAGCCAATGCTGGCAAAATTGATATTTTGCTGTCAGAAAATCAATGGGCAACATGTGTTTCTGTAAGTCTTCATGTTATCTTTATTCAGTAATTAACACATTGGCAGCTGAACACGGGCACCCATCATGGTTTTACTGGTAAAAAGTCAGAAGCTGGTTGCAATACTGGAGCTGGAAATTTTATGAATATAGCAAGAAAAATACATTGGGACGAAACAGCCTACAACACAAACAGGAGAATGTTAGGGAATTTTACATTTCAGCCTGATGAAGCTACATGTACATGTAGCTTCATCAGGCTGAAATGTAAAATTCCCTGACATTCTCCTGTTTGTGTTGAGGTACATGTAGCTTCATCAGGCTGAAATGTAAAATTCCCTGACATTCTCCTGTTTGTGTTGAGGTTTTACATCCCAGTCAACCCAATGAAGTCATGTCGAGGGCAGTCAGTTTACCTAACCACACTTTTACTGGACAGGCTTAGTCCTCTAAGCGGTTAATCGGTATTGTGCACATTCTTTCGTCATATGTTTGCAAAATTTCATTTTTCCCTGACACACTACAGGATTCCTTGACCTTGAAAAAAATTAAATTTCCCTGACCTGTACAAACCCTGCTCAAGTTCAGAATTATTTGTTTTTATATTTAAGGTACATGTATACCTTACCTCAACTCCCAGAATTTAAAATGTATTAAACTAGAATTCCGAGAATCGGATGTGTCGCCTGCTTAAAGCGCCAACCATTTGATATGAAAAAGGAAAAAACACACTGGTCCTTATAATCACTCCTATCCCTAAAGTAAACTCCTCACTACTTTGTCTAAATTTTATTAATCAAGTAAATAAAGGGCTATAATTAAACCAAAATTTTTTGGACAATTACAAAAATCAAACTTGACCTCTATGCTATCATGATATACCATTCTGCAAACTTTGAATGAAATAAATGCATCCCTTCAAAAGTTATCGAGGGGAAACAATATCTTTACCTTGACTTTTACCCTGACAACAAAAAAAAAAAAAAAAAAACTAAGTCGAAAAAGGGCCATAACTTGACCAAAATTTTGCAAACAATTACCAATATCGAACTTGACCTGTATTTTATAATGATATATCCTTCTGCAAACTTTCAATACATGAGGGCCATGATGGCCCTGTAACGCTCACCTGAGTATCATAGCACTTTTAAGAACCTGACCTAGAACTGATCAAGGCAAACATTCTGATCAAAATTCAAAATGATTATATCAACAAGTAAGACAATGTAGCATGTCTAATGGACTGTGAAATAGAGGTCTAGGTCATATATGGACGACTGCACTCAAGAGGCCATGCTAAGATGTATGCATGTACTAAGTATCACTGCCTGTAGGGGCAATAGTTACTGAGAAACTGACCTAAACACAAAACACTTCACAAGTACAAAATATCACTCTGTAGGACCAATAATTACTGAGAAGTGACCCAGTTTTAAACTAGACCTAGAAATCATCAAGATGAACATTTTGAGCAATATTTATGATGATTATTTAAAAAATGTGACCTCTGGAGTGTTAACAAGTAGAGGTGAAACGATTCATTGAAATCGTTTTGTATCGCGATACATTTTCTGACGATACGCGTATCGTATCGTGAGCCTAATATCGCAATACCTGACGATACACCCAAAAGTATGATTTCCAAAGAAAATGATAGCTTTTAGATATTTCAAGACTGTTTTTATAAGAAATTACAAAGTTAAAAAATGTTACTGAAATTCATTGATCACTTATTTTACAAGAGGGTCATCTTTCACAAGCGCTTGTTACTTAAGAATGAATTTTTGAGACGGTTTTGAACCTGTTTCCCTAGAGTTTTAAAACCTTCAAGCAGTGACTTTTGCATAAAAGTAGTATTGTGATACATACTGTATCATTAGGCAAGTATCACGATACATATCGTATCGTGAGGTGACTGTATCGTTACAGCCCTATTAACAAGGATTTCCCTTGATTTGGCCTAGTTTTTGACCCAACGTGACCCAGTTTCAAACCTGACTTGGAAATCATCAAGACAAACATTTTGGGCAAGATTCATGATGATTGCTTGAAAAATGTGACATCTAGAGTGTTAACAAGGTCTTCCTTTGATCTGGCCTGGTAAACTAGTTTTTGACTCCAAGTGACCCAGTTTCAAACTTGACGTAGAAATCATCAAAACAAACATTTTGAGCAGGATTCATGATGATTGCTTCATAAATGTTGCCACTAGAGTGTTAACAAGATTTTACACTGATGTGGCCAGGTGACCTAGTTTTTGACTCCACGTGACCAAGTTTCGAACTTGACCTAGAAATCATCAAGACAACATTTTGAGCAAGATTCATGATGATTGCTTCAAAAATGTGACTGATAGAGTGTTAACAAGGTTTTCTGCTGATTTGGCCCAGTGACCTAGTTTTTGACCCCAAGTGACCCCTTTCGAACTTGACCTTAAACTAATCAAGACAAACATTTTGAGCAAGATTCATGATGATTGCTTCAAAAATGTGACCGCTAGAGTGTTAACAAGGTTTTTCCCTGATTTGGCCAGGCGACCTAGTTTTTGACCACAAGTAACCCAGTTTCAAATATGACCTAGAAATCATCAAGACAAACAATTTGAGCAAGATTCATGATGACTGCTTGAAAAATGTGACCGCTAGAGTGTTAACAAGGTTTTCCTTTGATTTGGCCTGGTGACCTAGTTTTTGACCCCAAGTAACCCAGTTTCGAACTTGATCTAGAAATCATCAAGGCAAACATTTTGAGCAATATTCATGATGATTGCTTCAAAAATGTGACCTCTAGAGTGTTAAGTTTTTCCTTTGATTTGACCTGGTGACCTAGTTTTTTTAACCCAAGTGACCCAGTATCAAACTTGACCTAGATTTCATAGGGGCAAACATTCTGGGCGAGTTTCATCAAGATTGGATCAAAACTGTGTCCTCTAGAGTGTTAACAAACTAATTGTTGACGATGGACGACGAAGGACGACAGACAGAGGGTGATCACAATAGCTCACCCTGAGCTTTTGCTCAGGTGAGCTAAAAATCAATGCATCCCTGCAAAAGTTATCAATCGGAAATCAATATCAACACACCAACAAAAATAAAGTCGAAAAAGGGCCATAACTCAGCCAAAATTTGGTGGATGATTACCAATATCGAACTTGACCTGTATTTTACAGTGATATAAAGTTCTGCAAAGTTTGAATGATATCAATGCATCCCTTCAAAAGTTACTGAGCAGAAACGAACAAAAAAAACTAAGTTGAAAAAGGGCCATAACTCAGCCAAAATTTAGCGGATGATTACCAATATCGAACTTGACCTGTACTATATAGTGATATAAAGTTCTGCAAAATTTGAATGAAATCAACGCATCCCTTCAGAAGTTATTGAATGGAAATGAAAATTGTGGCGACAACACCGATGACGTGGACAGACAACATGATCCCTACGTGTCTGCCATGCTATGCAGGCAACACAATGAGGCATTTAAAATCAACTAAAATGAATAGTTCCGTGTAATATTCAGTTGCTGTGCAAGATGATCTGGGTTTTATGCTGGTATAAGGAACCTTTTTTTTGTTTTGCATATCATCTATTTTTCTTTCATTACTGCAGGAAGCCAGTTTGCCTGATGGAACACAAAGGAGCAATTTCATCTCAGTAGTGGGATCTTTAGCCAACACAGGGGATGCCTCTTCCTACATAGGGGCCCTCCAGTTAATGTACTGACTTGAAGGCTGGTACACTGTAATAACATCAGCCCTGTCAATGGTGCTACTGAAGCATGTTTGAACCCAGAAAATTTTCACTCCTTGTGGGATGCTTACATAAGACATCAGAGCACTTACCAAGTACTGTGCTACAGTCAACTTGCCATTAGCAGATCACTATCCAAGTATCAAGTGTTTATGGAAAAAAAAAACAACTCTCCCAGACTGAAACATGTTATTAAGTAGCATTTTCATTACCCTTTTGAACGTGCATAAACTTTTGAATTTGTCCTGTTTACGTACTAATATGTTGTATAGTTTTCACCTACATGTGAAAATTGACTTCTGGGGGCTTTCTCAAAATGCTCATTACCTGTCAAAGCTGTCAAATTATGTTTTATAACTTTTATATATGCACAGAGAACTATGAAGTAAACAGCAATTTTTCTTAATGGTCCTGAAATCAGACATTGTAAGCATGATTAGTGAATTCATAACTGAGATTATATAACTTCCTATCATTGTTGACACAACACAGTCAACACAATAATACTGCTGCGCCATGATAACTGTGTTTTTGGTGGTTTAGAGAGATTTTGGTGTGTATTGGGGTGTTTGGAGTGTTTCAATGGACCCCAAACATAATTTTAAGATTTTCCCTCACCAGCAAAAACACATGATCCGCTACCGGTTAATTTAGGTCATGGAATATTCAAGCTCATATTTCTCAAAGGTGCTAAACAAACTGGAAAGTAAATCTATTGAATATTTAGTTCATCTGTCATTACTGACAATGACCCATCTTAATCACATGCGAGAAATGCTACTGTTTGTGTGTTCAAAGACTACTGAATAAAAGTTTATACAATTACCCTTAAAGCAATAAAAGACTTTTACTTAAAACTTCTTCAGCAATGCCTTCTTTGCCTGAGTCTTTCAACTTTCACTACCGAATGAGGGACACATACTCCAAGTTCAAAAATGCTCTACATGCTTTCCATTGATTAAGATTAATACCATCGCTTTTTGCCATCTGATTTTATAATCCTTTCAGGGAAATGTATCCTGCAACTGACTGCAACAATTTTAATTTAGAATCATAGCTTAACGAGTGAGTTAATTACAAAGCATGAGTGATTCGTTATTGGTTATGATCCGCTGATGGCGAATTGACTGTATCAGGCTTATTGATATCATATTGATTAATTGTGTTTTTAAGTAGATTACTTTCAGTATCAGTTGTCAGCTGATTTTCAGGCAATCCTTTAAAAACTGGCCACAACCCAAAATATTTCATTGAATTCTGTGAAGAATGTTTTGTTCAAGTTTTTCCGGTCATTGCAATTTGTATGCATAAGTATGATTATTAACGCTTACTACAGAACATCTGAGGTCTTACTAGGATTCTGAAAATGAGTCCCAGAACCACTTTCTTAACAAGAGGACCATGATGGCCCTGTAACACTCACCTGAGCAACATAGCACTTTGAGAGCCTGATCTAGAACTGATCAAGGCAAACATTCTGATCAAAGTTCAAAATGATTATATTAACAAGTAAGACAATGTAGCATGTCTAATGGACTGTGAAATAAAGGTCAAGGTCAAATATGGATGACTGCACTCAAGAGGTCATGCTAAGATGTATGCATGTACTAAGTATCACTGGTTGTAGGAGCAATAGTTACTGAGAAACTGACTTAAACACAAACACTTCACAAGTACCAAATATCACTCTGTAGGACCAATAATTACTGAGAAACTGACCTAAATGGAAAAACTTAAGAGAGTCACTGGACAGAAAACTATACAACACCTTGAAATCATCAAGACAAACATTTTGAGCAAGATTCATGATGATCACTTCAAAAATGTGACCTCTAGAGCATCAACAAGGTTTTCCTTTGATTTGGCCAGATGAACTAGTTTTTGATATCAAGTGACCCAGTTTTAAACTAGACCTAGAAATCATCAATACAAACATTTTGAGCAAGATTCATGATGATCACTTCAAAAATGTGACCTCTAGGGCATCAACACGGTTTTCCTTTGATTTGGCCAGGTGACCTAGTTTCTGATATCAAGTGACCTAGTTTTAAACTAGACTTAGAAATCATCAAGACAAACATTTTGAGCAATATTTATGATGATTATTTAAAAAATGTGACCTCTGGAGTGTAAATAGTTTTCTGCTGATTTGGCCTGGTGACCTAGTTTTTGACCCCATGTGACCAAGTTTTGGACTTGACCTAGAAATCATCAAGACAAACATTTTGAGCAAGATTCATGATGATTGCTTCAAAAATGTGACCGCTACTGTGTTAACAAGGTTTTCTGCTGATTTGGCCAGGTGACCTAGTTTTTAACCCCAAGTGACCCAGTTTCAAACTTGACCTAGGAATCACCAAGACAAACATGTTGAGCAAGATTCATGATGATTGCTTGAAAAATGTGACCACTAGAGTGTTAAGAAGGTTTTCCGCTGATCTGGCCAGGTAACCTAGTTTTTGATCCCAGGTGACCCAGTTTCAAACTTGACCTAAAAATCATCAAGACAAACATTTTGAGCAAGATTCATGATGACTGCTTCAAAAATGTGACCGCTAGAGTGTTAAAAAGGTTTTCTGCTGGTTTGGCCTGGTGACCTAGTTTTTGACCCCAACTGACCCAGTTTCGAACTTGACCTAAAAATCATAAAGACAAACATTTTGAGCAAGAGTCATGATAATTGCTTGAAAAATGTGACCACTAGAGTGATAACAAGATTTTCGGCTGATTTGGCCATGTGACCTAGTTTTTGACCCCACATGACCCGGTTTCGAACTTGACCTAGAAATCATAAAGACAAACATTTTGAGCAAGATTCATGATGATTGCTTGAAAAATGTGTCCGCTAGAGTGTTAACAAGGTTTTCTGCTGATTTGGCCCAGTGACCTAGTTTTTTATTCCAAGTGACCCAGTTTTGAACTTGACCTAGAAATCATCAAGACAAACATACTGAGCAAGATTCATGATGATTACTTAAAAAATGTGACAGCTAGAGTGTCAACAAGGTTTTCTGCTGATTTGGCCCAGTGACCTAGTTTTTGACCCCAAGTGACCCAGTTTCGAACTTGACCTAGAACTCATCAAGACAAACATATTGAGCAAGATTCATGATGACTGCTTGAAAAATGTGACCGCTAGAGTGTTAACAAGGTTTTCTGCTGATCTGGCCCTGTGACCTAGTTTTTGGCCCCAAGTGACCCAGTTTAGAACTTGGCCTAGGTTTAATAGAGCCAAACATTTTGAGCAAGTTTCATCAAGATTGGGTCAAAACTATGACCTCTAGAGTGTTAACAAGTTTTTCCTTTGATTTGACCTGGTGACCTAGTTTTTGACTCCAAGTAACTCAGTATCGAACTTGATCTAGATTTCATAGAGGCAAACATTCTGAGCAAGTGTCATCAAGATTGGGTCAAAACTGTGACCTCTAGAGTGTTAACAAGTTTTTCCTTTGATTTGACCTGGTGACCTAGTTTTTGACCCCAACTAACCCAGTATCGAAC
Organism: Anodontia alba; assembly: GCA_964016985.1. Taxonomy (NCBI): domain Eukaryota; kingdom Metazoa; phylum Mollusca; class Bivalvia; order Lucinida; family Lucinidae; genus Anodontia; species Anodontia alba. The sequence continues at coordinate 21,882,710 of OZ024832.1, read as the reverse complement.
TTGACCTAGATTTCATAGAGGCAAACATTCTGAGCAAGTTTCATCAAGATTGGGTCAAAACTGTGACCTCTAGAGTGTTAACAAACTAATTGTTGACGACGGACGATGGACACCAGACGACGGACAACGAAGGACGACAGACAGAGGGTGATGACAAAAGCTCACCCTGAGCTTTTGCTCAGGTGAGCTAAAAATGCAGGTCCAACTATGTATGCCATAATTTTGCTAAATTTCTCTGAAAAGTAGGATTTCCAATGGGCAAACTATAAGGCCATGATTCAGAAAAATAAATCAGTTCTCCAGGACTTGCTGTATAAACAACTGAAAAATATCTAATAAAAGCAAGAGGCCCATGGGCCACAGCTCGCTCACCTGAGTGACATAGCCACTGCAGATATCCTGATATTATGCAACATTTTTCCAATCCTATCATCGCAATTAATGAAAAGATCATCATTTAAGCAGTCCTTAGTTTTGAAGAATATATGGGCATGACAGTCAATGGAGCATGATCATTTGAACAAACTATCAATCACATTTCAACAGTAGGATCAATGTGAAATTTGGAGGGAATTGGTTAAGTGGTTTCTGAAGAATCATGAATTTATACATGTAAACAGCACAGAGGCAGGGAAATATAATGAACATAAACAAGATTGCAGCCATCTTAGATTTCCAATCAGAACAATTTTAGCTACTGTTGATTTACAAGTCACCTCGATACTTCCAATGAACTTTGAGTCAATCGCCCTTTTAGTTCAGGAGAAAAAGTTCTAAATTGATTTTCAAGATGGCTGCCATGGCCGTCAATTAGGATTTCCCACCAGAACATTTTGAGCTATTTTTCATCTACAAGTCACCAAAATGCTTCCTTCTGTTTCAAGTCCATTGGCCTTTCGGTTCAGGAGAAGAAGCTAAAAATAGATTTTCAAGATGGCCGCCATCTTGGATTTCCTAACAGAACAATTTTAGCTATTTTTTATCTACAAGTCATTCATATGCTTCCTACAATTTTCGAGTCAGTTGGTCCTTTGGTTCAGGAAAAGAAGCAAAAAAAATGCAAGGGGAAGCAAATTTGACCTTGCCATAAAAAGGTCAAACGTTAACATTGGATCATCAGTTTAGCAATTTTAGTAGCTCTCCTATCCCCCATAATTTGTGCAAAGATTAGGGCCCAGGGCTTATTAGGTTCTGGAGAAGAAGATTTTTAAAGGTTTTTACCATATATGGGCATGGCAGCCATTTTGATAAATGGACCATGCCCATTTTAGCAATCCTTTTTTCTCCTGCCCTAAGGAGGCTCCACATGAAATTTGAGCAACACTGGCCCAGCGGCTTCAGAGGAGAAGTCATTTGAAATTATCAACATTTTTTCCATACAAATGTATAAGGCCCGTACAAATGCATACAGAAGCAAACTTGACCTGGCCGTCAAAAGGTCAAACGTCAATGTACGACCATCATTTTAGCAACTTTGGTAGACCTCCCTTCCCCGATGATTTGTGCAAAGATTCAGCCACAAGGCATTCTCGGTTCTGGAGAAGATTTTTAAAGGTTTTACCATATATAGGCATGGCGGTCATCTTGGTAAATGGTCGGCAACAATTTTAGCAACCTTTCATTCCCCTGCCACAGGGAGGCTCCAAATGAAATTTGAGCAACATTGGCCCATTGGCTCCAGAGGAGAAGTCAATGGAAATTCTGAACATTTTTCCCATACAAATGCATAGGGAAGCAAACTTGACCTCGCCGTAAAAAGGTCAAATGTCAATGTACGACCATTATTTTAGCAATTTTGGTAGACCTCCAGTCCCTGATGATGTATGCAAAGATTCAGCCACAAGGCATCCTCAGTTTAGGAGATGAAGATTTTTAAAGGTTTTTACCATATATGGGCATGGGGGCCATCTTGGTCAATGGACGGCAACCATTTTGGCAATCTTTCATTTCCCTGGCCCAGGGAGGCTCCAAATGAAATTTCAGCAACACTGGCCCAGAGGCTCCAGAGGAGAAGTCAATGGAAATTCTGAACATTTTTCCCATACAAATGCATAGGGAAGCACACTTGACCTTGCCGTAAAAAGGTCAAATGTCAATGTACGACCATTATTTTAGCAATTTTGGTAGACCTCCCGTCCCCAATGATTTATGCAACGATTCAGCCACAATGCCTCCTCGATTCTGGAGAAGATTTTTAAAGGTTTTTACCATATATGGGCATGGCGGCCATCTTGGTCAAAGGACTGCGACCATTTTAGCAATTTTTTGTCCTCCCAACCTAAGGAGGCTCCATATGAAATTTGAGCAAAATTGGCTCAGGGGCTTCAGAGGAGAAGTTGTTTGAAAATGTTAATGGACAGACAGACGGACGATGGACGAACAGTGATCACTATAGGCTAGCTCATCTTGAGCATAGCTCAGGTGAGCTAAAAATGAAATATTTTCGGAGCACCTTTAGAATCTGTCTGCCACTGAAAAGGCATTTTTTCTACCTCCAAGTGTCTTAAAGGGGATTAATTTTGTGGGGTAGACAAAAACAGAGGGGCTTGTTTTTTTGTGGGGTTTTACGTAAAGAAAGAAAAAAAAATAGAAAAAAGAAAAAGCGCAGTTGGTGGGTATCGAACCCATGTTCCTCAGATCCAAACACCCCACCCCATTCCTGACCCCCCATCTCTTCTCCAGGTGTCCGACGCCACCTGCTTCCAATCGCCATCGTTGAGTTACACTCTAGCAGATGCCTGGCTGAAATGAATTAGACATTAATTACTAATACACAACATACAACACAACATATATGAGTAAGACAAGGCCTTCATAACCACTGTTCCATGACAGCAGTTGCAAGCGAATATGCAATTTAACATTGATAAGCTTTGTTTTGATAATTGCTATTTACCGGTATCAACTAATACCGGACAATAACGGAATTTCAAAGAAAAGTCTTAATTTATTTCATTTTATTTTCTGCTTTATTTCTTACATCAATCTGGTAGAAATTAAAATGATTTTCACCAAAATAGTGAATGCTTATTAAGATTTAAAAAAATCAGAATGGCCAAATATAGATTATCAGGCCAGCATCAGAAGACAGTCTGAATTGGCTTCAGCCAATCAGTATCAATGTCTGATTCACGGCACTGGCCAAAGTAGGTTCTGACTGAGGTCAACGCTTGATCCAAAGGTCAAGTAAACAGAAACTGCTGCTCATGCAAATTACTCATGGATGGAGGACTACCTAATTAAATATGGACCAACAGGATAGGTCTATCTAGGTGACGTAAATGAAGGATTGTTGTGGGGGCTAAACAGCACCAGAAGCTGCTTCATACATTATTGTACAGGTGTTTAGACCACATTTAGGGCTGAGGTGTCATTTTAATAGGCCACATTTGGATTATGGGAAACATTGTGAAAAATGGATGACTCACTGGAGGACTTTCAAACTCCTAAAAGAAAGCCATTATGGAAGGTGAATTTTGTATTAATACTAACTTCAGCCGTCCTACTAGCCATCAACAAAGTCAGAACGTGTCTTCAAAGACATTAACTCGAGATACAGGTGTTCAGTGTGCTGTGAAATGCAAAGGTCAGTTTACTCAGTTGGATTCTGAAAGTGCTGTTAGCTACATGTATGCTGGAAAAATGAAAGACATGGATGAAGGTGAAAAAATTACATATCATTTTTTATTGATGAATATGATCTCAAACAAAGACATAGCATTGGACTTCTGTTTTAAAATGGAATTAATACCGAGACTTAGAAAGTGTCCAGCTTGTGGAAATCCTATGTCTTTAATAAAGGATTCTAAAGTTTCTGATCAACACAGGTGGTACTGTAGGGTAAAGAAAAGGCCCACAAAAGCATGAACACAGACTAAGTCTAAGAACAAGAACATTCTTCGAAAAATCGAATATGACAATTGAAGAAATATTACAAATAATTTACATGTGGGTTCACAGACAAAGTCAAAAGAACATGCAGCATGAACTGTGCATATCTTTGGCAACAGATGTTGGTTGGTGTTCATTTTGCAGAGAAGTCTGCAAAATGTCAATTATTAACAGCAGTGAAAAAATTGGAGGGCCGGGTGTAGTGTCGGAAATTGATGAGTCAAAATTCACTAACAAGGGTCATCCTTGAGGGCGCTTTGGGAGAAAAAGTCTCCCTAAGCTGGCTGACTTCTCCCTATCTTGTGCTGAGAGAGAAGTGAAAATGTATAGAATGTATCTATAGGGAAATCCAAAATTAGGACCAAACTTCTCCCTGAAATTTTCGCAAAACTTCTCCCTCTTTGAAAGCTCTAGAATGACCACTGCACTAAACAGAAATATAATGTGGGGCAAAGAGTGAAGGGAGGCTGGGTATTTGGGGGCTGGGAGAAGGAGAATAAAAGAAAGGTGTTCATGAAACTGGCAGAAAACAGAAAAACAGAGACACATATTTTGCTGTGTTCATGTGGAAGAGATAAAACTGTGGTAATGACCTGTTCACATCCTTCTTAAAGGATGTTTCCGAAGTGTATCCAGGCCCAAAATAACACCACACAGAACACCACGGATAAACTTTAAATATGTTTAATGTAAATACGCTGACCTACTTTGAGTTTACTGACAGTTTTAAGACAGTTTTTATATTTCCACAAGATTATATCTATTCAGTATGAAGGTTATTGCTGGGGAATATTTCATACCCTATACTGCAATCACAAGGTGTGTTGGAATAAATGGTCAGGTATGAAAGCCACGGCCGAGCTGAGCCTGCTATATTGTTTTCTTGTATTTGTTCAAACAAGTTCAAGATACTTATTTCTTTTAATCTTATATTACCATATATATATAATGCTGTATTCACAATTAAAATTTGTACAATCGTTTGCTTATTTAGGACTTTATATCCAATTTTCCATTCAACAGGGGTATGAAAGCCATGGCCGCAAAAGGGATATATTTTGGCCATTTTATGAATAAATGACGATATTTTATGATCAGATCATTTGACAGAGGTTGCAAAAAAGGTATTTAAAATTATTTTGTATCATTATACATGTAATATGCAGAAACTGTTTATATTTCCCATTATTCTTCTTTTTTATCCAAATCACGAGGATCGGCAGGATCTAAATATAGAACAGAGAAAACTAAATGAAAATAACCGAAATGGAAAGCAAAAGCATTGCAAGGGCCTAAACTTAACAATAACATCCAAAATACCAGTATGATGACCAGCATTAATGGGAAAAGCTATCAAATTAGTTAGCTTTTTCAAATTAGTTATAGATGTGGAGTCATAAATGACTGTTTTGTTAGCTCACCTGAGCCTTTAGGCCTTTTCAACCATTTCGGTTACTTTCATTTAGTTTACATCTATTCTATTTTTAGAATCTGCCGGTCCTCGTTATTTGGGAGAAAAAAGAAGAATAGTGAGAATATAAACAGTTTCTGCATGTTATTCAAAGTAATTTAAAAATATATTTTAGCAATCTCTGTCAAATGCTCAGGCTATAAAACATCACAATTTGTTCACAAACTGGCCAAAACATATCCCTTTCGAGGCTGTGGCTTTCATACCCCTGTTGAATGGAAAATTGGATATAAAGTCATAAATAAGCAAATGATTGTACAAATTTTAATTGTGAATACAACATTTTACACATTTGGTGATATAAGATTTAAAGAAATAAGTATCTTGAACTTGTTTGAACAAATACAAGAAAACTTTATAGCAGGATTGGCTTTTTCAGCTCGGCTCGGCAGCTCGGCCGTGGCTTTCATACCCAACCGGAATAAAGGTCCGGTATGAAACCCACAGACCGGAACCCCATGACCGAGACCCGGCACTGTGACCAAAATTTCTATCCTGGATTGCAAGACTAATATGTTTTTAACTTTGTCCATTTTGGGTTTATATTATGAGGTATTAAATATACATTATCCAACAAAAAGGAAATTTAGATAGGTCCTGTAGTTATTTTTTAAACACAGATTTACCGTTTCAAGGGGTATGAAACCCACAGACCATCCATTCTCCGATTTTTTAACGTTTTTTCTATAATGTTCTATAAACAATCAATTTCTTTGTTGCACAGGTCTTTCAAATACAAAAATGAATTATATATAGCTAGCTGAAGCTATAACAGAAACGTTAAAGTGCTGAATTTTACAATTTTCACATATTTATTATGTTTCTAAAAATAGAACAGGTAGAAAATTTGATAATAACCACAATTTCCCTAAGCTACAGAAATGTACCGAATGGTAAACACCAATACAGTCAGTGCATACAAATGCATATATGGCTAATTGTGTTATATAAAGAAATATAATGATAGAAAATACGAACTAGGTTGAATTAAATAATAGTAATAATAATAAAAAAAATATTATTATCAGCATCATCTATAATGTTATGTTTGGCATGTAATGAGAACAAAGAAATAGAAAAGCCTGCGCATGTGCGGGGTTAGGCTGATAACAAAGATACGGATCAATATGCGCATTCGCGCACTATGATATGGACCTTTGTTATTTGCTACAATAAACAGACTCAGCTATGAAATAGACGATCCTGCGCATCTGTGGTTTGGGCTGATAACAAAGATATGGATCAGCATGTGCATTCGCGCAATGATATGGACCTTTGTTGTTTGCTACAATAAATAGATTTAGCTAAGAAATAGACAATCCTGCACATCTGGAGCTGGGCTGATAAGAAAGATATGGATCAGCATGCACATTCGGGGACTGTGATATGGACCTTTGTTGTTTGCTGCAGTAAATAGGTTTAGCTTAGAAACAGACAAGCCTACGCATCTGTGGAGTTGGGATGATAACAAAGATACGGATCAGCACGCGCATTCGCGCACTGTTATATTGACCTTTGTTGTTTGCTTTGTTATCAGCTTAGTCCCACACATGCGCAGGCTTTTCTATTTCTTTGTCCTTATTACATGCCAAACGTAATATTATAGATGGTGCTGATAATAATTATAATAATAATGATTATTGTTGTTATTATTATTATTATTATTTAATTCAACCTAATTCGTATTTTCTAACATTATATTTCTGTATATAACACAATTAGCCTATTATGCATTTGTATGCACTGACTGTATGGGTGTTTACTATTCGGTACATTTCTGTAGATTAGGGACATTGTGGTTATCATCAAATGTTCTACCTGTTCTATTTTTAGAAACATTATAAATATTTGAAAATCGTAAAATTCAACACTTTAACGCTTCTGTTATAGCTTCAGCTAGCCATATATAATTCATTTTTGTATTTGAAAGACCTGTGCAACAAAGAAATTGATTGTTTATAGAACATTATAGAAAAAAACTTTAAAAAAAACGGAGAATGGATGGTCTGTGGGTTTCATACCCCTTGAAACGGTAAATCTGAGTTTAAAAAATAACTACAGGTCCGATCTAAATTTCCTTTTTGTTAGTTAATGTATATTTAATACTTCATAATATAAACCCAAAATGGACAAAGTTAAAAACATATTAGTCTTGCAATCCAGGATAGAAATTTTGGTCACGGTGCCGGGTCTCGGTCACAGGGTTCCGGTCTGTGGGTTTCATACCCGACCGGAATAAATGATGTGGACATTATAGTTTTAAAAATTATTAAGGGGCTGCTGCCACCCCCCATTAAGCCCTTAGCCTTTGAGTAATTTACTTTAACATTAAATATGGGGGTGGGGAGGGGGACTGCCGCCTCCCACATCCCCGCTAGGACTTCCTTTTGAGCTGAATAGATATTTTAAGTTAAAAACATAATGTGGGCCGTTCATAGCTCAAGACAAAACAGAGAAAATCAATACCGTGTAGTGCAGAATAAGGTATTTAGTGGGCGGACAGATTCTAAAGTCTCATATTTTCTTGTTTCAAAAGGCACAGAGACGCAATAAAATTCAATTTTGATTTTTACCTAGAAATTTATTGATCATGTACAGATCCTGAAAAAGCATGGAAAATCACCTCGTTGACTCGGAAGCGATTTCGTGTCTAGCCACACAGTGCCCGTGTTGGGTAGTTATAAAAGCCGAGAGTAAAGGTCGAATCAAATAGTAACACTAAACTTGCACCTATCGGGATGAAATTTGGAACATCAGTAGAATATAGACTCTTCCTTAAAATGCATATAAGATTTTATATTATTATCAAGTATTTTTTCACGTTATAGTATGAAATATATGACTACGTCGCGCATTTTGGGATCGGGACCAACTTTTGCGGTATTGACGATGTCAGGCATTTTGTAAATCATAGTTAGTCTGGGGATTCCACACGAATTATTTTATACATTATCAATTGAAAACAAGTCATAGATAAAAAAATGTAAAAATAAAGTTATTTCAATGCACCGTCTAGTAATTAATTGACCCGGGAGTAGGTCGGAACTAAATTTCGGCTTTTGCGGTATTGACGATATCAAGCATGTTGCAAATTATGGTCAGTTGCGGGGGTAACAAGACGTTTCGCCCCCAAGACGTTTCCCCCCTAGTCGTTTCGCCCCCTTTTTGGTCCCCTAGTCGTTTCGCCCCCAAACCATTTCCCCCTATTTTTTTTATATAAAAGATTTATTAACTCCATGTGAGACAGAGAGAAAGGGGGAGAGAGAGCAGAGCATGTACTTTGAATGAAAATGTTAATTAGAAACTATGATAAGTATTACCTGTTTTGATCAATACCGTTAATCACATTGTTTATTTGGTTTGACTCATTAATCACACAATTAATGCGATTAATGATGAGGTGTGAAAACACGCGCTCTTTGCAAAGTTAAACACCTTTAATTATTGCTTCAGTACCTTTACCAGTTTTGTTTTAAATTGACTGACGACACCAGAGATGTTCGTGTGAACAGTCATGATTAAGTTACGAGACTTTAGAACAGATAGTTAATTGTCATTTGCTGTTATTAAAATATGTAACAAAAATAAAACTAATGAATAAAAAAGATATATGACAAAAAAAAAAAAAAAAAAAAAATGAAAGAAAGAAAAAAATAATATGCAAAACAAGTGATTAAACGTAATAAAAAAAAATAAAAGATAATAAAACAATAAAATACATAAAAAAATACATAAATAAGATTTAAAAAAAAAAAAGAAAAAAGAAAAAAAATTTTTGATTGTGTTGGGGTTTAACGACACGTCAACCCTTTAGGGTCATTTTGTGTCGTCTCCCAGAGAAAGGGAGAAAAGAGATAGAAGAGAGAGTAGGCGAGAAGAGAGAGTAGAGGAGATGAAAGAGAGGGGCAGGGAAGAAAGAGGAACAGGAATGAAAGTGAAGAAACAGAAGAAATAAAAACATTCCCCCTCTACCCTTACCCACTACAAGGATAGCAGGCCTTGCCCAACTGTAAGCCAATATCAGTTGACGCCCCGGTGATGTAAGATACACAGCACCATCGCACCACCCGACCACCCCCAAAAAGAAAAAAAAGATGGTCGGTAAATAGTTACACTAAAATTTTTGAAGAAAACAGCCTCACACCTCTCCGAGTGGCGACTTTTGAGGGGGGTGCGTGGGGGGAGGGGGGTGGGGGGAGGGGGCGGCGGTAACTTAGAGGTAATTTTGGTACGGGTGTGCGAGCCAGTATTTCAAAACCTACCCCATTCATATACTTGGCCTTTGAAAAAACGGACCCATTCATATACTTGATCATCAAAAATGTTGACCTATTCATAAACTGCCCTTTGATTTTTTTTGTATCCATTTTTGCTGGTTGTTACACAAATATCACAGTCAATTCATGTAATACCAAGAGGATAAGCAGCCTCGAAAAATCTCTGAGCGAAAAATATGTGCATATACCAGGATGTCAGAAAAATGGGGCCCTCATAGGGAATCCAGAAAAAACTGGGCCATTCATATACTTTTTGTTGAAAAAAGGGGACCAATCATATACCTGGCAGTGCTGAAAAAGGGGGCTATTCGGCACGCACGTCCGTAATATGCCATACATAGGAAGTTACCACCGCCCACCCCCCCCCCCGCCCCCACGAGCTTTTAAGGCCCGGTGCCGACCGGTAAATGATAAGTTATCCTTAGGCTGACGTGACAGGGCGATGATGCTACTTAAATAGTTGCCTCTTCTCACCTCTAATAAAAGTTCAACAGTGAAAATTAGTTTTACAATGAAAAGTGGGCGAAACGACTAGGGGGGCGAAACGACTAGGGGGGAAACGACCAGGGAGGAAACGTCTTGGGGGCGAAACGACTAGGGGAGGAAATGGTTTGGGGGCGAAACGTCTCGGATTCAGTTGCGGGTTGCCACAAATCACTAATCAGAAACATATACAAAAATAAAGTTATTTCATCGCACCGTGTAGTAAATAATTGACCCGGGAAATACAATGTATGTGACATTAGCAAGAAGGCAAATCTGAGTCGATTACAAGCAGAAATTTAGTCCCGACCTACTCCCGGGTCAATTATTTACTACACGGTGCAATGAAATAACTTTATTTTTATATTTTTCTGATTTGTGATAAGTTTTTAAATGAAATAGATATTATATTTCTGTATATAACACAATTAGCCTATTTTGCATTTGTACGCACTGACTGTATGGATGTGTATTAAGCTTCACCTTAAGTCTAGAGCTCCGTACTTTGGAAGTACTTTGGAAAAAACTACAAACAATCAGCCTTGCAAACAGCGAGATCTATGCGTAGAGCAGCACATACAAGATGGACACAAAATACAATTGATATAGTCATAGGCAAGTACATAATTGTTTTAACATACCAATAACATATATAAAAACCTGCTGAGTCTTCATATGCTTTGCTTAATACTAATTGTAAAACCATTTATTCTGTGCTGCTTTAAATGCTGCGAGCGGGCTACCCAACCCTACTCCAGTGGAGGGGGAGGTAGGATTTACCCAGGCTCAAGACCAGCAGGGCCGTTCGCACTGACGCATGTTCGCATTCCACATCCCAAATATACAGACACAATAATTTGATTTTTTTTTAGAAATACATGTTTTATACGGATAAGCCATTCCGCAATGTATTGTGTCCATACACAAAGTGTAGCTACGAAACCTCAAATCAGTGCTCCCGTCCTTAAGAGTGTTTACTCACCCTATTTTGCAAAATTGAAACTTGTGAGAAAAATCAAATTAACGTCTGGATTCGGTGAGAACTCGCTTAGAAACTGTATTGCCAATGCCCTGATACAGGTTTTATAAACTACCAGCACGTGCTTCAAAACCTAATCACGGGCCTCACCATCTTGCTAAACCGGTTCTGTTAAGACATAAACTTCCCGCTATACGCTGTAACGCGGGAAATTATTAAGTCTTAAGCTTCGTCTTAAGTCTAGACCTCCATACTTTAGAAAAAAAACAACAAACAACCACATTAGACACTTCATCAAAACTCCATTCATTAATAAAGGTATTGAATTCATAGATTTACCTAGCATATTTCGAGATAATAATGTTATATCAGCTATACCTTCATATTTCGAAAACACAGAATCTCCTATTATTTGTTATAAATATAACAAACCTATCCGTAATACTATACTTAATTTCAATAAATTAGTTTCTGATCTTGATATTGAAATTAGTTCCCCTGCTTCTTGAGATTGTAAAGATTCTAAATTTTGTTATCAACCAGCGGGTCATATTGTCACTGGTAACTTGAAGATTATAACTGATTCACGAATCCGTTCAGTTATTTCAAAAGGACCTAAACATAGATTCCCAGCCCACATTGATTTCAATAAATGTCGGGAAACAATTGCCAGTGCTTTAAATGATTATTGTACGCGTTGGTGTAAACGAGAGCATGTTGAGTCTAATGCTTTAAATAATTGGAAATTAAAGATTTTTAAGATCATTGATGAACGTGTTTTATTTTACTCTAATAACCTTGATCTTCTCCCTCCTAAGCCTAAACTATCTTTTCGATATTTGAAACAAGGTATCCAAGAATTTCATAGGAAGTATGTTTTGGCTCCAGCTGATAAAATTGAAATTTGAAAGCTTCGGCTAACATTTAATACTCTACGCATAGATCTCGCTGTTTGCAAAAAAAGGTAAGAGAAAAGTCCAGGGAGTGCCACAATCACAAACCGCAGCCCTTCGCAGACCCCAAGAGGAAGAGGAACCCGACAAATCTAAACAAGCACAAACCGAACAAACGTACGAAAAGCACTAAGATTAGCTCTCTCTTCCCCAAGCGAGGTAATCGCAATACTAAAAGGACTGAAAAACAAAAGAACAAAATGACACACGGAAAGACATACAACAAATCGCCTCGTAGAATAAACCACAAAGCAACAAAGAGTAAGACTAACACCGGGACCACCGCCTTAGAACGGTCAGTAGAGCAAACCACCGGGGGGTTTAAAGCACTTTTACAGCTAGCTAACTTCACCCTGGGTCCCGATGCTACTCTTAAAACAGAAATACATAAAAATTCGGTTCGCATAAAGGCTCCCAACTCAGTCAATGCATCAAAGCGAAAACATAAAAATCAAATCAATCACTATAATAAACAAAGACGAGTACTCATGGCTAATTCTACTGTATGCCAGAGTAAATGAAAACCAATAGTTGAACCACGGCGGGCCAAGCCAAAGACATCGTCAAGCCCCAACCCACTGGTTAAAGTTTTACGAAGAGGCCGTCATTGAGTCTGAGGCCCGAACCGCCGTCGTGCAATTAAAGAATGAAGCATAGCCATCAACAATGATTGGGTTGACAACTAGGCATGCAGTCTGCCGCATAATATCCAGGCTATAGCCAATTCTTTTATAGCGGTTAATAAGTTTTCTGAATTGCTCCGAAAAGTTAGATTTACCTACAATTTTTCTAAATCTGTACACTAAGTCACCGTAAAATTCGGGTTCCGATATACCTTGTTAAAGAAGTGTTTTCAGACTGACGCTATATTTTTCTAACAAAGCACTGTGTCTGCGATAAAATTTCGAAAACACCTTACGAAGTTTAAAATAACGATAGCCCTGCCTAAGAAGTTTGGCAGTAAGGGCTTTATTACGGTAGTTAAAGTCATTAAGATTTGAAGAAGCTCTGGCGAATCTTATAAGTTGAGATATGTATACCCCATATGAGGTACGCCGGGGGACATCGCCATCCAGAAAAGGGAAATTGACTATATCAAAATCAAAATCGTCCCGTTTATCATAAATTTTAGTGGAAACTGTACCATTAGATATACATAGATTCAAATCCAAAAAAGGTGCAGAAAACGGAAGAATTTGCTCTATTTAATTGGAGTTCTGTAGGGTATATCCGGTCCACCATTTGGTCAAAGTAAATACTGTCAATCTGACTTAGCTTCGTCTGTGACCCTGACTGGAGCATTCCAGCTTGCCCTTGACAGTATGCAGCTATACGTCTGTCTAGTCAGTAATCTTACCTTCTTTCCAATGACATTTTGCAAAGAAATGATCTGGCCTACAACTGATGCAAGGGCTTTTACGGGTACCAAACTGTACCGATCTTTTTCAACTTGATACAAAAGTGATTTTATTGTCATTTCTAAGCGAAGCTTGCATACCAAGTAATGCTTACTATCCGCGGACGCCTGATTACACCCTTTGTTCTGGGGTCCATGTCTGTTGGTCTGAACATTCTGATTCGTCATTCGTTTATGGATTTTTGCGTTTGGATTACGGCTTTGGTACCATGACCGCAACTACTTCTAAATGATCAATTCTTTCTTCTGTTATAAATAATTTGCCAATGCTCATATCTATTTTGTGACCTAGTCATATTACCTGCTGTTCAGGAATCCACTGACACTTCTCTTCGGCAAGCAAGAACCGTGGACTGAGAAGTGTATCTCTTGCAAAGTTACCTGATGACAACGCTTTGTCATAACTCGTACTGCCACCGATTCTATCATCTAAAAACATTATTATCTTATGTCCATTTGCTCTCCAGAATTTCACCACCACTCTTAAAACTTTTGAAAATATGTGCCCTCCTGTAGCTAAACCGAATGGCAATGAATTAAAGACGTATTATTTTACTTTTCCGTCTATTTGAAGAGAAAACCCTAGCCAAGACCTTGAGCTATTCTTTATATCGATACTGTGATATGCACTTTTAAGATCAAAAGTAAACAAGAAAGACCCTTTTTCAAACATATCTTCTGCAACCTTAATGTCCTCGTATTTATATTTGAAAGTATGAAGATACTGATTGATATGCCTACAATCTAGCACTAAACGGGGCTTACCCTTCTTACTATATGCCACTGTAAGCGAATTGACAACTTCTGGAGCCTCTGTCACATGCGACACAACCCTCTTTCTAACCAAGCCTTCTACCTCTTTTTGTACAAAAGACATGTTTTCCCTTGCTGGCTTGTTATTATTTAAAATAATACTTGAAACAGTTGCCCTTAAAGGTAATATGTAACCCTCTTTTATAACTTTCAATATATATGAATCGTCAGTAATTTCCTTCCATTTTTTCATAAGCTATTCCTAACCTACCTGCTGCCGAAAGACATTCCTCATCTGCTTCTGAAGCTTTGTCACTGTTTCTTGATTCTGACTTATATTCTTTATGATTTATGCTGTCATTAATATTCAGTTTATTTTGTTCTTTACGTGATATTAATGTAATAAACACTACTTATCTTATTGTTATTACTTGTGGCCTTCGTGGACGGACATTCAAACTTCCAATGACCAGGCATAGAACACCCAAAAACAAAGACCCGGCCTCTTAGTCTGCTGCGCTTGTGTCTGTGTGATTTCCCCTTGATTGCTATCAATCGTCCGTCTGTAAGTCAAAGCCCTTCGATACGGATGACCTCGCCACCGACCACGTTTTCCGCCTCTGTCGATTCTGCTTTTTCTAGAAGCTCGCACCTCAGCCCTGTATATACGCTTCTCGTCGTCGCTATCGCTTGCTATAAGGTTCGTCTCGTACTCAGCTACCGTTCACCACCCATGCTCCGACTGATCAGCCAGTTTTATTATCTTTTGTCTGTGTCGTAGGAGATCTTTAGCTGAAATCATACATAAATAAAAAACGCCATAGTATATATATATTTTTTTACATACATATATGTACATATACATACATATATACATATACATACATATCCATACATATATACATATATACACGCATACATACGTATATATATGCAAGCTGTTTGCATTTATTTTTTATTACCTTTTTTTTTACTAGTAATAGTAGTTGTTTATGTAGTAGTAGTAGTAGTAGTAGTAGTAGTAACTTAGTATTTGCAATAAATAGTCTGACATTTCCAAGAAACATTCCACAGCTGCATAATTAAAGGACTTTTTTTTTTTTTTTTAAACTTGCTTCTGATTACATTTTATTCGCTTAATATGCCACTGTGACAGTTTTTACGAAATCAAAACTTTTTTTTTTTTTTTTTTTTTTACTTCTCTTTAAATCGCCATCTTCTGTTTTCATTTTCGATACGCGCTACTTAATACCTCGCGCTCTCAAGCCCATTCATTTTATTTTTAACAAAAGCACTTACCTGCATACCTTACCGTATTGTTCAGAAAATTTTTCAAAGCCTCCAGAAATCCCTTCTTATTTTCTGCTTCATTTGTTTTTACAATAAACTTTATCTTAATACTTACCTTACTGGCCCTTTACTTAATGTACTGACTATTTCTTTAATTTTGTTTATTTATGTATATTTATACATGATAAATGGCAGCCACCTGTGTTAATGTAATAATTCGCCTGGGTTTTCCTATTTATGTGAGCATTGCTGTTTGATAAAAAAAAAAGAAAATTTACCTTCAACGATTTTTCCTTTGACCTTCTCTGCGTTTGAACTTTCAATACTCTTTTCTGCCTCGTCGAGTCTGAGCATGACCTTCGAATTTAATTTGAACTGCTCCTCGTTACTCTTCTTTTTGAACTTCTGCGTTTCTCCAGTGGCTATAATACCACTTATTTTCAAAAGCTGCTCTTCATTAGAATTGCAATTTTGGTCACTTATCTTTTGCATAAGACTGTTCATTTTCTGCATCAACTGCCTTTGGTTCTCCTGCATCAGCTCTCTTACTTTCATTGTGACCCTCTCGTCAACTTCTTCAGCGTCCATCTTGTGAGAAAATCAAATTAACGTCTGGATTCGGTGAGAACTCGCTTAGAAACTGTATTGCCAATGCCCTGATACAGGTTTTATAAACTACAAGCACGTGCTTCAAAACCTAATCACGGGCCTCACCATCTTGCTAAACCGGTTCTGTTATGACATAAATTTCCCGCTATACGCTGTAACGCCGGAAATTATTAATTACCATGCATTCGGTATATTTCTGTAGATTAGGGAAATTGTGATTATTATCAATTTTCTACCTGTTTTATTTTCAGAAACGTAATAATATATGAAAATCGTAAATTCAACACTTTAAGATTTCTGTTATAGCTTCAATTAGCCATACAGAATTTATTTCTGTATTTGAAAGACATCTGTAACAAAGAAATTGATTGTTTATCGAAGATCATAGAAAAAAACTTAAAAAAAACGGAGAATGATTAGTCTGTGGGTTTCATACCCCTTGACACAATAAATTTGAGTTTATAAAATAAATATAAGTCCGATCTAAATTTCCTTTTTGTTGGATAATATATATTTAATACCTCATAATATCAACCCAAAATGAACAAAGTTAAAAACATATTAGTCTTGCTATCCAGGATAGAAATTATGGTCTCGGTCACGGGATTCCGGTCTATGGGTTTCATACCAGACCCTACTGAATAATTTATCGACGAACTTGGCAAAGAAGGTCTTTAGCAGGTTGCGCGGATGCACAGATTGATCGGTGTCTTCGTCGCTACCAAACAGCATAACTGTCCTTTTTAGCTCACATGAGCCTTTAGGCTCATATGTGAGATAGTATAGGCAGGCTCTGTCGTCCGTCCGTCTGTCAGTTGTCTATCCTCCGTCCTTCGTCCACACTCTTCAAACATCTTTTCTTCAATCAAAACCAAATTTCATGTGGAGTCTCAGTGGATAGGGGGAACTAAAGTTTGTTCGTCGCATCTGAGTCACATTACCAAGATGGCAGCCACGCCAATAAATCGTAAAAACCCTTTAAAAATCTTCTTCCCCGGAAGCAAAGGGCCTAATGGCGATGGGGCCAATAAAGTTTGAAAAATGATAACCTCAGGTTGACCTTGATCTTTTCTGCGGAAAGGTCATTTTTAACATAGACTCGTATAGACAAAACTTTAAAAATCTTCTTGTCTGAAACTAAAAGGCCTGGCACCCGCACATTGCAAACTCGAAACGGTACAGTGTAGAGCAGCCAGAGTTGTCCATGGTGACAACAAGACCACAAACTGTACCAAACAGATTATTTCCTGCCTAGGTCGGGAGTCTCTACAAGAGAGAAGAACTGACGCCAGGCTAGTGATGATGTATCGCATCACCCACGGTTTAATAGACATACCAGCTGCAAAATTTCTCCATTCAGCCACAGTAACATCCACTCGAGGCCAAAACCAAAGCTACATGGTGTCATTCTGTACAACTGATATTGTACCGCTACTCATTCTTCCCAGCTGGAACCCATCTTTGGAACCAACAGCCGGAGCATGTTGCAGCAGCCCAGACCTTAGAAGCCTTCAAGGCGGGTTTAACAGGCCTCTTCTAGCTATGTACAGACAGTGATTTTGGTTGTTTTTAACTGCACCTGGTTCGACTCATAGCGGCATTGTACATAGTTTAATATGCGACGATGCTCCAGAGAAGGCCCTGCATATCATTGAGAAGAAGAAAAAGTTCTAACCTTGAAAACAAAACTCGTGAACAGCTCTAAAAGAAAATTCAAATGCTCTCTATTACAACAGTTTTCTTGCAAAACCTGTGGGTTCAATATACGAATCCACGGGCGTTTGTTACGAAGCCGTTCGTTTCTATAGATCACTGTGATATGAAGGACATCTTTTGGCATATACAATATTAAAAATCTGGGCCCAGTTGTTAAAAGCATCATTAGATTAACGAGCTCGTTAGTGGTCAAAATGTTCACTGTCCTAGCAAGTACAATATTTAATTCACAGATATTTGCTGAAAAAAAAAATGCAAAAGCTACTCACATTTTTTTTCAGCAAAAATATTAGCGTATATGCCATATTTAATGATCAAAGTTTTAATGATACGTTAAGTAACGACATCGTTAGTTTTGAACAACTGAACCCTGGTTTGTAGCCGCTTTAGAGATGCAGTGAGCCAAATAATGAAACACCAAAATCCTTCTTTCATCGCATATCAATTTTTAATTTATACCATATGAGCCTCCGGATTTTCCTGAAAGGGCCTCATCTTTAGATTCTGTTTTGCTTGTACAGTGTATCTTTAAACTAACCGCAACCATCAATCAAAAAGTTATTTCTGTGTTTCACTCAAAGTTGAGTCAATTTTCTGGTCAGGTTTTTACGGATCATCGAGCACGAGTCGCATCGACCAAGTAAACAAAGGCCGAATAAAGTCTAGGACAATCTATCTTTATTGTGAGAAGGAATCTATATTTTACATAGAAAAGTGTATTTAATTCATTTTAGTCTGTTAGACCCCCCCCCCACTCCGCCCCAAAAGAGTAAATGGCAAACAGTGCAGACCCAGATCAGACACCACAGAATGGGGAGTCTGATCGGGGTCTACACAGTTTTCAAATATAGCTATTTTTCTTTAGGAATAGCTGGATATTACATCGAGGAAAGGGGAGGGAGAGGTGGGGGGCGCGGGGGGGGGGGGGGTGGAGTTGAGCCACTTACTATCAAAAAGGTGGTAGGGGTGTGCTGCCTGGAGCCAGGGACCCCTATCCCTTTCCAGGCACGATTGAGAGCCCTTTCCAGACAAAAGTAAGACGAACATATACCCCATTGTAGACAAACAATACATGCTTATTTGCTCAATCAGTTAACAACAAGGGTTTATTTGCATATTATCAATATTAAGTACAACAAGAATCACACAATATCAAGTTTAACTATCGTATATACAATGTTTTAATTTGGCTAAGGTACATTACCGCCCCCTTTCCAGGCAGACATGAGCCCCTTTCCAGACAGAAACATTTGAATCTCTTCCCATATTTTTACCCCGTTCCAGACACTCTGAAAAGAAAAAAAAAAAAGACTCCTTATGTCAGCATATCCATACCTATATAGTGTGCCCTCCCCCTCCCCGACTCCAGGAATCACATATGCTGAAATACCTAAAGTTGAAATTGGACTTCCGGTAGAATGCAGTGTGTGGGGAGTTTACTAAATCTAAAATGAGTTAAAGATAACCTTTTGACCGCGCTGCACAATTAAATTCGATCTGTCTATATACGTTTACAAAAAAATGTGATACTTGCGTCCTTATTTTAGGATATTTGCGGTTATCTTCAAGTCAAAAGCAATAAATGGGGTTATTTGAAGACAATAAATAGTGGTCATTATAATAAGGATAACATGACTTACTCGTAATTTTATGAAAGTACAGGTTCGTCTCTCTCTCTCTCTCTCTCTCTAAAACAAAAACCTAGTCACAGTTTCTGTTACATGTAAAGTCTTAATTGTCTATGACTGGAACCATTGCTTTTATTTTACATGTAGAGTAGTGTGTTGTTGATATCACTGATACTGTGATAAAACATAGTATGCTCTGTTATCTCGGAATACTTAAAGACAAAAATGAGTCTGGGTCATTAATGAGAGACTGGGTGCAATAAAACCTGGTATACTGTCTATGAAAGGGTAGACAGGTAGAGGCTAACTAGGGGAATTTAACATTGGGGAATTTAGTATTCACTTATTTATCTGTTCCATAGGTAATATCCTATAAGCCTGCGTACAGCAATTGTCCTACAAAATTACTTGTTGGCTGAGCATAGAGTCATACCAGCCTGCACGTCCAGTCAGAAGACTGCGCAGAATATGGATGTGCAGACTGTTCAAGACATCGCTAGGCACACCTTTTTATTTTGTAGGATGTGCTCTGCATTATTACCCTTCATCATTAAACCCGAAACATGATCTGTCCAGTGGACATTTTAGAACTTTATAATAATGTAATGAAAATATTGATCACTTTACTTATAATTTTATAAGTCACTGTGGAATGAAACCAAATTCGAATTATGCACAACCTCCTTTATTGAGAGATTTATTTCACTAATGAATAACATAAAAGCTGGAACACAGCAATTTCTACAAAATGGCATGTGCGCCCAGTGAAGACTCAGATCAGCCTGAAGAACCTGCACAGCTGATCTTAGTCTCATTGGGCAAGCATGTAAAATATATGAAATGCTGTGTCCTGGCCCCAAAGGAATTAAGACTAAATCCGTTCTTTATCTCTTTTGAAGTAAAAAAAGAATGACACGTTTATTACTTCGCTTTCAGTCATGCACTTCTAAATAATATAATGTGGAACGCAAGGAAATGCGTTTGTGACATAGGTGGTCGACGAAGGCCCAGATCAGACTGTGCAGTTCTATACTCTAAAGAAGCAAATTCATATTAAGACAAACAATTCCAACCTACCCTCTAAATGAATCTTTTTTTTTTCTTTTTTGCAAAATATTTGTTATCACCCCATAAAATATTTATAATAAAAGTCAAAAAGGATTGCCAAGTCAAAAAGGATTCCCTTTGGAAACAAAGAACACACAAAATCACGAAAATCGGAGACTCGGTTTAATTGAATCTCTTCGTATGCAACACTGTAGTTTGCGAGACTGCATACGCCCCCAAGGGCTGGCTTAAACGGTATTCGATTTTCAAAATAACCAGGATGGTCTCAGTGATCCCAAAGGAAATAAAATGTAACATGCACTATGATGCTGTACGGGGAGTCTTTTAATCTTTAGAAGGCCACTTAAATACATAAATAAAAAATAACAAATATTTTAACAATGAAAGAAATAAATTTGTAAATAAAAAAAAAATCCAACCTAGCCTAGAAATTAATCAATTTCCATACTATGTTTTATTCCTTCAAAATATTTATTATCCTTCAGAAGCCTCTTGAATAAATAAAATAAATAAATAAGTAAATATTTTAAGAATGAAAAAAAGAATAGTGATAAACAAACCATCAAAATCTGCTCTCCAAATTAGTCAATATCCCAAACTATCTGTTATCCCCTCAAAAATATTGATTATCCTTCAGGAGGCCTCTTTACTACCCCCTACTGGTAATTCATAATCACTTCATAAAGACAGGTCTTTGATCTATCCTGCATATGCCTAAGTAGGGGCAATAAAATCAGTAGTGAGTGGTATCACTTTTGGCCTCATTGAGTAGTAAAGATGCCTCCTGAAGGGTAATCAATATTTTGAAGGGGATATTACCTTTGGATCAGATAGATAAGCCTTCTAGTACTTAATTCCCCAGAAGGGCCATTACCTGTCTATTTTTATTGACAGTATACTAGGTTTTGTTTGCCCAGTCTCTTATCAGTGATAAGCCTAATGACCAAGACACACCTTTCTTTATGTCTTTAAGGATTCCTTATAACATACATTTTTATGATTGTAATGGTCGAATAAGATCAACTGCAGTAACAGTAGAAAAAAAGGAAAGAAAGATGTGTGTTTATTGAGGTTGGTCCTGATAACGGGGATATTCGGAAGAACAATGAGCCGGGCCACAGCATTTCATATACAAGATGGCATTTGCGCCCAGCGAAGACTAAGATCAGCCTGCGTATCCGCGCAGTCTGATGAGAGTCTTCGCTGTACGCTTGAAGACGACTTGCATCTTTGGCTACCCACAGTGACATGCGAAGACCGTTCTGATCAGACTATGCAGATGGGCAGGCTGATCCATGAGTCTTCGCTAGGCTCACATGCAATGTTATAGGAAATTTTGTGCCCCGATCCAAATTAATTGTTGCTTTTGCAATAAAGCATTATGTTGTGTGTACCACTGATCTGCTAGGTATGCGAATATTGATTTCGTTTTGTTTTGTTTGCTATTTCTTTTCTACCCAGCTTGAATTAGATTAATTGCTAAGAAAGGAGACTCTGACAAGGCCAGTGGGTTGTATATGATTCTAAAATCTTTGTTATCTGTGTATCATACAGTTTTCATCGACAAAAGAGATGAATATCAAACACAACAAACGAACGAACAAACAAACAAACAAAAACAGTGTTTAAAATTGCGGTTGCGGCTATTTTCAAGAACAGGAGTTACACTTTCTGAGTGGCGGCTGTGAAAAAGCGGATAAAGTTATCTTCAAGAAAAGAGGAGTTACATTTTCTTCAGTTTTGACATATATCAGGATCACTCATATTGACATAACTGGACAATATTATAGGGTTATTGCACTGATACTGCTGAATATTGTCCCGAGTTGGGATATCGAAGGACGCAAGCTGCGAGCTTCCTTCAATATCCCAACGAGGGACAATGTTCACCAATATCAGTGTAATAACCCTTTTATTATATAGCTATAAATATTTATTTCGTTTCCCGGGGTTTCTAACCTTTAAAACGCTGTTTTAATAACTAAAATGTGAATTCTACCAATGCGCGTGACGAGGTTTGGCGCGACGTCACTGCATTACGACGTCATCAAAGGCAACGTAATGTAACGGTATTATGAGAAGGCATCCGAGTAAGAGTGCAATATTGAGTAAGTGTTCCGATATCGTGTGTTTATGTTGAGGTTTTACGGCCCAGTCAACCCGATGGGATCATGTCGAGCGCGGTCAGTTTACCTAACCACACGTTTACTGGGCAGGCTTAGTCCTTTAAGCGGTTAACCAGTATTGTGCACATTCTTTCGCCAGAAACTGACAACTGCCGATATCGTGTGATATCAGTACGCTATCTCCTCGGCTTTTATCGCACGTTAATAATTTAACATTTATAGCTATATAATAAAATGAAATGTGACACTTTCTTCTAAGGCAAGCATCTCAAGATTTGTGACAATGGTCAGAGCTAGAGACAATTCTCCTTGTTACACTTAAAGTGAATGAATGTCTTTCAGTGTATCACACACCAACCCCGTACTATCAGTTAATATTCACATTCCGATTGGGCAATGCCATTTTGGTAAAATTATTTCGCGAAAATTATTGGTACTGGTTGTCATCTCAGTTATCATATAAAATGAAGGGTCACTTTTTTGTTTTGTCTATCAGATACAAAATTTCAAGCAATGTGTTCAAATCAGTACAAACATATACTCCATGAATTTGTTTCTGACTCTGCAGCCAGACCTAACTGAGACTGATTTTTGACTACACTTGATTTTTGAATCAATTGATTAGCCTAGAGCTCCATATTATCACGGTTCTTAAGGCTTAAGGCCAGTTAAGGATACAGTTCACCCAAATGACTCCAACCATGTTTATATCCTTTTTATCAAGCAGAAGCATAATCATGCTGTATATCATTTTAAAGCTTAGTGTTTTTAAAAATGCCTTAATTTTTATCTATCTGAATCTAGTAAGTAAAAGGTGATCGTAAGCAAAATATACCCTTCCTGGTTCAGTATCAAAGCAAACACCGCCACAGAGCCCCAAGTTTTGGGATAAAGTGAAGAGGTGATAATGACTAAAATCGTATCACAAAATTTTGAAAAAAAAAAAAAAAAAAAAAAAAAAAAAATGTTTCATAGTAACGTTACAGCTTAATCAATTAATCCTCAGTAATGTTTTCAGTCCTTCATTTCAAAAAGACCACACACATTCTGAATGGAAACAGTTACAAAGAATCTGTGATACAGGTTTTGAGACAATATATCAAACTTCAGATATGCCAAATTTCATTTAGTTTTGCCCAAAAATAAAAGAGTTGATATCCATTTAAGTTTTATCAGATCCTTGATTTCCAGTTTGCAGAAATAAGCCACAACTGTTTGAGACCAATTAATTTTCATTTTTTCATGATGGCAGACAGAAATCTGGACCAAAGTAAGGTCAGCCTTTCAATACCGCACCCCCCCCTACACACCCCACCAACGCCCCCCCCCCCCCAATCCCCCTGTTCCATGAATACTGGACTGCAAATCAGAAATGCTTCTTTTATGAAATTATTAAGCGAAAATAATCAACTTCCAATGAAAGCCAAGAGCTGAGAACCGCTATATTACAAACCAATGACAGGTAGCTATTTACACCTTGGTACAAACTCATAAAGCTATTCATTCCAGCAGCAACAAGGCCATAAAATGTTATGATCATTCTGCGGTAATTAATATGGATGAAGAGCAACTGACAAAAGAAAGCAGAAGTATTCCTCACCGTGGAAAATTTTATAGTCATTGTCATTTTAATGGCAGTGTATATGTAAGGAAAACAAAATTAGCAACTACAGTTAAAAAGGATTATTTCAAATAACAGCTTTATAATTAAAGATAAAACTGTGTACTTTTTGTATGTATTTCACATTCTAATGAGGAACACAATTCTATAAAAATGTAAAAATGCTTAAAATTAATATTTAACGCATACTGTATCCTGGCTTTATGCAAAGATCAAACAATCATTCAAAGTGTATGTAGTTAAGCACCTTGGTATTTCATCTACCTGTTCTGGCAGTTTTGTTTTTCTGTCAACTTCAACGTAAAATATTTCCATTTTCAACCAACAGCACCCAGTCGCACATAGGCCACAGTAAGGACTCCATATTCTCACGGTATTTTGATATTTGCCCCTGGCTTTTTCTACAAAAGGTCAACGAATATGACAGTATCTAAAGATTTTCTTGGATAACAACATCTCACAAAAGAACGAAAACAATCCTTCACATCAAAAGCATTCTACGATGTAAAATCTTCTTCTCCAGAAAAGTCTTGGGGCTGACTCTTTGCACAAATCATTGGGGATAAGAGGTCTACTAAAGTTGCTAAAATGATGGTCGTACATTGGCGTTTGACCTTGCATTTGTATAAGCCCTATACATTTGTATTGAAAAATGGTGATAATTTCAAATGACTTCTCTTCTGAAGCCTCTGTGCCAATGTTGCTCAAATTTCATGTGGAGCCTCCTTGGGGAAGGGGACCGAAAGAATGCTAAAATTGTCATGGTCCATTGATCAAAATGGCTGCCATGCCCATATATGGTAAAAACCTTTTAAAAATCTTCTCCAGAACCAAATAAGCCCTGGGGCTTAATCTTTGCACAAATCATCCGGGACAGGAGATCTACCAAAACTACTAAAGTGATGGTCCTACGTTGACGTTTGACCTTTTTATGGCAAGGTCAAATTTGCTTCTCCATGCATTTGTATGGGCCCTGTACATTTATATGGGAAAATGTTGAGAATTCATATTTTGGACATCTCCTCTTTAATCCATTTGAATCAAAACTTGATGGTGAGCATTAGGGCGCTTAGTAGACACAAATTAGCTAAATGAGCTAATAGAAAATCCAAGATGCTGCACAGCTGCCATCTTGTAAATAACTTTTCGACATCTCTTCCCAAAACTTCGGTCGCTTTGAGCCGAATGTTGCTCTGAAGCAACAGGATGATTTCTGGATCAAAATGAGCTAAAACTGTGTCGACCGGAAATCCAAGATGGCCACAACGGTTCCGCGCCATTGAACAAGATGGCCACCAGAGCTAAAAATAGAAAATCTTCAAACAACATCTCGTCCTTGGCAATGTCCTGATTTCAAGATATTTGCACAGAAAAGTTCCTCCAATGACCCTCTGCCAAACATTGCTAAAATAGTTCTGCTTGGCTGAACAGAAATGACAGCCAGAGCTAAAAATAGAAAAACCTTTAAAAGACATCTTAAAAATATCTGAACTTTTTTTTTTTTACCTTTGGCACTTTGAAAATTTCAGCATTTTAACCTTGTAAGCAAGTTATCTCAAAAACTGTTTAAGCCATTGCTTTGTCATAAGTTTCAATATTTGACAGTATTGGAAAAATGTTGCATTCCATCTGCATATCTGTAGTGGCGGTTTCACTCAGGTGAGCGAGTTGTGGCCCGTGGGTCTCTTGTTTTTTTTTTTTTTTTTTTTTGTGAGTGGCACTTTACTCAGAAGAATTGAATTTGCATAGTTTTGATATGATTCAAAGCAAAACCTTTTGTCGAATCTACCAAAAGTTTTATTTTATTCAGTAGTTTTTTAAAAAATCGAAAACTTCCATTGTTCCTATAGTAAAAAGGACTGCAATTTGTGCTCTATAGGGTAGATGGTTTGGATGCAGGTTTTCAACACGTTCCACTTGTTCAAAATTTCTGACATTTTCACAATATTGTTCTGGAACATCAATAATTTAATATCGGTAAAAATATTTTCTGATATTTTTCCCCAAACAATCCATTTTACTATAGAACAGCTGAAACCCATTTTTGGCCGTAAAATTAATTTTACAGTAGATATTTGAAAATGGTTCCTGATAAGGTATTGCCAATCACAACTCAGTTTTTCCATTCAGAATGAAATGCCAGGCGAAAAACGTCTTTCTGAGAGATGTTAAAAGCACAATAGTTTGCCCATCCCCTTAACGTTAATTGAATATGTTTCAGAGTGAGAATACAATAAGCTTAAAGTTAGGCGAGGCACCCTTAATGAGTGTCCACAATATATGTTTTTGTGGAGAAATAAGTAAAAATATCAATATTTTTGGCGTAAAAGAAATGCCTTATTAAGAGCTTAGATATAATGTATAGAAAAGTTCATTTACAACCACACCATTCGGATGTCGTGCCCGTCTGTCGTTAATAAAAATGAAATGCACACAAGTACAGTAGAACCTCGATAATTCAAACTCAAATAATTCAAAATTCTCAATAATTCAAAATCATTTTGAAGTCCCTTTTGAAGTATATGTATGCATTTTAACCCTCAAATATTCAAAGTCTCAATAATTCAAACAAAACTGTTTGGTCCCTTGGACTTTGAATTATCGAGGTTCCACTGTATATCATAAGAGCAGCGGAATGCTTGTTTCCTGTATTGATTGTTTTCTACTTACTGTCTATACAGAGTATATAACTAGAGCCCTGCTAGTTTGTCATTCAGATGTCGTGCCCAACTTTAAGAAGTGCGCACAAACATATCATAAGAGCATTGGGGTCAAGTCGATTTGTTCCTTTTATTGATTGTTCGACTTAATTGCTTACTTGAAATTCCAAGTTACGATCTTACACTTTCAGCTGACGCATCTTATAATTTCAAAATAGTAACTTGAAATTTATGCGTACTAACTTTAAATATCAAGGTACGTAGTATCTTGGATTTTCAGCTTTTGGATCTTGAAATTTCCAGATGCAAGTTTTAATTTCAACTTACCGGAAAATTCAAGTAACATGACTTGAAATTTCAACTTGGACGTTTACATTTAACTTGTGTACATGCACCTTGAAATGTTAAGATGACAAAGTAAGTTCAACGTATATATCTTGAAATTTTAAGGTAGTAATGGGAAATGTCAGCATTCAAATCTTTAAATTTCTACTTGACGTTTCTTGAAATTTCAGCATATTTATTCGGGAGTTTTAAATTACAGAGATAGAAAAATCTGGACTCTTACTCATAATTTCATTTAAATAATCTTGATTCCAGTTTAAAGTTTTACTTACTTATCTTGAACATCGAACTTACTTACTTCGAACTTCTATTTATGCGTTTTAATAATCTTCAATTCCATCTTTACTTTTCTGTTCCATTCCATTACATTCTTTTCTGTTCTGTTCTTGAACCGCTATCCTAAACTTGAGCTCGGTGCAGTTTAGCAGACATCCAAGGCATGTGGCATATGGTGTGTTTGGCAAAGATGACCGCTTGGTTGGAATGCGCTCGCCAGTATGGGAGTAAATAACGTAAAGGACAAGCGAAGGAATAGAGGTGACAACAATGTCCCATTTTTGTTATCACCCTCTGTCCGTCGTCCGTCGTCGTCCGTCGTCCGTCGTCAACAATTAGTTTGTTAACACTCTAGAGGTCACAGTTTTGACCCAATCTTGATGAAACTTGCTCAGAATGTTTGCCTCTATAAAATCTAGGTCCAGTTTGATACTGGGTTACTTGGGATCAAAAGCTAGGTCATCAGGTCAAATCAAAGGAAAAACTTGTTAACACTCTAGAGGTCATAATTCTGATCCAATCTTGATGAAACTTGCTCAAAATGTTTGCCTCTATTAAATTTAGGTCAAATTCGAAACTGGGTCACTTGGGGTTAAAAACTAGGTCACTGGGCCAGATCAGCAGAAAACCTTGTTAACACTCTAGCGGTCAAATTTTTGAAGCAATCATCATGAATCTTGCTCAATATGTTTGTCTTGATGATTTCTAGGTCAAGTTCGAAACTGGGTCACTTGGTGTCAAAAACTAGGTCACCGGGCCAAATCAGCAGAAAACCTTGTTAACACTCTAGGGGTCACATTTTTGAAGCAATCATCATGAATCTTGCTCAAAATGTTTGTCTTGATGATTTCTAGGTCAGGTTTGAAACTGGGTCACTTGGAGTCAAAAACTAGGTCACCGGGCCAAATCAGCAGAAAACCTTGTTAACACTCTAGTGGTCACATTTTTCAAGCAATCATCATGAATCTTGCTCAAAATGTTTGTCTTGATGATTTCTAGGTCAGATTTGAAACTGGGTCACGTGGGGTCAAAAACTAGGTCACCAGGCCAAACCAGCAGAAAACCTTGTTAACACTCTAGCGGTCACATTTTTGAAGCAATAATCATGAATCTTGCTCAAAATGTTTGTCTTGATGAGTTCTAGGTCAAGTTTGAAACTTGGTCATGTGGGGTCAAAAACTAGGTCACCGGGCTAAATCAGCAGAAAACCTTGTTAACACTATAGCGGTCACAGTTTTGAAGCAATCATCATGAATCTTGCTCAAAATGCTTGTCTTGATGATTTCTAGGTCAAGTTCGAAACTGGAACACCTGGGGTCAAAAACTAGGTCAACTGGCCAAATCTGCGTAAAATCTTATCACTCTAGCGGTCACATTTTTCAAGCAATCATCATGAATCTTGCTCAAAATGTTTGTCTCGATGAGTTCTAGGCCAAGTTCGAAACTGGGTCACTTGGGGTCAAAAACTAGGTCACCTTGCAAATCAGCAGAAAACCTTGTTAACACTCTAGCGGTCACATTTTTGAAGCAGTCATCATGAATCTTGCTCAAAATGTTTGTCAATGATTTCTAGGTCAAGTTTGAAACTGGGTCACCTGGGATCAAAAACTAGATCACCTGGCCAAATCAGCAGAAAATCTTGTTATCACTCTAGCTGTCACATTTTTGAAGCAATCATCATGAATCTTGCTCAAAATATTTGTCTTGATGATTTTTAGGTCAAGTTCGAAACTGGGTCACTTTGGGTCAAAAACTAGGTCACCGGGCCAAATCAGCAGAAAACTTTGTTAACACCTAGCGGTCACATTTTTTAGGCAATCATCATGGATCTTGCTCAAAATGTTTGTCTTGATGATTTTAGGTCAGGTTGGAAACTGGGTCACCTGGGGTAAAAAACTAGGTCACCTGACCAGATCAGCGGAAAATCTTGTTAACATTCTAGCGGTCACATTTTTCAAGCAATCATCATGAATCTTGCTCAACATGTTTGTCTTGGTGATTTCTAGGTCAAGTTTGAAACTGGGTCACTTGGGGTAAAAAACTAGGTCACCTGGCCAAATCAGCAGAAAACCTTGTTAACACTCTAGTGGTCACATTGTTGAAGCAGTCATCATGAATCTTGCTCAAAATGTTTGTCTTGGTGATTTCTAGGTCAAGTTCGAAACTGGGTCACATGGGGTCAAAAACTAGGTCACCAGGCCAAATCAGCAGAAAACTGTTAACACTCCAGAGGTCACATTTTTGAAATAATCATCATAAATATTGCTCAAAATGTTTGTCTTGATGATTTCTAGGTCTAGTTTAAAACTGGGTCACTTGATATCAGAAACTAGTTCAGCTGGCCAAATTAAAGGAAAATCTTGTTGATGCTCTAGAGGTCACATTCTTGAAGTGATCATCATGAATCTTGCTCAGAATGTTTGTCTTGATGATTTCAAGGTGATGTATATTTTTCTGTCCAGTGACTTTCTTAAGTTTTTCCATTTAGGTCAGTTTCTCAGTAATTATTGGTCCTACAGAGTGATATTTGGTACTTGTGAAGTGTTTGTGTTTAGGTCAGTTTCTCAGTAACTATTGCTCCTACAGCCAGTGATACTTAGTACATGCATCCATCTCAGCATGGTCTCTCGAGTGTAGTCATCCATATTTGACCTTGACCTTTATTTCACAGTCCATTAGACATGCTACATTGTCTTACTTGTTAATATAATCATTTTGAACTTTGATCAGAATGTTTGCCTTGATCAGTTCTAGATCAGGTTCTCAAAGTGCTATGTTGCTCAGGTGAGCGTTACAGGGCCATCATGGCCCTCTTGTTCTTCTAAAATTTGTGGGGATTAATCGAATTTTAAAGTGTATATATAGAAATTGCAAGACATATAAGTTGGAGTTTCAAGCTCCTTTGTGATATTATAAGAAAGAAACAACAGTTTCAAATTAATAATCGGAAATTTCAAGACACATCAGTTTGCATTTCATGTTAGTATATTAAAATTTCAAGACAAGTATGTTGAAACGCCATGCTAGTCTCTGGAAGTTTCAACACACGGAAGTGGAAATTTCAAAATATTATAGCTGATATTTCAAGCTTCAATGTTGAGATTTCACTTACTGGTATAAAGTACCAGTGTATAGCGGTCAAGCTTTCAATAAGCTGAAATTTCAGGTCAGAATCTTAAAATTTCAAAAAAAAAAAAAAAAATGTAAGCTAGAGATTCAGGATATAAAGTTGACGTTTCAAGTAACCAAGTTAAATTCCAGGTTACAATCTTAAAATTTCAAGATACGTTATTTGAATTTTCAAGTTAGTAAATTGAGCTTTTAGGTAGGCTAGTAGGCTAAGTTACTACCTTTAAATGTCAGTATGATTAAGTAATTTTAAGTTAGGCAGTTAGGATTATTTGTTTTTTGTTGTTGTTTTTTTGTTGTTGTTATTGTTTTCACACACCTATAGCTGTTTCGTTTGTTTTCACAGGTGTCGGCTATTCTTGTTCCAGTGCTGGACTATTTGTGTCTTTAGGGTTCTATTTCGAACGATGGCGGTATCATACAATCTCCTTCCTCTACGTTATAGTTGCTTTTGGAATGTTTACATCTGCACCGATTGGCCTCTTTATTATTGGTTCTTATGGAATACGTTCCGCATTCTTTATTATGGCAGGTGCTAATGCCCAAATATGTGTTGTTGGGATGTTATGTAAGCCGTCAAGTATAGAGAGAAGAGTACAAAAGGAAAGACTACAAAGCTTGGAAAGAGACAACCAAGCCCAACTTTCAATATGTACAAGAACAATGAGACTTTTCTTTAATATTACTCTCTTGAAAAATATACCATTTCTTTGTTTTCTTATTAGTACGTCATCATGGAACTTCGGTTTGACGGTCGCAATAACGCATTTGCCTAATTACATCGCAACTAATTCAGGAAGTGATAAAGAAATAGGTTGGATCATGACGTCATTTTCAATTGGCCATATTCTTGGAAGGGCTCTCGGTGTTCTAGGTGTTAGTAAAGGTGAAAAATGTTCCCTTTTCCTACGCATTGGATCTATTGGTGTAGGCGGAGCAATTTCAGTAGCATTTCCCTTGTATGCTTGGCAGACAGTTGGTAAATTCATCTTTTCCGTTTTATTTGGACTAAGTTGTGGACCGCCTAGCTCGATGGGAACTGTTCTCTCCACCATGTTTGTTGGCTTAGCCATGCTACCAGAAGCATACAGCCTTTGTTACTTCTTCGGAGGCATTGGCGTTATAGCTGGTCCAATTGTCGCAGGTAGGTAGAAAACGGCCGTGTGATGAAAAAGGGGGCATAATCGCTTTTCTGGACAACAAAAGCCCAGATTAACATAGTCCGAACAGGTCTTTTTTGTCCAGCAAAGAATCGTTTAGTTTTGCAGAATATACTGATGAACAATCAAGGCCCAGATCAGACTTGCGGATGTACAGTCTGACCGGAGTCTTCGCTGCTCACATATATTGGCGTTTTTTTTATATTGACCAGGGTCACAAGGTCCTTGGCAAACAAACCGGAGCTCGAGATGCATGTACATAATTCTAACAGTATTCTTTTACGAATTTCTGTTAACGAAATTTACACATAAGTAAGTCAAAACAAGGTACAAAAGATTACGAAGCAGACTATAAGTTTAAGATTTCACTTCGTCGCTTTTAAGTATCTGAAAAGTTGGATGGCTGGATGAATTAACCCTTAATCGCTAATCACAAATACAGTAAAAGATTAATTTTTTTCAGAGAAAATATGGTTTGTGTGAATCGAGCAGACGATTCACATTAAATCAAGTATTATTTTCTCTGAAATATAACGAAATCAATTTAGGATGTCGTCTGCTACAAATTGCTTTCGTAACTTGTTGAGAAATTTGTTTTAATGGTAAGAGTTTTTTTTATTTATTTTTATTTTTCAGGATATCTATACAGCCTTACGGGGTCATATAGTTACAGCTTTGTTACGGCAGGTATTAGATGCTTAATATGCAAAAAGTCCAGTATGGCATATGCGAGCATCAAAGACCCAGATCATGTGGCATTCACGCAGCCTAAACATGTCTTTCGCTGCCCACAAATATAGTGTACAGTATCCGTTGATAATGTAAGCAGACAAAGAAGGCCCTAATCAAACTGAATGAATACGCAGGCTGATTTGGGCCCTTGTTCGCTTTCTGAGTCTGTGCGAATATGCACGCTGATTTCGGCCTTTGTTATCCGCAGACAGTATACTGGTTCTTTCTCTTTCTTACTTTCCATACTTTCCATGTCATATATATATATATAACTTTAGTCGGGGTTTTGTGACCATATATATATGGTCACAAAACCCCGACTAAAGTTTGGAAACAGAAGCTGTCAAATGGTATATGAGAATAAGCAATATGAGCGTTCCAGTAGGTTGGTCAGATATCTGTTTGTTCTCATTTGCATCCATAATGCCCAAAATATTTGCAAAGAAAAAAAAAAACAAAACAAACAAACAAAAAAACAAACAAACAAAAAAAACACACAAAAAACAGGAAGGTCTCTGCCAGACTGCGTTATTGCATGGGGGTGGGTAGGTGCTGCCCTTTGCTTTAGTTGTTTTAGACTGACCAGCTTTTTATATCCAAACCAAATGATAATGGCGGGTATTCTGCTTTACCCTGCGATTCCCCGTCCGTCAGCACTTCGTTTCCGCTCTCTAACTTGGATAGCTTTTACAAATTTTCTTGAAACTTTGCATAGGCATTGCTATTGAAGAGGAGTGGTAAATTATTATTATTATTATTATTATTATCAATAATGAAAACAATAAGAAAAAAGAAACATAGAACATTTCTTCTTCTTCATATTCTTCTCTTTCTTCTTCTTCTTATAATAATAATAATAATAATAATAATCGTCTTTTTCTTCGTCTGCTTCTTCCACAAGGCATGTATGTCCTTGTGAAATTTTTATTTTGGATAGCCGTTTGGCCAGTTTTTCGGGGAAAAACTGTCCTTACGGCTTTCTGCTTGTAGTGTTTTGATTGTGGTGCCGTTTCATAAAGTGCGTCCTTTTCCCTTTGATGTCTTGGACGGAAGGTATCAGGTAATTATATCGATTCCTGATCATTGCCTTCCTTTCTATTTAGACATTTTCTTTCCTTCCAATGTTACCTAAACTCACAACGTAATTCCGTTTGATTTTTGTCCTAATTCTCCAGGATGTGTCTTATTGATGGGAAGCATTGTGTCAGTAGTGGCAGCTTGTTTAAAGAAGATGGACTCGAAACAAGAAGCTTCTGATGACAAGGACAAAGAACTAGAGGTGTTTGTACATGAAAACGAGACAGAGCAGAGAGTCCGTGACCAGTCAGTTGAATCCTTGAAGTTGCTTGAGAAAACATGACAATTAAATAAAGTCTGTTTAGTTAAGAAACTACGGTTATTTAACTAGAACCGAGTATTGTCGTAAGCCTGTAACGGAATGGAGTGATTGCAGTATAAACCAAAGATGGATAATCTAACTCATGTAGTGTGGAAAAAGTACATGTATTGTCTTAATCTGTCTCTGTTAAAACGCTCTTTAAACTGTTTGCATTTGTGTTAAGGGGAATGAATACAGTTTCAGGGGAGGCAACTGTAAAAGTGGCATTTTTCCCTTCTGAAAAAAAAGGAAATAATTTGCTCACAAGGAGTGAGATGGGTAGTGGGGGGGATGATTTCCTTTTAGAATAGATCCGTTTTCAGAAGGGGCTTGTTGTACAGAAAAGCAAACAGGTAATCTCAAAAGTTATCTCCCTTGTAAAAATGGCGGAAACTCTACGAAGTTTATCAAGTTCCCTTATGACGTCTACCTCCGTGCTCAAAGGTAGACCAGTCACACAGAGAAGATATAATTCGAGGATTGATCGCAAGACTGTAGCAAGTCAGATGGTTGTTTTTCCCAATACTTAATCTCCTCACCATGAAGGCGTTATGAAGATTACAACATTTCTTTCTGTAAACAATGGAAATTTAGGTGCCATTGCTCGTATGAGCAATGGCACCTAAATTTGCATTGTTTACAAAGGGGTCAAAGTTGCCCCTAAACAAGGGTTTCAAGAATATGTTTGAGTTACTACAGTCTTACGCTCAAACCTCGATATGAATCCTTCTAAAATAGATATTTTGTAGCCAACAAACGAACTATACACAGTCCACCTGAGAATTATAATGGGCCCCCGTCTGAAAATATGCATGTACAGGACGATTTGAGTTTGAGGGTTTTTCCTAGTTTTTCTCCACCAAAGACAAAACACCATATACGCAGTGACCCAATGATGCCGAATGGACATTTCTGCCTTCTGTTTGACACTGGTTCTTTTTCAACTTAAGGGTAGTTTATTTGAATGTATTTCTTCTCTTGCAGACAATCATATGGTTAATTCAAACATATCTGCAACCTGTGGCATCTGATCTGGGTCTACATTATTTGCAACGGTCCTTTCTGTGGACCCTAGACATTAAAGTTAATTGCAGCTAAAAATTTGAAAAAGTGCATTGTTAAAATTTCCATATCAAAACTTCTGGAGCAATTTGATTGAAATTAAGATGCACTATTTGTGACTAGTTCTGCACTAACACAGCATTTCCTTATATACTTACAAAAAAAAAAAAAAAAAAAAGAAAAAAAAAAAAAAAAAAAAAAAAATTCGCCTTGTAATAAACACAAATTTCTCGAAAATGTGCGTTTGTAATGAATTCAAATACTTTGAAAATATTGGTTTAGCTTTCATTTATACGATTATCAACAACATCGCTTTAAATTTGCGTACATGATGGTAAACGAAGTGCCCGTGCAAATGGATACTTTCTACATGTACACAGTCTGCTGATTTTTTTCTGTCGCCCTTTCCGGATTTAAAACATTGAACAGGACTAAGCAACTCATAAGATCAGTAAAAAGTGCAAATTTGTTCAGTTCTGACGATGCCAAGACTCAATGAACTGTATCGCGGACGGGCCATTGGTATTCTTCAGGCTGGGAATACCAAAGAAGAAGTCGCTTGTGTGTTCGGTGTTACAAAGCAGGCAATTCAGCGGTTATGGAGACGTTTTAACACTTATGCATCAATGGACATGTCCAAATTCAAGGAAAAATCCATTTCAGAAACTCACGGGTCAAAGGGGTCTAATTCTGAAATGGGGATCGTCTGGAAGTAGAGAATAAATGAGAAACAGAAAATTGCATAGTTAATTTAATTGAGTTAATGAGGAATAACGAAATAATGCAAAATCCCTCACGGCCCATAGAGCTTTGAACCGACTTTGCCGTTTTCGTGTCTTTGGTATTGCCCTTGTTATGCCCCCGCCCATTCGAAGAATGGCGGAATGGCATTGAGTTTTATCCCTCTCCGTCCTTCTTTGCATTCATGCCCGGCTCAAAACTCCACAACCGTATGGAATATATTCATGAACCCTCACAGATGACTGAATCATATCGAGACGATGTGTAGAGAACAAGGAAGACAGCGCTGGCTGATTCAGTTTTGAATTATGCCCGGGCCATAACTTTTTACCCGTCTGTGCGTGCGCGCGTGATAAAAATTGTACTCCTAGATCTTATGGAATATATTAATGAAACTTCTCAGCTGGCTTAATCATATCAAGATGATGTGCCCCGTTAAGGAAGATAACTCTCGCTACCTTGGTTTTGACATTTTCCCCATTTCCTACAATCCATGTAGTGTAATGCTGAAAATTCATGTCCGGCTCATAATTCCTAAATGTATTGAATCTATTCATGAAACTTCACGGTTTGGCTGAATCATATGATGATGTCGCGAACAAGAAGAAAACTCTGGCTGTTTCTGTTTATGACTTAACTTACCTAAAGCTGATAGCTCTTGAACTACGGAATATATTCATGAAACTTCACAGATGGTTGAATTATTCTGAGATGATGTCGCGAGCAAGAAGAAAACTCTGGCTGTTTCTGTTTTTGACTTAACTCAACTTACCTAAAGCAGATATCTCTTAAACTATACCGAATATATTCATGAAACTTCACAGATGGCTAAATCATATCGAGACAAAATGTTGCGAGTAAGGAAGACAACTCTGGCTAATTCGGTTTTTGCATTAACTCCCCTTGCCCCAAATTCATGTAGTGAAATGCTGTCTTCGTGTCCGGCTCATAACTTCTGAACCAGATGGAAAATATTCATGAAACTTCACATATGGCTAAATTATATCGAGACGATGTATCGTATCGCAAACAAGGAAGACAACTCTGGCTTATTCGATTTTTTGAATTAACTCTCCTTGCCTAAAATCCGTGTAGTGTCCGGCTCATAACTCCTAAACAGTATGGAATATATTCATGAAACTTCACAGATGGCTAAATCATAATCAGACGTGTCGTGAACAAGGAAGACAACTCTGCCGAATTTGGATTTTGACTTAACTCCTCTTTCATAAAATGAAGACTCAGATTGGTATTTTTCCGTCCCCATTGAACATCAGTGATGAATTTTATTGTCTTACCTAAAATATCTCTATTATGCTGTTTGCAATATCTCTCTGGACCGCCACTCTTGGCCTATAATTTAAGCATTGTATGATACAAAGGGCACCAGTCGAGGGCATCCGTGTCCCATGGACACTTTTCTAGTTACCAAAGGAGATCGCATTCCTTTAAAAAGCACCTCAACCGTTTAGGAGGGAATGCCATTTAAACGGAGTCACAAAGCTAAAAGCCCTTTCGAGCAAAGAAACTTGTCCAGATTTTGTTTGTTTGTGTTGAGGTTTTACGGCCCAGTCAACCCATTGGGGTCATGTCGAGCGCGGTCAGTTTACCTAACCACACGTTTACTGGGCATGCTTAGTCCTCTAAGCGGTTAACCAGTATTGTGCACATTCTTTCGCCAGAAACTGACAACTGCCCTTCTTGAATCAGCGGAAGGGAGAGAATGACCGTAGAAAATATTTCATGATCAATCTCCACGAAAGAATGTTGCCGACCTCGGCAACTTGTCCAGAATTACATACCTAGTTTAAAACACTCTGTTCCTCACAGCCCATCCTGGTGTGACTATTGTATTCAACTTGCACGACGAATAAAAAAAAATCGTGTGCCGGAGTAAAAATGTCAAACATGTCTCCGGAACAGCAACCCTATCTGCTATGCCCTACTGTATGGAAATCTAAACTTAACAAATGGAGTAAACAAACAAATCTTCAGGGCTGTTTACTCCTATCTTTTAAGATCGATGCGCTTTCAAGTACAGTTAGTAATATATGCATGTAACAAATACAAACTGATGTGTAACTGCCTTGTAGAACGAATTTCGTAAATGGCCAAACACCATGCTCATCGGCATGGGTTAGTCGGAATGCCTTCTTGGCCTTTAACTAGACATAGTAGTTCTTCATAAATCAAAATACCAACCGACCTTCCTAAACGTATTTTATTATATATATAAGAAAAATGCCTAACGGCATTACGGACGGTTTTTTTTTTCCAAAAAGGCAACCAAAAGGTAAACCTTAGACGACAACCAACGCTTGACGCCAGCCTGGACAACACTATTTTAAAGGACTGATTTTAGGGGAGATAAGTATGCAAAGAAGAAAGTTAGAGTTGTCGCTCTCGCACGTGACTTGCCTACTGGTCCTTATCTATGCCTCTACCAAATATCAAAATATTTCAAACCATTCATAAGTTATGAAGTGCACAAGAATTTGGCTTAGAAATTCGTTCAGAGGAGATAACTTAAAAAAGAATAAAGGAAGTCTCCTTTTTGCATGTGACACTCTTACTTGACCTGATGTATGTCCCTACCAAATACCACCAAATTATGTATAACAGTATGGGAGTTATGGCCTGCACAAGATTTCAGCTTCAGGGGAGATAAGTACATAAAGAAGGAAGTTGTTTCTCTTCCCATGACACACCTACTGGTCCTACTCTTTATCCCTACCAAATATGAAAGCAATCCACTGAAGAATAAAAGTAACATGTAACTGAAAAAAAAAAATGTTAACCAAAAGGCCAAACATGTCAAAAAGGTCATTGGACATCAAGGGAGATAAGTACATAACGGCGAAAGTGAGTTGTCTCTCTTGCACGCCACATGCTTACTGGTCCTCCTCTGCATCCCTACCAAATATGAAAGCAATCCACTGAAGAATAAAGATAATATATAACTTTGAAAAAAAAAAAGGTTAACCAAAAGGTAAACCTCAGACGTCCGAGGAGACAAATACATAACGAAGAGAGTTGTTTCTCTTGCGTGTAACACGCCTACTGGTCCTCTTCTTCATCCCTACCAAATATGAAAGCAATCCGCTGAAGAATAAAGGTAATATATAACTTTGAAAGGTTAACCTGGGACGATGCCCGCCCGCCCGGACATCACTATTTTAAGGACGGATTTTCAGAGTGCTCATTTCTT
The DNA here is from genome assembly GCA_964016985.1 of Anodontia alba. Taxonomy (NCBI): domain Eukaryota; kingdom Metazoa; phylum Mollusca; class Bivalvia; order Lucinida; family Lucinidae; genus Anodontia; species Anodontia alba. Next base: position 21,843,737 of record OZ024832.1, on the reverse strand, counting down.
ACTACAGTATCACTTATTTATTGTAAACATCTGCCTTACCTGATGTACATAATAAAACCGGTAGAGAGTATGTTTCTACCTAAAGAATGGGCATTATGTTTGATATAACTTCAACGATTGACATTTGCCAAGTCTAATTTCAGAGTCGGGTAGCTCAGGTCAATAATAACTATTTGACTGTCAAATTACTATTTACATGTATTCTATCTCTACTCTAGTATATTTTCTGTTTCTTTGTGATCTTACATATTTTCTGACTTCTTTACTCTCACTAAAAGCATTAGTTTTAAGAATGACCTGACAAACTGCATTTTTGATATTTTCATTCTAAATGAAATACAGGATACAGATTTACAACGGTCATTAGACTTCCTCCTGAATCCTTTTTGTAGACCTTTGTCTTGTTTTGTAAGGCCCAGTTGTTCAAAGCTAACGATGTCGTTAGTTAACGATTCGTTAAAATTTACATCGAGTGATGCGCAAATATGCTGAAATTTTTTGCTGAAAAAATGCGAGTAGCTTTTCACATTTTTCAGCAAAAAATATCAGAATATTGTGTATTGAATCCACTAAAACAGTTAACAAAACGATCTTTAACGAGCTCGTTAAGCTAACGACGCTTTGAACAACTGGGCCCTGGTCTTAAACTCTGTAAATGTTTCTCAGTTCAAACAAATAAAATAATGTTAAAAACAAACATGTCCTTGGTGAGGATGATTGAAGCAGATCATTAAGGTGACCATGGAAGTTTGTCCTAGACATGTACAGTTCCAGCCAATGATCAATGCTTCAGGTCAGAAGGCAAACGGGGATAATTTAGGGATGTCGTTTCGAGCATTTATAAAATAATGATATGTTGATTTTACTCATTAGAATGAGTACATACAACATATATTTTCATAATAAAATAAGAAATTTTCCCCAATATATCCCTAAATATTTGTTTTCTTGAGCTATCGAAAGAATTACCCAGGGACTCTAATCGAGTTCGAATCAGCCATGGTAAATGAGACATGGATGTTCGAGTCATTGAAGTTTTATTATAGTAATGAGAAGTAATTTAGTATTCACAGTAATGAGAAGTAATTTAGTATTCACAGTAATGAGAAGTAATTTAGTATTCACAGTAATGAGAAGTAATTTAGTATTCACAGTGAAAACTCACTCATTTACTACTGCTTTAAATTCTCACATGTACATTTTCCCAATTAAATGACTCGATCAAACCGAATCTGTTATTTTCTAGGCTGCGCGTTCATTAAAGCAAAAACACTTGTGAGTTTTTTATACCCAAACCATTTTGTATCTTTTGAATGGTTATTATAAGCCCGTGCATGTAACCTCAAATTAGAAAGTAGCCCTTTTTTCTTGTCCACGAGACTTGATATGAGATCGAATGAATTAAATCAATATTAATTAGTTTTATAAGGGATCGATTATATAATGTCCACCCAGTAAACATTCCCATATTGTTTGCTACGGACAGGCATACATATGCTTTATTCGCCATTTAAGTTGTGCCAAAAGACAGTTTGATAATGGTTTGCTGATACTCGTTATCGTCCAGCAAAAACTGTCACAACTGAACGGAAATTTGCTATAGTTTGCATGTATCCGCGATCGTTTCGCTTAATTGAACGTTGTCCTGTTTTTAATCTGTTCTTTATTTTCACAGGGTTCCTACTTGGGAACATTTTGTGATCGTCGTAGCTGACGTTATAAATGCTTTAATGGAGGCCGTAAAACGTCGCCTCGGACTTGGATACAGTGCTCGTATTATTAAATTTCCTGGCCTTTTAGGACTATTGGGTTTATACATTATATGTGCAAATAGAATTCCGTTGTAGCGTGAGATTTGTCAGACCATGAGATCTTTCAGACCGGAAATCTGAAACCGGAAATACCTGACGGAACTCACGCTGGGTGTATGAGATCTTTCAGGTCATGAGAAATGTCAGAACGTCTTACGAAATTATTCAAAATACCAAGGTTTACAAATTAAAGAATGATTTAAGCTAATCGTTTTTCAGTGAAAAAAATATGTTACTAAAAATAAAATCGTAATAACCCCAACAGTCTAACATACACATAAAGTAAATACAAACAGAGCTCGTCTTCGGCATATCTGTTATAAAATTGAATTTTAAATTCATAATTCTACACCATGAAAAATAAATCATAAAAAAAAAAAAAAAAAAAAAGAAATCTGTCCTCTCTGTTCGTATATAGCATTCATGTCTTACTGTATCCTAGATAAAAAAAAAAGCAGGTAAGAGTTGACAACTGGTATATCCACAGGACTGTACTAAAACGCAAATCACGAGTACATCAATCTATTCTTATTAATGATAAAATATTGTCGATGGATCGATCAGTTTTATCGAAGCAGCAGTAGTTCTATACATGTGAAAATAAAACTGATGATGATGAAAACATGAAAACAAAACCTGTTTACCGATAACTGATATGTGCACTGATAATTTTTATCAGCTTACTTATGTATCTATAATGATGTACCAATACATATAGCAGTAGACCAGTAACATGTCAGTGCATCAACATAATATCCTTACACCGACAAAACCATTCGTATGTTTATAAAGATGCATTGGTGCATTATAATAATTGTAGGTGGATATTATAATTTGAAAGTCCTGGCAAATGTTCATCATTTAATAGACTTGTCACGAGTAATAATACTGAATCTGAAGTATATATTTTATCAGTACACTTATTTGGTAAATCAAAATGACAATTTTTAATTGATTGATGCATAGATTAATCAATTTGTAATTTGTTATTTTACTTTTCCCTTTTACAGTTTCGACTTAAGCAAGTTATCGGTCCATCTGTAAAATATTGCTAAAATTTATCCATTCAGTATAAATTAATTTTATCCATGCGGTATAAATTATATCGGTTTCATTGATTTGGTAAATCAAAATGTCAATTTTTAATTAATTGATGCATAGATTAATCAATTTGTAATTTGTTATTTTACTTTTCCCTTTTACAGTTTCGACTTAAGCAAGTTGTCGGTCCATCTGTAAAATATTGCTAAAATTTATCCATGCAGTATAAATTAATTTTATCCATGCGGTATAAATTATATCGGTTTTATTGATTCGGTAACTCAAAATGACAATTTTAATGAATCGATTTATCGATTATAATTGTTTTACTCTTCACTTTTGGCTATTTCCTCTTAAGCAAGGTGTCGGCCCACCTGTAAAAAATATTGGAACATCGTTAAAACATATTCATGCAGTTTAAATGTTCTCAGCTCATTGATTTGGCAACTCAAAATGACAAATTTGATGTCATTCATTGCGATGTGATCTATTTGTAATTATTTTACTTTTCACTTTTGGGTGTTTGACTTAAGCAAGATGTCGGTCCACCGGTAAAAAATATTTGATTGCTAAATATATTCATGCAGTATAAATTTTATTGGTGCACTCAAAATGACAATTTGGATGAATCGATGCATTGCCTAATCGATTTTAATTATTTTACTTTTCACTTTTGCATATTTGACTTAAGCAAGTCGGTCCACCTGTAAAAAATATATGAATTGCAAAATATAGTCATGCAGTATAAATTTTATCGGTGTATTCAAAATGACAATTTGGATTAATCGATGCATTGCAGCGTCTGGTTCATTATTCAGGGTATTATTCAAAATAAGACCTGCAGCGTCTGGTTCAGGTGTTACGCCCTAGGGCGGTCAGGACGGTACCGATGGTGATGTCCTGTTTAATGATGTTCCGGTTTGGGCTTTGCCTATACGTACCACCACACAGAGACTCTAACAACGTTAGATTTTATAATTTTTTTTTTTTTTTTTTTTTTTTTTTTTTTTTTTTTACATATATATATATACAACATATAATAACATGAAATGACACTATTTAACTATTACACACACATACACACACAAAAGAACACTCTTGACATATACCTCAGCTATACTCTTCGCGTCGGCTACGGTAGCCCAACACGGGTGGTAACTGATATGTTTTACAATTTGACTAACTTGGTAGGTTAGCCAAATTGTTCAACAATATCAATACGACTCCACCCAAGTGTGCTGAACCCTGGGCCGATGCGAAGAGAATATGCTGGGTTATCTTCCCGAATTCTTTATATGTTAATATGGGCCCTTGCTTATACATTAACACTTTAACTAGTTATTTCCTTTAAGGATCCTGTCTATTATTAGTTATAATATAATATTATTTGATAGTTGATTGATTGACCACTAATTTCTGTGTGAAATGGCGCCTTAGCGGCCGTTAACTTCACAGTTGATCAGCCTCTATGGGCCTCGACTAATAATACATCTCTATGTGAAATGGCGCCTTGGCGGCCGTTAAGTTCAGTTGATTAGCCTCTATGGGCCTCTGTCATTGAATCAGCCTCTATGGGCCTGTATGTCTGAAGTGAAGGGCTACAATAAAAAAAAGAAGAACATAACAATTACTAGATAGGATTACACCACCATATGAAGAAGCTTGCCGTATGACTACATATATATTCAATCAACAATGACGTTATACGTCGCCGGATGGTGTGACGTCATTGGCGTCGCAGCTAAATCCTCGACGTCTATTATCGACGTGGCCGTGATTCATCCGCGGCTTCAATCCAATTGTCGATGTCGGCGCAGTCGACAGCTAGTTATTACCAGCTCTCGGCAGCGTCGCCCCTCGACGTCATATGCAAAACTCCATATTTTTACAATAATTGTTGATGCCTCGACATAACAATAATAAATAAAATGAGGGACATGACATATCAAATGCCCATGGCTTAACTGACATCTCGATTGTCAACCCATTATGACATTTCATATAATACATACAGCTTTAACGGTATATTTTTCGTCTGCCGCATCAGGGCAAAAAATTTGAGCAGACGGAAAAAATATTTACAAATTAATAATTTTAACTTTACTAAAATATGTTGCCCGGTCCTATGTAACCGCGAATGCTTGCAATTTATGTTTATTTCTGTTTCAAAATTTAACAATAAAGGATTTTTAGACTGCACGTACACTGGGCAGGCTTGATCCTCTAAGCGTCTATTTGCCCATATTTCGTGCCGTCTTTCGCCAAGAGGGCATAAATTACATATATGCGTGTCTGTCATGCGTGTATGCCTTCATGTCGCGAATTTAATGACTATCGCGATGCTCCTATGTGCTTATCGGCAAGTCCGGCTCTGCCCTGTTCACATGTCCCCTATATTTTGCGTCTGCTATAAAGAACCGATCAGGCTGAACATACTGCACAGTCCGATCAGCGTCCTTTATAGCCACATCATTCCCGCAAAATGAAGACGCCGACTAGACTGAATTTGCGCTTGATAGGAAAGACCCCGATAAGACTGACTATACTGCTCAGCCAGCTCAGCGCCTTTCCGCACAAGCCTGTAACATTTTTGCGCAACCGGTCAAGTATACGTGAACAAATCCTAAACAATAAAATGCAGAACCGTGCTACCCTGCGTCTGTTACATAGACCGTGTAATCAATATAGACCGTGTAATCAACAATTCGCAGGTTTCAAATCAGACAGTAATTCATTTCTGGCTGTTCAGACCTTGCAAATAAAACCTACAAACCGATGACTAACACTAAAATTATCAAAAGTAATAAATATTCACTCACCGAAATGAATCCCATACAGCTGAGAATGTGTCCTCTGACAATTCTGTTGTATTTCGCCCTTATGGGAATCATTTACGGTGGAGTTTATATAGGGCCGGTATCACGCCACTACGTGGCTTATACGCGTGTTACACGGGCAACCTGTGCACTTTAGTTATTTATGGTAACATTGTATGTACTTATACTAGCTACGTAGGGTTAAGGCGAAAATGGCCTTATGTAGGTGAAAAGGTACCCTACGTAAGAAAAAAAAAACTGTCCCCTTCGGTGTTCCCTTTCTGTGTCGTCACATCAGGATTCAGGGTATTATTCAAAAATAGTCAGGATATTATTCACCATATGATTCAGTTTTCAGGGTATTATTCAAAATACACCCGCAGCGTCAGGTTCAGGATTCAGCGTATTATTCAAAATACGACCTGCAGCGTCTGGTTCAGTATTCAGGGTATTATTCAAAATACGACCTGCAGCGTCTGGTTCAGGATTCAGGGTATTATTCAAAATGCGACCTGCAGCGTCTGGTTCATTATTCAGGGTATTATTCAAAAATGGCCAGGATATTATTCAGCGTATGGTTCAGTAATCAGGGTATTATTTAAACTACGACCTGCAGCGTCTGGTTCAGGATTCAGCGTATTATTCGTAAATATCCAGGATATTATTCAGCGTCTGTTTCATTATTCAAGGTATTCAAAATACGACCTGCAGCGTCTGGTTAAGGATTCAGCGTATTATTCAAAATATGACTTGCAGCGTCTGGTTCAGTATTCAGGGTATTATTCAAAATACGACCTGCAGCGTCTTCTTAAGGATTCATCGTATTATTCAAAATACGACCTGCAGCGTCTGGTTCATTATTCAGGGTATTATTCAAAATACGACTTGCAGTGTCTGGTTCATTATTCAGGGTATTATTCAAAATACGACCTGCAGCGACTGGTTCATTATTCAGTGTATTATTAAAAATGGCCAGGGTATTATTCAGCGTATGGTTCAGTTTTCAGGGTATAATTCAAAATACGACCTGCAGCGCCTTGTTCAGGATTCAGCGTATTATTAAAAAATATCCAGGGTATTATTCAGCGTCTGGCTCATTATTCAGGTTATTATTCAAAATACGACCTGCAGCATCTGGTTCAGGATTCAGCGTATTATTCAAAATACGACCTGCAGCGTCTGATTCATTATTCAGGGTATTATTCAAAATACGACCTGAAGCGTCTGCTTCAGGATTTAGGGTATTATTCAAAAATGGCCAGAGTATTGTTCAGCGTATTATTGAGTATTCAGGGTATTATTCAAAATACGACCTGCAGCGTGTGGCTCAGATTTCAGGGTATTATTCAAAATACGACCTGCAGCGTCTGGTTCATTATTCAGGGTATTATTAAAAATGGCCAGGGTATTATTCAGCGTATGGTTCAGTATTCAGGGTATTATTCAAAATACGACCTGCAGTGTCTGGTTCAGGATTCAGCGTATTATTCAAAAATATCCAGGGTATTATTCAGCGTCTGGCTCATTATTCAGGGTATTATTCAAAATACAACCTGCAGCATCTGGTTCTGGATTCAGCGTATTATTCAAAATACGACCTGCAGCGTCTGGTTCATTATTCAGGGTATTATTCAAAAAAACGACCTGAAGCGTCTGGTTCAGGATTCAGGGTATTATTCAAAAAATGGGCAGAATATTATTCAGCGTATGATTCAGTATTCAGGGTATCATTCAAAATACGACATGCAGCGTTTGGTTCAGGATTCAGCGTATTATTCAAAATACGACCTGCAGCGTCTGGTTCATTATTCAGGGTATTATTCAAAATACGACCTGCAACGTCTGGTTCAGGATTCAGGGTATTATTCAAAATACGATCTGCAGCGTCTGGTTCATTATTCAGGGTATTATTCAAAAATGGCCAGAGTATTATTCAGCGTATGATTCAGTATTCAGGGTATTATTCAAAATACGACTTGCAGCGTCTGGTTCAGGATTCAGCGTATTATTCGTTAATATCCAGAGTATTATTCAGCGTTTGTTTCATTATACAGGGTATTATTCAAAATACGACCTGCAGCGTCTGGTTCATTATTCCAGGTATCATTGAAAATACGCCCTACAGCGTCTGGATCAGGACCCAGGGTATGATTGTAAAATGGCCAGGATATTATTCAGCGTATGATTCAGTTTTCAGGGTATTATTCAAAATACTACCTGCAGCGTCTGGTTCAGGATTCAGCGTATTATTCAAAATACAACCTGCAGCGTCCGGTTCATTGTTCTGGGTATTATTGAAAAATGGCCAGGGTATTATTCAGGGTATGGTTCAGTAATCAGGGTATAATTCAAAATACGACCTGCAGCGTCTGGTTCAGGATTCAGCGTATTATTCGTAAATATCCAGGATATTATTCAGCGTCTGGTTCATTATTCAGGGTATTATTCAAAATAGGACCTGCAGCTTCTGGTTCAGGATTCAGCGTATTATTGAAAATACGATTTGCAGCGTCTGGTTCAGTATTCAGGGTATTGTCCAAAATACGACCTGCAGCGTCTTCTTAAGGATTCAGCGTATTATTCAAATACGACCTGCAGCGTCTGGTTCATTATTCAGGGTGTTATTCAAAATACGACTTGCAGTGTCTGGTTCATTATTCAGGGTATTATTCAAAATACGACCTGCTGCGACTGGTTCATTATTCAATGTATTATTAAAAATGGCCAGGGTATTTTTCAGTGAATGGTTCTGTATTCAGGGTATTATTCAAAATACGACCTGCAGCGCCTTGTTCAGGATTCAGCGTATTATTCAAAAATCTCCAGGGTATTATTCAGCGTCTGGCTCTTTATTCATGTTATTATTCAAAATACGACCTGCAGCATCTGGTTCAGGATTCGGCGTATTATTCAAAATACGACCTGCAACGTCTGATTCATTATTCAGGGTATTATTCAAAATACGACCTGAAGCGTCTGCTTCAGGATTTAGGGTTTTATTCAAAAATGGCCAGGGTATTGTTCAGCGTATGATTCAGTATTCAGGGTATTATTCAAAATACGACCTGCAGCGTGTGAGTCAGATTTCAGCGTATTATTCAAAATACGACCTGCAACGTCTGGTTCATTATCCAGGGTATTATTAAAAATAGCCAGGGTATTATTCAGCGTATGATTCAGTATTCAGGGTATTATTCAAAATAGGACCTGCAGCGTCTGGTTCAGGATTCAGCGTATTATTAAAAAATATCCAGGGTATTATTCAGCGTCTGGCTCATTATTCAGGGTATTATTCAAAAAACGACCTGAAGCGTCTGCTTCAGGATTCAGGGTATTATTAAAAAATGGGCAGGGTATTATTCAGCGTATGTTTCAGTATTCAGGGTATTATTCAAAATACGACATGCAGCGTTTGGTTCAGGATTCAGCGTATTATTCAAAATACGACCTGCAGCGTCTGGTTTATTATTCAGGGTATTATTCGAAATACGACCTGCAGCGTCTGGTTCAGGATTCAGGTTATAATTCAAAATACGATCTGCAGCGTCTGGTTCATTATTCAGGGTATTATTAAAAATGGCCAGAGTATTATTCAGCGTATGATTCAGTATTCAGGGTATTATTCAAAATACGACCTGCAGCGTCTGGTTCAGGATTCAGCGTATTATTCAAAATACGACCTGCAGCGTCTGGTTCATTATTCAGGGTATTATTCAAAAATGGCCAGGGTATTATTCAGCGTCTGGTTCAGGATTCAGCGTATTATTCAAAATACGACATGCAGCGTCTGGTTTAGGATTCAGTGTATTATTCAAATTAATACCTGCGGCATCTGGTTCATTATTCATGGTATTGTTAAAAAAATGACCAGGGTATTATTCAGCGTATGGTTCAGTATTCAGGTTATTATTCAAAATACGACCTGCAGCGTCTGGTTCAGGATTCAGCGTGTTATTTAAAAATTTCCAGGGTATTATTCAGCGTCTGGTTCATTATTCAAAGTATTATTCAAAATAGGACCTGCAGCGTCTGGTTCAGGATTCAGCGTATTATTAAAAAATGTCCAGGGTAGTATTCAGTGTCTGGTTCAGTATTTAGGGTATTATTCAAAATACGACCTGCAGCGTCTGGTTCGTGATTCAGCGTATTATTAAAAAATGTCCAGGGTATTATTCAGCGTCTGGTTCACTATTCAGGTAATTTTTCAAAATACGACCTACAGCGTCTGGTTCAAGATTCAGCGTATTAATAAAAATGTCCAGGGTATTATTCAGCGTCTAGTTCAGTATTCAGGGTATTATTCAAAATACGACCTGCAGCATCTGGTTCAGGATTCAGCCTATTATTCAAAGATGTCCAGGGTATTATTCAGCGTGTAGTTCAGTATTCAGGGTATTATTCATAATACGACCTGCAGCATCTGGTTCAGGATTCAGCGTATTATTAAAAAATGTCCAGGGTATTATTCAGCGTCTGGTTCACGATTCAGGGTATTATTCATAATACGACCTGCAGCGTCTGGTTCAGGATTCAGCATATTATTAAAAAATGTCCAGGGTATTATTCAGCTTCTGTTCACGATTCAGGGTATTATTTAAAATACGACCTGCAGCGTCTGGTTCAGGATTCAGCGTATTATTAAAAATGTCCAGGGTATTATTCAGCGTCTGATTCAGGATTCAGCGTATTATTGAAAATTGTCCAGGGTATTATTTAGCGTCTGGTTCAGTATTCAGCATATGATTCAAAATTGCCCAAATTATTGTTCAGCGAGTGGTTCAGGATTCAGCATATTCCCGGTCTCAACATCGCTCAAGAATCTGGGAAGCCCCAAGGATGTCCCAGCTTGGCCTGTCTGGGCTCAATGGCGCTTAAGCAGCAGGGAAGTCCCGGGAGTCCAAAATCGCCCAGAAGTAACCACATAAAAAATGATTAAGTTTGCATTTTATTCCAAAATGAACCAAGTCCGAAATTGCTCTGAATTAACCACACATACCAAAATTGATTTCAAAAGATCCAGTGCGCCCGGTCTCAACATCGCTCAAGTAGCGTGGTCGCCACCAGGCCTGTACGGGCTCAATAGCGCTAAAGCAGCGGGGAATTTCCCGGTCCAAAATCGCCCCCGAAATTGGGTTGAGGACCCAACGTACCCGGTCTCAACATCGCTCAAGAAGCGGGGAAGCCCCGGGAGTGTCCCCGGCCTGGCCTGTCCGGGCTCAGTGGCGCTGAAGCAGCTGGGAAGTCCTGGGAGTCCAAAATAGCCCAGAAGTAACCACACCAAAAAACTACTAAGTTCGAATTTTATTCCAAAATAAACCTAGTTCAAACTTGCTCTGAACACACATCTAATTTTTATTTCAAAAGACCCAGTGGGCCCGATCTCAACATCGCTCAAGTAGCGGGGAAGCCTCAAGCGTGTCGCCACCAGGCCTGAACGGGCTCAATAGCGCTAAAGTAGCGGGGAAGTCCCCGGAGTCCAAAATCGCCCCGAATTAAGTACACAACCGAAAAAAAGACTAGGTTTGCATTTTCTTCAAAAATAAACTGTCCGAAATTTGGTTGAAAAGACCCAGTGTGCCCGCTCTCAACAACGCTCAAGAAGCGGGGAAGTTTTGTGGGGAAAGTTAAAACGAAATCGTCCTCTGATTGTAAAAGATATGTTTGTTGTTGATTGTCCAAGGGCGTTTTATTCATTTCATCGACGAGTTCGCTGATCATGTTTATTTTTAACGTTCCGGTTTGTGAAGAAGAAATAACGAGTAAAGTCTGAACTCCTTGTTTCCATCCATATTTATTATGTTGTTCTCTATTTAATTCCAATATCTAAATATAACATCATTTTGAAAATATACAGTTTGTTGAGTGTTAGAGTCGAAATACTCTTGCATACTGATTAATAACACTTTTGCAGTATATTGTCACATATATAAATTATTTACAAAGTCTCTAAACAGAAATAACGAGTAAAGTCTGAACTCCTTGTTTCCATCCATATTTATTATGTTGTTCTCTATTTAATTCCAATATCTAAATATAACATCATTTTGAAAATATACAGTTTGTTGAGTGTTAGAGTCGAAATACTCTTGCATACTGATTAATAACACTTTTGCAGTATATTGTCACATATATAAATTATTTACAAAGTCTCTAAACAGCTAAACACTACATTCAAACATTTTGTACAAGTGCGGCGGTTGGGCCTATGACCCGCCGAGCGGCGACCACGACGAGATTACATTTTTTTTTACTATGGCTTTAACCCGCGATCCAAGTCCAAAGTTTTGTGTTTTTGAACCGCGGCTCCGACCTCCTACTTATACTGTTCGGCAGGGGACAAGTTTAGCCAGTCAGATCGTTCGATCAGACAGAGCGCGGACTTCCTGCTATTAATGTCGTCTAGTAGATGTGAATGACCCTACAACCGCATGCGTTAAATAACTTTTCGCGGAAACGTATCATAATATTAGATTTATATAATATGTCTGGTTACGTATACAGGTGACAGAGGTCACATCTACGAAGTTCACAACATTTTCGAAATACATATTTTAAGTTTTTGCAAATGCTATTTTATTTCTGATTATTCTGAAAATTTCATAAGCGTCCGAACTACTAAATTGTAATAATTAGCCATTTGTATTTCTACTGACGCGTATATTTAAATACAAAATAATTAATCAACGCACATTAATTACATCATAAAGCACCAATGCTACGTCATGAAAAGTGCCGCATAATAGAAGCCTCAGGTGTGCCCTCCCCCACCCCTTCCACTCCCCCCGCTCCCGCCCCCGGCTTGTTTGGTCTGAATATCGCTGAAGCAGCGGGGAGTCCTGGGAGTAATTCATTTTTTTGAAACCCATTACGCGTACTCTTAAGAGTGGTTTCGACCGCTGAAACGACAGATGCACGCGTAATATTCAGGGCTAGGGTTAGGGTAACGGTGTTGTGTAATTGGCCAGTTAGTCTCATTATTATATATGAGTAGGTTACGGATCTCTCAGTGTTAGAATTAGGTTTAGGGTTAGGTAAGGTTAGGTTAGGTCAGGGTTAGGGTAAGTGTTTTGTGGCAGCAGCTAAGAGTTACGGTTAGGATATATCTCAGTCGGGCTGTTGTGCCTAGCCCGAGGTGATGTTAGGTGTACGAGTTAGGGTTAGTAGGGACTAGATAGGGTTAGGGTTAGGGGCTAGGGTTAGAGGCTGCGGCTGTGTTGCGTTTGCAGGGGCTGGACAAGGTTAATGTTAGAGGCTGGGACTAGGGTTAGAGGCTGCCGCTGAAGGTTGCGATTACTTTTGGAGTTGCGGTTAATTCGAATGTTTTGTACCTAGAGTTAGGATTAGGGCTAGTGTTAGAGGCTGGGGCTAGGGTTGGAGGCTGCCGCTAAACGTTGCGGTTAGTTTTGGGGTTGCGGTTAATTATGATGCCTTGTAGCTAGGGTTGGGGTTAGGGTTAGGGTAAATAAACGTCAAGAAGATTGCCTTTGGAAACGAAAAAACACACTACAGATTAGAAAATGGGAGTCTCGGTTTTATTGAGTCTCTTCATAAGCAGTAATGAAGTTTGCAACACTGCTTACGCCCTTTAACGTATACGAGCAGAACTCCATTTTCAAATATACCACAATGGGTCCAATGATCCCAAAGGAAATAAAATATAATCTGCACTATGGTAAAGCACGGGGAGACGTTCTACTCTAGGGTTAGGGTAGCCCCACCCCAGGGGTTATGCAGGGAGAGTGTTTGGGACTGAGGCTAGGGTGAGAATGTGTGTCTAAGACTTGCGGTTAGTTTTTAGATTGTGGTTAGTTCTAATGTTTCGTAGCTAGGGTTAGGGATAGTGTAAGTGATGGGTAAGGGTTAGGATAAAGGTAAGGGTTTGAGGCTAGTGTAGTAGAGGTTTGACAGGGTTAGTGTTAGGGGCTGGGACTAGGGTTGGAGGCTGCCGCTAAAGGTTGCGGTTAGTTTTGTGGTTGCGGTTAATTCTGATGTCTTCTAGCTAGGATTAGGGTTAGTGTAACTTTAGAGTTAGGGTAGCCCAGCAATGGGGCTAGGCAGGGAGAGTCTTTGCTGCTGACGCTAGGGTGAGAGGGTGTGTCTGAGACTTGCGGTTAGTTTTGGGATTGCGGTTGATTCTAATGTTTCGTACCTGGGGTTAGGGTTAGGGTTAGTGATAGGTTAGGTTATATTAGGGTTAGGGATTAGGACTATGGTAGTAGGGGCTTGACAGGGTTAGTGTTAGGGGCTGGGGCTAAGGTTGGAGGCTGTAGCTAAATGTTGTGGTTATTTTTGGGGTTGCGGTTAATTCTGATCTCTTTCAACTAGGGTTAGGGTTAGGATAAACCTATGGTTAGGGTAGCCCCAACCCAGGGGCAATACAGGGTGAGTGTTTTGGCTGGGGCTAACGTGAGATGGTGTGTCTAAGACTTGCGGTTACTTTTGGGGTTGCCGTTACTTTTAATGTTTTGTACCTAGAGTTAGGGTTAGGGTTAGTGATAGGTTAGGGTTAGGGGTTAGGGCTAGGGTAGTAGGGGCTTGACAGGGTAAGTGTTAGGGGCTGGGACAAACAAAACTTCACTCAGGCGCCGTTACTTGATCCGGCAGGTGGCATTAAAGGCAACTGGGTCAATTTGGGGTCGTTATGGCTTCCTACCGAGTATAAACCGATATTATTGCATAAAAAGCACGTAATTAACAGCCGTGCATTAACTGGAGAAAAGCAGTGTATTAACAAGGCAAATCACGCTCTGTTAATGCACGGCTACGCAACTTTCAATATGCCTTTACCGGGGCCACAGAATTGGTGCCGTCACGAGATGTATAGTGCACGGCCCTAGAACGAGCATAGTCTGTAGAAATTGCTTTCGCGAGACATTGGTGAAAAGGCGAAACAAAATAGTACAAGAAATAATGCAAAATGTAGCAAATATTTTCACTTTTCATGCAATAATAGCGAACGAACATAATTTTATATGCAGTAACATTCGCCGACCCCTTGGGAGTTGTTGAAAACCGCGGCCTCCGGCCTCGGTTTTCAACAGCTCCCACGGGACCTGGCGAATGTTAATGCATGAAAAACCATGTTTGATCCCTATAGTGAAATTAATTTGTTCAAATTTTAGGACAGCTATGGTACTTTAGGGTAAATACATTAATATAGCTTTTTAGGACAAAATTTAAGACAAGTACGGTAATTAGGATAAATATAGTAGTATCAAATTGTGTAACGGACAGCAACAATCATAATGAGAAGTTTGCAGTCTCAGGAAACATTAAGGTGAATGGATGCACTTTCACGTGAGGCACTACAGTTCACTGTCGTTGTCTCAAACACTGATAACTCAAAATACTGCTTATATCAAACTAAATATAGGGCAATATTGGTTTTGTTTGATATATGGTCCTTACATTTCAACACCTTCTATCTCAAACCAAAATTTCCGGCACTTTTAAGTTTGAGATAACGAGGGTCTTCTATATATCAAACTGGTATTTGTCTCCCTTCTGAAAAAAGGTTTACTCTAAAAGCTAAGAATTCGGTACCCTTTTAGAGTAGATCCCTTAAAATTTCCAGAAGTGGCTTGGCGCGCACTAAAACAAACAGGAAGTCTCAAAAGTTGTCTCCCGTGGAAAAAATCTACCAAGTGTATCAGGTCCCATCAAATGTCACAACAACGTCATTTCGCGGCGTCATGGTGTTGTTTGCTGTTCTGATGTTCTGAGTAGCAGAAAAATCCATGAATACATTAGAGATTTGTGCTTAAGATATGCGTGATACAGGGGCAATTAGAACCCTACACGAGAGTAAAGACATATAGTACGGACTCCAGTACTCAATATTTTGCTAACCCTAGCATCGGAAAGATATACGATTTATTTCAATATAAGAAGAAAGCCTGGACATTTCTGTCAATAGTAAAACAACTGTATAGTGGATATGCATACATTGCATTTCGCGAAAACATTGCACGTTTCTGTGGAGGCCCAGTTGATACTTAACAAATTCTAAGTATACAAAACCTTGTTTATTCAGGTTTAAAATAGTAAAAAAGAAAGAAAATAAAATGCTCCCAACAAAAAGCAGTTTTTATTTTCTCATGCTCATATGCACACATGACGTCATTAGTGACACCCCGGTTGCTTTACGCATTTAAGTGTGAGTACACGTTTTACTGTACGACATCAATTTGCAAACTGCGTTTCAAATAAACCTTCTACCGTTTTCTATAGCCTTTATTATAAGGTATACAGAAATGGATTAACACACACACACACACACACACACACACACACACACACAAACGTTCGATATTTCATCCAGTATGGCCGCTACAATAAACCTGTAAGAAAACGTTTGATTGCAAATTTTATGACATCATTTTGAATGACACATTTTGAATTTTACCAGACATTATTCGGACGTTCGTGCTTATATTTTTTTTCCTATAGAACACTTTATTATACTTATGTTAGTCTGAAACATGCATGTTGAGGGGAATCGCCGCGCATTTCTTCATGTCCATAATTTCAAAACCGTTTTTGACAAGCTACACTGGGTAAGAATGTATGAAGACCAAACATAATTATTGACGTAATTTCCGCAAACTAAAATGTTCATCAAAATTCTATCAAATACATGTCGTTTTACAAAACGCGACAAGAATTTTAAACAATCAATGCTAATTATATTCAGACATCAACTGCACAGATGGGTGTATACTGGGTGTATTTTACCTGAATATACTATAGGCTTAATAGAACTTACAGTTGCTTGGCAAAACTCTTAACCAGTATCATGCAAAATGCATGCGTTTCTCCAAAACGCAATTAGTTTCGCATTGCTACATAGCGGTTTTGTATGAACCAATATCCAAGCTTTACGTATATATACAAAAATTCAGCCGTATATCTTTCCGATTGTAGGGTTACGTTTTTTGGCAAAATACAGGAATTGAGAAACCCGACTAATAGGTAAAATGAGACCAAAAGTGGTACCACTCACTAATGATTTTATTGCCACTATCTAGGCGCTATGCAAGAGAGATCAAAGGCTTGTCATGAAGAGATAATTATGAGATCCCAGCAGGCGGTCGTAAAGAGGCCTTCTGAGGGGTCATAAATATTTTGGAGCGGATATTATATATGAATCAGATAAATAAGCCAGTGCTAACTTCATTCCCCTATTGTGTGTCTAATCGTTTATTGACAGTAGATTAGATTGTTATGCCCAGTCTCTTAACAGTGATAAGACTAATGACCGAGACATATTTTATTTTGTCTTTAACCCACTGTACTCGTTGATAGGGTATTTACCATATGTGCATCGACTCTCGTTATCTCGAAGTCCAAGGGACTCTCTTAAATACTTCGAGATATCCGTACCTCGACATATCATTTACAGAATTGAGAAAAAGATCTCGAACAGCCACATTTCACAAACGAATGTGTAATTTCACTTCTGAAGTTAGAGATATATTGAGAATATTGCGGAAAAGAGGAGAAATTGCTCCTCTCCTCTTTTCCACAATATTTTGTTACCTGTTGTTAGATATCCATATTAAAACGGGGACCAGATTTTCACTTGGAGATAAGCGAAGGCGAGATAACGAGAGTCGAATGTATTCGGAAGACAGACCTAAATCAGGGTCTACACTGTTACCATTCATCCAGTATTTTTAGACATAGCAAAAGGTAGTAAAAGGGTCTTGTTAAAATTTTAGGACACGTGTCATAATGTGTTAAACTGTGCGAATATTTGGGGCAAATGTGGTACCTTGAGTTTTGACTCCTATAAGCTATGTGTCTGCCCAATTCCCATTTGCTTTAGGGCTCTTTCAGGTAGCTTTCTCATAACATCTGAGACCCCACCCCTCCCCACAATTCCACAGTTTTACTTTAGTCTATAAAGTGGCGAATTGCTCGTCAGTTGTCCATCCTGCCAAACCGGCTCCCCGCGAATTCTATAAATGGTCGAATATAGCCGCCTGTAGAAATGGTAGCAAGAAAGAAAGAAACACGAAAGAAGGAAATGGAAAGAAATAAATAAACGGTGACCATTATCCTGGACACTGAATGCAGCATTTCTATTTATAACTGTGTTTAAAACCTCAGAAATAATTTACTAAACATTTTGAACTCACCTGAACCGAAGACACAGGATGACTGTAATCATCATTTTCTGTCCGTCCGTCGTTCGTGTGTCTGTCTGTGCATTAAAGTTTTTAACGTGCTTCTCTCTGAAACCACTGGGTCAATTTACACCAAATTTCATATGGGTCCTTCCTGGAGTTGAAAAAGAAAGTTTATTAAAATTGTCACGACACATTGGCCATTGACCACACTTGCAACCATACTCATATCTTAAAAATATTTTTTTTTCCAGAATCAAGGAAACTTTGAGGCTGAATCTTGATATATGGTATTGAGGATAGGCGGTCTAACAAGTTTATTCAAATGATATTCCCAGGCTGACCTTTGACTCCTCCACGACAAGGTCAGTCTTGTTTCTCTATTTGGGAAACTGTTTTAAAAGCGAAATGGCTGAAACTGGCTTGCAGCTTTTTAATAGCACCCTAGTAAGCATTCTTTATAAATCTATAGCGGGTCGACCAGCCTACAGGTAAGATAACTATTTTGTCCCCGGGTGTTGTCTGCCACTGCCCCCCACCACCGCCCCCCGCGATCTATATACATGTATAAAATCCAGACATAAAATATGTGTAATAACTACGAAATGCCACAATAATGAAGCACAGCCTTCCTGAGTTACCAAAAGAAGGAGAGACGAGAAACCAATTATGACAAAACAAACGCCACCTATAAAGTGTAAATATACAAATAAGAACTGCAATTGGTAGGGTGACAATGAGTGAGTCTGGCCACTCTTTCTAGGGGCAACCCGGACCCCACGTACAACAAGATGTGTCATATATCAAAATGTTCCCTATTGTCTGTAGTTTCTGAAACTGCCGGCATAAATTGGCATAAATGATGGCGAGCCGAGAAATCCAATTTGGCCGCCAACATGGCCGCCAAATATAAAAAGTCTGCCTTTGAAGCCTAAATTGTCATCTGGTTGTTCTAGTATGCATACAAAATGTATATTTAGATTGACCTTAACTCATTACAAGCAAGACTATTTAGTTAGATACATAAGGAAGCATAATTTAAAAATTAAAGGCAATTTTAGGGGTAAAAGGTCAATATTAGGACTAAAAATGGTGTACTGAGAGGTAATAGAAGTTCCTGAAAATTACTGTAGTGATATTTCTTACTTGAGTTTAATTTAAGCAACACACCAGGTATCATGGCCTGCTCAAAACTCAGGTTTCAGTATGAAATATTAATCTAGTATTAAACAGTAAGCAGTTTTTTACCCCTACCCCCATCATTTGATTTCATCGCTTCTGAACTGACTCTGGTAAAGACTTATAAACGACAGTAGATAAAATGATAAAGACAGGCAGAATGGCAAGCTGTTTCATTTATCAACCTCTGTTTTCCAGGAATGATTCGATTTGCTGCAGAATTTAATTTTTGATTTACAGACTGAACAATAAATAAGAAATAATGACTCGGATAAGATTGGCTTGACAATATTTACTGTGACACCGACAGAACTTGTGGCGGGAAAATTTGAAACTATGTAAAGTTGTCAATAAATTAATTGAAACAAAATATAGAAATAAAAGGCACTTGTTATCATACAATATCCACCTATAAATGTTTTCCTTTGAACAGGGTGGCAGGATTACCTCCGGGTATTAGATAATTTTGAAAAATTTATGTTTTATTCCATACCTCTGACATGGGACCCCTGAATTCTAATTTAGTGTCAAAACTCCCGTGGGTGGGCTTCAGAATTTTCACATATTTTCCTAACCCTTACAGAAATGAAAATGTAGCGGCTTTAAAGTGGCTTTGTAGCTGCAATAAAGCCGCTTTAAAATTTAGTAGACACAACTTCTAGCCAGAAAGTAGCCAATGATGACGGCCAGTAGATCTTGCTGCAATATTGCCACAAGTATCAGTCGCGACCAGCTATGTCAGCCACTAGTGGCTATATAGCCACTTGCGGCTTCTAATAGCCAGAAGCTATCCACAATTCAAACATTATAGTTATGAGACAGAAACAGAGCCACTAGGGGCTTTAATAGCCAGAAGATATCCACAATTTTTAGAAAATCATATGTGAAGATACCTGGGCAATGCCACAATTACGAAGCACAGCCTTCCTTCCCTAGACTTCAAAAGCAGGAGAGATGAGGAAAAACAATGACAAAGCAAATGTTACCTATGAAACCATCGATGCATAAACATAGAACTGCAACAGAAGAGCAACCTTGGAACTATCAGTTGAAAAACTATTGTGGGCTTTAACTATTTTTATGAAAAACCTCATCACAATTGATTCTGATGCAGCCCCAAATTATAAACATAATTTTTGGTTCGCATAGGGGTCCTGTACCGCAGTGAAATATCACAGTGAAGTACATATAATCTTAAACACTGTGAAGAAACAAAGCAAAAAAGCTAAATGGCAATCTGAACACAAGAATACCACAAACAGGACCACAATTGGCCCAACCACATACAGACATTCATAGTCAGGTGTCAACCGTCTGAAACAGATTGAAAAGGGAGCTGTCATTGAGACGGAGGACCAACTCACCTTCGTGCAATTAGATAGGGAAGCAAAGTTCCCTACCATATTTGGTTAACAGCTATGTGTGCAGTTTGCTGCATTATATCCCTATATTGTAATTTAAATTCAAAGGGATATTTTGTTTCTGATGAAGCAATGAGTCATCAAGAAAAAAAGTTGTCTTGCCACTTATACTGTTGAAAGAAAGAATAATGTATTTAAAACCCTGTCTGAGCAAAGCAAATTAGAGAAAGCTGAAGCCAATTTAAAGAATACTGAAAGGAAAGATTGAAACTGAAAAAATATCTATTTGAATTATCATTTTTGAGGTCATACTTAATAGAAATTAAAAAGAGTAAATGATGTATCCATTGGTAAACATAAGTTCAAAACAATGTACATAAAAAGCATAAAATAGATTTGTCCAGGACTGGTGTTTATTCTAGGGGTTGGATCTTCTGTTAAATGTTATAAGGGCTGAAATCCCATGTCAAAATATGTAAGCTGGAAAAATCCTGAATCAGAAGACTGCAACACAGACCTCTCTGACAAGTTCAAAGATTTGGAATCAAGTGATGTCTTGATTTTGCACCAAGCCACAATTATCCTACAAAACAGAATTACAAAAACTGAAGGGCTGCAGCAGGAGTTCTTTTCACCCAGTGAACTTTCCCATATGATAAAAGAAAAGGAGGCTGTTTATGGGTGGCCTACTGTTTTACATTTAATTTATAGGCAGCTCCAGTAGGAAACAGCTGCCTATTTGCTGCCCTTCTTGCTGCCTATGGGCAGAACAGGCAACCAGTAGGCAGCTCAATGTAAGTTTGTTTTGTACAACAGGCAGAGTAGGCAACTCCAACTTAATTTATGTTTTACTATAGGCAGAGAAGGCAACTCAAACTTATTTAATTTTCTGCAGGAGGCAGAGTAGATAGCTCTAACTTTATTTTACTTCTTGCAGTACGCAAAGAAGGCAGCTCAAACTTAATTTTCTTTTTCCTGTAGGCAGAGTAGGCCACTCAAGCTCATTTTGTTTTCTGCAGTAAGCAGAGTAGGTAGCTCCAGCTGGGTTTACTTTGTGTAATTATTAGGCACAGTAGGCAGCTCTATCCTTTGTCAGGTGAAATTGGCGGGAAAATATAGCAGCCTTTTTGATAGCAAATATGTATTTAGGATGTTTTAGATTAAACAGAAATTTATTTCAGTGAACGTAAGTAGACTGCTTGTTTGTTTATTAGTGAACATAACTACTATGCTTGTTATAGGTAGAAAAAACGTTTAATTTACTTAATTTAATTCAATGCCTTTTTCCTGTTACATATCAAAGCAAGGTGATGCCATAAATATGTAAATCTGGTGTAATACTGACTATACATTAAGATACATAGATCTGCTTGACTAAAACATGTACATGGAGATTTTCACATGATGGGGTTATGATTGTTGCTTGAATTATCAACCTGAGATCACATTATAAGCCCGAGATCAATTAAACTTAAGCTTAAGGTCCAATAACGCAGAGGGTTGATATTGCATAACCATAAGGTACCATAGAGGTATAAGCCCAGCAACGATTGCTCAGTCGAGCAAATTTGAATTTACTTGTCCATGGTCGAGTTCTGTTGGAAACATGACTTCGCTTCCCTGGTTTTCAGTCTCTTTCTTAATGAGAGCAACTCTTCTAGGAAGGATTTGCTCCCTCCGTGAACAGTTTTTTTTCTGTAAAAAAAAAAAACAAAAAAAAAACAAACAACAAACAAACCAACAAAAAAAAAAAAAAAAAACAAAACAAAAAAAAAAACGCCTAAAGGCATTAAGGATGTTTTTTTTAAATAATGAAGAAAGTGAGAGTTACCTCTCTTGCATGGGAAACACCTACTGGTCCTTTTCTTTATCCCTACCAAATATGAAAGCAATCCACTGAAGAATAAAGGTAACATAACTTTGAAAAAAGGTTAACCAAAACGTTAACCTGGGAACTTGCCTCTACTGCAAGAGGTACCGAGTTCAATGCCAGCCAATGAACATGTAGTAGGCAGAATGGGTAGCTCACGAGCAGTTCCCACTGAATAGGCAGAGCAGGCAACTCAGTAGCCAATAAACAAGCACTAGGCAGAATAGGCAGCACCATTCCAACTGAATAGGCAGAGTAGGCAGCTCAGTAGCCAATGAACATCTATTAGGCAGAATAGGCAGCTCAGTTCCCATTGAATAGGCAGGGTAGGCAGCTCAGTTGCCAGTGAACATGTAGTAGGCAGCTCAATAGGCAGGGAAAGCATTTAAGAGGCAGCAGTAGGCAGCTCAGTGGCCAATGACAGACGAGGAAGCAGAATAGGAACAGTAGGCAGCTCTTGATCTCTTTTTAGTCATTGTCTTCATAGATGAGCTGCCTACCCCATATAAGGAGTAGGCCACTCAAAATTTGCATGGCAAATTTCCAGTAGGCAGCCTATAGGCCGCCTATTGCACTTCCTACAGGTTACCTATAGGCAGCTACAATAGGCAGCTCCCAGTATATTTTGTATTGGAGCTATCTTGAGGCGCAATGTAAATTTCCGGACCATCTTCTTCTTTTTTTTTTTTCGTCATTTGGTTGTCCAGTTAGGCAAAAGTTAAATGAAGCTGGTGATATAGTTAAGATAAAAATGATAAACGAAGATGGTTGCCATCTGTTCCGAATCATAATAGCTCTGGTCAAATCATCATAACACCGAAACATCTGGGCTAACAGTCTATCTTCACTTTTTGTATAGAAGTAAGAAGCCAGTAGAAGAGCTTAACTCATACAGGTAAACCCTAGCTTATTCTGCAGTCAGACACTTTGTTACGTCTGCAACTTTTCACACAATGGAGCACTAGACTGCATTGGATATTATAAAAGAGAATCTAAATTATCTTCTTATTTTATTGACAGTCAGTTTTAATGTTTTCCTTAAATTCTTCCTTTAAAATGGCTCTTGCTTCCTCAGACTTGCTTTGCTCAGGCAGGATTTTAAATGCATTATTGTTTCTTTCAGCAATATATGTCATGGGCAGTAATCACGTCACTCATGGCCAATTGTTTTGCAAAGAAATAAGTGACGTGAATATCCGGACATGAGTAGTGCGAGCTAAAAAGGTGGCGGTTTCAGGTGGGTTGTCGACAGTCTGGGGCTTTTGTCGTCTAGGAGGGCGTTATTTTAAAAATTGGAGAATGCTAAACCGTGCAGAATTAAATTCCATACAACCCAGCACCAAAATTTACGCCAAAATATGTTTCATTCTGACGACAATTGCTCCGAATTGTGTGCAATTTTGGATGATTTACCCACTGAAATTAATGTTTTCAGCCATATCTGCATCTTGCATCATTGTTTACATTTGAAGACTGTCATGTTTTTTTTTTCAATTTAATTGCCTACTTAGATTGGGTTAATAATAAAATCAACTGGCGCTAAGATGCATGGCCCACGCCTTAGCCTTAGTAATGAAAAGTGGCATTAGAAAGGGAATTCAATAGCTCGAGTATGTCAAATATATCAAAATAGCTTTTTGTATTTTTCTCTGTCCACAGACAGGCCCACGAAATGTCCACGATGGATGGATAAGTCCATTATAGGATACTCTTCCAAAGTCGACATTACAGTGTGTCGACTTTTCTGCAAAATGTCTGCATGTGTTTGATAGTTTATAAATACACTTGCCATTTCCTTCTAGATTTGGTTTCAATTAATTTATTTACAATGTTTACATGCATGTATTTTTAAAGTTTCCCTCCATAACACTTTCTGTCGGTGTTATAGTAAACATTTTCAAACCAATTTTATCCAGGTCAGTGTTTCTTATTTGTTATTATGTCTGTGATTTAAAACTTGAACTATGAAGAAAATCAAACAATTCCTAATTAAAAGATGTTGATAAATGAAATAGTTTACCATTCTGTCCGTCTTTTTCATTTCTTCTATTGTCTCTTGTCAAGCTTCACAAGCATCAGTTTAGAAAATTTGAAATCAAATGGTGGGGGTAGGGGTAACAAACTGCTTACTGTTCAATACTGGTATAATATTTTCAACAGAAATATGATGTTTAAATTGGCCATGATAACTGGTGTGTTGTTTAAATTAAAATGAAGCAAGTGATATCGCTTAAGAGATTTTAGGGAACTTCTGTTTCTTCTAAGTGCTGTATTTTTATACCAAAAATTGGCCATTTGTCCTCTACTTTTGACTTTAATGTTTAAATCATGCTTCTTTTTGTATTTAAATAAGTAGTATTGTCTGTAACAAGTACATATCAATTAAAATATACATTTTGCATGCATACTAGAACAACCAGAAGACAATTTAGGTTTCAAAAGCAGACTTTTAGTATTTGGCGGCCATGTTGGCGGCCATATTGGATTTCTCGGTTCGTCATCATTTATGCCAATTTATGCCGGCAGTTTCAGAAACTATAGAGAATGTGGAACATTTTGGTATATGACACATCTTGTTGTACGGGGGGGGGGGGGGGGGGGGGGGGGAGGGGGGGTCCGGGTTCACAATTTTTCAGTCTTGAAAGTCACCCTACCAAATAGAGTATTCATCTTGGAACGGTAAGTAGGAAAACTACTTTGGGGGTGGGGTGGGGGAGGGGCAGGTGAGGGAAGAAGGAGGGGCTTAAACTAGTTTTACACTCGCGAAATCTCACCCTTAATTCTGATTAACCTTACAAAATTAGGTAGGTGGCATATTAGAGATGGGACCGCTAGAGTATGTCCCACTATATGACAGGTTGGATTGGAGTTTAATAGCCCAGTCAACACTATTAGGGTCATGTTGAGCCGGTATATCAATGTAAGATAAACTGACATTTTCATATTAAATGTTCGTTTTCAGTTGTTAGCCCTTTCAGCCCTGTAGACAAAATAGATAATTCTGCAAACGCTGTAGTTACAGACAAAACGGCTCGTGCTAGCCATCTCGTCTGGATCCAATTGTTTCACCATTCTAGTTTTGAGATTTTACTGACATACCTATTTGCATCAGCGAATGTGTCCCAGTTCAAAGATAGAAGAATACACTTCATAAACTCTGGGGTGAAAGTGTTTCTATTGTTGTGTTCGTTTGTTTGTGTTGAGGTTTTACGGTCCAAGTCAAACCGTTAGGGTCATGTCGAGCGCAGTCAGTTTACCTAACTAAATTTTCCTGGGAATGCTAACTAACCAGTACTCGTGCACATTCTTTCGCGAGAAACTTACAACTGCCCTTCTTGAATCAACGGAAGGGAAAGAATGGCCGTAAAAAATATTTCATGATCAATCACCACATTTGTGTTGTGTGTTCTTATAGTTCCAATAGAAGACGATGTATTCAGTATTTAGGAAACAAAAAGAGACAAAGGCATAGATTTTTTTGTGGTTTTAATACAAATCAAAGGCGAAAACAAAGCCTACTATATTTACCCTAAGTATTAGGACAAACATGCCTGAGGAAACAGTGTTTGTTTGTGTTGAGATTTTACGGCCCAGTCAACCCAATGGGGTCATGTCGAGCGCGGTCAGTTTACCTAACCACACGTTTACTGGGCAGGCTTAGTCCTCTAAGCGGTTAACCAGTATTGTGCACATTTTTTTCGCCAGAAACTGACAACTGCCCTTCTTGAATCAGCGGAAGGGAGAGAATGACCGTAGAAAATATTTCGTGATCAATCTCCACGAAAGAATGTTGCCGACCTCGGCGGGGGTTGAACCCGCGACCTCCTGGTCTCCAGTCGGACGGCGCATCCAACTGAGCCACCGAGGCCAGTAGACCACGCTCAGATGCCATAGGACAGGGTCTACACTGTTTGTCCGGTCATCCATCAATATCTAAACAAATCAATATGTAGTAAAATGGACATCCAAATTTTAGGACAAGTATGATAAATAATTAAGGTGTTCGAATATTTAGGGTAAATACAGTATTCAACTTTACTTTACAGAAGTTGGAAAATATAATGGTATTTTCGTTGTTATTTTCACAAATCGAAGACGAATAACAAGACTGTCATATTAACTCTAAGTATTAAGACAGACATGCCTGAGCAAACAGTACAGATACGCATACAAGCATACAAAATATATTTGTTTGTTTATGTTGAGGTTTTACGGCCCAGTCAACCCAGTGGGGTCATGTCGAGCGCGGTCAGTTTACCTTACCATACGTCTACTGGGCAGGCTTAGTCTTCTAAGCGGTTAACCAGTATTGTGCACATTCTTTTGCCAGAAAATGACAACTGCCCTTCTTGAATCAAAATATGTACAAGTTTTAAAAATGTAAAGAAACCTAATTTGTCAACACCGTATTTATCTTAAGTTTTCGGAGTGACAGGCCTGGACAAACATTTTAGACCTAGATCAGACGCCGCAGAACGCGGCGTCTGATCTGAGTCTACACTGTTTGCCACTCATTTAGCAGTATTTTAGCCACGTCAAGATATAGTAAAATGGACGTGTTAAAGTTTTAGGACAAGTATGGTAAGGAGTTAAGGTGTCCGAATATTTAAGAGTGATTATTTCTAAGCATCAAAATATTGCAATAGGGTGTGAAAATGAGGTATCTCAGATACTGAAGGTACTTTGTGTAAATATTAACCTTGATCCAGAAACAACATAACAAGCATTTGTTCTTGGCTGCATGTGACGGTTACCATGGTAACAGCAATTTTGCCAAAAATCCTCTTTATCTATGTTGGAAGTCCTCTTTTTTTCCTATTTTGGTCATTTTTGACTACTATTTATCTCACTTTCTTCAAATCTAAGAGCAATCAAAATTCACAGCTTCATTAGGCACATTTTGCTTATTATAAAAGTGCCTTAACATTCAGAGCCAGGGTTGCTTGTTGTTCTCTCTACTACTTCGAAGATGAGTACCTTTCGGCTGGAGAGCAATATTTAAAAAACGCCAAAAATCTATGTTTTTCAGTGAATATACCAAAAAATGCATCTATCGATTTTGTTTAAACTTTGGCATCTTGATGAACGACGTACTGGAAACCAAATAAAAAATATCGAAGATGGTATATTTTTCAAACTTTAATAAATTCTGCTTGAGTATTGATACTGTAACGAATTCCCCAAAACCGTTCTTTTTTAAAGAGTAGAGAATCTAATCACACCTTTCAAGCATGAATCTACCTGAATGACATTTTATAAGATTCTGCTCCTCTAGTGATAATATTTATAAAAATCCTGTATTCATACACTGACAAATTGTACAAAAAGATTTTAACAGTATCATAATTACCTCACCCACTTCACTTTCAGTGCAATTTTACATCTGCTGCAATTGAACCGCGTGAGCTATGTTGTGTTTCATCTGTTTGATAGTATAAATATGATAATGCTTAAAAGTGTCTATCTAGGGGATACCTGTCTGCAAAATTGTATTTTGGGGAGGTAAATCTGTGGTTTTACGGTCACAAAATTGGTTTTATGGCGAGGTGTCAGTTGAGCCTTAAAATGCAATCTGCCAATGTCAAACCGCCAATTTACATCTTGAAATAACAATTTCACCACAGCTGTCCACATGCTAATGCACTTATCCATTTATTTCACTTGTAAATATACACATTTTGATCATTTTGACACCACAAGCAAGTGTTGTCAGCAGTGTAAGACCAAACGTCAGCTAATAAAAATCGATGTTACATATAAATGACGTTAGGCTTCCTGCATTTTATTGCAGGATATAATGTCGCAAATCGTTTACTTCGCCCAATCAGACGTCACATTATATCTGCAAGTGCATTAGAATTCATTTTTACCCAATAAGAAAAAACAGGAAAATGGATGAAATGCAAGGTGGTGTGTCAAAGTATTTTACTACCCCGACCCCACCCCCACCCCTGTGCTTGACAGTCAGTTAGTTCACCTACGAAAACATACATATTGGCAGAGCCAGATGTGTAACTTGTGATAATGAAATCAAAACAGTACCTCCGAAAAAGCTGACCATATTTACCCTAATAAGTGCACTGTGCGCATTACTCCTTTGAAATTCTATACCCACTTCTGAAAACAGAGAACAGCCATATTATCTGGTTCTGGTAAGTCAGCTGCTCAGGATCCACAATTTTTTATCCAGCCAATGAATGCATACGAATAATGAAATTGTACCACAAAAATGATAACTCATTCCTTATAATTCCAACTTTGTCATCAAATTAAGTGTTAAAAAATGCCACCAAAATGGTAAATTTTAGGAATTCTTTCGAAAGCATAATAATAAACTTACCAAAGGTTATGGCACAATGATTATTCAAGTTCCAACTGCAATCTTTGAAAGAATCACAAGTGAAAAAAAATACCGAGTCGTTAAAATTTTATTTCTCTTCTTAAATTGATGTCAGTTGTTGTCCATCCTTTAAATGAACACTGTTGTCATCACTTCATACACAAGACGTCAGGTTAGAGATCTGAACGTGTTCTTTGAGGTGTTAATATTACTAAATGTCAGCTGCTGGCAGAATGAAAACAGTAACACGCTTCTTACTCAATGAAATTATCGAAGTATAAAACTTATATTTTGACCAATCAAATTACGCTACAGCAACTGAGTTGGTATCATGTCAAGTTAACGACACTTAAGTACGCAGTGTGCACTTATAAGAGCATGTGCACTAATTCGGGTAAAAACTGTTTTTTTTTTTTTAAATTTAGTTATTACTCTTCTAATGCAGTCATCATTGATCGTATTTCTGCTTCTAAAATGCCAATAGCATCAGTAAACAGCATCAGTATATATTAAATATTGGGTAAATAGAGTAAATAGCATCAGATGCAATGAAAAAAGTGTCAATAAGCAATGTTCATTAGATACTCCCCGCACCTCAAGGTGGTAACTCCCTATTTAAGGGATAAAATTTTAGTTTCAAAGTGCCGGTGTGCCCTTAAAAAAGAGATCCAGGTTACCATAATCTAATTAGTTCTTTCCCCCATCACAATGAAGTATCTGTGCTAGTTTGAATGAATTCCGTCTATTGATTCATGAAACAGAGTGCACACAAGACTTATTTTTAGAGTCTTTATAATGTACTGACCCGTTAAATGAGGTCAAGGTCACCAAAATCTAATCACTTTTTTCTCACGTCCTTATAATGGATCGGTGTTAGTTTGATAAAATTCGAGCCATTTGTTCACGGTATAGAGTGCACACAAGCATTTTCTATCAAAATTTGAAATACGAAGTAATGGTGTGACCCTGAAAACAAAATGAAGGTCACCAAAATCTGTTCACTTCTTTCCCCGATCCCAATGATGTATCTGCGCTAGTTAGACTTTGTATAAGCTCAGTAATCTCTCCCGTTTGTAATATTTTTTAACATTAACCCTTTAAGCGCCATCAAAATTGAAGCAGATGACAACTTGATTTTTTTTCCGTGGTGGGGGTGGGTGGGGGGGGGAGAGGGGATAGTCTTGACATTTCATGTAAATTTGTCTGCTTAGGAGACAATTCATATGAAATGACAACTTATTAACTTATTTCCTCTGCAAAAAAAATGTAGCATTAACAATTTGATGTTTCTTTTAATTATTACAAAAAATGTCTTGACATTTCATGTGAATTGTCTGCAATTTGCATGAAATGTCAAGACTTATTTTATCTGAAAAATAAATATAAAAAAAAAAGATACAGAAAAAACAAATGTCATGTGCAAGATTTGAACTCGGTACCCTTCAGGTTTAAAGCGAACACTATAACCACTGTACCACATCCTCGGTGGCTAAGTTGGGTGCGCCGTCCGACTGGAGACCAGGAGGTCGCGGGTTCAACCCCCGCCGAGGTCGGCAACATTCCTTCGTGGAGATTGATCGTGAAATATTTTCTGCGGTCATTCTCTCCCTTCCGCTGATTCAAGAAGGGCAGTTGTCAGTTTCTAGCGAAAGAATGTGCGCAATACTGGTTAACCCCTTAGAGGACTAAGCCTGCCCAGTAAACGTGTGGTTAGGTAAACTGATCGCACTCGACATGACCCCATTGGGTTGCCTAGGCCGTAAAACCTCAACACAAACAAACAAACTATACCACATCAACCTACTGAAAATATGCAAAATTATAATAGTTATTGGTTGGATGTTTCAATGCAAAACAAAATTAGATATTCTTAATTTCATGTACCATTGTGTTTTATGTACATTACAACTGAGTTGGTATCATGTCAAGTTAACGACACTTAAGTACGCAATGTGCACTTATAAGAGCATGTGCACTAATTAGGGTAAAAACTGTTGTTTTTGTTTTTTTAATTTAGTTATTACTCTTCTAATGCAGTCATCATTGATCGTATTTCTGCTTCTAAAATGCCAATAGCATCAGTAAATAGCATCAGTATATATTAAATATTGGGTAAATAGAGTAAATAGCATCAGATGCAATGAAAAAAGTGTCAATAAGCAATGTTCATTAGATACTCCCCGAACCTCAAGGTGGTAACTCCCTATTTAAGGGATAACATTTTAGCTTCAAAGTGCCGGTGTGCCCTTAAAAAAGAGATCCAGGTTACCATAATCTAATTAGTTCTTCCCCCCATCACAATGAAGTATCTGTGCTAGTTTGAACGAATTCCGTCTATTGATTCATGAAACAGAGTGCACACAAGACTTATTTTTAGAGTCTTTATAATGTACTGACCCGTTAAATGAGGTCAAGGTCACCAAAATCTAATCACTTTTTTCTCACGTCCTTATGATGGATCGGTGTTAGTTTGATAAAATTCGAGCCATTGTTCACGGTATAGAGTGCACACAAGCATTTTCTATCAAAATTTGAAATACGAAGTAATGGTGTGACCCTGAAAACAAAATGAAGGTCACCAAAATCTGTTCACTTCTTTCCCCGATCCCAATGATGTATCTGCGCTAGTTAGGTCAAATTCCATCGACTGATTTATGAGATAGAGTGCACACAAGGCTCACATTTTGAGTCTTTATATAATGAAGTGACATTGAAAAATAATGTCATCACCAGAATCTACTCACTTATTTCCCCTTTCCTAATGCTGTATCTGTGTTTGTTTGGTCAAATTCCAGCCATTTGTTAAAGAGACAGTGTGCACACAATTTTTTTAACTGCATTCAGACATTTTACAAAGGGCAATATCTCCAAGAGAATTGGCCCCTAGCCCTTACTTTTTCTTATGTAAGTACACCTTATTGATATCAATGTGTCTGCAGAAATTGATGAATATCCATCGCTGCTTTTTCAAGATATTTTGAAAAAACTAAATCGTCACGGACGGACACACAGTCGGTCGGACAAGGTGAAAACAGTATACCCCACCACAAACAAAGTTTGCAGGGGTATAATCACAACAATTTCTTCAGAATATGGAGACACTGGTATTTTACATGAATGACATCTACAAAATGATGTATTTTCATGCCGTCTTTCAGATGGTTTTTGAATCCCCTGCTTCTTGTTTTTTGTTTTTTATTTTGGTATTTTACAAATACACCACATAAACCAAACACCGATCTGTATGACCCAAAGTGTTGTTAGAGGGAGTTAAAAACTCAAAAAACACTCACTCTAGATATGAATAATTTTTGATAAGTGATAGTCAAGATATTGATCGTCTAAAAGTATATATCTTTGAAACATCATTTAATGGAGAATGTCTGAGAGAATATCATCATTTTTGTACATTTATACCCTGATAGTTATGCTTCAAACATGTATTGAGACATTTAAGTCATTTATATAGAGTCATTTTGAAAAAAATAGAAACAATAAAAATAGAAATATTGACACAGATGCCCACACCCAGGGCCATCCTCACTCATATGCAGGCATTTTGCAAAAAATAGAAGTTGAAAAAGGGTTATAACTTTCATTATAATTGGCAGATCTTACCCTGAATCAAACTTGACCTATATTTTATGATTATATACCTGTGTATAAAATATGAATCCAATACACCGATCTTTTTTTAAAAAAATATCAAAAGGAAAACATTTTTTTGAAAGTGAAAAAGGGCCATAACCCCCATGATAATGGGTTGATTTTACCCTACATCAAACTTGACTTCTATTTTATGATTATATACCTGCGTATTAAATATGAATCCAATACACTAATGTTTTCAAAAGATATCAAACGGAAACTATTTTTCAACGTTGTAAAATGGCCATAACTCCTATATTTGATAATTATATGCTCGTGAATAAAATATGAATCCAATTCACTGATTTTTTCAAAAGTAATTGAACAGAAACCATTTTTCAAAGTTGAAAAAGGGCCATAACTCTCAAAATAACTGGTTGATTTTACCCTAAATCAAACTTAATTTTACATTTAATTTCTATATTTTATGATTATATACCTGTGTATAAAATTTGAATCCAATACACTAATCTGTTCAAAAGATATCGGACCGAAACCTGTTTTCAACTATTTTTCAACATTAAAAAAGGGCCGTAACTCCAAAAATAATTGGTGGATTTTACCCTAAATCGAATTTGACCTATATTTTATAATTTTATGCTTGTGTATAAAATATGAATCCATTACACTAATCTTATCAAAAGTTATGGAACGGAAACCATTTCTTTTTTCAAAGTTGAAAAAGGGCCATAACTCCCAAAATAATTGGTTGATTTTACCCTAAATCAAACTTGACCTACATTTTATGATTATATACTTGAGTATAAAGTTTGAATCCAATACACTAATCTTTTCAAAAGATATTGAACCGAAACCATTTTTCAAAGTCGAAATTTTTTCGAAGTTGAAAAAGGGCCATAACTCCCAAAATAATTGGTGGATTTTATCCTAAATCGAATTTTACCTACTTTTTATGATTATATACCTGTGCATAAAATTTCAATCCAATACACCAATCTTTTCAAAAGATATCGCACGGAAACCATTTGTGTAATGTACGGGATGGACCTACTAATGGACAGCGGTGATATTATATGCCCCACCCCACCACTAAAAATGGCGGGGGCATATAAAAGATCATATTATATTATCTCATCGGTGTCTGTCCATCTGTCTGTAGACTCTTTCATTTATAGATAACTCCTCCTACAGTTTTCATCCAGCTGATCTGAAACTTGGTGGATAATAAGGGTGATGCTGAGCATCACATATCGTTTCAAACTTAACATAAACTGCATTTTTACATGCAGTAGTTTCCAGATTCGAAACCGAGACATTGTGGTTCGAAATCGGGAGCACTAACCACTCCGCCACACGGGTGCTTCGCAAACTCTAATGTTTGCTGCAGTCTAATTAGGTTATGTACAACCAATGATTACCACATGCATGCATGGAACTGTCTAACTGTCTAGCAAAGAAAACCGAATTATAATCTAGACTTTGTATAAGCTCAGTAATCTCTCCCGTTTGTAATATTTTTTAACATTAACCCTTTAAGCGCCATCAAAATTGAAGCAGATGACAACTTTTGATTTTTTTCGTGGTGGGGGGGGGGGGGGGAATGGGGATGGGCGGGGATGGAGGGGTGGGGGGGAGAGGGGATAGTCTTGACATTTCATGTAAATTTGTCTGCTTGGGAGACAATTCATATGAAATGACAACTTATTAACTTATTTCCTCTGCAAAAAAATGTAGCATTAACAATTTGATGTTTCTTTTAATTATTACAAAAAAATGTCTTGACATTTCATGTGAATTGTCTGCAATTTGCATGAAATGTCAAGACTTATTTTATCTGAAAAATAAATATAAAAAAAAAGATACAGAAAAAACAAATGTCATGTGCAAGATTTGAACTCGGTACCCTTCAGGTTTAAAGCGAACACTATAACCACTATACCACATCCTCGGTGGCTCAGTTGGGTGCGCCGTCCGACTGGAGACCAGGAGGTCGCGGGTTCAACCCTCGCCGAGGTCGGCAACATTCCTTCGTGGAGATTGATCGTGAAATATTTTCTGCGGTCATTCTCTCCCTTCCGCTGATTCAAGAAGGGCAGTTGTCAGTTTCTAGCGAAAGAATGTGCGCAATACTGGTTAACCCCTTAGAGGACTAAGCCTGCCCAGTAAACGTGTGGTTAGGTAAACTGATCGCACTCGACATGACCCCATTGGGTTGCCTGGGCCGTAAAATCTCAACACAAACAAACAAACTATACCACATCAACCTACTGAAAATATGCAAAATTATAATAGTTATTGGTTGGATGTTTCAATGCAAAACAAAATTAGATATTCTTAATTTTATGTACCATTGTGTTTTATGTACATTACATTTCAAATGCTCAGTTTTATCATTTACAGACATCATTAGAAAAGTAAAAGCCGCTCGCAATGCATGAATGAAGTCTCTTTTATTTCCGCTAAAACCTCGAATTTTGGGCATTTTGGGTCTTGAAATTTTCATTTGAGAGACAAAAACAAAGAAAACTCCGATGTCGAGTAAACGAACGCAAAACATTGATTTTTAATTGCAAAACCACTGTTATCAAAAACGCAGAACTGTCACCTCTCAGAAGTTATTAGAGTGGGTCCCTTGTCAAACGCGAATTTTGCATGTAACGTAATGTTGGAAACCCCATTTCTTGCCGTCAAAATCAGTGGTTTCATTGGCATTTTGGATGAAATGTCGTACTTATGTCTTCCCTAAGATTATTTCTTCCTTTTTCTGGATGAAATACTTTTTATCTAATTATATCCTCCTTTCAAAATGCAGAAAAACTTGGAAGGGAAAGCAGAATAAAATGAAGAGGCTTATCTAAATCTCTTACTATAGTTTGTCATATTTGAACATGAAGCCGGAATTTCAAAATCTTGATTTTTTTTTACCAAATATTTTTCATTAGTTTATGAAACATTTATGAAAAATCATGGTATCAAATGTAGGGGCTTCATATTTTTTCAGCTGCCTTTTACACCAAAAAATGTGAAAAAAAATGTCGAATTTGGTGCACTAATTGGTCCGATCTGGTAGATTCAAAGTAATTTTGGCAAATATTTCATACAAAGTTGTAAAGATAAAATATTATATAATATAAAAACTTACAAAATGAAGCGTATTTCACAGTTTGTTAAAATAGGAATTTACAGGGCAGTAAACTACTATTTATGAAACTAGCCCTTTGTGAAGCCATCAGATGTCACACATTTACACCAGTGCAGCCATGCAACGATATGTGTTTTAAAATATGGCCATGTTCCCTGTGATATCATCACAGAATCAGAACCAAAGAAATTATGACTCTTAGGGCTTATCGAATTCATGTCAAAATGTTCCATTCACTGCATAAGAAGCTAAATCACAGTATTACCGGCTCTTCCAGTGTGTAATTCACTATCATATTTTATCATTTGTAAATAGTTTAAATTGACTTGTTGATTTAAACAATCACGTATTTTCTCATTTTATTGACACATTCATAAGAAAGACATCTGTAGTTTTGGTTCAGGCTGTTTTGATTTTTTGCTAAAGAAGAGTTCCAAGGGGAGCGACTCCAGGCTACTTATTCTGGTTTACGATCCCATGGTAAGCGCAAAAATAGCAATTTTAAACGAAAACATAAAACTGTTTTATTTCTTTTTGATTTATATATTCTCTTAAATTCTGGACGTCATCAAATGCTTTATAAACTAGCTTCACTGTCTGTTTCTTCATTACGTAAGTTAGATGATGAGGCGAATAAATTTTATGATAGAAAACATAATTTGTATGAAGCAGCTCTCCTTACTAGATGTTATACTCAACATGCTCTTCGTCCTTACATTGATTCTGAAATTAACCACATTAGACACTTCATCGAAATTCCATTCATTAATAAAGGTAATGAATTCATAGATTTTCGTAGCATATTTCGAGATAATAATGTTATATCAGCTATACCTTCATATTTCGAAAACACGGAATCTCCTATTATTTGTTATAAATATAACAAACCTATCCGTAATACTATACTTAATTTCAATAAATTAGTTTCTGATCTTGATACTGAAACTAGTTCCCCTGATTCTTGAGATTGTTAAGATTCTAAATTTTGTTATCAACCAGCGGGTCATATTGTCACTGGTAACTTGAAGATTATAACTGATTCACGAATCCGTTCAGTTATTTCAAAAGGACCTAAATATAGATTCCCAGCCCACATTGATTTCAATAAATGTCGGGAAACAATTGCCAGTGCTTTAAATGATTATTGTACGCGTTGGTGTAAACGAGAGCATGTTGAGTCTAATGCTTTAAATAATTAGAAATTAAAGATTTTTAAGATCATTGATGAACGTGTGTTATTTCACTCTAATAACCTTGATCTTCTCCCTCCTAAACCTAAATTATCTTTTCGATATTTGAAATAAGGTATCCAAGAATTTCATAGGAAGTATGTTTTGGCTCCAGCTGATAAAGCTGCTAATAATGTTGTTGTTGTGTGACGACTTTATTATATCAATACTCTAAAAAAAGAACTTGGTAGTACCAAAACATATGAACGGATTTCTACTGACGAGAGATCTATTGTCAATACCCATTCTATCGATATTACTGCTAAGTTTGCAGTGAGTATTAAAGAGAAGCAAGACAGACTTCCTACGTTATATTGGTTACCGAAACTTCATAGACGACCTTATAAAGCACGTTTCATTGCTAATTCTAGTTCTTGTACGACTACTGTTTTGTCCAAACTGCTAACTTCATGCCTTACTGCTGTTAAAAAGCATTGGATTAGATACTATGATACTGTTTACGAAAGGGACGGAATTAACTATTTTTGGTCAATTAAAAATTCTAATGATGTTCTCAATAAATTTAAATCTATAAACTTTCAGGCTTCTAAATTGTCTACATATGATTTTTTCTACACTGTATACTACGTTACCTCATCATCTTATAAAAGATAAACTTATTGATTTAATTAACCGAACGTTTATTCAGGAGAATACCCAATATTTGGCTTGCAACGAAGAATGTGCTTTTTTCACTTCTGATGTATATAATAATCGCAATTTATGGTCATGTCAAAAAGTCTGTGATGCCCTTGTTTATCTTTTGGATAATATTTTTATTAGATTTATAGACAAACTATTGGTATTCCGATGGGAACTAATTGTGCTCCTCTTGTTGCAGATTTGTTTCTTTTTTGTTATGAGAGAGATTTCATGAAGTCTCTCTCACGTGAAAATCAGGCTGACATTATTGAGGCTTTTAATTCAACTTCAAGATACCTTGACGATTTATTAAATATTGACAATATTTACTTTGACCAAATGGTGGACCGGATATACCCTACAAAACTCCAATTAAATAGAGCAAATTCTTCCGATACCGAGGCACCTTTTTTGGATTTGAATCTATGTATATCTAATGGTACAGTTTCCACCAAAATTTATGATAAACGGGACGATTTTGATTTTGATATAGTCAATTCCCTTTTCTGGATGGCGATGTTCCCCGGCGTACCTCATATGGGGTATACATATCTCAACTTATAAGATTCGCCAGAGCTTCTTCAAATCTTAATGACTTTAACTACCGTAATAAAGCTGTTACTGCCAAGCTTCTTAGGCAGGGCTATCGTTATTTTAAACTTCGTAAGGCGTTTTCGAAATTTTATCGCAGACACAGTGCCTTGTTAGAAAAATATAGCGTCAGTCTGAAAACACTTCTGCTACAAGGTATATCGAAACCCGAATTTTACGGTGACTTAGTGTACAGATTTAGAAAAATTGTAGGTAAATCTAACTTTTCGGAGCAATTCAGAAAACTTATTAACCGTTATAAAAGAATTGGCTATAGCCTGGATATTATGCGGCAGACTGCATGCTTGGTTGTCAACCCAATCATTGTTGATGGCTATGCTTCACTCTTTAATTGCACGACGGCGGTTCGGGCCTCAGACTCAATGACGGCCTCTTCGTAAAACTTTAACCAGTGGGTTGGGGCTTGACGATATGTCTTTGGCTTGGCCCGCCGTGGTTCAACTATTGGTTTTCATTTACTCTGGCATACAGTAGAATTAGCCAAGAGTACTCGTCTTTGTTTATTATAGTGATTAATTTGATTTTTATGTTTTCGCTTTGATGCATTGACTGAGTTGGGAGCCTTTATGCGAACCGAATTTTTATGTATTTATGTATTAAGAGTAGCATCGGAACCCAGGGTGAAGTTAGCTAGCTGTAAAAGTGCTTTAAACCCCCCGGTGGTTTGCTCTACCGACCGTTCTAAGGCGGTGGTCCCGGTGTTAGTCTTACTCCTTGTTGCTTTGTGGTTTATTCTACGAGGCGATTTGTTGTATGTCTTTCCGTGTGTCATTTTGTTCTTGTGTTTTTCAGTCCTTTTAGTATTGCGATTACCTCGCTTGGGGAAGAGAGAGCTAATCTTAGTGTTTTTCGTGCGTTTGTTCGGTTCGTGCTTGTTTGGATTTGTCGGTTTCCTCTTTGGGGGGGGGGGGGGGGGGGGGGGGGGGAGTGGCGGGGGGCTGCGGTTTGTGATTGTGGCACTCCCTGGACTTTTCTGTTGCTTTTTTTTCTTGTAAAAGAGTTCCAAGGGGAGCAACTCCAGTCTGCTTATTAAGGCTGCATACTGAAAATTCTTACAACTTTGCTCTTGATTTAAAATCTTTTAGAAAATATACCATCCTCATTTTTTGGATATGTTAATATATGTTTTTCCAAATTTCCACTGCTGACATTTGAAAAAAAATCTATAGTCGCATTTTCCAGAAAAATCGATTTTTGATAGGACTGTTTTTTCAGCTTATTCAATAAGCCAAATAGACCTATGAAAATCATCTAAATATATACTTTACAATAACACATGAAACGAAAAGAAATATGTGGCACTACAAGATATACTTGTTACTTTTGAAATATGCAAGTGTTTGTTTGTTCTTTTAATGTCAGACAAAAATAATGAAGCTGGAAAAATGGTAATTTTTAGATTTTTGTAAGTGAAAAAAATTGCAAAAAAACACTTAAACTTGGTTACCATGGAAACAAAAGTGCTGAGTTAAAAAACGTTTGCATTTTTGTGAATCTATAGGCCTAGGTAAAAAAACAGGACAGTTTTCAAGAAAATCTGAGATACCCCATTTTCAACTCTTTTTGGTGGTTAGAAATAATCACTCTTAAGATATATAGGGTAAAAGACAGTGATTGTGCATATCTTGCTAACATAGACTGAATTGTAATTTCGGGTAGGTAAGAGCATGATAGAAATTTAACACTGTTTACTGGGCTGCGTTCAAATGTGCAAGTTACCCGCTAGTGTTTTGACCTGGATTTCATCTCCAGTTGGCACTCGTCATTAGGTACGGGAATCTAAGGAAAAACATTCGCTGACACTTTGCACCTGAATACAGCTTCGGCTGCGTTCAAATGTGTAAGCTACTCGAGAGTGTTCTGGCCTGGATCCCTGCTCCTATTGACGCTCGTTATTATCACTGTGCACTTCCGAAGGCATCTCTGCTGTTAAGTCCCTGTCACACTGTCGCGAGTTTTGCTACGACATGTGCAATATGTCGAGGAAATGTGGACCAGACACCACCGCATGTCGTCCGAAGTCAAACACGTGTCTTCTTATCTTGTTTATTGTCGAGAACTGTCTTAGTTAATTTTAAACTGTTTAAAATTCTCGCCGTCCAAGGTCACTACCACAACTCATTAAAACTGTCGTATACATTGTCGTATATTATCGCACATTCACGTGTGATCTCACCGTTTCTGAACAACTACCGGGTCATGGCGACATAATACAAATAAGATAGGTAACGTTCGACTGGCTGCGATATGCCATACCGAGATATGGCGAGCTCACTGCGATATTTAACTGAGTAATTGCGACAACTCTTCGACGGTATGCGGGATTACGACTGTCTTTCGGGTTCAGGCGAGATCACATGACCCTGTCCTATAAATAGAGTTATGTCGTTTTACAGCGTTCAGTTCATGCAAAGCAGATCATCTTAATAATGGCTGCAAACAAGAATTGGCAATAGCCTGTGCTTTCTAGGGGCTCGTCTCCTCGTTTTTCTATGGCGGAACAACTGTGAGCTATCTTCCTCCAGTTCCATCATTACTTGAAAGAAGATGTCCAGGAATAACCACAATCATAGACGATAGACTACCAATGGCACCAAGAGGAAGAGCTAATAAACCATGACAGACAGTACACAAGCCACAAACCAAAGAAGAGCAAAGCAACGAGCTCCCTCTTCCCCAACAAGGTTACCACAATGCTAGACTGGATCAATTTAACACAACAATAAGACAACTAACGGGATAAAACCTGTAAAAGTACCACAGTAGCAGCCACAATGCCACGCAAAAGACCAAACAACACCAGAACCATCGCGTGTAATGAACATTCAATAGTAAAAACTACCGGGGAATATACGAAGTACGCATAAAACAAGGAAAAAAACTAAGAATAAAGTAAAATAAGATATAAGAGCCATCCCAGACCAGCGAATCGAATGAAACAACAAGCAACATGCAAAATAAAGCAGTGCGCATGATTATAATAAACACTCAACGAGAGCATCATACAAGAACAACTGCATGTGGGCAGTCATTTCTTGAAAATATCTATGTGGCATATGCAATGGCATCTTTTTGTTGTTTCAGGTCAAGAGGCAAAAGCGACTGTGAACATTGTTCTTCGATGTGAACCTCGTGAAAACTCATAGTTAAGTCAACGAATTGTCGAAAGACTTCCGAAGTTATGCCGCAAAGCCCTTCCGAATTCGCACGAGTCTAGTACACTTCAACCAAGTATGTCGAAGAGACGTGCAAATACTATGACCAAACATTCTGCTAGAAAATTCGTCGTCGTCCGCTGCGAGTAATCGCGAGTTAAATCATGCCATATGTCAGCACATGTCGTCTAAAATATTGCCATTGACAGTGTGGCAGTAATGTCAACGAGTATAAACAGATCATCTATAAAAGCTTACTGCTTACTGACTATTACGCCATAAGGGGAATACTGAAAGGATCTCGCACGGTTTCCTAAAGTTTGGACCATTCTTGCGACTTGAATAGTTGCAGATGCGAAATACAGTAAACTTCCGTTATACACGAAAATAAGACCACTCCGCTATTAAACACTAGCTTTTGCCAGTCCCAAATATTTTTCCTCATTATTCTGTATTCAGTGTTAGCCCATTTATGCCTAGCGTCCCCTAAAAGGGACATTGGCAAACAATGTAGACCCAGATCAAATACCGCATAATGCGGCGTCTGATCAGGGTCTACACTGTATACATTACATGCAGGACATTCTACGAAACATGGTAAAAGTAAAAGCTAACTAGACACCCCTTTATTGGAAATGGACCTGTCCAAAGAATTAAGGCAGAAGAATTGAATGGATTGTCTTAAAAGCGGAATTTATAGTGTATATTGGCTTCAGCAGAAAGAATAAGGATTTTCCTACATATTCATATCACCATAGTGCCAAAACATGTAGCATAGCAACAGCGTATACATGTATGTTGTTTTAGTAGGCAGGGAGCTAAGTATGAATCCTGCATTTTGTTTCTACATCCATTAGTGTTCTCAAACTATTTACATGTAAATGATATTTAGATTTCTATACAGGCAAATTAAAGCAAGCATTTGAATGAGTTGAGGTTTTACGACCCAGTCAACCCATTAAGTTCATTTCACAGTACCACACTTTTCCTGAGCAGGCTTAGTCCTCTAAGCGGTTAACCAGTACTTGTGCACGTTCTTACGCCGGAAACTGACAACTGTCTTTCTTGGATCAGCGGAAGGGGGTGAACGACCGTAGAAAATATTTCATAATCAGTCTCCAAGGATGATATTGCTAGGCCCGGCGAGGGTCGAACCCGCTGTCTCCTGATAATCGTACATTCACATTTAAATGCATCTGTATGTATTGTGATTCATTTATAATGTATTTCTGAAACTATACATCCTCCTTACTGTTTACAACAAATTCTACCCAAACATTCATTGCAAAAAAACAGTGTTTTTTATAGATAGCTCGTGCAAGATTTGACTGACATATTCTGTTAACGAATATGTTTAGTAGAACATATATTATTTCACAGTTTCGTTTTTAAGAATGTTTATTACATACCGAATTCTCAAGTGTAACATTTCTGTTATTTTGGAATAAAACTGTCAAAAAAGGAGAAAAAATGTATAGGGGTATACGCTAACAGCAAAGAGCTAGAACAGTCTTAGCAGTCAGATCAGAACATTAGCTGTCATCTTATAGGTCATTCGCAACACGAAGCCTTAAGTAGCAAAGATAAGCTGGCCGGTCAAGACCTGAGAAAGTGTCTACTTTACAAGCAAAATGGGCTACTTATTTCGTTTAAGAGCAACTCCTTTTCAGATTTGTGTACAGTAAAGCAAAACGGGCCCCGAGGTTATAAAACTTTTTTCATGCTCAACTCAGCTGAGCATGAAATTAAGCATGCTAATAAATCTCAAACTAACAAATGCAAATTCTTTCTAGCTAAACATAGTTGAGTATGAAAATTTCTCAGCTAATAAATATGAAAATGCCAACTATTGTTGGCATTTTCATATTTATTAGCAGAGAAAATTTCGTGCTCAGCTGAGTTTAAGCATGAAAAAAGTTTTATAACCTTGGGTCTGAAAGTCACAAACTTGTGATCGGAAATGGCAGAAAAGTTCAAG
The DNA here is from genome assembly GCA_964016985.1 of Anodontia alba. Taxonomy (NCBI): domain Eukaryota; kingdom Metazoa; phylum Mollusca; class Bivalvia; order Lucinida; family Lucinidae; genus Anodontia; species Anodontia alba. Next base: position 21,800,824 of record OZ024832.1, on the reverse strand, counting down.
TGATTCGATTAACCCTGGTCATACTATATAAATTAAGATGCCAAACCCACTTCTAATTTTCAGCCAATCAGATTTCTCAGATTTCTTGCTACAGATTGTTGCTACAAATTTACATACTTAGTGACAAACGGTGCAGATCCAGATCAGTTGGCTTCTTCAGAAGCCAGCTGATCTGGATCTACACGTTTTGCAAGGTAGCGTATATCCGGATTCAACAGGACAAGGGTTAAGTGTAGTTATGCATGTTCGTTGTGTCGCGGTTAATACAAAAGGCTGTATGCGCTTATAGTAAAGACATCTATGTCAAAACAATGTTTTTATAACGGCTCTACTCAAAAAAAGGTCCACGAGAAAGGACACAGAACAGAAAGTCACAAATGTGTGTAAAAATGGTGTATCTGTACAGATGTATACACTTCACTTAATTTTACTCCAGTATCATTTTATCTGTGTCAGGATTTTGCTATATTCTTCGAAATGTGTTACTTAGATACGTTTATTTATTCTCTGATTAATTCGGCGCTTCCCATTTCTTACACGTTATCTAGACTGTCGTTAAAACATTTTATCTGTGAATTGTTCTGGCACGGCAGGAAGCGGTTCAACATACCTGAAACAAAAATGAAGATTACACGCTATAAGAGCATAAGGTCAAGAAAAAATGAATGTTTGGTCATAAACGTTTTGCATAATATGGTAACGAAAAGACCAAGAAAACAGAGTCTCTTATTTTTTTCTTTACGTTCTATGTTTACTGGAAAACTGTATTTTTTTCTGTAAATTTACTGACATTAACTCCACTTCACTAATTGTATGTGCCTTAAGATGACCACAAAATGTCTCTCTATAGTAGCTACTAGCTATTTACAAGTCCTTTCTGATCCGTTCTGTTCCAGAAATGTCTAAAACAGAGGTCTGCTATAACCGCTACCATCAGCGAGGTGTTGGGAAATGAGTACCATTTCATAGTACATTGCTTCTCATGGAGGGATTCAATAAAACTGATATTCTTTTATTTCTCTCGTGTATGTGATCCCTGTTTTCATGGGGTCAATGCATAAATATATGTGAAGATACTCAGGAAATGCCACGATCACGAAGCACATCTTTCTTGAGTTACAAAAAGAAGTGTAACGGAATAGGTATAAATATCACTTCTACAGCCTCGCTGTGGAAGCCGGCTTTTATGGCCACACTGGTAGAGTGATTGGCTTTTTTACGAAGTTAAGCAACGTACATCTCGGTTAGTACTTGGATGGGTGACTGAGATGCTTTATTTCGTGGAAGACCCGGTTTCACGCTACATTGGTGGCAGCGGTGGGATGGAAGACAGTGTTTTAGTGTATTGCATAGGCTCCGCCCTTGGGTTTGCCCAGAGAGGCATGTGTGACTTCTGGACGAAGTCAATAGAAGAGGGGGAGAAATGTAACGGAATAAGTATAAATATCAATTCTACAGCCTCGCTATGGAAGCCGGCTTTTATGGCGACACTGGTAGAGTGATTGGCTTTTTTTTACGAAGTTCAGCAACGTACATCTCGGTTAGTAGCTGGATGGGTGACCGAGATGCTTTACTTCGTAGAAAACCCGGTCTCACGCTACAGAAGGAATGACGAGTAATAAAGCAAACGCAACACATGAAACCACCGTCATTGTGTATTGTCTCTACCGATCGATTGTTTGAGTATTTATAGTGTAGTGACCTTGAAAATAAGGTCAACGTCACCAAAATCTAATCACTTCTTTGCCCTATCCTTATGATGTATCTATGCTAGTTCGGTCGAATTCCAGCCGTTGGTTAAAGAGATATTGTGCACACAAACTTTTTACTTCATTAACAAGGCTCATTTTTGAGTATTTATAATGTAGTGACATTGAAAATAAGGACAAGGTCACCAAAATCTAAACACTTCTTTCCCCCATCCTGATAATGTATCAGTGCTAGTTTGGTCAAATTCCAGCTATTGGTTAAAAAGATAATGTGCACACAAACTTTTTACTGCATTAACAAGGCTCACTTTTTTGAGTTCGGTTAAATTCCAGCCATTGGTTAAAGAGATATTGTGCACACAAACGTTTTACTTCATTAACAAGGATCCTTTAGGCTCCTTTTTGAGTATTTATAATGTAGTGACCTTGAAAATAAGGTCAAGGTCACCAAAATCTAATCACTTCTTTCCCCTATCCTGATGATGTATCTGTGCTAGTTTGGTCAAATTCCAGCCATTGGTTAAAGAGATAGTGTGCATACAAACTTTTTTCTGCATTAGGAAATTTTACAAAAGGTAATATCTCCAAGAGAATTAACCGCTAGCCCTTATTTTCTCCTATGTAAGTACATCTTATTGATATCAATGTGTCTGCAGAAATTGATGATTATCCATCATTGGGTTTTCAAGATATTAGGAAAAAAAAACAGCGTCGCGGACGGACACACGGAGTTTGCGGGGGTATAAAAAGGTAAGAGAAACGTCCAGGGAGTGCCACAATCACAAACCGCAGCCCTTCCCAGACACCAAGAGGAAGAGGAAACCGACTAATCCAAACAAGCACAAATCGAACAAACGTACGAAAAGCACTTCCCCAAGCGAGGTAATCGCAATGCTAAAAGGACTGAAAAACACAAGAACACAATGACACAAGGTAAGACATAAAACAAATCGCCTCGTAGAATAAACCCCAAAGCAACAAAGAGTAAGACTACCACCGGGACCACCGCCTTAGAACGGTCAGTAGAAATCACCGACGCACAAATAAAGACAAACTGCTACACAGGATCCTCCTTGGAACGGACAGTTGGAAAACTGCGGCGTGAAGAGGAGGGTTATTGAAACTGTGCCATAGTGTTTTGTCATGGGATATGTCTTATCGCTTCTTCTTTCGGTGCTTCGGGAAGGCTGTGCTTCATGACTGAGGCATTTCCGGATAACATTTATCTATCTTTACTACAGCTGATGCCAGTGCCGTGTGGCGGCCGTAAAACGTCTTCCCATACTTTACTATAGTGTAGTTTATATCTGCTGTTCCTTTGTAATCAATGAACTTATATTTGAAATTATATACGAGGGTTACAGATGAGGCCTTATTGGCCAAAACAAGCTTGTCTGGCACAAGAAACGTGATACTGTTTTGCATGTGTGCTCACTGCTCTCAAGGGTTATTCATATTAGAATCTATTCGTATATATAGTTTATCATTAAATAGTCACAACTTACTTTCTGCGGGAAACGATGTACCGGACTATAACGACACCAATAATCAAAGTCAAACCACCCAAAATCAGTACAATCAAGACTGTGTAAAACCATTCCCACGTAAAAGACGATTCTGCTGTTATGTTACAATTATCTGCAAAAATACAGAAAATAGATAACACATTTTCGCTATTAGGACAGGCTGAGCTTCAGTGCCACAGAAGTCGCGTATGATCGAGGTCTGCACTACTCACAACTTACCCAGCACACTTTAGCTAGATCAACATGAAGCAAAATGGACTTGAAACGTTTGGAGAATGCATTTTGGAGTTTATGCTTTCCAAATATTTAGGGTAAAAACAATGTATTGTTCAACTGATCAAGTACATTCCTTACATATTTCTTCTATATCTGTTCGTAGCACAAACCAATAGGACCAGCAGCATGTGGTTGCTATTTTATTAGTTATCTAGAAATGCGGCAGAAAGATGTCAAATTGCACACCCGAAAAACCGCACACTATAAAAATGTCATAATGGTTGTTGAACAAGTCAGATACTTTTGCTATTGCCGTTTAAAAGCTCTTGAAAGTAAAAGCATTATTTTTCCACTTTTAGTTTTGTTTGGGGCATATATCACTATGTATGAAACAGAATCACCAATGTTTCTAATACTAAAATACACTGTTGTCATCAGACTTCGTAAACTAAATGCGAAACCACATTAGTTATATCTTTCTTCCTCCTTGTTAAAAATAGAAATGGAGTCATCTAGAAATTTACATTCTCCCAAAGCACAGCGCAACATCGCAATGTCGCGAAAAAGTATTCGCAACGACCTTATCTTATATACTAGTTCATATATAAACACTTTATCGATATAGAAACGTAATCTGTGGAGCGTGATCTGATGCTCATGTCGGGTGGATGTTTCCTGGTCACAAAATCATGACAGACGCTTATGTGGAGTGTGATCTATGAGGCATAAGAGAGTGCCTCAGATTACGTCACTGTATTAATAATCTGTTTAGTGAATACCTTGAAAATACACTTTAAAGCACTATTCACAGCAGCAACAGAAGCCTTTTAAACATTTTTTCCGATACATTATTCCGATTTTGTCGGAAAGATAAAAATAGAATGTTTGCCACAATTTTGAATGGTACCTTAACCCTTAAAGCGCCAAGAAAACCTGCATCTGAAAATGTCATCTGTTTATGTCGTCTGCTGAATATTCTTGCAAACTTTTCAAACCTATTTTTGCATACAGGCAAACAGTGTGGACCCTGATCAGACTGCCCCTAGAGGAGCAGTCTGATCTGGGCCCACACTGTTTGCCAAAATGACTTTTAAAATCACAAGCAGATGACAAAGCAGACGACAATGGTTGTGATTGGCAGTTTAAGGGTTAATGGCCACCTAAAGCAGCTGAAGACGCGGAAACATTATGAGCAGATCGCTTCGATTTATGCCGTCAAAGTTTGTTTGTGTTGGGGTTTTACGACCCAGTCAATCCAATGGGGTCATGTCGAGCGCGGTCATCAGTTTACCTAACCACACGTTTGCTGGGCAGGCTTAGTCCTCTAAGCGGTTAACCAGTATTGTGCACATTCTTTCGCCAGAAACTGACACCTGCCCTTCTTGGACCAGCGGAAGGGAGAGAATGACCGTAGAAAATATTTCATGATCAATCTCCACGAAAGAATGTTCCCGACCTCGGCGGGGGTTGAACCCGCGACCTCCTGGTCTCCAGTCGGATGCCGTCAAAGTAAATAAATACTCTGAACAGTTGCCTTTTGAAACACAGAGCGCACAAAAGATCGGAAATGTAAAACTCGGTTTTATTTAGTCTCTTCCCAGCTAGCATTCTACGTAAATCTACATCGGGCCGTCATCGGCCCGTCAGCTACCCTGACGGGCCGATGACGGTCCGATATAGATTTACGTAGAATGCTGACTGGGTTTATATGAAACAATGTAGTTTGCTGGGCTGCATACGCCCCATCCCGCTTAAGTGGTGTTCAATTTTCAATGTAACCAGAATGGGCTCAGTGATCCTGAAGGATAAAATATTTGTTTCCATTGGTATCATTGAGTCCATTCTAGTTACTATGAAATTTAATTACCGCTTAAGCCGATGCTAGGGGTCGTATGCAGCCTCACAAGCTAAAATGCTGCATTTGAAGAGACTAAATAAAAAGAGATTTAATGAACACGGGGCTCCGATTTTTGTTCTATGTGTTTTCTTTGCTTCCAAAGGCAACTTTATATTTTTTTTAATTTTTTTCTAAATTTGTGTGTGCATTTCATGCTTCTGAAAGGCATACCTTTAAAGTACAAAATCTGATAGAACACTGCATATATACATAAACAATACGCGTATGGTTAGTTATAATGATATGCTCATAAATGAGATTTCGAACCCTAAAAGTACTCATAACTAGACATGTGTCCACAGACCACAAATAATCCCATCCTTGACTCTTTGCCCATATGTTAAAATATGGATGCATATATTTCAACAACTATTTTCCAAATGTTCAATCTGATCTGTTATATATTTTGACCCACAGACTCACCCCCGTGCAAGGCATAGGGACAACTTAGCCTTAAATTTAAGATTTAGATCTTAGTAAATAGCATACCGAATTTCAACTTCCCAGCATATAAGATACCTAAGATATTACCGTCAAGAGAAACGCGGACATAAATGTGAATGTAAATTTGACTGTAAACTTAAACATTTGTTAGACTGGATAGTAAAGTGACATAAACAGGTACGCACGTATGGACATAACATCACGGCAAAACGCTATATGTCCGGTCCTGCCTTAGGCAGGTGGGGGCATAAAGCTATGATTGAAATATGATAGTATAAGGATCTATCATTGGTGTGAGGAGTAGATAGAAAAATCCGCCCCAAGGATCATTGTCTGGTATCACGAGGCCTGCCGAGAGATGCCAGACTGTGATCGCCAGGGACGGATTTATCTATCTACCCATCACACACATGACAGATTCTTTTTCTTGCACACCTTTCGTTTCTGAACGTAGATTTTTAATTATGCAGTCACTTCGATAGCTGACGTCCGTCATATTGTGAGACACTACTGTGGCATTCAATGACGTCGTCAAGTTCAGTGACGTAACCTCAACGATGGCGTACGTGGCGTCTATTATAATCAGTGCATATGAAGCACGCGATAATAATCGATTTTATCTTACCATGGATAGGATAACATGGGTAGAATAAGAATTTCTATCCCAGATTTAAATGCAGAATATTCTTATCTGGTGTGCAAGAATAAAAGGAACAAAACAACTGCATGTTCTGCTTATCTAACGCTTTAAGCCTTTTTCTTAAATTAAAATCATGGTATATTATTGCATAAAAAACAGTGTCGCACGTTATTAACAGCCGTGCATTAACCTGCGAAAAGCCGTGTATTAACAAGGCAATTCACGCGCTGTTAATGCACGGCTACGCAACTTTCAATATGCTTGTACCGGGCCACAGAATTGCTGCCGTTACGAGATGTGTACTGCCCGGCCCGAGAACGAGCATAGTCCGTGGAAATTGCGTTCGCGAGACATCGGTGAAAAGGCGAAACATAATAGTGCAAGAAATAACGCGAAATGTAGCAAATGTTTTCAGTTTTTACGCAATAATAACGATCGAACATGGTTTTTCAATGCATTAACATTCGCCAGGTCTCTTGGGAGGTGTTGAAAACCGCTGCCTTCGGCCTCGGTTTTCAACACCTCCCACGGGACCTGGCGAATGTTAATGCATGAAAAATCATGTTCGATCCCTATAATAAATGCTTAGAAGTGGATACTCAGTGTTATGTCTCTGGAACGCTTTGGAGATGTGTTCGCCTATCTTTCTCCATAACGTTTATCTTGGAAAGTTATTTCAAATATAAAACTGATATTTAAATAGGTATTGCAGAAATTCTGAGATGACGAAAACTATAACAAGTACACAAAGCTATAAGTGCGCACAGGCGTGTTCAAAATGCTACATTGTATATAATGCCCAATGATTTCTTAGAAGTTTGGGAATATATATAAGTACTGTGATCACGTACCATACCAATCGAAGAGGTCAATTTCAGATTTACACCGAAAGCAACCATCGGTAACACTGGTGTCCCCTTCACCATAGTAAATTCCGCCAATGAAACAGAATCCAGCCTGCACAAAATACATGGAATCGCGCGAGTAAAACTGATCACAGCCACTCCGCCCAACCCCCCGCCCCTTCCCCAAGGTTTTATATTGGCCGGTTTAACATGTGGCATTTGATTTTTTGTCATTAGTTGTTCTTATTACTCCTTCTTTTGGTGCCTCGGGAGGACTGTACTTCGTTATTGTGGCATTTCCTGGGCATCTTCAGATTTTTTGTTTGTTTCAAGATCAGATGCCAATAAAAGCGATTTAAACTCTGTTAGTTTATCCTACTCACCGTTCTAAGTTGGTGGTTCTAATGTTGTTTTGCTGTTCGCTTGTGGCTTTTTCATGTTTTGTCCTGATTTGTAGCGCTGTAGCTGTTTGTGATAGATCCTGTCTAGCATTGAGATCATCTCGATGAGGGAGAGGGAGCTTTGCTTTTCTTTTGCTTGTGGCATGTGTACTGTCTGTCATGGTTCATAGCTCTTCCTCTTTGTGTCCTTATTAGGCTATGTTCTGTGATTGTGGCTCTTTATGGATATCTTCTATATGCATTTCTAACATGAGGCTATCGGGAAATACGTTTCGCAAATCACGCTTTACATTTTTGTAGTCGGAACACAGAACGAATTCATATACAGTCGACTCTCGTTATCTGAAATTTCAAGGGACTCTCTGAAATACTTCGATATATCCGTACCTCAACATATCAGATTTGCAGAATTGAGGAAAGTAGATCGAACAGCTACATTTCACAAATAAACATGTAATTGGTCTTCTGACAGTAGAGATATATTGAAAGTATTGTGGAAAAGAGGAGAAATTTCTTCGCTTTACTACAATACTTTGTGACCTGTTGTTAAGTTTCCATGTTTAAACAGGGACCAGGTTTCACTTTGAGATAATTGGCTATTCGAGACAAGCAGAGTCGAGATAACGAGAGTCGACTGTATTTAATGTAAGGTAAATTTATGGAACGTATCAAATCATCATCTGTGAAGTGGAAATGTTACAATCAAGTTTGGGATTACTCTAACCGCCTAAACCAAAGAAATCACTTCTCACTCCAATTGAAGCAGGAAGAAGTGAAGAAGTTTTGACACGTACTGGCGAATCATGCAAAAGCGGCAACGTTTGATTCAGGTATCTTGGAAAATCAAGTGGTGCTTAAGTCGGTGCTAGAGGGGCGAAATTCGCCTTGCAAACAACACTGCGATCATATAAACAGCCTTATATAAAATAGGCATTCCGAGTTTTGTGCCTTATGTGTTATATGTTTCCAAGGACAAATTTCACAGATCTATTAGTATGTCATCTTTTAATTTCTTCTTGTAAAAGATTTTTATCGCTATTTGACACTCAAAGCACATGGAAGCAGTGATAAAATCTCTTAAAACCTATTATTCTTTGTTTATGTGCTGGATGGACAGGTGAGCAAACATATTTTTTGGGTCATATAAATAGCAATTATTCTGTACCTTCGGAAGGCTGTAAAATCTTGTAAAAACTCTTGGTACATGTACCTCCATATTTTATGAACAATTTTCACAGGCAATTTAATTTGGCTCGGTATACAGAAAAATTGCATGCGTATTTTATTTATATAATAATTTTCACGAATAAGACAAATCTAATATAAACAACAAACTTGCCTAGGGCGACAGGGTGGTGCGACAGTGCGGTATAACTTTCAACACTGGCGAGCCAAACTGATTTTGCGATTTAAGTCCTTTTTTGTACAAAATTACACTTAAGATACCGAAAAAACAAAGCCATGTGTTGTCAAAAACGACTGACTGAAAGGTTATTGCGTATTTGCGTGGAATGTGGGTTTATATGTCTACCTTTAACAGAACGACAGTGTCGTCATTACTGCTGTTGCGAATATCTTGACACCGACTGTCCAGCACAGTAACATATTCAGGACTTCCATAGGTGACTCTGTCGTTACTCAATGAAATACCGTACTGATAGGCAAGCACCGTGTCGTTTCTAGAGGTTGGCTCCCCACGACCTATTTGTGGAAGCGAAACTACAACTTCATTGAAAGATAAATACTCCGGGTACCCTCTCACAGTTTCGATATCCTTGAATATCCCATCTTTTCCAGCCTTGAAAAGAAGACATTTTGATATTTTAAGGAAACAGAGTTTTAACTCTTTAACTTAATTTTTAGATTTTCGCTCACAATAAATATTATTTACCAATATAGCACAAGAGACGACTACATCGAAAATAACCGTTTGATTAGATTTCACCGTTTGCCACACGCCTCTGCTTTTAGACACATCACATTGTAATTACCTGGGCTGGTTAAGTCAGGATTAGTACAGTAAGGAATTTAATGTTTGTTCAAATATGTAAAGTAATACATGCGTAACTTTTGTACTTTGTAATTTGATATCCAAACTTACGTCTAACATTCCAAAATTACAGAACGTATTTGGACCGCGCCACGTGAAAAAGTGTCTTCAGGTTTATTCGGACACGCAGTTTGCTGAGGATATTCACCGTCCGCCAACAGACTCATTGTAATTGGTTTTCATTTACTCTAGCATACAGTAGAATTAGCCATGAGTACTCGTCTTTGTTTATTATAGTGATTAATTTGATTTTTATGTTTTCGCTTTGATGCATGGACTGAATTGGGATCCTTTATGCGAACCGAACTTTTGTGAATTTCTGTATTAAGAGTAGCATCGGGACCCAGGGTGAAGTTGGCTAGTTGTAAAAGTGCTTTAAACCCCCGGTGGTTTACTCTACTGACCGTTCTAAGGCGGTGGTCCCGGTGCTGGTCTTACCCTTTGTTGCTTTGTGGTTTATCCTATGAGGCGATTTGTTTTATGTCTTACCTTGTGTTATTTTGTTCTTGTTTTTTCAGTCCTTTTAGCATTGCTATTACCTCGCTTGGGGAAGAGAGTCTTAGTGCATCAGTGCTTTTCTGCGTTTGTTCGATTTGTGAATGTTTGGTTTTGTTGATATCCTCTTCCACTTGGTGTCTGGGAAGGGCTGCGGTTTGTGATTGTGGTTTTCCCTGGACTTTTCTCTTACCTCTTTTTTTCATGACACAAGTTGTTTGTTATTTCTATCAAACTTCTGTTGTGAATGAACTTGTCTTTATCGTCGTCCTGTTTGCGGTGTTCTTGTGCTCTTGCTATTGCAACTGAGACGTTTTTTTTTCATCACAATGTTTGTGATTATATGTGTTTCACTGTAATATTTTACAGATGAGTTGGAAGACCCTTACAAGAACGAACATATGTCTGTAATTTCGCGCTGCATCAATGGTTCAAATTACCACCCACCCCCACCCCCATACACACCACCACTACCCTACACACACACACACACACACACACACACACACACACACACACACACACACACACACACACACACACACACACACACACACACCATAGTTTTCCTACTGACCGTTCCAAGGCGGTTCTTCTGTTACAGTTATTCTTTGTGCCCCCTTATAAAACAACTCTTGTTTGCTGGGATGTGAACGATGCTTTATTCTATTATTTTTTCCCTCTTGGACAACCTCAATCAAACTTATTCTGATACCATATATATGCCATTTGTTTTGTCATTATTTATTCCACATCTATTCTTCTTTTGGCGCCTAGAGAAGGCTGTACTTCATGATTGTGGCATTTCCTGGATATTTTCACTTATATTTTTTATGTTGTAATAAAAGCAATTTTTCTTCGTCCCTATTTTACATGGTGAAAAAATCATACCTTGCATAGTTCTAGACAAGAGGGATATTAAGATTATAGTTTTTATTATTTCTCCATGAAAACATATAGCGTACCCTAAGTTTTGGAAATCGGCCAGATTTTATAAACCTGACTGATCATCAACTTATAGTCGACTTCATCACTGCTTATGAAGAGTCTCAATACAACCGAGACCCCCATTTTCAAATCTGTAGTGTGTTCTTCGTTTTCAAAGCAGGTTTATTCTACTACACTGCAGCTGGTGTTAGTTCCGTGTGGCGGCGGTAGAATTTCTCCCCGTACATTAACATAGTGCAGATTACTTTTCTTTTCTTTTGGGATCATTGGGTCCATTGTGGTATATTTGGCATACACTTCTACCTACATTTCCTTCGTTCAGGCTTATGGACATAGGGGGCAAAGCTTGCTTACCAAGTAATGCTTTCTATCCGCGGACGCCTGATTACATCCTTTATTCTGGGGTCCATGCCTGTTGGTCTGAACATTCGGATTCGTCATTCGTTTACGGATTTAAAAGTTTGGATTATGGCTTGGGTACCATGACCACACTTACTTCTGCCCATGTGTACGCTAGATCGTGTTAGAAGTGTTGCAAACTTCATTACTGCTTATGAAGAGTTTCAATAAAACCGAGACTCCCATTTTCAAATTTGTAGTGTGTTCTTCGTTTCAAAAGCAATATTTTATCACATTATTGTAAGCTAGCTTAAGCCCATCTCTCCCAATAATTTATTATTGACCTATTCAAGGCGGTACTTTCATTGTGGTACTTTTTGTTAAAAGTTCTGTATTGTTTGACTTACAAATGTTTTTCTTTTAACAATTATTTAGTTAAAGTTGAGTTGGTTAACAGAAATGCTACCTTTTGAGGAATGCACTGTTAATTCTGCTTGCTATCTGTACTTCTTGTGGTTGTTTAATTGTATTTTGCTTGTCTTTCCCTTTAATGTTGAGAATTTGATGTGGATCTGACTGTATCAGTTCCTGAGTTCATTTATTCACTTTGTAGAAAATATATTTCTTTTTATTTTATTCCTCTTTCAGGTACTTTTTCATAGCTTCAGATAAGATAAGGTCAAGTTTAGTTATGTCAGACATTCTCAGAGAAAAATGGCTGAAATATTTCCAAACAGTGGAGATCCTAATGATGCCGGATTCTGTGGGTTTGCACTATTTGCCAGTTACCCTTTTGTGAGTATCCAGACTAATGTGGGTAGCAAAATTATCAAGATTACAGATCCACAGTCATGTTGCAGATGGTTCATTTCTTGTGCACATGTCTATTAAAGTTGACCCCTTTTTAGAAGCGGGCAAACATTTTTGACAGAGTTGTCTCTTGGAGGGAAATACGTTCTTTCATTTTAAAGCAGACACCTTTAGAAAGGGGACAGAACAAATTTGACTCCCCTGCAAGTGTATCTATTCTACTAAATGTAATCAGTTTGCCTACCTTCTTTACCAACACCTCAGCAGAAACAGCAGGAGTTAGCCCAGTGTCTGAGACAACAATGATATAATCACAGTTTCCATCAGTACTCAAGTCACATTTTCCACCTCCGGTTATATCTGATATCTCAACAATAATACTAAGGTTAACAAGACAATTCTGATGTCCCCATCCATCATCACATATACAGGTCTCTGGAATGCAAAAACAAGCATATGCGAACAAAAACCGCCAACACAAAATATCCAGCGGATCTCACCGGACTCGGTTTTGTTGTATGTCTTTCCGTGTGTCATTTTGTTCTTGTGTTTTTCAGTCCTTTTAGTATTGCGATTACCTCGCTTGGGGAAGAGATAGCTAATCTTAGTGCTTTTCGTACGTTTGTTCGGTTTGTGCTTGTTTAGATTTGTCGGTTTCCTCTTTCTCTTGGGGTCTGGGAAGGGCTGCGGTTTGTGATTGTGGCACTCCCTGGACTTTTCTCTTACCTTTTTTAATAGAGTCACACTATCTTACGACATACAGCCTGCTTTTCCTATTATTGTAAATGTTCGCTACCTATACTTTAAGTCTGCGAAAATATAGGTGAAGATAGCCAGTCATATGCAAAAGTAAAAGAAAATATGCCTAGGAAATGCTACATTCCTTTCCTTGGCAAAAAAAAAAAAAAAAAAAAAAAAAAAAAATCCACGTATGAAACCACTGAATTGCAACAAAGGAACCGACTTGGAACTGTCAGTAGGAAAACTTATAGGGGGGCTTAAACCAGTTTTTTTTTGCAAGAGGGTTGTGAGAAGGTTGTGGATGCCGTAAAATGTCGCCCCGTACTTCACCACAATTTAAACTCGAGTGATTCGCCGGCGTTTATAAATCGATAAAATCCGCAAAAATGAAAATAATTCCTATAATAGTGCTAATGTAATCTTTGGCATTATTTCGCTCATGCATTATAAAACAACTCTTGTTTGCTGGGATGTGAACGATGCTTTATTCAATTATTTTTTCCCTCTTGGACAACCTCAATCAAACTTATTCTGATATTTTTGGATAGTGATTTGTTCTGCATTTGTTCTGCATTATTCAAGCTGTTGTAATCTTAGGCTCATGCATTATATACTTAAACAGCTCTTGTTTGCTGGGATGTGAGCGTTGCTGTATTTATTTTTTTCCTCTTGGACAACCTCAATCAAACTTATTCTGATATTTTCAAGTAATGTGATTTGTTCTACATTGTACAAGCTGTTGTTATCTTAGGATCATGCCTCATAAATTTAAACAGTTCTTGTTTGCTGGGGTGTGAGCGATGCTGTATTTTATCATTTGTTTTCCTCTTGGACAACCTCAATCAAATTGACCGTTATTTTCTGTTTCTGTATTGTTTTGCATTCTTCAAGCGACAAAACAATTAGGAAAAACATGATTAAAAACAAAACAGTTTCTTTCTTTCCAAAGGTAGCCGTTTTAGTATTTTATTATACGGGGGAGTTAAGATGCCGTTTGAACATGCTTTTTACTTAGGCTACACAAAACGGATTTTAGTTCGTTTACGTAACGTTGCCGCTCTGGAATAAGCATTTTTCTCCACCTCTGTTTACGTCAGTGTCAATCTAGTTTTCATGGAATGACGTCATTGTTTACAACGTACTAAATACGACGCTTTATAGACCATACTGAAAAGTAAATAACTTCTGTGTTGGTGATAAACGTGCAAATATATGGTGGACGGCGGTTCGGGCCTCAGACTCAATGACGGCCTCTTCGTAAAACTTTAACCAGTGGGTTGTGGCTTGACGGTATGTTTTTGGCTTGGCCCGCCGTGGTTTAACTAATGGTTTTCCTTTACTCTGGCATGCAGTAGAATTAGCCATGAGTACTCGTCTTTGTTTATTATAGTAATTAATTTGATTTTTACGTTTTCGCTTTGATGCATTAACTGAGTTGGGAGCCTTCATGTTTGTGTATTTCTGTATAAAGAGTAGCATCAGGACCCAGGGTGAAGTTGGCTAGCTGTGCAAGTGCTTTAAACCCCCTGGTGGTTTACTCTACTGACCGTTCTAAGGCTGTAGTCCCGGTGTTGGTCTTACTCTTTTTCAGTCCTTTTAGCATTGCGATTACCTCGCTTGGGGAAGAGAGAGCTAATTTGTGCTTTTCGTACGTTTGCTCGATTTGCTCTTGTTTGGTTACGTTGATTTCCTTTTCCTCTTGGTGTCTGGGAAGAGACGCGGTTTTCTACACTGTATTCTACGTTACCTCATCTTCTTATAAAATATAAACTTATTGATTTAATTAACCGAAAGTTTATTCCGGAGAATACCCAATATTTGGCTTGCAACGAAGAATGTGCTTTTTTCATATCTGATGTATACAATAATTAAAATTTATGGTCATGTCAAAAAGTCTGTAATGCCCTGGTTTATCTTTTGGATAATATTTTATTAGATTTGGAATTAAACTTTATAGGCAAACTTTTGGTATTCCGATGGGAACTAATTTTTCCCTCTTGTCGCAGATTTTTTCTTTTTTGTTATGGGAGAGATTTCATTAAGTCTCTCTCACGTGAAAATCAGGCTGACATTGTTGAGGCTTTCACTTCAACTTCAAGACACCTTGATGACTTTTTAAATATTGACAATATATACTTTGATCAAATGGTGGACCGTATATACCCTACAGAACTCCAATTAAATAGAGCCAATTCTTCCGATACCGAAGCACCTTTTTGGGATTTGAATCTATATATATCTAATGGGAAGGTTTCCACCAAAATTTCTGATAAACTGGACGATTTTGATTTTGATATAGCCAGTTTCCCTTTTCTGGACGACGATAACCCCCGGCGTACCTCATATGGAGTATACATATCTCAACATATTAGATTCGCCAGGGTTTCTTCAAATCTTACTGACTTTAACTGCCGTAATAAAGCCCTTCTGCCAAACTTCTTAGGCAGGGCTATCGTTATTTTAAACTTCGTAAGGCGTTTTCGAAGTTTTATCACAGACACAGTGCCTTGGTAGAAAAATATAGCGTCAGTCTGAAAACACTTCTGCAACTAGGTATATCGGAACCAGAATTTTACGGTGACTTAGTATACAGATTAAGAAAAATTGTGGGAAAATCTTAATTTTCGGAGCAATTCAGAAAACTAATTAACAGTTATAAAAGAATTGCCTAAAGCCTGGATATTATGCGGCAGACTGCATGCCTAGTTGTCAACCCAAGCATTGTTGATGGCTATGCTTCACTCTTTAATTGCACGACTGCGATTTGGGCCTCAGATTCAATGACGGCCTCTTCGTAAAACTTTAACCAGTGGGTTGGGGCTTGACGATATGTCTTTGGCTTGGCCCGCCGTGGTTCAACTATTGGTTTTCATTTACTTTGGCATACAGAAGAATTAGCCATGAGTACTCGTCTTTGTTTATCATTGTGATTAATTTGATTTTTACGTTTTCGCTTTGATGCATTGACTGAGTTTGGAGCCTTTAAGCGAACCTAAATTTTATGTATTTCTGTATTAAGAGTAGCATCGGGCCCCAGGGTGAATTTGGCTAACTGTAAAACTGATTTAAACCCCCGGTGGTTTATTCTACTGACCGGTCTAAGGCGGTGGTCCCGGTGTTAGTCTTACTCTTTGTTGCTTTGTGGTTTATTCTACAAGGCGATTTGTTTTATGTTTTACATTGTGTTATTTTGTTCTTGTCTTTTTCAGTCCTTTCAAAATTGCGATTACCTCACTTGGGGAAGAGAAAACTAATCTTAGTGCTTTTCGTACGTTTGTTTGATATGTTCTTGTTTGGTTTTGTCTGGTTCCTTTTCCTCTTGGTGTCTTTGAAGGGCTGCGGTGCATTGCTAATTCTAGTTCTTGTACGACTACTGTTTTGTCCAAACTGCTAACTTCATGCCTTACTGCTGTTAAAGAACATTGGATTAGATACTATGATGCGGTTTACGAAAGGGACGGAATTGCTTTTTGTTTTTGGACAATTAAAAATTCCAATGATGTTCTCAATAAATTTAAATCTAAAAACTTTTAGGCTTCTAAATTGTCTACATATGATTTTTCTACTCTGTATACTACGTTACCTCATCATCTTATAAAAGATAAACTTATTGATTTAATTAACCAAACGTTTTTTCGGGAGAATACCCAATATTTGGCTTGCAACGAAAAATGTGCTTTTTTCATTTCTGATGTATACAACAATCACAATTTATGGTCATGTCAAAACGTCTGTGATGCCCTTGTTTATCTTTTGGATAATATATTTATTAGATTTGGAACTAAACTTTATAGGCAAACTATTGGTATTCCGATGGGAACTAATTGTGCTCCTCTTGTTGCAGATTTGTTTCTTTTTTTGTTATGAGAGAGATTTCATGATGTCTCTCTCACGTGAAAATCAGGCTGACACTATTGAGGCTTTTAATTCAAGATACTTTGATGATTTATTAAATATTGACAACATTTACTTTGACCAAATGGTAGACCGGATATACCCTACAGAACTCCAATTAAATAGAGCAAATTCTTCCGATACCGAGGCACCTTTTTTGGATTTGAATCTATGTATATCTAATGGTGCAGTTTCCACCAAAATTTACGATAAACAGGACGATTTTGATTTTGATATAGTCAATTTCCCCTATCTGGATGGCGATGTCCCCCGGCGTACCTCATATGGGGTATACATATCTCAACTTATTAGATTCATCAGAGCTTCTTCAAATCTTAATGACTTTAACTACCGGAATAAAGCCCTTACTGCCAAACTTCTTAGGCAGGGCTATCGTTATTTTAAACTTCGTAAGGCGTTTTCGAAATTTTATCGCAGATACAGTGCCTTGGTAGAAAAATATAGCGTCAGTCTGAAAACACTTCTGCAACAAGGTATATCGGAACCAGAATTTTGCGGTGACTTAGTGTACAGATTTACAAAAATTGTAGGAAAATCTAACGTTTCGGAGCAATTCAGAAAACTTATTAACCGTTATAAAAGAATTGGCTATAGCCTGGATATTATGCGACAGACTGCATGCCTAGTTGTCAACCCAATCATTGTTGATGGCTATGCTTCACTCTTTAATTGCACGACGGCGGTTCGGGCCTCAGACTCAATGACGGCCTCTTCGTAAAACTTTATCCAGTGGCTTGACGATATGTCTTTGGCTTAGGCCGCCGTGGTTCAACTATTGTTTTTCATTTACTCTGACATAAAGTAGAATTAGCCAAGAGTACTCGTCTTTGTTTATTATAGTGATCAATTTTATTTTTATGTTTTCGCTTTGATGCATTGACTGAGTTTGCAGCCTTTATGCGAACCTACTTTTTATGTATTTCTGTATTAAGAGTAGCATCGGGACCCAGGTTGAAGTTGGCTAGCTGTAAAGGTGCTTAATACTTTTCACTGACCGTTCCAAGGCGGTTCTTCTGTCATGGTTTATTTTTGTTATAGTTCGTCTTTGAATGTGTCTGTCGCTTATTTATTTTTGTTTTGGATAGCCATTTGACCACTTTGTGGGAAAGCAACTGTCCGTTTGGCTTTCCGCTAGTGACGTTTTCATTAGGGTCTAGTTATTTCGTGTTTGTGTTTCTTTCCCTTTGATGTCTCTGATGGGAGGTGTGGGATAATTGTATCGGTTTCTGATCATTGCCTTCCCTTCTATTTTAAACCCCCCGGTAGTTTTTTCTACTGATTGTTCTAAGGCGGTGGTCCTAGTGTTGTTCTTACTCTTTGTAGCTCTTTCTGTTTTTTTTTTCTGTATGTGTTGTGATGCTAGCATTGTGGTCACCGTCTTCAATAGCTGCCCACTTTGCTTTCTGTTTTACTAGTTGTTTTATGATGCTAGCATTTTGGTCAACTTCAACTGCTGCCCATTTTGCTTTCTGTTTTACTTGTTGTAATTAAGAATGGCATCGGGATCCAGGGTGGAGTTGGCTAGCTGTAAAAGTGCTTTAAACCCCACCCCCCTACCCCGGTGGTTTACTCTCCTCACCATTCTAAGGCGGTGGTCCCGAAGCACCGAAAGAAGAAGGGATAAGACATATCCCATGACAAAACACAATGGCACAGTTTCAATAACCCTCCCCTCCACGCCGCAGTTTTCCAACTGTCCGTTCCAAGGAGGATCCTGTGTAGCAGTTTGTCTTTATTTGTGCGTCGGTGGTTTCTACTGACCGTTCTAAGGCGGTGGTCCCGGTGGTAGTCTTACTCTTTGTTGCTTTGTGGTTTATTCTACGAGGCGATTTGTTTTATATCTTACCTTGTGTCATTTTGTTCTTGTGTTTTTCAGTCCTTTTAGCATTGCGATTACCTCGCTTGAGGAAGAGAGAGCTATTCTTAGTGCTTTTCGTACGTTTGTTCGGTTTGTGCTTGTTTAGATTTGTCGGTTTCCTCTTTCTCTTGGGGTCTGGGAAGGGCTGCGGTTTGTGATTGTGGCACTCCCTGGACTTTTCTCTTACCTTTTTTTGTGATTGTGGCACTCCCTGGACTTTTTCTTACCTTTTTTGTGAGTGTGGCACTCCCTGGACTTTTCTCTTACCTTTTTATTATATATGTGCTTCACTGTGACGATTTACAAGTGAATTTAGAGAACCCAAATGCTGACTGAACACATGTTTGTAATCTGGAGCTGCATCAGAATTAAGGACGAGTTTTCGTGCGAGTAAAACTGGTTTTCTTACTCTAGTAGTTTTCTTATTGACCTTTCCAAGGCGGTTCCTCTGTTGCGGTTCGTCCGTGGTTTAATATGTGACGTTTGTTTTGTTATTATTTGTTCCTCATCTCTCTTTCTTTTTGTGCCTTGAGAAGGCTTCGTGTATGTGTAATTACCTGGGTATCTTCACTTGTATTTAACTTTAGTTATATTGATTTATATATGGTGGTTTCATACGAGTGTAACTAATTTAAGCACTTTCACACCATCCCCTGTATTTTATACCGCTCTTCGTCTTGTTACTCTAGCATTGTAATTACCAACTTACACTAGCATTGTAATTACCACAATACTACTAGCCACTTTACTTTCTGTTGTTTTTATAGCCGATTTCATACAGCTTTCTTACTTTTCCGTAATTTACTCGTAATTCAAGTCATGTGGCGCTATGTCAAGTGACTAAATCAGCCAATCATAGCGGGCGCATCAGCTTCAGCAATACATTGTAAACCGAATTCATCTGAATATTTAACTAATATTATCTCATTTAATTTGAAGGCCTGTATCCTTCTGAAAGTTTAAAAAATATATAAGTAAAGATGCCCAGGAAATGCAACTATTACGAAGCCCACCCTCCCACCCCCCACCCCCGAGGCTCCAAAAGAAAGAGAGATGAAGAACAAATAAGGACAAACATATGCAACATTTTAAACCTTAGACGTACAAACAAAGACCTGCAACAGTGGAACCTCCTTGGAGCGGTCAGTAAGGAAACCATTTGGGGCTTAAACAAGTTTTACTCGCGCGACCCCTTCTGATGTTGCTTCAAACAGTATAACAATACAAACACATAGAAAACTGAAAGCAAAGTGGCCAGCTGTTCAAAATGGCCGCAATGCTAGTATCAAAACATGAGGACAGTATAAAAATAAGCAGCTAAGTAAATTTTTATGCTGCTGTTCTTTGCTTGTATGCCGGATATTGCAAACCTGAGTAAAACTGGTTACACACACATCCTGTATTTTAAATGCTGACCATTCCAAGGCAGGTTCTCTTTGCAGTTTTTTGTTGTTTGAGTGTCTGTGGTTTTACACTTGGCGTTTGTTTTGTCCTTATTGGCTCCTCATCTCTCCTGCTATGATGCCTTTGCAAGACAACTACGTGAATGTTGCATTTTCTGGGTAGCTTTACTACTGTGCTTTCGACATCTTTCAGAAAGTGTTTTTTGGCTTCGTGCTTTACACAGAAGAAGTAAATTTGCAAACTTTTGTCAATACTAAAAGCAAAACCATTTGTCATAACTACCTATGCGCAAAAAAAAGTTTTATTCAAGACACTGTGTTAAAAAAATCAAATATTTTCACTTTTTCCCCATAGTAAAAATGAATGCAAATCATGCAGAAATCTGTAGGGTAAGTAACTTGGATGTAAATTTTCAACAAATTCCGCTTGTTTATTTTTTTCTGACATACTGTGAAACATCAATTATTCAAATTCAGCAAAGAAAAGTATAAAATATTTCTTAGACAAAAATTAAAAAAAACAAAACAACATTTTTCTATAGAAAATGTATAGGTCAGACCAATATAAAGCCGTAAATTTAATATTAGGGTAAATATTTGAGAATAAAAAATAGAAACAGAAAAGACAGATGGTTTCCGACAAGATAAGATATGGTCAATCCGAACAAAAATATTTCAATTTAAAATAAAACGCCCAGCAAAATACGTCTTTCCGAGGGACGTCGAAAGGACAGTTAGTCTTATAAATTTGTTATGTGAGCATTGCTCTTCACATTTTCTTATGTTGGTGCCTTTGGAAGGTTGTGCATCGTGACTGTGGCCTTTCCTGGGTGACTTCATTTACAGTCAATTCTCATTATCTCATACTCCAAGGGTCCAAAATATCTGGTTTGAGATAGCAGTTATTTGAGATGAAAATAATTTAAATGTAAGGAACATATATCAAACCAAACCATTTTATTTTGTTTGCTTTAAGCAGTAGTATGAGTTATCAGGGTTTGGGATACTGAGAGTCAACTGTATGTGTTTTAAAAATCGAAATATTGTAAGCTTACTGTTTGCACCGTTTGTACCGTTTGTGCAGTTACCATGCCCGTTACAATCGCACAAAGCTTCAAATTCAGCTACGACCTAGAGAAAACAATGGAAATAGCATACAGCTGATCTGCTTTTAGTTAGCCGAAACGAAAACGGTTAACACTATAGCAAACTTTCCCTTTAGTTGTGACCGCTTACGGCGGACGGTAGCAAGTATCCGTGAACTATTCTTAGACTGTCTTTTGGCACAAGCAAAATGGCGGCCTACGCGGACAAAACTTTGTTATGCTTCTTCGTTACAAAAATATGGAAATGTTTACTGGGTTGATACTAAACATTCGACCCATTAAAAACTAAATAATTATTAATATAATTTATTCGATCTAATATAAAGTCTAGTCAACGAGAATGACGGCTACTCGTTCGTTTAAGGCCACATAAGACAGGTTTAAAATAACTGTTCGAGATGCAAAATAGTTCAGGAAACTCTTGCGAGTGTTTTGCTTTACTAAAACAGACCTAGCAAAGACATATCATACCAGAAGACGTTTCTGGAATTGCCGTGAGTCTGGCCATACCAAAACAGTAGGATTAGCTGTCAACCGCGCAGTCTGACCTGGGCCTTTACTCTCTGCTTATAGAATCATACAGCATAATTTCTCATCAGAATATATATATATATATATATATATATATATATATATATATATATATATATATATATATATATATATATATATATATATATATATATATATACACACCAATCTGGATCTAAACAGTTTTCATTTACCCCAAAGACTGTTTCTCATGTAACGGCTCATAGTAGTAAGAGTAGAAAATATGGCTTTAACTATAATTTTATAGTTACATAGCGTATGAAAATTGGAGTCGGTTTGATTGCGACTCTCATGTGACCGCATTGCAACTTGCTGGGCTGGATACGCCCCCGCCCCCACCTTTCCCAACCTAAGCAGAGGCTTCAGCTGGATTCTGTTTCCAAGATCATATGCGTATCATAGCGTAGCACTCATTACGCAAATACGCATGTGTGCAACGTGCGTAAGGACCATTTTTACAATAAGGTGACATTAACATAAAATATTTTGCTTCTTAACCAGAGGGGCTGCTCTTAAAAGAAAGAATTTTGCTCCCTCTGGGAGCAACGGAGGGGCTGCTCTTTAAGGAAAGAATTTGCTCCCTCTGGGAGCAAATTCTTCCCTTTAAGAGTGGCCCTTAATTTAGTATCGTTTCTAGACATGAAGTTCCAAGATTTTTTCCTGGATATGAGTAAAAATAGGTCCGCTCTGGCTACGTCACTGAAGATACAAGAACTGACTACAATCACAATGAAATTAAAACTAGTAATTGCCCTATGATGAAGAAAATTTCATTTTTTTCATTTACGAGTTATTCTTTGTGTTATTATTTGTTCCTCATCTCTCCTTCTTTTGGTGCCGCGGGAAGGCTATGCTTCGTGATTGTGACATTATCTGAGTATCGGATATCTTCACTTTAATGATTTGTTGAGTAAATAAGTGAACCTCGGAACTGATACAAACAGAGCAATATCATGTTCTCAATATCAAAGTGAAAGACAGACAAATACAACTGAAAAGTCACAAAAAGAAGAGATGGCAAGCAGAGTTGGCAGCCCTTTCTTATAAAGGTAGCAACCCTGTAATCCCAATTCAATGGATTATATCTTTAACTTCCTTAGTTGTTAATAGAAACATTTGTAAGTGAAATATTACAGAGCATTTAGCATAAAGTATCATATACGAGTTGTTGCTTTAAATCATAATGGTCTGAGAGTTGTAATGCTTCAAAATTCAAAATTTGAAAATTTAGCAAGTGACACTACATATTGATCACTCCTCTTAGTGTGTAACTAATTTTAGACTGAGTAAACACCTACAAAATGTATTTAAAGGGTCGGATTTTAATTATGTCAGGCCACGTGACGTAGATATTTCTAGAGAAAATGGCTAAATTATATGCAAGTAGTGGAGACCCTAATCCTTCTGCTTCGTCAGATTTGCGTCTGCACTGTTTGCTAGTTATCCTTCAAGGGGTCTCAAGACTAAAACGGGTTAAAGGGAATGACTAGGTTTTCAGAGAAGACAACTTTGCCAGCATAGTTCGTCCATTTCTTTAAAGGGGTCTACTCTAATAACCAAGCATTTGCCTCATTGGAGGAGATTCTTACCTTTTAAGAATAGACCCTTTTTTCAGAAATTTCATGGCGTGAGAAAAACAAACAGGAAGTCACAGTTGTTGTCTCCCTTGAACAAATGATAGAAAATCTACAAGGGTATCTCGTTCATTTACTAGATCCTAAAATAAATAATGGCCCTTGAAATAAATGAACATGCCCACAAAACTAAAAACAATGAAGTGTAAAGCTTTCTGGGTCGGACTAGCTAGATTCGGCTAATATGGTCTCATCTGTGACCCTCGTGCAAAGCTTAAATTATCTAGGAATGGGCTCATTGATCACAAAGGACTAGAATATAACGAGGGCCATTATGGCCATGTAACGCTCACCTGAGTATCATAGCACTTTGAGAACCTGACCTAGAACTGATCGAGGCAAACATTCTAATCAAAATTCAAAATAATTATATTTACATGTAAGACAATGTAGCATGTCTAATGGACTGTGAAATAGAGGTCAAGGTCAACTATGGATGAATGCACTCAAGAGGCCATGCCAAGATGTATGCATGTACTAAGTAGCACTGGCTGTAGGAGCAATAGTTACTGAGAAACTGACCTAAACACAAACACTTCACAAGTACCAAATATCACTCTGTAAGACCAATAATTACTGAGAAACTGACCTAAAAGGAAAAGCTTAAGAAAGTCACTGGACAGTGAAATATACGTCACCTAGAAATCCTTAAGACAAACATTTTGAGCAAGATTCATGATTATCACTTCAAAAATATGACCTCTAGAGCGTCAGAAAGGTTTTCCTTTGATTTTGCCTGGTGACCTAGTTTCTGAAATCAAGTGAACCAGTTTTAAACTAGACCTAGAAATCATAAAGACGAACATTTTGAGCAATATTTATGATGATTATTTAAAAAATGTGACCTCTGGAGTGTTAACAAAGTTTTCCTTTGAATTGGCCTGGTGACCTAGTTTTTGACCCCACGTGACCAAGTTTCAAACTTGACTTAGAAATTATCAAGACAAACATTTTGGGCAAGATTCATGATGATTGCTTCAAAAATGTGACCTCTAGTGTGTTAACAAGGTCGTCCTTTGATTTGGCCTGGTGACCTAGTTTTTTACTCCAAGTGACCGTGTTTCAAAATTGACCTAGAATTCATCAGGACAAACATTTTGAGCAAGATTCATTATGATTGCTTGATAAATGTGACCGCTAGAGTGTTAACAATGTTTAACATTGATGTGGCCAGGTGACCTACTTTTTGATCCCCACGCGACCCAGTTTCGAACTTGACCTAGAAATCATCAAGACAAACATTTTGAGCAAGATTCATGATAATTGTATCAAAAATGTGACTGATAGAGTGTTAACAAGGTTTTCTGCTGATTTGGGCTGGTGAACTAATTTTTGACCCCAAGTGACCCAGTTTCAAACCTGACCTAGAACTCGTCAAGACAAACATTTTGAGCAAGATTCATGATGATTACTTCAAAAATGTGACCTCTAGAGTGTTAACAAGGTTTTTCCTTTGATTTGGCCTGGTGACCTAGTTTTTATACGCCCGTTTAAAAAACGGGACGTATTATGTTACGGGGTATGGCGTCCGTCCGTCCGTAAACTTTTTCGTTTCCGGCTAATTCCTCCTACAGTTTACATCCGATCAAGCTGAAACTTGGTATATACTTAGACAATGATGTGGCGCAGCGTATATTGTTTCGAGGTAACAGTCCACCAAATGTTTGCAGAGTTATGCCCCTTAGAAAATTTCTGTAAACTTTTCATTTCCGGTTAACTCCTCCTACATTTTACATCCGATCAAGCTGAAACTTCATATATAGTTAGACCATGATGTGGAGCAGCGCATATTGTTTCGAGGTTACAGTCCACCAAATATTAGCAGAGTTACGCCCCTTTGAAAATTTCAGTAGACTTTACGTTTCCGGCTAACTCCTCCTACAGTTTACATCCGATCAAGCTGAAACTTGGTATATAGTTAGACCATGATGTGGCACAGCGCATATTGTTTCGAGGTTACAGTCCACCAAATGCTTGCAGAGTAATGCCCCTTAGAAAATTTCCGTAAACTTTTCATTTCTGGTTAACTCCTCCTACATTTTACATCCGATGAAGCTGAAACTTCATAAATAGTTAGACCATAATGTGGAGTAGCGCATATTATTTCGAGGTTACAGTCCACCAAATATTAGCAGGGTTATGTCCCTTTGAAAATTTCAGTAGACTTTTCGTTTCCGGCCAACTCCTCCTACAGTTTACATCCAATCAAGCTGAAACTTGATTTTTAGTTAGACCATGATGTGACACAACGCATATTGTTTCGAGGTTACAGTCCACCAAATGTTTGCAGAGTTATTTCCCTTAGAAAATTTTTGTAAACTTTTCATTTCCAGTTAACTCCTCCTATATTGTACATCCGATCAAGCTGAAACTTCCTATATAGTTAGACCATGATGTGGAGTAGCGCATATTGTTTCGAGGTTACAGTCCACCAAACATTAGCAGAGTTATGCCCCTTTGAAAATTTCAGTAGACGTTTTTGTTTCCGGCTAAATCCTCCTACAATTTACATCCGATCAAGCTGAAACTTGATTTTTAGTTAGACCATGATGTGGCACAGCGCATATTGTTTCAAGGTTAGTCCACCAAATATTAGCAGAGTTATACCCCTTTGAAAATTTATATTCATTTTTCGTTTCTGGCTAAATCCTCCTACAGTTTACATCCAATTAAGCTGAAACTTCATGTGCAATTAGGCCATGATGTGGAGCATCGCATTTTGTTTCGAGGTTACAGTCCACCAAATATTAGCAGGGTCATGCCCCTTTGAAAATTTCAGTAAACTTTGTGTTTCCGGCTAAATCCTCCTACAGTTTTCATCCTATCAAGCTGAAACTTGATTTGTAGTTAGACCATGATGTGGAGCAGCGCATATTGTTTCAAGGTTACAGTACACCAATTATCAGTAGAGTTAAACCCCTTTGAAAATTTCTATTATTCTTTTTGTTTTTGGCTAAATCCTCCTACAGTTTACATCCGATCAAGCTGAAACTTCATAAATAGTTACACAATGATGTGGAGCAGCACATATTATTTCGAGGTTACAGTGCACCAAATATTTGCAGATTTATGCCCCTTTGAAAGTTTTTGTAAACTTTTCGCAACATGTTGTTTAGAGGTAATAGTGTGCAAATTTTATTATATAATAGGTATATTTTTTGCAAATAACTAAAGTTTTGGTCATATGGGCTAAATACTGATTTTTTTTTTAACATCTTCTTTTATTAGACTTGCAAGGAAAGGTTGTCATTATTAAATCTTTATAAATACATAATTCTTTTTGAATGTTTTTTTTTTTTTTTTTTTTTTTTTTTTTTTTTTTTCAATACTCTTCTGATTTGGCTCCCTTGAAGAACAAAAATAAAATCAGTATTAAACAAGTTAAAGGTTTACAAAAGAATTTATTAAATCTTTATAAATACATACTTCTTTTTGAATTTTTTTTTTAATACTCTTCTGATTTGGCTCCCTTGAAGAACAAAAATAAAATCAGTATTAAACAAGTTAAAGGTTTACAAAAAAAAATTCTTGCAGCATTTTTTTTTTTGGTTGTTTATTTTTGTTTTGTTATTGTTTGGTCCGATATTGGAGTATAGGAAAAACAAATCAGCTCATATGAGCTTATAATATAGCCATGCTTCTGTGGTGTGTCCTCCGTCAGAAAGCACTTCTCCCTAGAAGCAGCAAACCTCCCTATTTTCCAAGGAGGGAGGTCACTTCTCCCTTAATTTCTGGGCCAGCTTGGACCCTTAGGTTACAGTTCACTAATTATCAGCAGAGATATGCCCCAATGAAAGTTTTAAAAAATGTTTTTTTTGTAATTCCACTTACAGTTTATATCCAGAGCATTGAATTATGCAGGAGCCAGTTTATGTGCTACATCTTATTACTTGCCACGGGCGTATAATGCCCCGCTTGGCGGAGCTCTTGTTGATCCCAAGTGATCCAGTTTCAAATTATACTTAGAAATCATCAAGACAAACAATTTGAGCAAGATTAATGAAGATTGCTTCAAAAATATGACCGCTAGAATGTTAACAAGGTTTTCTGCTGATTTGGCCTGGTGACCTAGTTTTTGACCCCAAGTGACCCAGTATCGAACTTGACCTAGATTTCACAGGGGAAAACATTCTGGGCAAGTTTCATCAAGACTGGATCAAAACTGTGACCTCTAGAGTGTTAACAAACTAATTGTTGACGGCGGACGACTGACGACGACGGACGACGGACAGAGGGTGATCACAATAGCTCATCCTGAGGTTTTGCTCAGTGGAGCTAAAAACTACACTCTAGTGAAACCTGCAACATTGTGACAGTCCGTCATTTCGGCATCGTTCGGAAAGACGTTTTCTGCTTGGGATTTATTTTAAATAAAGTTTTTTATTGACCATATCTTATCAAAAACCATTTGTCTTTTCTATTGCTATGTTTTGTTAGCAAATAGTCACCCTAAAATTAAACTGAAGATCAAACATTGGTCTGACCTATGCAATGTCTATAGTAAAGTGATTTTTGGATGTTTTCTTATATAAAATATCCAAAAAAAATACTCACTTTACTATAGAAATTGCATAAACTTGCCCCGAATTTATGTACCCTACTGATTTCTGCATCATTTGTAGCCATTTTTACTACGAGTAAAACTGGAAATATTTGATTTTTTTTATAACTAAATAGAATAAAATATTCGGTAGTTATAACAAACGGTTTTGCATTAAATCATGACAAACGATTCAGATTTACTTCAGTATAAAACGCCAAGCAAACAACGACTTTTTGAAAAACATTGCAAGAAGAGTATTATAAATAAGATGCACAAAGTGAAAAAACAGTCCACACATCATGTGCGAACAGCTTAAGACTAGCTCAGCCTCCGCATCCTTACAGTCTAATCAGGAGCTTTCCACTTGGTCAATATTTTTACGGTATATTATACATTCTAGGTTTAATCTTTTATCAGTCAACGATGGCCACGATCAAAGGTGTGCATACTCAGGCTGATATAAGGATTTGTTGAACACTGAGTTTGACATAAGCGCCCTTTGTGTCGCTGTGCGCAACATATAAACTTACCTGGGGATTTTCCTGTGTAAAAGTAACGTTCTTTTTAAGTTCGTTTTTGGTTTTCGCAGCCATGGCGTCACAATGCGGACCAGCCCATTCCACATTCCCGCTATACTGATTTTAATATAAAAATATATAATATATAATATAAAAAATATATATAATATATACTCTTTTTTTTCTTTCTCAATAAAACCATATGTTGTGGGTACTCTTTAGAATTATAAAGTCTGCGGCAGGATGACCAAGAAATGTTTGATTTAGTTGGTATAATCAGTGATATTTCACAATCTTTGACTAAGACGCCATGGATTATGGACTGTAATCCGGCGACACACATGAAATATGTTATAAGTAGCCGCAAAACATGTAAAAGATGATAATACAGTGAAATGCAAACACTACACTAATTGTTATATGCATATTAGAAGGCAGGAGTACTTTGGGCAAAACCGTACAGGTCCTTTCTTTCATCTCAGCAAATTCCAAATATTATGGCAGTATAAAATCATAGATTCATGAACTGTGCCGCAACATCTGATTACGTTCCTTTGGATGTGCGCCCAGCGAAGATTCAGATCAGCCTGCACATTCTGATCAGAATCTTCACTGGGTGCATTTTAGATAGTCAAGGATACAAAGTATATTCATGCGCGGATGTGAAGGTACGCTCAACTATCAGCGCTTACACGTTCCACTCCGTTTTAATTACGAAAGAATTGAGTTAGCAAATTTTTGTGCAAGAGAGTAATGTGAAGGCTGATTTGAGTTTTCGCTGGGCGCTTGTCAGACGGTACGTTTTTCTCATGTTGCGGTTCAATTTATCCTTTGCATACATCATGTCCAGTAGGCACATGACGTTTGAATAACGTCGTGTAAAGTAAACGACGTTGAAAAAAAATCTTTAATTCAAGCCTGTCGGCTTTGATTATATTCCTTATATATAAATTTAGCTCTCCTTCTTTTGGTGCCTCGGGAGGGCTGCGCTTCGGGATTTTCGCATTTTCTAAGAATCTTCAATTATATGTTTTATTTACAGGAAATAAACAGCTTACTGAGACGTCCTTAGTACAGTCCTCAATGTATGTCTCTGGATCAACTGGTATACCATTAATCTGGTTGACAGGACAGTTTTCGAATGCTTTAGTACAATTCGCACGTGCATCTGCCTCCGACATTACTAACACAGGTGTCGATCTCTGTACAACGAAAATAATCAGTCCAAGGAATTGTAAATTATCTGCCGGACGGTTTACAATTACATGTACATATTACGATATTTACAATTATAATGACGATAGTGTACAATTACATATGACGACAGCTTATAATGACGTATGCCGATAATTAACAATTACATATGATGACAGATCACAATTACGTATGACGATAGTTAACAATTATATACGAAGAATTTTCCAATTAAATATGACGTTAATTTACAATTACATATGACGACAGTTCATAATTACATTTTACAAAACTAGGTATCTCTAATTATCTCAGGCTGTGAGATTAGCGACATATAGATGGAATGATCAGATGCCACATTCTGCGGTGTCTGATCTGGGTCTACACTGTTTGTTCAGGCATATCTGTCCGAATGCTGGAGGAAAATGCAGCATCTACTTGGATAGAGGAAGAATGAATATTAGATCACTTGTAGATATAAAAATATCAGTAATGGAAAAAAGTCATTAGCCCTTTCAGCCTGCAGATTTAACTAGATATTTATGCAGACAGTGTAGATCCAGATGAGACTGCTCGTAACGAACCAATTCATCAGGAACTACACAGCGATACCGCTTTTGATTTTATATTTGCTCCCTATTTGCAAAAAATGGACATGTCCAAATTCAAAGATGGAAGAGTCTAGTTCAAAAAGTTAAGGATGAAAGGGTTACCATAAGTTTGAGTAAAACAATAGGAAACAAAATAAAAAAAAAATAAACAAAACAATATATTGACCCGTCCTTCATTTTTGTACCTAACCTCTCTCCTTTTGTGTTTTCGTTTCTAGTCTGTGTACACAGATGAATGTATGCGGACTATGAAATTGTATGGAAGTTCTGGAACTTCAGTATTAGGTATGACAGTTCAATGCCATATCATAGTCACTATTAGTCAATAAACATCCTTTGAATTACACAATATTTTGTGTGTGCATTTGTTGTCTAGAATGTTTTGTGATTATAAACTTAGGCATAGAATGAAGAATTATGCAATTTCAAGTTATTGATAAGTATGTTTGATGTGTATAATATTTGAAAAAAAAAAGTATAAAAAATAGTTTACAATTATATATGACGATAGTTTACAAATACATATTACGACGGTTTATTATTACATATGATGATAGTTTAGAATTATATATGACGACAATATTTTACAATTGCATATGACGATAGTTTTCAATTTTAATGACGACAGTTTACCATCATATTACTTATTGTTAATAACAGTGCAACTTCTTTACTAAGGATGTACCAGTATTTACCATATTATAAAGAATGTTTGAAAATAAATTACACACAAACACACACACACACATATACACGCGCGCGCGAACCGAAACGACAGAAAATGTATCTTCAGAGACATATGCGCAGTCTGATCAAAATTGTCGCTGGGCGCATTTCGAATAGCCAAGGGCGTAAAGATTTTCTAATGGACAACGAGGTCTGATCCGATTTCGCGGATGCACAGGCTTAACTGAGTCTTCGTTTGACACACATGCCAGAAGGCATTCTCACTCTACTGTTCAATGATATCCTGCTGATGTTCTAAATTTAAATCCATTTTAACTATTAGGAAAGTAAGTCGGATAGTTTGTTTTATATTTTTCTCAAAGTTTGGAATTCAATTTCATACAACCAAGAATAAAGAAGAATATTTTACCGACTGACCAATCCTTCATTTTTGATGTGAGAGAAACAAACATATTTGTAAATTTGATTCAAACTTTACCTTTGTCCTTTTGCTAGTAGTTTGCCGGAGATAATCTTGCATCATAGCCAATCGTCTGTCAAAATCAAAGTTGGCATGATATGTGTCTCTCTTTACATGCTCTTGAGGTTCAAAAGTTCGACCTTCACGTGTTTGTTCCTGCGTACATGTTTCCTCTTCATTGGCTGAACATACAGCATCTCCGGTAGAACTGTTCGGATCTTGACAAACACACTGCCTCTCGTCCTCGCCCCAGGGCCCAGGATCTTTGTACTGATTCTTGTGTAATAGACTTTGTGACCGCCTGTCCGTATTCCACAAACTAGTGTAAAGAGTAAATAAGTGAACTCAAGAACTGATACAATCTGATCCACATTGAGTTCTAAACATTAAAGGGAAAGGCAGATAAATACAATAAAATAGCCACAAAAATCAGTTGGCCGCACTTTCCCCCAAAAGGAAAGGTAGCAACCCAAACTAAAATGAATATAGCTTCAACTTAAGATAATTGTTAATAGAAAAATATTTGTTAGTGAAACACTACAGAACATTTAACAAAATGTACCATAATGAAAGTACCATCTTGGAACGGCCAGTAATAAACTACTCTGGAGGTGTGGGGAGGGCTAGGGATTAAGCTAGCTATACGTGTCCAAATCCAGGCCCTCAGCTTCCATTGTGGTAACACTTATGTTTATACAATGCAATACTCATGACATAGCAGCATATGGAACGCCAAAGCTTTCTTATGTTGTTATATTTCTTGTTGCCTTGTCTAAAAATTGTGTGAACTTGTCCATGCATGTTATTATCTTAAAGACGCCTGTTGTTTTGTCAATACATAATGTTGACATGCCCACACACTGTCTTATTATGTTAGAAAACCATTTTATTTTGTCACAACGTGGATTTATCTTGTCTAAAAAGCATGTGAACTTGTCTATATAGTGTGTTATTATCTTACATAGGCACGTTATTTGTCAACATATGGCGTTGACTTGTCTACACGGTGTTTTATTATGTCAAACGTATATGTCATTATGTTAAAGTTTGGGTCATATTGTCTAAGAGTAACTTATCTAGACGTTATGTTATTATGTCAAACTCACGTGTCGTAAATTTTCGGGACAACACCACGCAGTTGAACAAGACAACATATTGATTCAACAAGATAACACCACGTTTTAACATAATAACGTAGTCTTTTGCCATAATAATACACTGTATGGACAAAACAAGACGCGCGTTTAAATAATAAGACGTAGTATAGACAAGTTAACATGCTTCATAGACAAGACAACCCAACTTCTGAACATAACAGTTTAGTCTTTTGCCATAATAAGATATTATGTACACAAAACAACACACCCATTTGCATAATAACAAATTGTATAGACAAGTTCACATGCTGCGCAGACAAGATAACCCAACGTTTTAACATAATTACATTGACTTGTAACATAATGGGACACTATGTGGAGAAAACAACAAACGTGTTCAACATAATAACATAGTCTTTTAACATAATAAGAAACTGGGTGGACAAAGCAACAAGAGCAAAATAAGCAAAATAACAGTTTGTATAGGCAAGTTCA
Organism: Anodontia alba; assembly: GCA_964016985.1. NCBI lineage: Eukaryota > Metazoa > Mollusca > Bivalvia > Lucinida > Lucinidae > Anodontia > Anodontia alba. Next base: position 21,767,690 of record OZ024832.1, on the reverse strand, counting down.
CATGTTTCGTAGACAGGATAACCAAACTTTTTCACATAACAACATAGCCTTTTAACATAATAAGATACTGTGACAAAACAGCCCACCCGTTAAACATAATAACACTTTGTATAAACAAGTTCAAATGCCTCATAGACATGATAACCCAAATTTTAACATAATAGCATATCCTTTCAACAGATTAACACAGTGTGTCGACATAAAAACCATGCGTTTAACATAGTAACAGACAAGTTCACATGCTTCATAAACAAGATAACCGGATTTCTAAACATAATAACATATTCTTTTTACATAACAAGACACTGTTTGGACAAAACAACACAAATGTTTAACATAATAGCATGATGTATAGACCAAAGCATTTTAACATAATAACATAGCCTTTTAACAGAATAAGACTATGTGTGAACAAAACAACACGCGTGTGTGGCAAAATAACACGGTTTATAGACAAATTTACATGCTTCGTAGACAAGATAACACATTTTTAAACATAATAAGATAGCGTTTTAACATAACAGGGCACTCTGTGGACAAAACAGCACATGCATTTAACATAATAACATAACATCTTAACATAATAAGACACTGTTTGGACAAAACAACATATGTATTTAACATAATAACATGTTGTATAGACAAGTTTACATGCTTCGAAGACAAGATAAACCAATATTTAATATAATAACATAGCCTTTTATCATAATAAAACTCCGTGTGGACAAAACAGCACGCGAGTTTAACATAACACCGTAGCCTTTTAACATAATAAGACACAGTGTGGTCATAACAACACGAGCGTTTATCATGACAACATGACCTTTTGACATAATATGACATTGTTGACAAAACAACAGACGCTTTTAACATAATAACACATCGTATAGACAAGTTTACACACTTCTCAGACAAGACAACACATCTTTTAACAAATTAAACTAGCCTTTTACAACATAAGAAAGCTATGGCGTTCCATAGCAGCACATCAAAGGTAGCACATCATGTTTAGCGTTCATTTGACATGGCGTTAACTCTTTTAGAAAGTGTCTCATTTTGCAAATTAATTATTAATCCCTCAATCTCTGAGTATTTTTTCTTTGCAAAATTAGTTATTAAACTATACTGCGCCAATTACAACTGCAGCAGACGGCACTTTAAAATACCATTTTCTTTATTATTTTTCATCGAAAATAAGTCTTGACATTTCATAGACGACCCAATTGAAATGTCAAGACTTATTTTCGATGAGAAATAATACGCAGAAGATAAGATTGTCGTCTGGTACACATTTTGTAAGATTTCTTATCAACTCTTAAACCTCAGTCTCGAAGAAAGATTTTTTTTCAGGATTGGTCATTAAAACCTAAAGCGCCAATTACAACTGGAGCAGACGACGCCTTGGCTCTTGTTGATTCTTCTGCCACATGAAATGTTAACGTTAAGTTTAAATGGAAAATATACAAAATTCAGAATGTCGTCTGCTGCAAATTTTGCTTGGCGCTTTAAGAATTAGCTTTACAAACTCTCTCCAACTAGGCCCCTGTCACACTGTCATTACGAAGACACACCTATTCAAATATATAGATAATTCCACCTTCAAAAACTGAAAATTTTCAGATAAAAAACCCTGATAGTTTTCATATTTCTGCTCAAAACATAGATTGTGGGTACTCGTTAGAACCGCCTCATCGAGGCGGTTCTAACGAATACCCACAATCTATGTTTTTAAGCAGAAATAAGAAAAATAATGTATACCCCTGTAAACCCCAGTTTTAGTATTTAAAAGTGGGGTTTAAGGGGGTCAAAATTATATAGGCATGTTTTCGTGATGTACGACTGTTTAGATGGCACGTGGCGACAAACAGCCGCGGTCGACCACGCCCTTTCTGGCAGAAATCTTTGATCAACGTATTACGGCGGGTACCACGATATATCTTCGACATATTTGGTCAACTGCACGAGACTGTTGCGATTTATTACGGATTTCTTCGACACTCCTTCGGAAATCTTTCGACAATTCTTCGACTTTACTATGACTTTGCACGAGTTTATATAGGTGTTTATTCGATTTAAAATACGAGTTGATCGATAGATTACTATATATTACGGTATACGAACGACTGGAAGCTAGACAAGCATGACTAAGTGCGAATAAGAACCTTATTATACGATTTGATGTAAATAAAATGCAATTTCTATACGAACTCAATAGCTTTTGGGCTATTAAAAGGTGCACAGGAAAAACAAAAACGCACAAAGTTGTTTTGGCAGTTGAGAAAGAAACAACACTAAGGTAACTCTCACCAGTTGCCACATTAATGTCAGACAATTCCCTCCAGGCGAGCAAAGGAGGCAAGACCCTCGAAAATGTACAGGTTGTTGCCTTCTTTCCTTCTAATTTGGAGCTATAATTACGATCATCTGCCTTGTATGAACGCGTCAAACTGAGCGCTGAAATTATTTATTACACATCTTGTAATGCTGTGGTGCCAAGAGGCAAATGAAGGTAGCTGCAAATTGTTGTGCCTGCGAATGTACAGCCGTGCTTTCATGGGTCTCCCAGGCACACTTGGATACGCTGTCTCTCACCAAGCGCCTCCCTGTCTGCCTTACCCTCAACCGAGGGCACAAAAAGTAAGAGGAAAGTCCAGGAGATGCCACAAATACACGCCGCAGCCCTTCCCAGACACCAAGAGGAAAAGGAAACAGACAAAACCAAACAAGCGCAAATCGAACAAACGTACGAAAAACACTAAGATTAACTCTCTCTTCCCAAACAAGGTTATCGCAATGCTAAAAGGACTGAAAAACACTAGAACAAAATAACACAAGGCAAGACTTAAAATAAATCGCCTCGTAGAATAAACCACAAAGCAACAAAGAGTAAGACTAACACCGGGGCCACCGCCTTAGGGTTTAATGCACTTTTACAGCCACGTCAAGTATGAGCTAGATGTACTAATAACCCAAACATTTTCTTGACCGCACGACCGCTACCCACTAGACCACCCAACCCACAAGGAATGTGTAAAGAGATGCGGCTACTATTTATAGAACAGTGTCACGTAATTTCGCATAAACCCGAACGAAGGTCGTATAAAGCCCACACATTATCGAAGAGTCATCTCAGTTCATCAAAGAAATAGAACAGATAGTGAGCATAGCTTACACCCACGCCTATAGCCAACAGGCGTTGTTGAACCACTTTTGTAGATGCAAATTTCCCCTAGTATTGCATGGGAGAGTTGGGCAAAAGAAAACAAAATCACAGCATCTTTGTTTTCTTTTACACAGCAAACTTCACCATTGTCAGGGTGTATACAAAATTTGAATACTATGGCTGTAACAGTAGGTGAGAACGAAGTGGTGGATGTTTATAAGAAAGAAAGAAAAATGAACATTAACGATAATGATAAACAGGAGGATGTTAATTCTGTACACAATGCAAGTGAAACCAATGTTTCTGAAGCTAGATGGGTTCCCGAGAAATCTTTGACACAAATTTACATTTGCATTACATTGGAGTGAGAGATGGAAAGGAAAAAAATGGCAAAATAAATTTCAGCATCGAAGTTTTCTACAACTATCCGTAGGAGTACATGAAGTTTGAAGAGTCTGCCTCTTATATAAGCTAAGAAATCTGCCACAAAAATGAAATGTTGTTGGAGAGAAACAAAAATGGACAAATAAAATAAATGATAAGCATGGGGATGCTGATTCTCTCTGGCACAATCTAGCAAGTCATACTCAATGTTTGTACCAAATATCAAAATCTCAGGTAGAGTAGATCCTGAGAAATCTTTGACAGAAATTTCCCTATGCACTGTATTGGAGTGAGAGATGAAAAAAGGAAAAAAAAATCAGCAAAAAAAGTTAAAATAAATTTCAGCATAGTGTTTTTCTTTTACACAGTATACCTCAATCCTCTTTAGATGTATACACAATTTGAAGACTCAAGCTCTCATAGGAGCTGAGAAAGCTGAAAAACAATATAGGAGAGACAGAAAAATAGACAAATATAGGGGATGATAAGAATGAGGATTCTGATTCCCCTAACACAATACAACAAGTCACACTCAATGTTTGTACCAACTTTCAAAATCCTAGGTAGGGTAGTTCTTGAGAAATCTTGGACGGAAAAAAGTTTATACACAGAAACACAGACACATAGGTAAACATTGTAAACTATTCACATCCTTCTGTGCGGGGGTATAAATATGGTAGAGAACTCGCCATATCTCGGCATAGAATATCGCAGGCCAGTCGTACGCTACCCGCCTTATTTCGTGCATTGATGCGATAATTCCGCGGTTGATCTGGAACGACGAGAACATAGGATAATATGCGACAATATGCGACAGTGTTTACGAAAGCTATTTGGCAATGCACGGATGAGTTGCGAGATTGCTACGAGAAAACCTAGCACGGTGAGAATGTATACATTTTCAGCTCAATAGTCCCAAAGGACCAATAAACAGAGTGCCGGTCGAAACTGTGAGGGAAAGCGAGGTATGTTACAATTTTTCTATTATTCCTCACGAATAGCATCATCCTGATCGGTCTGATATTTTCTGTTTTTGATTTGATTTTAATTTCAGCCAGTATCACATCTTCGGAATTTTATTGACAGTTTATCATTTATAGTAACAGTATTATTATTATTATTATTATTAGTAGTAGTAGTACTAGTAGTAACCGTAGTAGAAGTAGTAGTTACATTTACATTTTGTAGGTTTGGATTTCAATTGCAATGTTCAGCTAACCGGGTGCTTTTCTCTGCTAGTTTTCATTTATAATGTCTCGTAGTATCATGCTGACTGTTACTATTGCAGTTCGTCTTTGTTTGTCTGTCGGCTTTTGCAACTCTGTCGTTGTCTTGTTATTGTTTGCTCCTCATCTATTTGTCTTTCGGTGCCTTGGGAGACCATGATTCGCTATTGTAGCCATTTATGGGTAGCTTGATTTATATTGTGCACACTTTACTTATGAACCTTTATTTTGTGGTCGACCTCTGCTCTTTTTTTCAGTTTACATACTCACAAACAGTATAGAAGTTGTTCCGAAAAAGCCACAATAACAAAATCATAGCCAACAAATGACTCCACACAAACCACGATAGAAAACGCACAGGCCACTAAATCGAAGGACAGCAAAGCAACCAGATCCTCCCTTTCCCCCCAATGAGCTGATCGCAATGCAAAAATGAATCCACCTAACACAACAATAAAATAACAAATAGGGCGTAGTTGTTCAAAAAAACGTCAGCTTAACGAGGTCGTTAGTGGTCAAAATGTTAACTGTTCTAGTAAGTACAATATCTGATTCACAGGTATTTTGCTAAATAAATGTGAGTAGCTTTTGCAATGTAAAAGCTACTCACATTTTTTCAGCAAAAATATTTGCGAATATGCCACATTTAACGATCAAAGTTTTAATGATACGTTAAGTAATGACATCGTTACTTTTGAACTACTGGGTACAGGACACAAAATAAAAATAGTCCCGCAGCGTGCAGCCACAATGCCACAAAACTGTCAAATAACACAACTGTACATATGGTAGCGGTTGACCAGTTCAAGTAAGGGCGTTCTTTCTGTTTTGGTTCTTCTATGCTCGTTTTTGTCAACTTTCCAGTTATTGTTTTGGAATTAGTATTTAAGTGCAATACATACACAATCCTAAATTCTACTTTTGGTGTTTTGAAAAAAGCTATGTATTTTACCTTCGATATTTCTGGTTGACATTATTTCTGTATTATTACAATTTAAGATTATATCATCGATTGCTATGAAAACATTTAGTTTAATAAGTTTGATAACCATCAGAAAAAAAAAAAAAAAAAAAAAAAAAAAAAAAAAAAAAAATAAATAAAACGCCATAAACCTAGACGGTGCAACATTAACCCATTTTATGCTGAATAAACTCCCCCACTATATATTGAAAGAGTCCAATTTTAGTTTTAGGTATATCCTGGTATGCGATTTAGATATTCCTAGTGAATAATGACTAAACTATTTGCAAACAGTGGAGACCCAGATCGGACGCCAAATTCTATGGCGTATGATATGGGTCTGCACTGTTTGCCAATTACCATTTTTGGGCGATCTCCAAATTAAAATGAGTTAATGCATCTATAAAGTTTTCATACCCCCAGGACAGTGACAATTCATCATTATCTGTTGTCTCCGAGCCATCACTCATAACAAAATCATCATAAGGATCACCATTAAAATTACCACAGAGACCTTCAACATTGTTGAACTCAGCTGGAGTTGGGTATATGTCAATGTTCATGATATAGTCGAAATAATGCATGATATAAACGTCAACTCTCATACCGGTGGGAAAATAAATCTAGAAGAGAATAAACATATAGAAAAACTTTAACGGCTGTAGGAAATTCATCCGATAACTCAACAAAACAATTATGTAGGGATATTTAAGGGAAAGTTTCTTATTTTATCATGAAAATGTATGTTGTGTGTAGTCATTGTAATCGCCTCATCAAGACCATTGTAATGAGAGCAAGCATCATACCTTTATTTTATACAAGATCGAAATGCCATCCCTTAGGTATCCCCATTTGCCTGACCTGTGAGGCCCTCCCAGGGAGTGGGGGTACCTGTTCCCTTGCTCCCCTGTAATATTTCAGCATTTTCCTATGTTCCCCAAAATCAAAATCTTAATTTCTATGTTTCCTGCTCCCCAAAATTACATTTGTTCCCCTGTTCCTTCATTTTTAGACTTGTGTTCCCCTGTTCCCCTGAAATAAATGACATTATTCCCCTATTTCCCAGAATACCTGGGAGAGCCTCACCTGGCGCTGTGAAAAACCCAATAGCTCAAAATACTCAAGTCTAGAACCAATTTCCATGGTCCAAAAGATGTTCGAGCCACTGAAATTCAACTGTATTTATATTATATAGGCCGCGCCAAGCAAAAAGGTGTCTTCGAACATGCGCAAAATGCACATTTTCAGATTCATCCTGCGCATGTGCTGATCTAGGCCTTCGCTGTTCGCATAAGCACGTATTTGCATGGCGCGGCCCAGAAAACATAGTACTACATCTAAAAGGAAATGTTTTTCTATCACATTATAAAGTAAATCGTTGACGTCATACTGGCTAGAGATGACTACGGCTAGCGCTTTTGTGCAGTACTTTGTAGCGACTGGACCGGGTCGTCTTATGCAACGATTTGGTTCAAGAAAGTGCCTTACTAAATAGTTGGATATCAATTTACTACAAAGGATTTTATATCGTGTATGGTTGTTGAGCTGCAATACACTCCATTTAACATCTTAAAGACGACTACCATCAGAATCGTCGACATTTGTTGCCTATCGCTGCTATGCAACAGTCAGCTATGAAAGCGCTTCGAATACACCACATTGAGTCGGCAAGCGCGGTTTAGTAACACACCTTTGCATAGTCATTTGCCACAAAACACTATGTAGCATTAGCCCTATGCAAAAGTATAACTGTTTGTTTTTGTTGAGGTTTTACGCCCAGTCAACCCAACGGGGTCATGTCGAGCGCGGTCAGTTTACCTAACCACACTTTTACTGGGCAGGCTTAGTCCTCTAAGCGGTTAACCAGCATTGTGCACATTCTTTGGCCAGAAACTGACAACTGCCCTTCTTTGATCAGCGGATGGGAGAGAATGACCGTAGAAAATATTTCATGATCAATCTCTACGAAAGAATGATGCCTGCAAAATAAAATATAATTGAAGATACCCAGGAAATACCACAGTTACGAAGCACAGCGTTCCTGGCACCAAAAGAGAAAGAGATGAGGAACAAATCATGACAAAACCACATATGATACCATCGACGCACAAAGTAAGAAGATTTGCAACAGAGGGACCGCCTTGGAACTGTCAGTAAGTAAACTCCTCCGGGCTTAATCAGCACAGTCTGATCATATAACGTAAGCAGAATAGATTCAAATTAAAGTGTAAGTAGAAACTTAGTATAAGGTATGGCATAAACTTATTTTATTGCTCCTTTTGCAGCAATGGGGCTGGGTCAGAAGTCCTCATTATTATAGTGACGACCCTTTCCTTAATGAATACTATGCAAAATAATACAAAAAATGTTTAATTAATACATTAATAGTAACAAGAAATAAATGTTATTAAAGTGCAAATCAATATTTCAAATTAAATATACTGTAATTATTCTAAATATTGGATGGTCCTCTCCTTACCATACTTGTACAAAACTATTTGGCATGTCCATTTTACTACCTATCGATGTGTCTAATAAAACCTCCTTATTGCATAAAAAGCAGTGCCGCGCGTTATTAACAGCCGTGCATTAACCGGAGAAAAGCCTTGTATTAACAAGGCAATTCACGCGCTGTTAATGCACGGCGGCTACGTAACTTTCAATATGCCTGTACCGGGGCCATAGAATTGCTGCCGTCACGAGTTATGTTCTGCCAGGCCCTAGAACGAGCATAGTCCGTGGAAATTTCATTCGCGAGACATCGGTGAAAAGGTGAAACAAAAAAGTGCAAGAAACATCGCGAAATGTAGCAAATGTTTTCAGTTTTTATGCAATAATAGCGATCGAACATGGTTTTTCAATGCATTAACATTCGCCAGGTCCCTTGGGAGGTGTTGAAAACCGCGGCCTTCGGCCTCGGTTTTCAACACCTCCCATGGGACCTGGCGAATGTTAATGCATGAAAAACCATGTTTGATCCCTATATTAAAGAGTGGCAAACATAGTAGGCACAATCCAGTTGCCGCGTTTAATCTAGGTCTACACTGTTTGTGCAGGCCTGTCTGTCCCAATACTTGTGTTTTTTTCTTTACAATAATTTTGATACAGAAAGTAGAAATGTTTACCTCATAACGTAACGGGGCTGTTTCAAACACCTTAAGTATATTATCTTTGGAAGAGAGAAAACCAGTAAGATGTTTCTTTGGTTCGCAATGGTTGATAGTGAAAATGTCTCGACCAGCCCGCGCAGTCACTGAACAGGAGCAAAATGGACTCCAACCTGGTCCTCTGCGATAACAAGGCTTTGTTATCGTCTGAACCTGAAGAAAATGTATTGTTTGTCAAATATTTGCATGAATTGCTTTTGTTTGTGTTGAGATTTTACGGCCCAGTCAACCCAGTGGGGTCATGTCAAGCGCGATCAATTACCTAACCACACTTTTACTGTGCAGGTATAGTCATCTAAACGGTTCACGTATATTGTGCATTCTTTCGCCAGAAACTGACAAATGCCCGTCTTGAATCAGCGGAAGGGAGAAAACGACCGTATATATTTCATGATCAATCTCAACGAAAGAATGTTTCCGGGCCGGTAAGGGTCAAACTCCCAACCTCCTATCACCAGTTGGATGCATCCGCAACCTCCTGACGCGCATCACTGAGCCACCGAGGCCGGTGCATTAATTACGTATAGTGATCATTAATGGCAATGTCCTGATACGTTTAACCCTGTTCCTGCTAAACCCGGATATGCCAACATTTCCAAATTGTAAAGTTGCAGATCTGTAAGAAGCCCACTTGTCTGGATCGGCATTGTTTGTCATTAAGCACGTGAATTTGTATCAAGAACTTGATCACAGTCTACCTCTTATCCTCACATGAAACGTGAACAAAAAGGAAAATCTTCAGCCAGAACATATATAACTAAACGACTAGCCAAACTGCCCGCTCCCACTATCCCAAGTAAAATGATCATAAATCTAGATAAAACGGAAGAAACATAACAACAAGACACCAATCAGTGCGGTATAAAAATAACTCCACAGTCGGAGTTTACAAGGTAATACATGGAATAACTAATGGCAGAACCACTACCTTAGAAACTACAGCGGTTTTAAAACATTCACACTAGTTTTAAAGAATTTTCATTCTTACATTGTAGACCGGGTTTTCCGCAAATGTCACCAGTGCTGACAAATCTTATCTTTTCCCGCTTATCCGACCCTAAGGACGGATAAAAAAGGAAGACTTTAACGGGCGTTTAATACATTGGTTATATAGGAGGTCACGTATTTGCATCGCCATGGTAATTGTGATACAGACGATTACACCAAGAACGTGACAAATGATATCAAATTTATGTTACGCCGTTCGTCGACGGACAGAACTGAACGTCAGTCGTCGGTGGCGTAGGGTATTTGAAATGTAAGAAGAAACCCTTACAAAGGCTAAATTTTGTATTTAATCAGTTCTAATTGAAATCTAAAGCTGTATTATTTCCAAAGGTATGCAAGAAAAGAACCTATCGTATGTATTAAGTGCAGAGTAAAAAATCCGTACCTCGGGCTAACCGTTCGACATCACTCGGCATACCTCGTGACGCCGAACAGTTATTCTCGGGGCGGATTTTTAATCTGTACCTCACTCATTAAAGGCTATGATATGCATGTATTTTTAATATTTAGACCCTTGTAAGAAATGCCTTACTAAGATATGAGACGTATTGCTATAGATTGTAGTTTAACTGAATGCAAAATTTATCTGATAAGCGGGTGCTAGGGGGCGTATACAACCTCGCAAAGAGCACTGCTATTTGTCAAGACACTTCATAAAACTGATTCCGATTTTCATTCTTTTGCGTGTTCTTTGTTCCTGAAGGCACCTTTCAGAACTTTATTTATATAAAATGATCTGCTTGTAAACAAGCCGAATGCAATGATCACCGCATTTCTATACTGTACCTCCATTGGCTTCTGTTTATGTTTCATCATAACAAATTCCTCTGCGTTCTGATTTTCACAGTACCTGAAATATGTATCTAAAGGTTTTAACAGATATAACAATAGTACGTGGTAAAAAAAATATAGAACCTCAGAAAATGTCACAGTCACGAAGCATGGCCTTCCCCTTCCCGATGCACTAAAAAAAGGAGACATAAAGAATAAATAATGGCATAACAAACGACACCTATGAAACCACAGACGTACTAACAGAAAAAACCTGCAGTGGAATACACAAAAAGTGTTATACTACTTCTTACGTACATGCCATGGTTACATATAAATAATAGACCAACAGATTCCAAAAGAATGACCAATGGCAGCAAAAAAGCATAAAACCAAAAAATAAGCTGAAGTGTCGAAACTTTCTGAGCTAATTTGACACTATTAGGGCCACTCATTTTCATTTTCAAAATTCATTCCGGAAGTGCATTAAAATATAATTCTAATGCACTTGCATATGTAACTCGACGAAGTCTGATTGGATAATGTCAAAAATTTGCAACGGTATATTCTGCGATATACTGTCAGAAATCCGACGTCATCACGTAACGTCTTTTCTCATTGGCTGGCGTTTGGTTTTACACAGATCACAGCACTTGTCGCTTTGTGCAAATAGTACGTTTTTGTTTTCAACAGAAAAATGAATAAATGCATTAAAATGGGGATAACCACATTCAAATATGTCATTTGGGGAGGTAAATCGGCGGTTTTCCGGTCGCAAATTACGTTTTACGGCTCCGCTGAAGCGTCGCCGTACGACGAAATTTTCGATCGTAAAACCGCCAACTTACCTCCCCAAATGACAAATTTGAATGCAGTAATCCCCTAAGTGAAGATATATAGGAAATGTGATAATCACAAAGCACAATCCTCCCGAGGCACCACAGTAATGAGAGGTGAAGAATAAATATGGACAACACTGAACCACAGACGCACAAACAAAGAAAAAAAAAAAAAGGACTGCAACAGAGTAACCACTTTGGAACAGCCAGTAGGAAAACTACTGGGGCGGGGTGGCTTAAACTACTTTTCCTCACACGAAACATCCCCTTTGATTCTGATGTAGCTAAATATTACAGATATATGTTCGTTCCGCCAAGAGGTCCTCTACCTCAAAGTGAAACAAACATAATCAAAAGCATTATGATGACACAAAGCAAAATGCTCAAAGGCGATCGGAAGCCAGAACAAAAGAAACCCCAAACAGGATAGCGATGAGCTTGACCACAGACATTAATAGTCAGACCATCTGGAACAGATTGATGAGGGAGGCGTCATTTATTCTGAAAACCATACTGGACCAGAACAATATAAACTACATTACAGTGTAACAGGGAGGCGTTGCTATAGCTATATTGCCTATCTCTTCCTCTTCTTAAGATCACTCAGGAAGGTCGTGCTTCGTAATTGTGGGCTTGTTTATGTGTTTATGTTTTGTTCACAGATGATATTCAAAGATTATGGTCAGAATATGCATCACAAGTAAAGCTCTAATCCTGAGCAATCTCAATAAAAAAGCAAGAACTAAAAACAATTAACCTTGAGAAAAATGAACACACTCACAAAACTGAACACAGCTGAAGTGTTAAATTGTCTGGGGCAGACTAGCGAGTTTCTGCCAATTATGACTCATCAGTGACCCTCATCTCAGTTTTAGAAAAAACCTGGAATATGCTCAGTGATCACAAAAGACCAGAAAATATATTCTACACTATATATGAAGTATGCTGATTTTTTTACGGTCCCCTCACGGCACTAACTCAAACTGTACAAAGAAAAAAATGGACCAAATTAATTAGTTTTGGCCAATTAGGCATGAGACTTCACTTCCTGTTCAAGATACCTTGATGATTTATTAGACATTGACAAAATTTACTTTGACCAAATGGTGGGCCGCATATACCCTACTGAACTCCAATTAAATAAAGTCAATTCTTCCGATACCGAGGCATTTTTTTTTATTTGAATCTATGTATATCTAATGGCACAGTTTCTACCAATGTTAAACGAGACGATTTTAATTTTGATAAGTCAATTTTCCTTTTCTTTGCGATGTCCTCCGGCGTACCTCATATCGGGTATACATATCTCAACTAATTTGATTCGCCAGAGCTTCTTCAAATCTTAGTGACTTTGACAGCCTTGATAAAGCCCTTACTGCCAATCTTCTTAGGTAGCGCTATCGTTATTTTAACATTCGTAAAGCGTTTTCGACATTTTATCGAAGACACAATGCCTTGGTAGAAAAATGAAACGTCAGTCTGAAAACACTTCTGCAGCAAGATATTTCGGAACCAGAATTTTACGGTGATTAAGTGTACAGATTTAGAAAAAATATGGAAAAATATAAATTTTCTGAGAAATTCAGAAGACTAATTAACCGTTTAAAAAGAAGTGGCTATAGCCTAGATATTATGCTACTGACTGCATGCCTCGTTACCAACCCAATCATTGTAGATAGATATGTTTCACTCTTTAATTGCACGACGGCAGTTCGGGCCTTAGACTCAATGACAACCTCTTTAACCAGTGGGTTGGGGCTTGACGATATGTCTTTGGCTTGGCCCGCCGTGGTTCAACTACTGGTTTTCATTTACTCGGGCACACGGCAGAATTAGCAATGAGTACTCGTCTTTGTTTATAAGAGTGATTAATTTGATTTTTATGTTTTCGCTTTGCTGCATTGACTGAGCTGGAAGCCTTTATGCAAACCAATTTTTTTTATGTATTCTGTATCAAGAGTAGCATCAGGACCCAGGGCGAAGTTGGCTTTAAAAGTGCTTTTAATACCCGGAGATTTATTCTACTGACCGTTCTAAGGCCGTAGTCCCGATGTTAGTCTTACTCTTTGGTGCTTTGTGGTTGATTCTGCGAGGAGATTGTTTTAAGTCTTGCCATGAATTATTTTGTTATTGTGTTTTCAGTACTTTTAGCATTGCGATTACCTCGCTAAGGAAAGAGAGAGCTAATCTCAGTGCTTTTCGTGTTTCCTCTTCCTCTTGTTTTCTGGGAAGGGCTGCGGCTTGTAATTGTGGCGCTCCCTGGACTTTTTCCACGCTTTTTTTTTCCATTCAAAAATCCCAGAATGGGCCAGAAACTATAAATAACGCTTAAGTGAAATAAATAAGTGAACCTCAAGTTCTCAACATCAGTGGGAAAGACGGACAAATACAAATATAGCAAATAGTGAGCAAAGCTCACATACCCCCGGCTATAGCTATCAGAGGCATGGTGAACCAATTTTGTATATACAAATTTTCCTTACTACTGCATGGGCGAAAAAAATCTCAGAGTCCTGGTTTTCTCTTACGCAGCATAATTCACCACTGTCAGGTTTTATACAAAATTTTAAGACTCTGGCTCTAATAGCAGGTGAAAAATCTGACTGATTTTTATGAGAAACAAAGAAAAATGGACAAATAAAGAGAATGATAAGCATGAGGATGTTCATTCTCTTACATAATACAACTAGCCATATCCATTGTTAGTACCACATTATAAAATCCTAGGTGCAGCAGTTCCTGAGAAATCTTTGACGAAAAATTATTATTGGAGAAAACGAAAACAATGGACAAATAAAGGGAATGATAAATGTAAGGACGCTAATTCTGTCTTACACAATACAAGAAGTTGAACCCAATGTGTGTGCCAAATTTCAAAATAGTAGGCGCAGTAGTTCCTGAGAAATCTTTGACATGGAGTGAGAGATGAAAAACAAAATAAATAAATAGGAAAAAAGAAGGCAAAATAAATTTCAGCATCATTGTTTTTTTTACACAATATATTTCAACCCTTAGTTGGTGTATACAAAATTTAATTGAGGACTTTGGCTCTCACAGAAGCTCATAAATTTGTGACGAAAAACTTTATTGGAGAAAAAGAAAAAAATGACAAATAAAGGGAATGATAAGCATAAGTATACTAAACCTCTCTTACATGATACAACTCATATCCAATGTTTGTACAAAATTTCAAAATCCTAAATGAGATAGTTTCTAAGAAATCTTAGCCAAAATATTTTATTAGAGGAAAAGAAAAATGGATGAATACAGGGAATGATAAGCATGAGGATTCTGATTCTGTCTTACACGATACAAGTAGTGGTCCTAAATGTTTGTACCAAATTTCAAAATCATAGGCGCAGTAGTTCCTGAGAAACATTTAACACAAATTTCCCTATGCATTATATTGGAATGAGAGATGGTAAAATGAAAAAAGGTAAAAAGAGGGCAAAACAAATTTCAAAACAGTGGTTTTCCTTTACACAATATACTTTAAACCTCTGTAGGTGGATACAAAATTTGAAGACTGGCTCTCATAGGAGCTGAGAAATCTGTGAGGAAAATTTTATTGGAGAAAAAGAAAAATGGACAACTAAAGTGAATGATAAGCATGAGGCTGCTGATTCTCACTTACATGATACAAAAAGTCATAGCCAATGTTTGTACCAAATTTCAAAATCCTAGGTGCAGTAGTTCCTGCAAAATCTTTGAAGAAAAAAAAGTTAACACCCCCCCCCACACACACACATACACACAAACATTGTTACGGAAAAGATGAAATGTAGCTGAATATATGACTGCCTGTCGGTCAATCATAAGTTAATAGGTCACTCAAGCTTCGTGCTCGTGATTTATCCACTTTTACGACTGACCTCTAGCCAGTGATCTATAAAGAAACAAATCACCACCAGCAAGCGTCTATTTCTTAAATAAAGATATAATCTATAGTCTTGGTTTCACAAAGTTTGCTCTTCCTGTTGTTGTCATTGGTAGGCTATGTTCTGTGATTATGACTCTTTTTGGACATCATCTATAAAATTGTGAATATAGATCTTTGGTTTCAGAACGGGCTTGATACAGAGGAAAGCAAACAGGAAATCATAAAATTTGTCTCCCTTTTCAAAAATGGTGGAAAACATTCCAAGTGTATCAAGCCGCTTAAAGAAACAAAAAAATATATATATATACCATCCATCAAAAGACCTCATATGCGGATCAACATGTGAGTAGCAACTTTGTCCTTGCCAGCGGGCCTTGTCGAGAACAAGAACCTGTTTGAAAATATTTCAATGTTTTAAGGAAACTGGATACATTCCGCCTTTTATTCAAACGTTCTGTTTGGTTCTTGTGTATCATATCCCTTCTTAAAAGGCTGCTCTAAAGTGAAAAATAATTTCCCAAAGGAAGCAAATTCTTTCCTTTCAGAGTAGCCCCTTTTTAGATGGGAACCCAAAATAATATTGATAAAATTGTCTCCACTGAAAGTGTATCCATTTCCCTTAAAGTAATGTTTGCATCCTAACGCGTATTTTATAAAAGAGAAAAGAAATACATGTCGGAAACAAAGAAAGAAAAACAAGAAAGAAAGAGCGAAAGGAAACAAAAAAGAAAGATAGAGAAAGATAGGGAGAATAGGCTTAATGGATAAAATTTCACTATCTGGTACTTTAAAGAGCTACGAAATTTCCTTTGTATATATGTGTGTTGTTGTTTTGTTTCCAAGTGCAACTCTTTAAGATTTTTTTTGACAAGTTTCATGTACTTGCTATTTCGGTACTTGCTTTCAAAAGAAAATGTACACTCTCAATGGAGGTAACTCCGCCAGAAATTGTTTCTCCTCCGTTCAGAAGGATTTAGTGTAAATATAAGCAAACATCAATACCCTGCTGAAAAGTGTTTTCTCTAAGAAGATAGAATTTGCTCCTTAGGGGTGTAAATCTTTACATTTATAGTAGACCAATTTAGAATAGATTTACGAGTTTGACAGAGCTTACTGCCTTTAAAGTGTCCCCATTCCGTTAATTGCATACGAATTGAAGGAAACATTTAAAAATGTGTTATTTCAACAAAGTAACGGTGACTTGGACATCTTTGTATTATTCTGGGTCGCACTTAAATAATATAGAAGGTATCTTGGAATAGCTTCAACTACAGAACGTAGCCTACCAATGACACAAACATGATTAAACCACTGATTATTTCTGGCGATACAGTGTTCCGTACATTTAAAGCGGACGCCGACACTAACACAGACATGATTCCCAACAAAACCAATATTAATAATGTAGCTTATATTTTGTTAGGGTCTAAAAAGTTTGCAATGTCCCTTTTTTGGGACGCTAGGCATAAATGTGTTAACTGGAATATCGTGCGTTGCATTGTGTATTTGACGTGACATTCTGTGAGACAGCACTATAAAAAGGGCATTGCATTCTTATCCTGTGACTTGCGATGTCTGTAGTCCTGTTTGTGGGCCATTTGCTTTGTTTCATGATTATAATTGTTTCACTGTAATTTTCCACAGATGAGGTGGAGGATCCCTTTACAGACCAAACAAATGTTTGTTATTTGAAGCTAAATTAAAGCTGACGTTTCGCATCAGTAAAACTGCTTTAAGCCACTGGTAGTTTTTCTGGTGACATTTTCAAAGCAGTTCCTCTGTGCAATTCTTTTTTTTTTTGTGCGTTGATGATTTTATATGTAGAGTTTGCTTTGTCATTGTTGGTGCCTCATCTCTCCTTCTTTAAGTGCCTTGGGAGGTTATGCTTCGTGATTATGGCATTTCGTGGGTATCTTCGTATTGTTGCAGACTATATTATGGCCAGTTCTCATAATTCCGTTCACCTCTTCTTTAAATAATGTGAGAAGAAATCTTTCTTAAATTTGTGTCACATTAAAATAATAGAAAATAACCAACTTTACAACTGAAGATGAAGAAAATTAGTATTGATTGTCAGTTTTATGCATAAAAATAAAAAAAGTGTCCCAAAATGCTAAATATTTAGTGGGTACACTAAAACAATCGTTAACCATAGACAAGTATGTGATTTAATGTAAACAGTATCAACAATTTAGAACAGTTATAATCTAAACAAAATGCTGATCATGTAAAATATGTATAGAATGAATCTAGCTGCTTACGATAATCAAGAAAATTTGAGTGAACGGAGTTATGAGAATATGCTCTAAACATCCCCTTCATGTTTAGGAGGTTGTAGAAATTAAAAATGTGATTTTAATTTTCTTTAATTTTAAGATTCTGATAGGCATTTAGTCAAATGCTTAAAAATATATAAAGAAAATTATTCTGGCAACAATATATTGAATGCAGAATGCTCAGCCTTAGGTGAACGGAGTTATGGGTTTTCAGGCTACTGTATGGCCAAAACAGTTTTGAAAGCAAAACATATAGCGCAACTGCCTCTGCAATTTTCGGATCACTGATGTATTTCTTGCAATCAAAGATCAGTGAATATATTGACAAAGACGTAGTGCTTGGTACCAGTCAGAATTTTATAACTGTTTATCGGTTGTGTGAAATAAACGTCAAGAAGATTGCATTTGGAAACAAAGAACACACTACGGATCAGAAAATAAGAGTCCGGGTTTTATTGAGACTCTTCATAAGAAGTGATGAAATTTGCAACTGTGCTTACGCCCTCTAGCGTATTCATGAGCAGAACTCTATTTTCAAAAAAAATATACCACAATGGGCCCAGTGTTCTCAATGGAAGTAGAATACATAATCTGCACTATGGTGATGTATGGGAAGACGTCTACCGCCGCCATACGCCATTAACAACAACTGCAGTGTAGTAAAATAGAACCGACTGATAATTAAATTATAAACTGACTCTTATTTTACACCTTTTATAGGATCTTGTTCATAGTTCCAGGTCAATGAGTCGGGTATGCACATTATATTTATTCATATTTTTCTATGATATGTTGTGGGATGAGGCGCTTCTAATACGTATCCACAACATATATTTTCATGAAGAAAAAAAATAAAAATATCGGTACGTTTTGGCTGGGAAAAGTGCCTTTCTTTAGTTTCTTTCAAATTGCTTCACTTTTATTCACCGCAAATCTAAAATGACTCATATAGACAGATTATTATTTCGTATTTACAACTTGCCAATTAATTTAAAACACGAGAATTATATGTTCCTAAATTATAATTTACCAATTAGTCGACTATAAAATTCTTTCCGATCATTAGTCATAATGCATAAAATATCTGATGATCGCTTATAATCGATCATCGGGACAACGCTTCAACGACATACATCGGATGACTAAACAAACTACAACGACGGACGGAAAATATAAAACACTTTTTGCTACCAACGCTTTTCTACATACGAGCCGCAAAGTGAAAAAAAAAAACAACGTACCGTGTGACACGTTTATCCAACGAAGACTTAAATAGGCCTGCACATCCAAGCATTTTGAGTCTTCAAAGTCCACATGAAGAAACTTTGAATCCTTGGCTCTCCAAAATGCGCTCAGGAAACAATTAAATCAGACTGCGCAAATGCTCAGGCCAAGCTGAATTTTTAATGGGTGCAACTGTCTGACAGTATGTTTTCGGATGTTGGGGCTCATATGACGCTGACGACAATTTGCTAAACAATGATGATCTTACGGTTATCGGTTTCTGCAAGTTTCCGTCAAAACTGTGTTTGCCTGTTCCATGCCAAGCTACCTTTACATACAGATCAAATGCATTTGTCAACGTATATTTGTTGTTGTTCTTAGTGGTGATTGTAGCATTGGCTACAGTTCCTTTTTCTGCTGGAACTGACGATGTTGCTTGTATAGTTGACCCGCAGCCGGAACTACCTTTCGTCGCAATGGTGGAATCCGTGCAATCGTGCATACTTGCTGGATCATATATCTGTTTGACAGAATAAAAATATACAGAAGTTCGTTGAAGTGTATGTCGCACCTGCGTACTAAAAAGAAGCTTCAAACGAGTGAGACTTGTCGTCCTTTTTATCTCAGTCAGATAAAATAATCAGAGAAGTTGAAGCTTACTAGTCACAGACTCAATTCAACTTCAAGATACCTTGATGATTTATTAAATATTGACAATATTTACTTTGACCAAATGGTGGACCGGATATACCCTACGGAACTCCAATTAAATAGAGCAAATTCTTCCGATACCGAGGCACCTTTTTTGGATTTGAATCTATGTATTTCTAATGGTACGGTTTCCACCAAAATTTATGATAAACGAGACGTTTTTGATTTTGATATAGTCAATTTTCCTTTTCTGGATGGCGATGTCCCCCGGCGTACCTCATATGGGGTATACATATCTCAACTTATTAGATTTGCCAGAGCTTCTTCAAATCTTAATGACTCTAACTACCGTAATAAAGCCCTTACTGCCAAGCTTCTTAGGCAGGGCTATCGTTATTTTAAACTTCATAAGGCGTTTTCGAAATTTTATCGCAGACACAGTGCCTTGTTAGAAAAATATAGCGTCAGTCTGAAAACACTTTTGCAACAAGGTATATCGGAACCAATTTTACGGTGACTTAGTGTACAGATTTAGAAAAACTGTAGGTAAATCTAACTTTTCGGAGCAATTCAGAAAATTTATTAACCGTTATAAAAGAATTGGTTATAGCCTGGATATTATGCGGCAGACTGCATGCCTAGTTGTCAACCCAATCATTTTTGATGGCTATGCTTCACTCTTTAATTGCACGACGGCGGTTCGGGCCTCAGACCCAATGACGGCCTCTTCGTAAAACTTTATTCAGTGGGTTGGGGCTTGACGATATGTCTTTGGCTTGGCCAGCCGTGGTTCAACTATTGGTTTTCATTTACTCTGGCATACAGAAGAATTAGCTATGAGTACTCGTTTTTGTTTATTATAGAGATTAATTTGATTTTTGTGTTTTCGCTTTGATGCATTGACTGAGTTGTGAGCCTTTATGCGAACCGAATTTTTATGTGTTTCTTTATTAAGAGTAGCATCGGGACGCAGGGTAGTTAGCTAGCTGTAAAAGTGCTTTAACTCCCCCCCACCCCGGTGGTTTACTCTACTGACCGTTCTAAGGCGGTGGTCCCGGTGTTAGTCTTACTCTTTGTTGCTTTGTGGTTAATTCTACGAGGCGATTTGTTGTATGTCTTTCCATGTGTCATTTTGTTCTTGTGTTTTTTAGTCCTTTTAGTATTGCGATTACCTCGCTTGGGGAAGAGAGAGCTAATCTTAGTGCTTTTCGTACTTTTGTTTGATTTGTGCTTGTTTGGATTTGTCGGTTTCCTCTTCCTCTTAGGGTCTGGGAAGGGCTGCGGTTTGTGATTGTGGCACTCCCTGGACTTTTCTCTTACCATTTTTTTTCCAAAAGGGTTGACGCTAGAGTGACCGTAAGTACACTTACGAAACGACGGACACGTGCACGCCTAAACTGTCTATGCTAACACAGGTGCAACAAAAATAGCATCGATGATGTCCAGGATTAGCCTTCCATGTCATTAACAGGAAGAGCAAATACTCCTTGACAGACAGTAGACAAGCCACAAACCAAAGAAAAGCAAAGAAACTAGTTCCCTCTTCCCCAAATTGCTGATCACAATACTCGACAGAATCCATTAAACAGAACAATAAGACAAAGAACAGGACAAACCATGAAAGAAGCCCCACAGCGAGCAGCCACATGGCCACACAAACAAGAACAAACACCAGAACTACCGCCTTAAAAAGTTCAGTAGTAAAACTCTCTGATTACATAGTTTGTTTCTGTTTTTTTTTTCTGATTTGGGTTTTACGGCCCTTTCAAGAATATTCCACTTATACTGAGCCGATCGTTCATCACTGGTGGGCAAACCGGAGAACCCAGGGAAGAAACACCTGACCATCCGTAAGCAGAACTTGGCTTTCCCACATGTGACCCGAGCGAGGCTCGAATCACAGCGGTGAGAAACCTGATGGAATAAGAGTCAACTCTCCTATCCACTAGGCTACGTGGGCCCGCCTGATTACATAGTTGCTGTTTAATTGTACAATATATTAAGAAAACATAAAACAAAAACAAACAACAGAACCACCGCCTTAGAACGTTCAGCAGTAAACATCTCTGATTACAGAGTTGCTGTTTAATTAACAATATATAAACAAAACATAAAACAACAACAAACAACAGTACCACCGCCTTAGAACTTTGAGTAGTAAAAACTATCTGGTTACATAGTTGATGTTTAATTAACAATATATACAAAAACATAAAATAACAACAAACAAAAGAACCACCGCCTTATAACGTTCAGTAGTAAAACTCGCTGATTACATATCTGTTGTTTAAACAAACAACAGAACCTCCGCCTTAGAACGTTCAATAGAAAAACTCTCTGATTACAAAGTTGCTGTCTGATTTTACAATATACAAAGAAAACATAAAACAACAACAAACATCAGAATCACCGCCTTAGAACGTTGAGTAGTAAAATAATCTGATTACATAGCTGATGTTTACTGATACAATATATAAATAGGAAATTGTTCCAATAGAAAACATAAAGCATCAACAAACAACGGAACCACCGCCTTAGAACGTTCAGTGGGAAAACTCCTTGATTACATAGCTGCTGTTTAATTATACAATATATAAAGTAAACATAAAACAACAACAAACGAAAACAAAAATATATAACAACCAGGAAATGTCACAGTCATGAAGCACATGTTTCCCCACGCACCGAAACAAGAAGCAATGAGGAACAAACGATGACAAAGCAAAAACCACATATCAAACCACCGACGCATGGCCAAACAAGATCTGCTGCAGGGCGGTAGAACCGACTACTGTGGGAATTTAAACCACATTTACTTGCGCGAAACCTCGCCCTAAATTCTGCTGCAGATCCAAATAACAAAAGTATTTTCGATCCGCACAGGTCCTCTACTTCATCACCGAAACATCACAGTGAAAGACATATAATCACAAACAATATGATACAAGAAATTAAAGGGCATCTGCCCTGTAATGAAATGGTTAGGTCAACACCAGTATAGAGTCTTTCCAAAGGCCCTAAAAACAGGGAACCCAGGTCTTTTACTTGGAAGCAGAATTCCAAATTAATTTTGGATTCTGTTGAAGGTTATGCACGACGCTGGGCCAAGAAAGAGGACGTGGAGGTTGACACCCTGTCTGAATGAGTTAAATCGGTATTGTCCTTGGTAAACAGACGTGTCTCAGTACTCAGCAGAACCATGTCTCGCCGACATGAACCGGTGTTTGATGATCCAGATGTTGCTGTTGAATTAGCTGAAATCCATGAGAAGTTTGTCGTTGTTCCAGCCGACAAGGCGTCTAACAACATTGTTTGTTTGCAAAACACACTATATAAACTGCTTAATGGAAGAGCTTGGTATGAGTACCATGAGCGGAAACCCTACAAATAATCTTACTGCTATGTCAAAGGACGAAATTCTACAAAACCACCATTCGGTGATGCTGACATTCGGAATTTCCCTCCCAGAGGAAGATATTTACCTTCCCAAACTGTACTGGATTTCTAAACTTCACAAGAATCCGTACAAGCAGAGATATATTGCGGGTTTAGATAAGTTCTCAACCAAGCCTCTTTCTCAGATTCTAACACAAATCCTAACCGCAGTTAAAGAAGGCTTTCAGAAGTATTGTGACACTGCATATGCCAGAAGTGGTGTTAATCAGATTTGGATCCTGAAAAACTACAAAGAGCTTTTAGAAAACCTAAATGCACAATCTCGTCATTCCGTCAACAGTATAAAATCTTTCGATTTCTCTATTCTTTACACTACTATTCCTCATGATAAATTGAAATCTAAATTAAAGTAAAATATCAACCAGTGTTTCTTCCAAAAGAAAGGTAACCGTCGATTTCAGTATGTTGTCATTGGCTACAAAGACACATACTTCGCTCGGGATCACTCTGATGCGCCACAAAAATACTCAGATGCAGATGTCAATAAGATGCTGGAATATCTAATGGACAATATTTTTGTGGAGTTCGGCGGACGGATATTTCAGCAAACAATCGGCATACCGATGGGTACTAACTGTGCACCGTTACTTGCCGACTTCTTTTTATACTCGTATGAGGCGGAGTTTGTACAAAGTCTCCTCCAAGCAGGCAAGAAACACCTCGCACAACAATTCAATTTCACCTACAGATATACAGATGATGTATTGTCTCTGAAAAACACAAAATTTGCAGAGTATTTGGAATTCATCTATCCATGTGAACTTGAAATAAAGGAAACAACGGAGACTGCAGCTTCCTCCTCATACTTGGATTGTTATCTCTACATTGACAATGGAAAGCTTACTACTAGGCTTTACAACAAACGGGATGACTTCAATTTCCCCATTGTTAACTTTCCATTCCTTAGCAACACTTAAGAAGTTCTATGGGAGACATCATGATCTGGTCAATCCCTACAATGTGGCAGTTTCCAGAATTGTTTCTGATGTTTTTGCCAGTGACGCGCCATAAGTAGACTTCCCAAATCCCTGACATACGCTTCTACCGATATTTCCTTCGTTCAGGCCTATGGGCATGGTGGGCGAAGCTTGCTTTCTAAGTAAGGCTTACTATCCGCGGACGCCTGATTACACCTTTTATTCTTGGGTCCATGTCTGTTGGTCTGAACATTCTGATTCGTCATCCGTTTACGGATTTATGATTATGGCTTAGGTTCCTTGACCGCAACTACCCAACCCACTTCGTGTAATAGCTATCAGTCATGTTTAGGTTATAAACTGAGCATACAGTCTGTTGCACAATATCTATGTTATGTCATGTCCTTTTATAACGAGGTTTGTTCTAAGGAATATTCCATTTACTTTCAGTTTAAAGTTCATGAAATATGAATGTATACTTATCCCTTTCCACGCTGAATAAATTGAGATGCTACACCCACTTTAAATCTTCAGCCAGTCAGACTTCTTGATAAGCTTGTTGATAAAAATTCATATACGCAATGACAAACAGTACAGACTGAGATCTTAAGAAGTCAACTGATCTGGGTTTACACTGTTTGCAAAGACAGGGCAAATCCGGGTTCATAGGGCTGGGGTTAAAATATGAATATATAATTATTTACCATAAATTCGACGTCACAGTGTTCATTACCACTAGAACATGTGATGGGTATATTAACTTTTATATACACTGTCGCATCCCCTCCTCGTTGTATTATGATTTGGTCTGTAATTATCTGAAACGAAGAAAGAATCTGTAGTTGCAATGACAATAAAACTGGGATTACAAATTACCTTATTTAGCCTATATACTGGGACATTTTAACTCTTTACAATACGTGTTCAAAAGTTTTAACAAAGAAAAATCTGAAAGGTTGCCTTTGGAAAGAAAGAACACACAAAATGCCGAAAATCGGAGACTAGGTTTTATCAAGTCTCTTCATATATATCTATGTAGTTTCCGATGCTGTTCATGCCCTTAGCACCGGCTGAAGCGGTATTCGACTTCAAAGCAACCAGAATGGGCTCAAATGATCCAAGTCTCGTTTACTACCTGTTTAAGTGTATGAACATATGGATGATGACTGTCAGTTCTGGGCATCTTGTCTGTATTTGCGTTGTTTGCGCATGCCTGTTTGTCCGAATACTAAGAGTAAATACAGCAGTAGAGTTATAGATACAAGGATCCAATCGAAATGAGATAGTTATATATACTCTGAATAAAAAAATAAACTATAGTAAGAAGGCATCGAAGGTGATACAAATCCCCTCGCACAATATTTAGTGTGGGCAAACAATAAACTAGGGAATGTGATGACATAATAACTATGTAAATGAAGAAACAAAAAGCCTGTGACCTTAAATGTAAAGGTCATATATGATATTAAACAATTAAGTCAAACTTGCTCGAGATATTATCATATCCACAAATATGTGAAGATATATTTAAACCCATTGATAAATGCGGGGGCTAGAGCGATGACAAGGTTTTATTGGAAAAATAATCAGTTTCCTTGACCTTGAGCCAGCAACCTGAAGTTGAACTTTCTCGAGATATTATAATACCCAACAATTGTGTGAAGATATATTAAAATCCATTGATAAATGCAAGGGCTAGAACGATGACAATGTTTTTTTTTTTTCTAAAAATAGCTAAAGTTACCTTGACCTTTAGCCCAGCAACCCGAAAGGTGAACTTACTCGAGATATTATCATACCAACATTTATATGTTTATATTGAAATCCATTGACAAATTTAATCACTAGAACGAAGACAAAACATTTTTGTTTTCTGAAAAGGAGCCACAGTAAGCGTGACCTTGAGCCCATTAACAGGAAAGTTGAACTTGCTGAGATATTTTAATACCCAACAGCTGTGTGAAGATATATTAAAATCCATTGATAATTGCAGGGGGTAGAGCAATGACAAGGTTTTTTTTCTAAAAATAGCCACAATTACCTTGACCTTGAGCCCAGCAACCTGAAAGCTGAATTTGCTCGAGATATTATTATGCCTAACATTTAAGTGAAGTTTTATTAAAATCCATTGATACATATAGGAACTAATGCGACGACAAAGTTTTTTTTCTAAAAATAGCCATAATGACCTTTACTTTGATCCCAGTATCCTGCAAGTCAAATACTATCATACCAAATATTTGTGTAAAGTTATATTAGAATCCATCAATGTAGGCACTAGAGACATAACAAAGTTTTTCTAAAAATAGCCATAATGACATTGACTTTAAGCACGATCTTACTTGAAATATTATAATACCCAACATTTGTGTGAAGTTATATTGAAATCCATTTATGAATGTAAGCACTAGAGCGATGAAAAAGTTTTTCAAAAAAAATAGCCACAGTGACCTTGACCTTAAGTCCAGGACCCTGAAAGTCGAACTTGCTCTAGATATTATCATATCCAACATTTATGTGAACTTACATTAAATCATTAATAAATGTAGGCATTAGAACGATGACAATGTTTTTTTTCTAAAAATAGGCATTTGTGTGAAGATATACTCAAATCCATCAATAAATGTAGCCGCTAGAGCAATGACGAAGTTTCTTTTAAAAATAGTCACAGTGACCTTGATATTGAGCCCAGGACCGTGAAAGTCAAACTTACTCGAGATATTATCATACCCAACATTTATGTGAAGTTATATTAAAATCCATTTATAAATGAAAGCGCTAGAGTGATGAAAAAAGGTAAACATATGTACGTACGTACGGGACAAACCCTATATCCCCTCCTCAACTTCGTTGTGCGAGGGGATAAAAATATTAGTGAAGATACCCAGAAAATACCACAATATGAAGCACAGCCCTCCTAAAGCACCAGAAGAAGAAGAAATGAGGAACAAAATAGGACCCAACAAACACCACATATTAATCGGGTCTGGTTATCGGGCCTTATTCAGACTCGTTTCTGAGTCCCTAGGAAATTCTTTCGATTGCGCAAGAAACAACTGTTAGGGATATTTTTTCAACTTTTCTTATTTGTTTCATGACTATATATGCTGTGTGTTATAATGAGTAAATTTAGAGATTGTGTTGTCCGTATTTATTCCTCATCTTTCCATCATTTGGAGCGGCTGGGGTGATGTGCTTTGCTTCGTGATTATGATGTTTTCTGGTTATCTTCCCTTATATTTTTGTAAGTACTCCTCTTTGGTATCATCAGAGAAAGCATCTGTTGTAATTTTGCATGCATTATTTAACACTAAATCAAGAGAAAGTTAAGAGAAATTACTGCATTTCCAAGGGAGACAAAATAAATAAGAGAACTCAGGAATGATACAATCAGATCCAAATCGAGTCCCCACCATCAATGGGAAAGACAGACTAATACAATAAAGCAGCAACAAAATGAAGAGACAGCAAGCAGAGTTAGCAACTCTTTTCTAAAAAAGGTAGGAACTCTGTTACCCAAACTTAACTGAATACATAATCGATCTTTTTGTGTTCTACGAGATGTAGCACTAATGAGTTAGGAAGCCTTCATGCGGTGAACAAATTATGTGTCTAAACCGCGGCAGAAGTAAGGGCGAGGATTGTGGCCATGTAAAATCGATTTAAGCCCCGCCCCCCGCCCCCCTCCCCAGAGTGAAATCCTTTTCACTGACCGTTCCAAGGCGGTTCTTCTGTCATGGTTTATTTTTCGCTTACAACTTTTTTGTTTTTGATAGCCATTTGGCCACTTTGTGGGAAAGTAACTGTCCGTTTGGCTTTTTGCTAGTGATGTTTCCATTAGGGTCTAGTTATTTCGTGTTTGTGTTTCTTTCCCTTTGATGTCTCATCAAATGGGAGGTGTGGGATAATTGTATCGATTCCTGATCATTGCCTTCCCTTCTATTTACATAATCATTAAAAGAAAAACAACAGAAAGTGAAACACTGCATAACAATTAACAAAACGTACCACAATGAAAGCACCGCCTTAGAACGGTCAGTTATGAAATACTAGGTGGCTTACGCTAGCTTCACGGGACCCAAACCCTCGACCTCAGCTTCCATATATTTGTTCGGTCTATGTGGATGTCTTCTTATTCTGTTAAGATTTCTTTTTGCCTCCTTTCCGAAAAGGGATCTATCCTCGGGAGCAAAGTCTTTCCTTTAAGGATAGACCTCTTTTAAGAGTCACAGAATTTACCACTGGCGCAAAAAGTACCAAGTGTATCTAGCGGTTAAACCTGCCGTTTTCTTCTGTCTGGACTTAGTGTAAGCTAACCACAGTGGTTATAGTCATTTGAGCCTAGACCTAGCTAAGATCCAAATCAGCCAGCGCATTAATGGAGACTGATCAGAGTCTTTGCTGTCCATCTGAAGATGCTTGGATCCTTGGCTATCAATAATGTTCTCTGCAAACACTCTGATCGGACTGTATGGATGCACAGGCTGACCTCAGTCTTCGCGGGTTGCACAGGCAATATTGTAGAAAATGAATTGACCCATTTACTTGCGCCGATTCTGAGCGTTTAAAGATGTATATAGCTGTAAAGAGCTTTTCTTGTTAAGAGGACTTAACATACATTCACTAATGGAGACAGCTTTTTTTGCTTTTCTGTTTGCTTTTCTATGGAGTCTACTTTAAAGGGAAAGAATTTGTTTAAATTTCGTTTAGAGTAGTACCATTTTTAGAGGAGAAGAACTACCATTTTGACAGAGTGGCTTGCCTTGAAAGTGTATTTATTCTCTTTAAAAGAGAATAAGAAACAAACGAAAATAGCTAATTTATCGTATACACAAGATCTGCATTTTTTCACTGTCTGAAAACAAATAATAGTTTAGTAAAAACATATTATCATTAATGGACCGTGCCATGCATAAACGTTTCATTAGGCATATGTGGACAGAAAAAAAACAAACAGATAAGCCAGCGCATCCGCGAAAGAGCGATGGTCCAGATCATCTTGTGCACTCGCGAAGTCTGATCGGGGCATTCACTGGACACAACAGAATGTATCAATGGATAGATTATGCCCGAATTTCCCTGGGAATCACATATATGTGCATTTTGCGCATGTTCGTTTACATAAGTAGTATTGGGTGTCGCGACACATAGTCCAGTCATTTGCAAATCAAGCACTCGTACATGATTGCGAACGTCTGCAAACTTTTCATTCAATTATAACCGTTCTTGGCAGGTGGTCGCTAGTGTTCTCAAATTATTCGTTCAATTATGAACGTTCTTGGTGTCTAGTTGGCGGGCAGCTGTCTTCCCGAGCAAAGGCGGTATATGCAAAAACCTTTTTTTTTTTTTTTTTTTTTTTTTTTTTTTTTCAAGAATATTGCAATTTTTAATACGTTGATGTTATTTACTTTATTTTATATATATCTGATAAATGTTAAAATATTTATTCCACGTAATATGTCTCGTCAATGAGAATTACGGCTACCCTCTAATTTTGAGATGGGTTACAATTACTATTCAAAGGATGCAAACTAGTGCATGGCAAATGTTACTGAATGCTTGTTTTATTTCAATCCATATCCCATCTTATACCTGTATTGGGTAGAACTCATCACTTAATATTGGCTGTAATAGCGTGTTCCTGTCTGAATCCAAAACACTGGCAGCACACCGGACCTGTTTAAACGACAAAACAGTTTTAATAGAAGGTGATGTAATGCATTTTAATTATTATATAAAATGAGCTAAGCGATACTAAATTGGAGATGCTAACAGCATAGGCATCACAAAAATATAAGAGAAGATACCCGGAAAATGCAACAGTCAAGAATCAAAGCCCTCCACGAAGCACCAAACCAAAAGAAAGAAAAAAGAAAAAAAAAGAGAGAGATAGAAATGAGGAACAAATACGAACAGCACGAACGTTACATATGAATCCACAAACGCACAAAAAATGGCAACAGAGGAATGTCACAAGCCTTTAGAATAGCGCTTTCTTTCGGGAATCATATGAAAGCATGCATAAATGTGATGTATAGATTCAACTGCCAAAGCTATAATGTTCTTCATTTTTACCGCATGTTTGTTAATTGAGCTAGATTTACAATTGTTTAAGCACCATTTCATATTTTTTTCTTACATTACAGATTGCAAAGGAAGGTCATAGTCATGATAAATTCGGCGATGCTTTTTAGAAAATGTTACACGAAATAATGATGTCAAAAACAAATATATAAAACATTTTAATAGGTAATCAACAAATAAAAAATCTAAAACCGGACATGTGCGTCCACTGATCAGCCTGCCAATTCGCACAGTCTGACCAGAATCATCACTGGGCTTGTTATGGATAGCCAACGCTGCAAAGTTTTGTCATGCGAACAACGAAGACGCTGCGCAGATGCGGCGCACGCGGAATTTAATCTTCATTTGGTGCACATGTCAGTAGGTTTTGCACTTTGTGCTCCAATATCTAAGAAAAAACAACATGGTCATCTGAGTGTGATTGTTTCTGTTTGACAATTAAAGTTATGGTCCATTTCTACAGGATCATGTCAGTGAATAAGTGAACTCAGGAACTCATATAATTAGATCCAACATCAATGGTAAAGACGGACAAATACAATAAAACAGTCACAAAAAAGAACAGATGTTAAACAGAGATGGCAACCTTTTCCCAAAAAGGTAGCAATTTTGTTAACCATTACCCAAACTAAATTGAATATCTTTAATTTACATAATTATTAAACAACAAAAACAATAGCAGCAAAAAAAAGTGTAAGTGAAACACTACAGAACATTTAACTAAAACAACTTCAATGAAAGTACCCCACTGGAACGGCCAGGAATAAGTTATTTGGGCGGGGTTGGGGATTGAGTGGGGGTGAAGAGACAGGCTGGGTTTAAGCAAGCTCAGTACAGTATTCCAACCCTCGTCCTCAGCTTCCATAGTGGTAAAATATATATTTATTCGGTTCGAGTGGGGGTTTCTATCTCGTCCATGAATCATTATGGGTAACAAATAAATCACAGATAAAGCCTATAATGAAGCAAAAATGAAGAATCAACAGAGACGAAGTGTTGAAGCATTTGCAGATCCCTCGGTTGTCAAACAACTTCACTGGAATACTGGAGCACAACCACCAGTTGAACCCCGGTGGGCCGCGAAACAGGCATAAAAAGTTCCGACCAAAACCATCGATTGAATATCAGCTATAATTGCGTTACCATATCTTAACCAAATCTATTTTTTAACAAAAAATATTATTTTTTTTTTCTGAATTCTGCATTAATACATATGTTGTGGGTATTCCGAAGAAGTGCCTCCCGTAGAAGTGCCACAATGAGGCGCTTCTAATAAGTACCCACAACACATATGTTTATGGGGAAATCATTAACGTATCTATTATTGTACCTCTAATGTAGACCAAGGCAAGCCATATTATTTTCACCAGATAATATATAAATAAAGAATACTTTGTTTAGTTGCATCAAACAAGATTGCCAGAAGTGAAAGGAAACACCACTGAGAAAACTGAAAAAGCTAATTTGAAAAACGCAAAATCCTGAAAATTCTCTAAACTTAGGTAGACTTTTATACTCCCATTTTCGCTGTACATATTATAGGGGAAGATGGCGTGCACATTTCATACACTTCTAAAGTAACCACCAAAAAAGTTGTTGGGAAGAAATACATCTCTAGCCCATTGTTTGTTCCATCACAGTATTTGTGATGGTATGTGTTTTACTGTTTCAAGTATGAGGTAGAGAATCCTTAGGAGGAACAAACATATGTCTGTCATTTGGAGGTGCATCAGAATTAAGTGTGATGTTTCGCGCAAGTAAAACTGGTTTAAGCCCATCCTCTCCAACAACTCGCCCCACACTTCCCCTAAGTAGTTTTCTACTGAAGAGGTAAAGGCTGTTTCTCTGTTGCAGCTGTTTGTGTGTGCATCGGTGGTTTCAGCTATTGGTTTTTATTTACTCTAGCACACAGTAGAATAAGCCATGAGTCTTTGTTTATCATAGTGATTAATTTGATTTTTTTATGTTTTCGCTTTGATGCATTGACTGAGTTGGAAGCCTTTATGCGAACTGAACTTTTATGAATTTCTATATTTAGAGTAGCATCGGGACCAGGGTGAAGTTGGCCGGCTGTTAAAGTGCTTTAAACCCCTCGGTAGTTTATTCTACTGACCGTTCGAAGGTGGTGGTCCGGTGTTGTTCTTACCCTTTGTAGCTCTTTGTAGCTTTGTGGTTCCCATATTGCTTTCTGTTTTTTTCTGTATGTGCTGTAATGCTAGCATTGTGGTCACCGTCTTCTTAAGCTGCCCACTTTGATTTTTGAATTTATATCTTGTATTGTGATGCTAGCATTATGGTCACCTTCAACAGCTGTCCATTATGCTTTAGATTTTACTAGTGATTAAGAGTGGCATCGGGACCTAGGGTGAAGTTAGTCTGCTGTAGAAGTGCTTTAACCCCTTCCCCCTCCTCCTCCTCCCCCCCACGGGCTAGGTAGCGTCTCTCAAACAACGGTGTTGCATATGAAGAGACTCAATCAAACCGACTCCGATTTTCGTGAGTTTGTGTGTTCTTTGTTTCCAAAGGCAATCTATTTAACTCTACTGTAGCTGGTGTTGTGCCGTGTTGCGTCTGTAAAAAGTCTCCCCATACATCATCATAGCGCAGGCTATATTTTAATTCCTTTAAGATCATTGAGCCCATCCTGGTTATTTTGAAAATCGAATACCGCTTAAGCCGGCGCTTGGGGCGTATGCAGCCTCGCAAACAATGGTGTTGCCTCTGAAGAGACTCAATCTAACCGAGTCTCCGATTTTTGTGATTTTGTTTGTTCCATAAAGGCATTCCTTTTTTACTTTATTTATTCTATTGACTGTTCTAAGGCGGTGGTTCTGGTGTCAGTCTTACTCTTTCTGGCTTTGTGGTTTATTCAGAGAGGCGATTTATTTTAAGTCTTGCCTTGTGTTATTCTGTTATTGTGTTTTGCAGTCCTTTTAACATTGCGATTACCTCGCTTGTGTAAGAGTGAGCTAATCTTAGTGCTTTTCGTAGGTTCGATTTGCGCTTGTTTGGTTTTGTCTGTTTTCTCTTCCTTCTGGTGTCTGAGAAGGGCTACGGTTTTTAATTATGGCACTCCCTGAACTTACCTTTTTTTCATATATGGCGTTTGATTTGTCCTTATTTGTTTCTCATCTCTTCTTTTGGTGCCTCGGAAAGGCTGTGCTTTATAATTGTGGCATTTCTTGAGTATCTTTACTTTTACATTTAAAATTATATTCACAGAAAAAAAGACTAGAATGTGTCAACACGACACAAATTCCCCGCCCAGGGGCCATCCTCACGCGAAAACAAGCATTTTGCAAAAAATGAAGATGAAAAAGAGCCATAACTCCCTTAATAATGGGTCGGTCTACCTAAATTGAACTTTACCTATATTTTATTATTATATAACTGTGTATAAAATATGAATCCAATACACTAATCTTTTTAAAATAAATCGAATGGAAACCATATTTTGTATATACGGACGGGATGATGAAGTTGAAAACGGGACATTACTCTCATAATAATCAGTGAATTTTACCCTAAATCAAACCTGACCTTAATTTCATGATTATATACCTGTGTATAAAATATGAATGCAATATACTAATCTTTTCAAAAGATATCGAACGAAAAGTTGAAAAAAGGCCAACATTTCCAGAGTCAGTCTGAAAACACTTCTGCAACAAGGTATATCGGAACCAGAATTTTACGGTGACTTAGTGTACAAATTTAAAAAAATTGTAGGTAAATCTTACTCTTCGGAGCAATTCAGAAAACTTATTAACCATTATAAAAGAATTGGCTATAGACTGGATATTATGCGGCAGACTGCATGCCTAGTTGTCAACCCAATCATTGTTGATGGCTATGCTTCACTCTTTAATTGCACGACGGCGGTTCGGGCCTCAGACTCAATGATGGCCTCTTCGTAAAACTTTATTCAGTGGGTTGGGGCTTGACGATATGTCTTTGGCTTGGCCCGCCGTGGTTCAACTAATGGTTTTCATTTACTCTGGCATACAGTAGAATTAGCCATGAGTACTCGTCTTTGTTTATTATAGTGATTAATTTGATTTTTATGTTTTCGCTTTGATGCATGCACTGAGTTGGGAGCCTTTATGCGAACCGAATTTTTATGTATTTCTGTATTAAGAGTAGCATCGGGACCAAGGATGAAGTTGGCTAGCTGTAAAAGTGCTTTGAACCCCCAGGTAGTTTACTCTACTGACCGTTCTAAGGCGGTGGTCCCGGTGTTCGTCTTACTCTTTGGTACTTTGTGGTTTATTCTGCGAGGCGATTTCTTACCTTGTGCCAGTTTGTTCTTGCGTTTTTCAGTCCTTTTAGCATTGCGATTACCTCGCTTGGGGAAGAGAGAGCTAATCTTAGTGCTTTTCGTATGTTTGATCGATTTGTGCTTGTTTGGATTTGTCAGTTTCCTCTTCTCTTGATGTCTGGGAAGGGCTGCGGTTTGTGATTGTGGCACTCCCTGGACTTTTCTCTTACTTTTTTTTCCATAATACTTGATAGATTTTACCCTAAATTGAACCTGACCTATATTTTATATTTATATACCTGTGTATAAAATCTGACTTCTATACACTAATCTTTTCAAAAGATATCGAGCGGAAACCATTTTTTACTCATATGGACGAGATTGACGGAACGTACGGAAGGACGGACGTACTAATGGACAACGGTGATATTATCTGTCACCACCTGTATTTAAAATGGCGAAGGCATAAAATGCCTACAGGACTGGTGAGGACTATTGAGGTAGGGTGGAAGTGTGGATGTTGTTAGATTTATTTATACACACATGCTCTGTAGCAGTTTCTGTCTTTTATCTAAG
This sequence comes from Anodontia alba, assembly GCA_964016985.1. Taxonomy (NCBI): domain Eukaryota; kingdom Metazoa; phylum Mollusca; class Bivalvia; order Lucinida; family Lucinidae; genus Anodontia; species Anodontia alba. Next base: position 21,732,849 of record OZ024832.1, on the reverse strand, counting down.
GATGAGGCCAAGGCATAAAGCAAATCAATTTTATTTGACGTGTTTCATTGTGTTTAAAGATCAGCTTTCGGAGAATTCTAAAAGAATTAAAACAGGGTATACTTAGTCTTTTCCCCACAACACACAATAAATGTGTGTGGCCATTTATTTCGTTAAGACAAGTGACAAACAGTATATGTCATATAAATAACTTATTTTAAAACATTTATTTTCCCTTGATAAACTTCAAGCTGTAATTTACTTACAGAGCACCTGAATTAAAGGAAAAGATAAAGAAGCTATATGACTTTTACATCAAAGTTACAATCGATGGCTACCGTTCTAAATGTTTTTCTTTAAACTTTTTCTTTACATGTCAATAATGTTGAAGTTCCTTTTTGTTTATTTGTCTCCCTTCGTTTGGTAGTTATGCTGTCGACGAAGTGTCGTTACTCCTTAAGTAAACTAAGTAAAGGCCAATACTGGTTTATTTTTCTGCATTTCTTATAATTCAGCCCCATTTATCTCAAACCAGTGGTCCATTGGATATTGAAATAATGAGAGTCTACTGTATTCATGCTATCATTTTATGAAATGAAACCCTTATTTGGTGCCGTGGGACGGCGGCTGTATTGCGTGATAATAGCCTTTAGTGAACGTGTTTTCTTCATGAAACCAATTATAAAAGAAAGGTAAGAGAAAAGTCCAGGGAGTGCCACAATCACAAACCGCAGTCCTTCCCAAACACCAAGAAGAAGAGGAAACAGACAAAACCAAACAAGCGCAAATCGAACAAACGTACGAAAAGCAAGTTTTACTTACGGAGCAAAGAGTGAAGCAAAGATTAGCTCTCTCCTCCCCGAGCGAGGTAATCGCAATGCTAAAAGACTGAAAATACAAGAACAAAATAACACAAGGCAACACACAAAAAAATTGTCTCGCAGAATAAACCACAAAGCAACAAAGATCAAGACCAACACCGGGACCACCGCCCCAGAACGGTCAGCAGAACAAACCACTGGGGGTTTAAAGCACTCCCACAGCTAGCCAACTTCACCCTGGATCCCGATGCTACTCTAAATACAGAAATACATAAAAGTTCGGTTCGCTTAAAGCCTCCAAACCCAGTAAGTGCATCAAAGCGAAAACATAAAAATCAAATTAATCGCAATGATAAACAAAGACGATTACTCATGGCTAATTCTACTGTATGCCAGAGTAAAGGAAAACCAATAGTTGAACCACGGCGGGCCAAGCCAAAGACATATCGTCAAGCTCCAACCCACTGGTTATAGTTTTACGAAGAGGCCGTCATTGTCTGCGGCCCGAACCGCCGTCGTGCAATTAAAGAGTGAAGCATAGCCATCAACAATGATTGGGTTGACAACTAGGCATGCCGTCTGCCTCATAATATCCAGACTATAGCCAATTCTTTTATAACAGTTAATCAGTTTTCTGAATTGCTCCGAAAAGTTAGATTTTCCCACATTTTTTTTTCTAAATCTGTACACTAAGTCACCGTAAAATTCTGGTTCCTATATAACTTGTTGCAGAAGTGTTTTCAGACTGACGCTATATTTTTCTACCAAGGGCAGTGTCTGCGATAAAATTTCGAAAACACCTTACGAAGTTTAAAATAACGATAGCCCTTCCTAAGAAGTTTGACAGTAAGGGCTTTATTATGGCAGTTAAGTATTTGAAGAAGCCCTGGCGAAACTTATAAATTGAGATTTGTATACCCCATATGAGGTCATTGAAGCTTTTAGCTCGACTTCAAGATATTTGGATGATTTATTGAATATTGACAATACCTACTTCGATGGATTAATGAGTCAAATTTACCCCCCCCCCCCTCTCCACAAGAACATCTGTTAAATAAAGCTAATTCTTCTGATACCGCGTTTTATGGATTTACATTTATCTGCTGTAGATGGGTTTGTTTCCTGCAAAATTTATGATAAACGCGATGATTTTGATTTTGAGATTGTAAATTTTTCATTCTTGGATGGTGATGTTCCTCGTTCGGCATCCTACGGTGTTTATATTTCACAATTAATTCGATTTGTCAGAGTGTCTAGTCATGTAAGTGACTTCAACACTCGTAATAAATTGCTAACTGCTAAACTTCTTAATTAGGTTTATCGGTATCATAAACTACGTAAAGCCTTTTCTAAGTTTTATAGACGTCATTTCGATTTAGTTTCAAAATTCAATTTTGGACTAAAATCTCTTCTGCAACAAGGCCTATCGGAACTCGAATTTTATGGTGACTTAGTGTATAAATTCAGATAAATATATGCTTGCAATGACTTCAGTACAAATTTCGTAAAATCATTCTTCGATATAAAACGATTGGGTACAACATAAATATTATACGACAGACTGCATGCATGGTTGTTAACCCAATCACGGTTAATAACTTTGCTTTCCTCTTTAATTGCACGCCGGCGGGTTAGGCCTCAGATTCTATGATGGTTCCAGCGTAAAGGCTTACTTGAAATTTAATTTTGGGTAATTTTGGTTGGTACTTGATGCTCTATCTTTGGTCGGGCCCGCGGGAGCCTAACTGTTGGTTTGTTTTTTGCTTCAGTATTTCAGTTGTTTCGTGTTGACGAGTCCTCATCGTTGTTGCATCTCTGTAATTAGTTGATTTTTTGTGTTCTCGGAGATGTAGCACTGATGAGTTAGGAAGCCTTCATGCGGACTGAACAAATAATGTGTCTAAACCGCGGCAGAAATAAGGGCGATGATTGTGGCCACGTAAAATCGGTTTAAGCCCCCGCTCCCCCCCCCCCCCCCCCTATCCGTTCCAAGGCGGTTCTTCTGCTGTCATGGTTTATTTTTGTTATAGTTCGTCTTTGAATGTGTGTGTCGCTTACATCTTTTTGTTTTGGATAGTCATTTGGCCACTTTGTGGGAAAGTAACTGTCCGTTTGGCTTTCTGCTAGTGATGTTTCCATTAGGGTCCAGTTATTTCGTGTTTGTGTTTCTTTCCCTTTGATGTCTCTGATGGGAGGTGTGGGATAAATGTATCGATTCCTGATCATTGCCTTCCCTTCTGTTTAAAAATAGTCACTATAAAATTAAACTAACCTTTGTATCCAAGGTGAAGGTAATATTAGGGTTGCTGTAGATTTCATCATCAGTCAATGTCAATTCGGCTTCATCTTCAGATAATACAGGACCGGTTTCCTTGATCAGAATATCTCCAATGTACCTGCACAAAAATAAATCTGTCTCATCTAAAAATTTAAGTGATCTTAATCACACAGATCAACTTGCAGTTTTTATTCATGTCGCTATCTAAAATATCTAGAACGAAGAGTCCCTGAATTGATAAGTGATAACGCAGAACTGTTTATACATATATTTAAAGGCATACAGAGCATAAAGAGATCGATGTAAGAACAAGGGCTGTTACATGATTGATATCGTTGAAGTTCAAAGCAAAAACCATGTTGGTTGAATTGCCGTGTTAGACAAATGTGTACGTATTGTGTAGAAGAGAGACCACAAATATAATCTAAGCATTTTTTGGGGGATTTGCCTCTGGACCATGTTATACCCAAAACCATGTTATATCGAACTGTTCATCACATCCTTTTATTGAGTCTATAAAATCATAGAATATGTTGGTGTTATAATGAGAACACCAGAACTTTTTTTTTTTTGTGTAACGGTTGTCGAAGTTAAAAGATACAAAATATGTAGATTGAACTGCTGTGTTTTCAGATAAGATCCAGGTATTGGGTAGAAGGCCATATAAAATAATATGTGCATTTTTTTCTTTTTATTGGTGGGGGTGTAGGGATACCTCTCTTTTTTGTATTTAACTGTGTTATACCCATGCAAAGCCATGTTATAGCTTGCCAAGCTACTGTGAAAGCAGTCTAATCTGGGTCTGTTCTGTTTGTAAATGACTGTCTATTCTAAGATATGGGATCGTTTCGGTATCCAATGCAGGTGGTGTGAGAACAGGTGTTTCAGAAAAACAGTGGTTCAGAAAAACAGTGTTGAACGGAATCAGGCTGCTCAAGCAGTCTGATGCGGCTCAACACTGTTTTATGAAAGATATTTTTCGTGTTTTAATTACTTCTTCGGGATACATTTTTTTTAGCTGCAAAGCCATTTTACTGCTTGCCACGCTACTGTGGAAGCAGTCTGATCTTGGTCTGTACTGTTTGTATATGATTGTCTATCCTAAGATATGGGATTGTTCTGATATCCAATGCAAATGGCGCGAGAATATAGGCGGTTCGGAAAATGGTGTTGAACAGAATCAGGCTGTTAAGGCGGTTTGATGCGGGTCAAAATTGTTTCACGAAAGGTAGTATTCTGGTGATTTAATAACTTCTTGATACAATAACTCACAAATGTTTAATGTAGTCCGCAATCTCCTGGCAATACTGTTCCCGGGGTCAAAAGCATGAACAGTCATAGTTAAACAAGTGTCTTGTTTTCAGGTATATAGACTGGATTGAGAGTAATCACACATGGTAGTTCTCCTTACAAATTTTCACATTTTTACGAGCTACCTTTGAACTATGATTTGTTCAGGGCTGTTTTTTTTTTTTTTTGGACGGTGTTGTAGGGAGGTCGATGTGCATGGGTATGCATATTTTAAGGCTGTTTCAAAAAACAATATAAACAGTTAATATTTTATAAACTTATTGTATCTAAAATTGTTTCAAATGTACAGGTTTAAGAAGTAGTTTTATCTGGATCTAGAATGTTTTTTATATTGGCTAGTAGTATAGGTAGGTTTTTCAATAGATATTTTTATGCATGGAATATTATAAGTGTTTTAGGAATTTGAAAACAGTGTGGAACTGAATTGGGCTGCTCTTGGAGCGGCCTGACAGCTATATTGTTTTAAGATTGAATTAATTTGATACGGTAATAAATCTATCATTGATTGACACTTTAAAACAGGTATATCGGCACAGCTCATCCTCTTATTGACACTGGCCCCAGGATCACAATCAATAAAGTAAGTTAAACTATGTATGTTGTATATATACAGGTATGGTTATATGAATTATATGTATAAAAACGTACACAAATCTTGGGTCATCAATGTTAATTTCACATCTATAAAAAAAAAAAAAAAAAAAAAAAGACCCAGCAATCGACCCTCAAGGACCCAATAATCGACCTGAAGACCCGATAGTTACGGAATAAGTCATATTTAGACCCAGTAATTTAGTAAGTTTCATTATATATATATATATATATATATATATATATATATATATATATATATATATATATATATATATATATATATATATATATATATATATATGTATATGTGTACGTATGTACGTGTGTATGTATGTATATGTGTGTGTATTCTTCTTTTTTCTATGAGCTACCAGGTATTATTCATTCATGCTGTACCCAAGACTGTGTGAAGATATTCATGTAATTTTCCAAAAATTTGAACAAATGGGCAGTATTAAATAGTTATGTGTAAAGGAAAAAAAATGCAGATGTAATGGCAAACAGTGTAGACCCCTCTAAGAGCATCCTGATCTGGGTCTGCACTGTTTTCTCAGACATGTCAGTCCATAAACTTGGGAACATTATGGTAACATACAACCATGTAATATAAACACCTTGTACTTTGTAAATTAATATAGTCAAATATTGGTGCAAAACATATGCTAAAGGAGTAGTTTGGTCTGGGCCTGCATACATTATTTCAAGAATGGCTGATGTTTATAGCAGTTTTTTTGTTTGTTTGTTTTTTACCCTTACCCTGCTAAACCCGGATATGCCCTGCCTTTGCACACAGTGTAGATCTGGATCAGAAGCCACTGATCTGGATCTGCACTGTTTAACTGATATGGTCTACACTGTTTGCCATTCAGTATGTGGGTATGTTTCAAAAATTGGGATCAAGTGGTTTGATTTGCCAGAAGTTTGAAACGGGAGTGGGTTGAGGAATGACCATAAAAGGTCATTTTTCAATACAATCCGTAAAATTATTGTGAGTTTTTGGTTGCTGCTTAATACCAGTTACTCTTACATATGGTGTTGTCTCTGTTACTAGCAACTAAGTATCCCTCCAGTTGTTCTGTTCTGTACTAGGATGTTCCAAAATATTCATTTTATCTTGTATATCATGAAATCTAGATATGGTGCCCCATACATCGGAACTGGAAGATGCTTTGTTATTGCTTGTTTAATTTTGTTTTCATGTTTTTGCATATTTACGTTTTTTTCATGTATATGTGCAGTCTTGCATATTTCAAAGGTTGTAGCTTTACTGGTGTGGGAATGGAATTTCAAATTAAATTTTGTTAAAAGAGAATGGCTGAAAGTTTAAGTATATACAGTCAGAACTGCATGGGTTTGAATTCTATGGAAAAAACGAAGGGATGTATTTCACTACCTAAGAAAGAAAGAATATGATATTATTTGTCTTCAAGATGTACATTTGGAAGAAAAGATGGAGTTATATGTTAAAAGTGAGTGGGGGTTTCGACTGTTCATGAGTCCCTATAAGAGTAATTCTAGAGGAGTTATGGTTTTAATAAATAATACCTTTGAGCATGAAATAGGAAGAATAAAAAAAGATCCTAATGGTAATTTTATTATTATAGAGTTGACAATTTTGGGTAAAAAAATTACATTAGTAAATTTGTATGGTCCAAATGATGACGAACCTCAGTTTTATAATACTATACAACAGTATATTTCGGAATTTGGTAATGAACATATTATATGGTGTGGAGATTGGAACCTTGTCCTTAATAGTGATCTCGACAAAGTAAACTATAAAAATATAAATAATCCAAGAGCCAGGAATACTGTTATAAATATTACAGATGAAAATGGATATGTTGATGTCTGGAGGGTTTTAAATGATACAAAAAGGAAATTTACATGGAGAAGATTAATTCCAGATAGAAAACAAGCACGGTTAGATTTTTTTTATTGTAAGTGAAGATATGTTCACATTACTTCATGGCAGTGATATAGTGCCTGGTTATAGAACTGACCATTCTGGTATTATTTTGAAAATCAAATTACAGGAAAAAAACGTGGAAGAGGATACTGGAAATTCAATAATTCACTATTAAAAGATACAAATTATGTAACAACAGTTAAAACTGTAATTGAGGATACAATAAATTTATATAAAATTATTATTAATAATAATAATAATAATAATAATAATAATAATAATACTAATAATCATTTAAGTGTTCCCGATGATAATATCTAATTTACAATAAAAGATCAATTATTTTTAGAGACATTACTTATTATGATTAGGGGGGAAACCATTAAATATAGTTCTATAAAGAAAAGGGAAAATATGCAAGAAGAAATTAAATTAGAAAAAAAAAAAATTGGAAATAGAGGAAAACAATTTTAATAATATCTTAAATATTCACATAAATAACTTGAATAGTTTAGAAGAAAAAAGAAATAGATTATATGAGATAAGAAATAAAAAAAAATGGAGGGAGTTTTATTACGATCAAGGTGTAGATATGAAGATCTCGGGGAAAAGCCAACCAAATATTTTTTTTTTAAATTTAGAAAGCAGGAATTTTACCAGTAAGGTTATATCTAAGTTAACAAATGAACAGGGGTAGGATTTTACAGATACTCCAGAGATATTAAATTATCAGAAAAGTTATTATAGTACTTTATATTCAGAGACTATAAACATCGATGATACTCCTATCTCTGAAGAAATTGGGAGAAATCCAAGAAAATTATCAGACAATGAACCTATAAAACTAGAGGGTTAAATTACATATTCAGAATTACTTACTGCTTTGAAAAAGATGAAAAACTGTAAAAGTCTAGGAAATGATGGTTTTACTTCGGAATTCTTCAAATTTTTCTGGTCAGATATAGGTGCTTTTATATTAAGATCTTTGAATTATGCTTATAGAACAGATTCTTTATCAGTTACACAAAAAACAGGGTATTATAACCTGCATACCTAAACCAAATAAGACAAGACATTTTCTAGAACTGGAGACCAATTTCTCTCCTAAATGTTATTTATAAATTAGCTTCCTCAGTAATTGCTAAATCGGATTAAATCAGTTTTAGGTAGTATAGTTCACGAAGATCAGAAAGGCTTTATTGCTGGTAGATTTATTGGTGAAAATGTTCGATTAATATATGATGTTTTATTTGAAACAAAACAACAAAATATACCAGGTTATTACTTTCTATAGATTTTCAACAAGCATTCGACTCTGTTTCATGGAAATTTAGTTTGAAGACTCTAGATTATTTTAATTTTGATCCCTCTATCAAGAAGTGGATTAAACTTTTTCAGAATGGAGCAGAATCATGTATTCTGCAAAATGGTTTCTTGTCAGAGTTTTTCTATTTACAAAGAGGGTGTAGACAGGGAGACCCTATCTCCCCTTACCTATTTATTCTCTGTGCAGAGGTGCTGAGCATAATGATGAGAAAAGAAATTGCAATTAAAGGAATTGATATAAATGATAAAACCTTTTTACTTAGTCAGTATGCAGATGATACACAGATATTTTTAAATGGGTCCGAAACTTCACTATTAGCAACTTTAGGTATTTTAAAAAAGTTCTACTTAATGTCAATGCTGAAAATAAATGAGGATAAAACAAACGCTCTCTGGATAGGTTCAATGTCAGGATCAGATTTGAGGTTATGTCATAGCTATAATCTTGATTGGAAGCAGGGTCCAATTAAAATACTAGGTGTTATATTTACCCCTGAAGTTTTTAACATATGGGATTTTAACTCCGTAGAAGCAGTATGAAAAATGGAGAAAATACTACAATCGTGGTCAAAAAGAAAGCTGACTCTCCCAGGCAAGATCACAATCATAAAATCTTTAGCATTTTCAAAATTTATTCATTTATTTACAGCTCTTCCAAACCCTCCGGAACAGTTGGTCAAACAGCTAGAGAAATTGTTTTATAAGTTTTTGTGGAACTCAGGGCCCGATAGGATAAGTCGTAATGTTATTATACAAGATGTTAAGGAGGGTGGACTAAGGATAATAAAAATAAACAAATTTATCGAATCATTAAAAGTCACATGGTTGCGTCGAATTCTAATTAGTTCAAACGAATGTTCGTGGAATAGACTTTCCCATGTTGACTTTAGAAAACTTGTTATTTTTGGAGATGGTTATGCCAAACTTTGTGCTTCAAATCTAAGTAATCCTTTTTGGATTGATGTGTTAAATAGTTGGAAAGCTTTTTTTAAAATGCAATCCAGCAAGTCAAATTGAAGATTTTAACCTCACCAATATGGTTTAATTCAGAAATGCAACATGGTGGAAAATTCTTCATTAAAAATTGGTACGAGAAAGGAATAAGGAATATAGTTGATCTTATTAATGAAAATGGGGTGTTTTATGATTTTAACCAGTTCAAAACTTTGTTTAATGTACGAGGCACAATTTTAGATTTTCAAGGAGTAATAAATAGAATACCACAGGTCTGGAAAAATTAATTAATCAATAATATTCAAACCTGTATTGATATGAAATATAATGTAATATGTTCAAAACATGTTAACCTTATTCTTAAAGGTAAGAAAGGTTGTAAAAAAAAATATGAAAGTTTTATTAAAAGCGAAAACGATTTACCAAATAGATGGCAACGAGATCTAGGGGACGTTTCATAGGAGGAAAACTGTCAATATAATTCAGCCCTTAATGATCTCAAAGAAGTTAAACTGAAAGATTTTCAGTACAAAATTAATAATAGAATTCTGGCAACCAATTCATTTTTATACAAAATCAATAAAATAGACAGCAATAGATGTTCCTTCTGTGAACAGACAATAGAATTAATTAAACATTTATTTGTAGACTGTCCTAAGGTAAAAAAGTGCTGGAACACATTAAAAACTGGCTACAGCTTAATGGGAATATAAATTTAAGTATTACTGATAAAAATATTATATTTACTTGGCCACATGAATCATCTTTAATTAGTTATCTCATAATTATAGCTAAATATTATATTTATAAAACAAAGTTTTTATCCAAACACTTGAGTATACAGGGATTTCAATTACTGTTGAAAAGAAAATTCAAACATGAACAGTATATTGCAAGAATAAATAATAAGTATAATAAATTTCTGAGAAAATGATCTTCCTTGGTCCACCCGCTTAACACAATGTGAGAAATGAGTTCCGTTTTTTTTTTTTTTTTTTTTTTTAATATAGTTAAAACAGTTCTGACACTTTATAGTATACAAAGCTTTAGAAACCTTTAAAAATATTCATATGTAAACGGTAAAAAAAGATATAACCCACCCAGGGCTACACACCTGCGAACTATGAAAGAAAATCACAGTAGTAAGTATAGCAAGTGACATTAATATCTATTTTGATAGATCTTAATATATTATCACTAAAAACGTTGCCACAAAATCATGAGAAACTATTATTCATGTTATATAATAATGTTTAAATGTACTTTGTAAAGACAAAAATTGTCACATATATGTTTGTGTATGTCTTTAAAAGAATAAATATGGAAAAAAAATAAGTGAATATATATACCAAGGAAATTCTACAATCACATACCATAACCCGACATTATACAAACACGCCTATTCAAATATATAGAAAAATTCACCTAAAAAAACTTAAAATGTTCAGATTAAAACTCTGATATTTTGCATATTTCTGCTCAAAACATAGATTATGGGTACTCTTTAGAACCGCCTCAGCGAGGCGGTTCTAACGAGTACCCACAATCTATGTTTTTGAGCAGAAATAAGAAAAATAATGTATACCCCTGTAAACCCCAGTTTTACTATATGAAAGTGGAGTTTGTGGGTCAAAATAATATAGGCATATTTTCGTGATGAGTAGTTTTCCCAAGAGGGAGAGATGAGTAACAGACATTACAACAAACAACGCCACCAATGAAACCACCGACGTACAAAAAAAAAAAAACTGCCAAGTAATTTTTCTCCATAAAGTCCTTAATACATGGTCGTTTGGATTTTAACCAGTCATGTGGAATAAAGTCAAAATGTCAGTATCACTTCTAAATATCAACCAATCAAATTATTTTATCCAGATAGTAGATATTAATTTTCATATTGACAGTGACGAAGTCAATGATCTGAATATACACTGTTTCCTCGTCCTGCGTGTATCATTGCTGTGCTATGGTCTGTGGTTGCAGCTATTCCTATTGCAAATGCAGGACGTATCCGAGTTCAAAAGGACCAGGGTTAATATAAATGTTAAGATATTAATGAATAATATTTTATAAGTTTGCTGCGTCAGAATTAAGGGTGAGGTTTCGCGCGATTAAAACCGGATTTAGTTCTGAATAATTTTCCACTGACCACCTGAAGGCTGTTTCTATGTTGCAGTTTGTCTTTGTGTGTGCGTCTGTGGTTTCATATATGGCTTGTTCTGTCCTTAATATTTCCTCATCTCTCCTTTTTTGGTTCCTAGGGAGGCCTGTGCCTCGTGATTGTGGCATTTCGTGGATATCCACTTATAATTTTTGCTGTTGCTGTTATGCTGGATGTTATTATATAGTGGACTGTCGTTATCTCGACCTCGCTTATCTCGAATAACCTCTTATCTCGAGGTGAAAATCTGGTCCCTGTTTAAACATTGAAATCTAACAACAGGTAACAAAATACTGTGGAAAAGAGGAGAAAGTGCTCCCATGGAGCAATGTCTCCTCTTTTTCCACAATATTTGTATTATATCTTTAACTTAAGGAGTCAAATTACATATTCATTTGTTAAATGTGGTTGTTCGATTTATTGTTTTCCTCACGTCCGCGAATCTGATAAGTCGAGGTATGGAAATCTCGAAGTGTTTCAGAGAGTCCTTTGAACTTCGAGGTAACGAGAGTCGACTGTATCTTGTTTTCTACAATATTGCATGTGCGCCCAGCATCCGCGCACTCTGATCAGAGTCTTTGCAGGGCACTCAGACTCTGAAAGTGCCGACCCTAACCTTGCAAGAGAAGCTTAATGCCTGTTATGTCTCTCTCTTCGGGCCCTTTATAGTTAAACAAGCACATTTCTTTAGCTTTGGCTGTCAGTGAGGTGATTGCTGCGAACCCTCATCCTCCTTTTATCACAATGATTTAAGTTGATGTACATGTACAGTTTTGTGATGCTTCACCGACTTATAAAACCTCTAATTTTGTATTCATACAACATTTGAACTTAGTGTGAAGCTTTTGTGTCAGTAAAAATGATCTACCTCCAGCCCCTACTCGCTAGTTTCGATTGCTGACAGTCCTAAGGCGGCGTTTCTGGTATCGTTTGGTCTTTGTGTGGCCTTGTTGCTGCTAGCTGGGGTGGGGGGGGGGGGGGGGCTTATTTATGCTTTGTAATGTTATGTTGTGCTTAGTGGATCCTGTCTAGCACTGGGATTGTTGGAGAAGAGGGACCTGGATGCTTTGTTTTTCGCTGTTCTTTCATAGGTTGTTTGCGTTATATGTTGGTGTAACTGGTGGCTTAAGATTGCAGCCAAGCCCTGACACAAATAGGAAGAGACATAAACCAGCACGCGCCAAAAAACAAAACAAACAAAAAATCAAAAACAAAAAACAAACAAACAAAAAAACAAACAAACAAAAAAAAAAAAAAAACAAAAAAAAAAAAAAAAAAAAAAAAAGCAACAAAAAACAAACAACAAAAAAAAAACAAACAAAAGAAGCTCGAAAAACACAAAAAACAAGTTTTTTTATTCCCTAGCGAGGTGATCGCAAAAGTCCAGGGAGAGCCACAATCACAAGCCGCAGCCCTTCCCCCTTGACACTAAGAGGAAGAGGAAACTGACAAAACCAAACAAGCGCTAATCGAACAAACGTATGAAAAGAACTGAGATTAGCTCGCTTTTCCCCAAGTGAAGTTATCGCAATGCTAAAAGGACTGAAAAACACAAGAACAAAATAACACAAGGCAAGACTTAAAACAAATCGCCTCGTATAATAAACCACAAAGCAACAAAGTGTAAGACTAACACCAGGACCATCGCCTTAGAACGGTCAGTAGAATAGAATAATCCACTGTGGGGTTTAAAGCAAATTTACAGCCGGCCAACTTCACCCTCGGTCCAGGAATGCTAATCGGGCTGAAAAACACAAAACGCAAGGCGAGACAGTATAAATCGCCTCGTAGAATTAACCACAAAGCTACATATAGTAAGAGCAACGCTGGGACCATTGCCATATCACATTCAGTGGTATAAACTACCGAGGGATGGGGGTGGGTGGTGGGGGTATTATAGTCCTTTTACAGTCGGCTAACCACCCTGGGTCCCGATGCTACTCTTAATACCGAAATACATGTTAATACAGAAATGCCTGATTATTGTTTCAATTCTGATGGCCCCGACGCGATCCAGTGTTGCATATGAAGAGACTCAATCTCACCAAGTCTCTGATTTTCTGGATTTTGTGTGTTCTTTGCTTCCAAAGGCAATCCTTTTGATTTTTATTTTACTCTGCTGTAGCTGCTGTTGTGCCGTGTGGCGGCTGTAAAAAAATCTCCCCGCACATCATTATAGTGCGGGTTATATTTTATTTCCATTGGAATCATTGAGTCAATCCTGGTTATTTTGAAAATCGAATGCCGCTTAAATCGGCGCTGGGTGTGGTGGGGGTGGGGTGGTTGGGGTGTATGCAGCCTCGCAATCTACAGTAATGCATATGAAGAGACTCAATCTCACCGAGTCTCTGATTTTCGTGATTTTGTGTGTTCTTTGTTTCCAAAGGCAATTCTTTTTGACTTTTATTTTTACTGTAGCTGCTGTTGTGCCGTATGGCGACCGTAAAGTGTCTCCACGTACATCATAATAGAGCAGGTTATATTTTATTTGCTTTGGGGTCATTGAGATTATCCTGGTTATTTTGAGTAGCCGGCGCTAGGGGGCGTATGCAGCCTCGCAAACTACAATGTTGCACATGAAGAGACTCAATCAAACCGTCTCCGATATTCGTGATTTTGTGTGTTCTTTGTTTCCAAAGGCAATCCTTTTTAAATTTTATCTTAATACAGAAATGTTTAAAACATAAATGCCAGATATATATATGTCCAGATGACAATGCGCAAGCAAAATTTGGTTTTTAAATTGTACACGTCTAGAAAATTATTATCTTTCTAAACCATTCGCTCGAAAACAATGTTTATCGTCAGGTGACACAAATTATATACAAACCATGATACAGTGTAGTAATATCCAGGAATTGAAGTAAAGTTGCATATGAACATCAGCACAGATTCGCCCTTTTCATCATTGAACTGTTCTGTGTCGACTTCCACACTTTGTAGAACATAGTCAGGTAGAAGTGAGGATTTCCACACTGAAAAACATAAAATGCATATTATCTGCAAAGTCAGTAAACGTACCTTCAGACAACTTTGCACAATCTGATCAGAATCTCACTAGAAGCATTTGATTGAACCAAGGATGCACAGATTCTTCATGAGGCCAATGACGACTCTGGTAAGACTATACGAACGTCTGAAGATATGACAGGCACACTTGTCAAAAGGCATGATAAGCGCACATGTCAGAAAGAACGGTAGACACACATGTCAAAAGGTATGATAGGCACACATGTCAAAAGGAATGATAGGCGCACATGTCAGAAGGTATGATAGGCAACCATGTCAGAAGGTGCGACAGGCGCACATGTCAGAATGTCTGCTTGGCAAACATGTCCAAAGGTATGAAAGGTGCACACGTCAGAATGTATGAAAGGCACACTTGTCAGAAGATATAATAGACGCACATTTCAGAAGGTATGTGATAGGAACAAAGGTCAGAAGGTATGATAGGCACACATGTCAGAAGGTATGACAGGCACTCATGTCAGAAGGTATGATAGGTGCACATGTCAGAAGGTACGAGAGGTGCACATGTCATGATAGGCGCACATATCAGGAGGTATAAAAAGTGCACGTCAGACGGTATTATAGGCGAACATGTCAGAAGAAATGACAGGCGCAAATTTCAGAAAGTATGACAGGCACACATGTCAAAAAAAAAGCTAAGAAAAAAGTCTGGGGAGTGCTACAATCACAAAAAGGTAAGACAAAAGTCCAGGGAGTACCACAATCACAAGCAGCACCCCATCCCAGACACGAAGAGGAAACAGACAAAACCAAACAAGCGCAAAGCGAGCGAAACGTACAAAAAGTACTTAGATTAGTTCTCTCTTCCCCAAGCGAGGTAATCGCAATGCGAAAAGGACTGAAAATACAAAAGCAAAATATCACAAGGCAAGGCTTTAAGCAAATCGCCTCGTAGAATAAACCACACCACAACAAAAAGTAAGA
Source organism: Anodontia alba (assembly GCA_964016985.1). Taxonomy (NCBI): domain Eukaryota; kingdom Metazoa; phylum Mollusca; class Bivalvia; order Lucinida; family Lucinidae; genus Anodontia; species Anodontia alba. The sequence continues at coordinate 21,717,562 of OZ024832.1, read as the reverse complement.
CTAACAGCGGGGCCACCGCACTAGAACGGATAGAAGAATAAACCTAAGAGGAGTAAAAAGCACGTTTTGACATTTTTTTTATTTATTTTTTACAGTTGCATATTAAGAGACTCAATCAAACCTAGTCTCCGATTTTCGTGATTTTGTACCCTTTGTTTCAAAACACAATCCTTTATGACTTTTATTTTACTCTACTGTAGCTGGTGTTGTGCCGTGTCTCGGCCGTAAAATGTCTCCCCGTACATCATAATAATGCAGGTTATATTTTATTTCCTTTTGGATCATTGAGCCCCTATTTGTTTTTTTTTTTAAATCGAATACCGCTTAAGCCGGCGCTGGGGGGTGGGGGCGTATAAAGCCTCGCAAACTACAGAGTTGCATATGGAGAGACACAATCAAACCGACTCCGATTTTCGTGATTTTGTGTGTTCTTTGTTTCCAAAGGCAATCCTTTGTAACTGTATTTTTTTACTCTACTGTAGCTGGTGTTGTGCCGTGTGGCGGCCGTAAAAGGTCTCCCCGTACTTCATCATAATGCAGGTTAGATTTTATTTCCTTTGGGATCATTAAGCCCATCCTTGTTTTTTTTCGAAAATCGAATACCGCTTAAGCCGGCGCTAGGGAGCGTTGTAGCTCGCAAATTAAAGAATGGCATATTAGAGATACAATCAAAAAAGGTAAGGGAAAAGTCCAGGGAGTGCCACAATTACAAACCGCAGCTCTTCCCAGACCCCAATCAAACCGAGTCTCCGATTTTCGTAATTTTGTGTATTCTTTGTTTCCAAAGGCAATCCTTTTTTGACTTTTAGTTTATTCTCCTGCAGCTGGTGTTGTAGTGTGTAGCGGCGATAAACGTGTACCCTTACATCATCATAGTGCAGAAAAAAAGGTGCTAGGGGCGTATGCAGTCTCGCAAACTCTAGTTGCGTATGCTCAATCAAACCGAGTCTCTGATTTTCCCGAGACTCCGATTTCGTGAGTTTGTGTGTTCTTTGTTTCCAAAGCAATCCTTTTTATTTTTATTTTACCCCACTGTAGCTTGTGTTGTGCCGTGTGGCGGCCGTAAAATGTCTGCCTGTACATCATCATAGTGAGGGTTACGTTCTATTTCCTTTGGGATCATTGAGCCAATCCTTGTTATTTTGAAAATATAATACTGTTAAGCCGGCGCTAGTGTGTGTGTGTGTGTGTGTGGGGGGGGGGGGGGGGTGGTGGGGGATGGGGGGCGAATGAAAAAATAGGTAAGAGAAAAGTCCAGGGAGTGCCAATCAAACTGCAGCCCTTCCCAGACACTAACAGGAAGAGGAAACCGACAAATCCAAACAAGCACAAATCGATCAAACGTACGAAAAGCACTAAGATTAGCTCTCTCTTCCCAAAGCGAGGTAATCGCAGCGCTAAACGGACTGAAAAACACAAGAACAAAATAACACAAGGTAAGACATACAACAAATCGCCTCGTAGAATAAACCACAAAGCACCAAAGAGTAAGACTAACACCAGGACTACCGCCTTAGAACGGTCAGTAGAGTAAACCACGGTCGGGGGGGGGGGGGGGGGGGCGGTGGGGGTTTAAAGCCTCGCAAACTACAGCATATGAAGAGACTCAATAAAAACCGAATCTCCGATTTTCGTGGGTTTGTAAGTTCTTTGTTTCCAAAGGCTATCCTTTTTAAATTTTATTTTACGGCCAGCCAACTTCACCCTAGGTCCCGATGCTACTCTTAATACAGAAATACATAAAAATCCGGTCTGGTTAAAGGCTCCCAACTCAGTCAATTCATCAAAGCGAAAACATAAAAATCAAATTAATTACTATGATAAAAAAGAGCGCTCCATGCAATTACACTATATGCCAGAGTAAATGAAAACCAAAGAGGTGAACCACAAGTCGCAGCACATCCCAGACACGAAGAGGAAGAGGAAACAGACAAAACCAAACGAGTGCAAACTGAACAAACGTACGAAAAAACACTATGACAAGAGCACATGTCAGAAGGTATGACAGGCGCACATCTCAGAAGGTAAGATACGCGCACATGTTGGACGGTATGATAGGCGCACGTGTCAGACGGTACGATAGGCACTCAGATTTAAGGGTGAGGTTTTGCGCGATTAAAACTGATTTAAGCCCCGCAGTAGTTTTCCTACTGACCGTTCCAATGCGGTTTAAGCTCGTCAATATTATTTTACAGTTTATCTTTGCTTGCTCGATTTTAATTTTGAGAAGTCATTTCATGCAATATGACCCTTATCCAAGGAATGGGAAGAACATGCTATACCATTGTGGCCTTTCTAAGGTATTCTCATTTTAATTTTCTTTATATTTTATTTCAAACCCAGACAAAATGTACATCATCTGAACAGTCTTAGGTAAGCTTTATGTTGCCAAACTACGACAGACAACACACATGTTACAAACCTATACCAAGCAAATCAATTCATTCTCTCGTTCCCACCGAGGTGACCACAAGTGCAGACAGGACCCACCAAACACAACAAACAGGACAATGCAAAAAAAAAACACCCCGCAGCGAGGAGCCACAACACATGACCAACCCGATTACGTTTTGACCTGCCCGATATCTAGCTGGTTACCCGATTAATTTCGACTGGTGTTTAGCTTCGAAAGAACACCTTGATATATAACAGAAATGTACAAAAATATAAGTAGTAGTGATAGCCAGGAAATGCCACATCACGAAACACAGTCTTCCCGAAACACCAAAAGAAGAAGAGATATTTGAGATAAGCAACAAATAATGGCTCCACATATGAGACCGCAGACGCAAGACAAAGAAGAACCAAGGCAGAGAACCACCTTGGAACTGGCGGGAGGAAAACTACTAAGCGGGCGAATGGGGGCGGGAGGAGGTGCGGGGGGGGGGTGGGGGGGGGCGGGGGGGGGGGTGGGGGGAAGGCGGAGGAGGTGCTTTAAACAGTTTGATTTACTCGCGCGAAACCTCATCCGTAAGTGATGCAGCTCCACATTTAAAATATGGGTCCTTTACTTCATCTGTGAAACATTACAGTGACACTCATATAATCATATCTACAAATTAAATAAGTGAACTAAAAATCTGATACAAGCAGATCCACATCAAGTTCTCAACATCAAAGGGAAGGACAGAACAAATACAAATAAAAACCATTAAAGAACAGATGGCAAAGTAGAGTTGGCAACCCTTGCCCGTGAAGGTCGCAACTCTATTACTGTAAAACACTCATATTTGGTAATCATTTTATTTTGGCGCTTTTGGCGGTGAAGAAAGAAAAACGCCAAAATGAAAACAAAAACAAATAGCAAATAAAGATCAAAGAGAAGAGTAACACACTGGCAGAAATTGTATTTCAAATACACATCGAAAGTATGCTATATTTCTTTACCAAGTAATGCTTACTATCCGCGGACGCCTGATTACACCCTTTGTTCTGGGGTCCATGTCTGTTGGTCTGAACATTCTGATTCGTCATTCGTTTATGGATTTATGATTTTGAATTACGGCTTTGGTACCATGACCGCAACTACTTTACAAAGTCAATCAGTCAATGGCAATACCCGTGACAAAAGCAAAAGTGCATATACTTCGTTCGTACTTGTTTAGCAATTGGAAATAAAGAAAAATAATGATATAGCCATAAACCGGCTTAACAGTTCTGAATAAAAAAAAAATACAACGACGGTAATTGTCAAAAACTGCGGATATAACTGGTAATTGATTGACGTACTAAGAAAGAAAACTACAACTAATAATAACCAAAAATACTTAAATAACAAATTCACTCACATACCAAGAACAATGCAATGTGGAAAACATTTGAAAATCATAGTGTATGACTTGCAAATTACCTCGAAGAACCTGCGTACATAAGACACACAGGTCTACGTCAGAAATCACGATTTTTTTTTTTTTCAAAAATCGAAACTCCGCGAAAATATAAAACCGCCATAAGGTCCACTCATAAAAACCGCCAAAATTGCTGCCGCCAAACTAAAGTGTTTAACAATACCCAAACTTAATTGAATATATCATCAGCTGTTATGAAGAAACCATTAAACAGATTGCCTTTGGAAACAACAAACACACTACGGTTAAGAAAATGGGAGCCTTGGTTTTATTGAGATTCTTCATAAGCAGTAACGAAGTTTGCATCACTGCTTACGCCCTCTAGCGTATACATAAGCAGAACTCCATTTTCAAATAAACCACAATGGGCCCGATGATCCGAAAAGAAATAAAACATATTCTGCACTATGGTGTAGAGTCAGATATAGTTTGTAAAAAGGAAGCCATTTGTAACAAAGAACACAAGAAAGAAAAGAAAACAGCAGAGATAATTTTATGGTCTATTCTAGTGACACATTACGAAACGCTGCCCTAGCCGTCTAGACCCCTGACTCTGCTTTCACGTGCAACTAAAATGAGCGAAACAGTCCTAAATGTTTTTGTTTTCTACTTATATTATTTTTTGTTGTTCCTCTAACACCGAACTTTAAAAAAACAAAATGTAACTTTTTTTTGTATCAAGTATTTCATTTCCTTTGGGACCGCTGGCCCATTGTGCTTTCTTTGAAAATAGAGTTCTGCTCATGTATACGCTAGAGGGCGTAAGCAGTGCTGAAAACTTCATAGCTGCTTATCAAGCATCTCAATAAAACCGAAACTCCTATTTTCTAATCTGTAGTGTGTTCTTTGTTTCCAAAGGCAATCTTTTTTACGTTTACTTTACTACATTGCAGCTGGTGTTGGTGCCGTGTTGTGACTGTAGAACGTTTCCACGTACTTCACCATTATGCAATTTATATTTCATTCCCTTTGGCATCACTGGGCCTAGTCTGGTATCTTTGAAAATGGAGTTCTGCTCATGTATACGCTAGAAGACGTAAGCAGTGTTGCAAACTGCATTACTGCTTATGAAGAGTTTCAATAAAACCGGGACGCCTATTTTCTAATCTATCTTGTGTTCTTTGTTTCCAAAGGCAATCTTTTTGACGTTTAGTTTATCAGAAATTGTTCAATTGTTCAATGTATAAATAGTTCAATATATTATATGTAGCTTACAAAAAAAATAACAATAATAATAATAAAAAAATAGCATTACTGGATGACGCACACGACAAGGATTATGTACTCGAACTATATACTTTAAACAAGCTTAATAAAGTTAAATAGAAAAATATATATTTTTTTTAATGAATTTTCTGTGATTGGGATATCCCTTTTTTGCCTTTCCTTAAGACGTTACTGTCATTATTCTTTTTATGTTTTGTCAAACGCAGACTTCGAGCTTTCTTTTTGAAGAGTAAGTTAAATTGACACTGAAATAGCCTGAAGAAGTTTCTTTGGCATTACAAAGGTATGTAGAATATTAATATTGAAAAAAAAAAACCCTCGTTACAGTTGGAAACTCCGAGAACATGTAAAGAGATGTATTCGTCATAGGAAAGGAACAACCAAACCCTTGACAAAACTAGTTATGCCTCAACATATTTTATTTGACGTCCCCAGCATTTTTCTAAAATACTTATTTTAAAATGAAAACAAAAATTATAATTTGAACTCGTTTTAAAAGTAAACGATACTGCAAAACGAATTTATTTTTAAGTCAATAAAAGTATATCACACAACTATTTTCAATATTTCAGCAGAGATTAACAGTCAGAATCAAATGCGAACTCTGATTACCTGCACATCTGCACAGACTGGTCATAAATATTACTATTCGTTCTATGAAGCAGTCATGAGTGTTCACATAAAAACTGCAACATCGGTGATAAGTATACGCCAGCGCGTATGCAGATCGTTGTCTCTAACGTTTGAACATCCTACATTATTGTTTCTGCTGTGACCTGGCTCCAATCTCTTAGACATTTTCTGGTATGATTGTCAATAATTTTACCTGGCCCTTCCTGTACATTTGTGCAGTATTCATTCAGGTTACATCGCAGCGCTCCGGTATAAATGTGATGAGTACTACTGAAGGCATTCTTGTTTACTGTCACACGATTTGGTATGTCATCCGTTGACGATGGACAACCACACAGATAGTAGTCTGACTGAAGTCTATAGCGGATATGGTTGACAGGATTTAGGAGACTTTCGTTCCTTGAAACTCTAAAGGAAAGGGAAAGAAATCAGAGATTTATATAATACAAATTACAGTGAGACGCGTATATGCTAAAACGGTTTTGAAATGTTACTTCCTTAACAGACACAGCAACACAACCAAGCAATTATAGAAAGAATGTGAAGATATCGAGGAAACGCCACAATCACAAAGCAATCCCTCCCGAGACACCAACAGAAGGAGTGATGAGGAACAAAAAAGGACACCGAAAACGCAACATGCAAAATCATAGACGCACAAACAAAGAAGAACTGCAACAGAGGAACCGCCTTGGTCGGGTCGCTAGAAAAACTACTTGGGGTTGTGTGGGTGGAGTTGGGAATTTTTCTCTACTGTAGTTGGTGTTGTGCCGTATGGCGGCTGTAATAAGTCTCGCCGTACATCATCATTGTGCAGGTTATATATTATTTCCTTTGGGATCATTGAGCCCATCCTGGTTATTTTGAAAATCGAATACCGCTTAAGCCGGCGCTAGGAGGCGTATGCAGCCTCGCAAACTACAGTGTTGCATATGAAGAGACTCAATCAAACCGAGTCTCCGATTTTCGTGATTTTGTGTGTTCTTTGTTTTCAAAGGCAATCCTTTTTGACTTTTATTAAACTAGTTTTACTCGCGCAAAAACTTCAAATTACAAATATGTGTTCGGTCTTCTACCTCATTTGCATAACATCACAGTTAAACATATGCAGTTAAAAAACACTGCGATAAAACAAAGAAAGGGTTAAAAGGCAATCTGAAACCAGAATACAAGAAAACCACAAACAGGACCACGAATAGCCTGACAACAGACATTGAAAATCAGGCACAGATCAGCTAAAATAGATTAAGGAGGGGACCGTCATTTAGTCTGAGGACCAACTCATCTACTTTCGTGCAATTAAGAGACACACAAAATGACCATACAAAAACAAAAAAAAAACAACAACAAAAAACAAACTAAAAAAAACCAAAACAAAAAAAAACAAAAAACGGCACTTCATCGAAAACTGAACGAACACACGAGAAGAAGCGGCAACAGATATACTATCTTTTAACTGTCAACAACAAAGGCTGATCTAGTTGAGGGGTGGAGAGAGGGGGTGGGAGAGGGTAACTATTCAAACAGGATACACAGGCGATACACAGGAAGTGACACATTAACGGGATACTACTCCACCAAGGGTTGTATGACAAAACATAAAAGAAACTGCTTTCTGTCGAAAACAAACGAGAAGAGACTGCAACACAACGATCAGCGATTTTGATTTATGTAACACGAATTTCATTTCATACTTGATCTATTATGCTAGAGCCTGCTCTGAGTGTCAGCACTTATCGAGAATGATGCTCACTACAAGACTGTAAAGTAATTTTATGGGAGGCATCATGACATTGTCAATCCTTACAATGTTATTTATATCTGATGATTTAGCCACAGCCAAGCCATAACCTGACTTCCTTAAACCCACACATTACTTTTTCCGTACTGTCTCAAATCTCTGTTCAAGCTAGCAGGCATGGTAGACAAAACATGCTTACCAAGTAATGTTTACTTTAAACTGACGCATAATTGCACCTCATTTATTTTTAGTCCATGTGTGTCTGTCGGAACATTCCTAATTTTGCTTTTGCGTATATCAATTTCATGATTTACCGAAGTACAATTTAGGCAGACGCAGACGCATGAAAAGCTTGCGAAATGAGAAAATTAAAGGCAACACAAATGACACTTCTACCATTACTTCACGGTTCACTGTTGCAGATCTCTTGTTTGCGTGTTCTTTTTTTATGAAATGCCATTCCTGTGACGTTGTTTTGTTATTCTAACTTTATCCGGAGCTTTGGGTGGGCTGTGTTCCTAGGATTTAAGAATGAGAAATCCTTCGTATATTTGTAATTACTTCTCCATTTGTTTCATAGTAGTGTTATAACAATATTACAATGTAGACATGCCATCTGTACGTTTAAATGTGGTTGCTTACTGCGGGGCTCTTTTTATGTTTGTCTTCTTTTAAATCCTTAATGTTGTATTTGGAAGGTCATGTCTGGCAATGCGATTAAAAGACAGATCTGGTCACTTTGCATTTCTTATTGTATTAGTGCTTTTGTTTGTGTTCAGGTTTTACGGCCCAGTCAACCCACTGGGGTTATGTCGAGCACAGTCAGTTTACCTAACCACATTTTACTGGGCAGGCAATCTTTTTGATGTTTATTTTACTACACTGCAGATGGCGGCAGAACGTCTCCCCGTACATCACTATAGTACAGATTATATTTCATTTTCTTTGGGATCATTGGACCCATTGTTGTATATTTGAAAATGGAGTTCTGCTCATGTATACGCTAGAGGGCGTAAGAGGTGTTGCAAACTTCATGACTGCTTATGAATAGTCTCAATTAAAACGAGATCGCCATTTTCTTATCCGTAGTGTGCTCTTTGTTTCCAAAGGCAATCTGTTTCCAAAGGCAATCTGTTTGACATTTATGCAGCTGGTATTAGTGCCGTGTGGCGGCAGTAGAACGTCTCCCCGTACATCCACATAGTATAGATTTTATTTCATTTCCTTTGGGGTCATTGGGCAAATGGAGTTCTGCTCATGTATACGTTAGAGGGCTAAGTAGTGTTGCAAACTTCATTACTGCTTATGAATAGCCTTAATAAAACCGAGACTCCCTTTTTTTCTAATCCCTAGTGTGTCCTTTGTTTCCAAAGCAATTTTTTTTACGTTTAGTCCTCTAATCGGTTAAACAGTGTTGTGCGTATTCTTTCGTCAGAAACTGACAACTGCCCTTCTTGAATCAGCGGAAGGTAGAAAATTACCGTAGAAAATATTTCATGATCAATTTTCATGAAAGATTGTGCCAACCCGGCAGGTGTCGAACCCGCACACTTCTGATCATCAGTCGGACGCGCAGTCACATGAGCCACCGCGGCCGGCTTGTACTAGTGCTAGCCATCGTAGTTTGCTCTTTGTGATATTTTAGCCTATGTTCTTTGCATGTGGCACTTCCTATTTGAAATTTAATTACACAGGCAACGTTTATACTAATTTTAAAAGTGTGCTCAAGACTGGGGGAAATAAAGAAACTGTTTAGAAGATTTCTGTCAAAGCATTGTTACTTAATAACGTTTACGTTATTGTATTTCTTACTTCCATGACTTTAAGAAGTTGTTTTCTGTCAAATTCGAGTTACCATCACGTCCCATTAGTGGCTCTCCAGAGAAGGTACATATTCCTTCCATATTATAAGACATATCAATGTACCGACCAAAGGAAAAATCAGTGCGTCCATCGTACTGGTAGTAGTATACATACAAATCAATTTCATCGATATAAAACTGAAACAAGGAGATATTGTCGTAGTAACATTATCCGAGGACATATTTTCAAAACACTAGGATAAACATGAGAAACTGTCCACTCCATATACGGCTCGAAAGTAATATATACACAGCTTATAAACTTATCCATTCATAAGTCTATTTTTATCCACTTCATAACAAGAAGGAATAATTACTGTATACCTAAATAGAAGAAACCGCGACATTACATTGCCAAGTATAGACTTGTCTCACTGCTAAATTGTATATATATTCGCTTCAGGTGTTACTTGTAACAAAATAAAAGATTCGCTTCGGAAACGTATGCATACTGATCAGACAGGGATTATTGGAAGCAGATACAAAGAAAAAAAGACAAGTCTTTTCTAAGATATCACGCAATTTACCAAACCTAATAACTCATAGCGTCTTTGCAGAAGCCTTTGGCACTGACACTGGCATTTATATATAAAAAATGAAAATTCTTTACCTTCGGTAGCTTGTTATTGAAATGTAAAATTAACATAAAAAAATATTGTTTTTTATATCGGCTGTGGTTGCCGTCATACAGACATAGCATCGCCATTTCTACTTGCAGAGCTTTTAGAAAATTATTAGTTATGGAATAATAATAAATAATTTAGAGCACAAATTATTTGAGCCTGTGATGACACATTATTTATTTTAGACGGAACTAGTAAATCATTAAAGAAAACACTAAATATATTGTTCAAATTTTCCCACTTTCCAAGACTTAAGGTAGACGTTGACAAAATTTCTTCTATGTGGATAGGACGACAGAACAAATTTAAGTACTACAACAATAAAACAAGATCGAAACTATCATGGGTCAAATAGTAAAGACGATGTCCTAGAAGAGTCTAAGTCACAGAGTATAGTCAACCAATGACACTATGTGGGAAAGTAAACAAACTACGACGAACAGCACACACTTTACAAACCAAACCAACAGAAGAGCAAAGCAACCAGGCCCCTCTAACCAAATGTAATTATCGCGATGCCAATCTGCATTGACTTTTAATGACTTTAAACGTTTGAGAATAACGTTATCTGTAAATCTTGGCAAATACAGCAAATTATCTATTCAAAAAAATACAGAATGTAAAATCAATAATTATTAACTCAAATGTAATTAAATCTTTACTTTTGTCACTTTTACCACTTGTTGTTGATATATTTCTGTTTTTTTTTTTTTTTTTTTTTTTTTTTTTTAGAGAGAGATTTGTCCTATTGTATCTCTCTGCAGAAACCTAAAACCAATGTTAATGAAGCGTTTGTTTCCAATTCGAAGTATTTAGACGGCTTCTAGCTGTATGTTCCCCTAAGCATGTAGTCCGTCGCATAATATCTACAGTATATCCTATTTATATATATATATATATCAATTCATAACTGTTTTGAACTGATCTGAAATATCACGCTTACCCATGATTCTACTGAGTTCATATGCGTATTCGCCATGAAAATATAAGTGGATACCCAGGCCATGTCACAATATCGAAGCACGGCCTTCTCGAGGAACCAAAAGAGAATAAGATAAGGGAGACATAATCACAAGAACAAACGTTAAATATGAATTCAGCGACGCACAAACAGAGCACTACAAAAGAGGAACTACCTTTGAATGGTCAGTAGAAAAGCTACTATGGGATGAAGGTCTTAAATCAGATGATATAGAGGATCCATATATGGACCAATCATACGTTTGTCGTTTGGAGCGGCTAAGGGTGCGATTCGACGAGCCCATCCCCAGTAGCTTTTACTACTGACATTTCCAAAGCGGTTTCCCTGATGAAGTGTTTCTTAGTTTTGCGTCGTTGGTTTCATATATGACGTTTGTCTTGTAATTATCTTTTCCTCATTTCTCCTTCGTTTTGTGCCTCTGGAAGGCTGTGCTTCGTAATGTGGCATTTCCTGGATGCTCTCACTTAAATATTTTATACCCATCGATATAACCATCTAATAGTCGGTGATGGTACATAAAAAATGTATGTCCAACGAGATGTCTCAGTATTCAATATACTCCGTACTATGCGCAGTGTTTTATTGAGTTAACTGTGTTTCACAAAGTACAAATACTAACCTACTGTTTCATTTAGATATCAAGCCAAACAATAAATCTAGATAAATGAAAAGTTAAGACCAAATTTACATTGTCAATATTATTAGATGAAATATTTTTAAAACGTCCATTTCTGTATAACATATTTTCAACGAAGGCTATTGAAAGTCAAAAGAATTTACGAACATTAGTAACTGCAGCTTGTATGCAAAATAAAATATTTCATACTGACGTATTTTTGTAACTGCTTTATTCAACTTATCTGAGGTGCTTTGGCAACACATTAAACAGACCTATTGAGGAAAAAATGACCATAGACAGTTAATAAAACAGGGTTATCTAACTAAATTCCCTAATCGGATTCATGACAGCAATAAAAAAAAAAAGGTAAGAGAAAAGTCCAGGGAGTGCCACAATCACAAACTGCAGCCCTTCCCAGACACCAAGAAGAAGAGAAAACAGACAAAACCAAACAAGCACAAACCGAACAAATGTACGATAAGCACTGATATTTGCTCTCTTTTCCCCAAGCGAGGTAATCGCAATGCTAAAAGGCCTGAAAAACACAAGAAAGTTGTCTTATGCATTTGCTACAGAGTACCGTTTGTGTTACATCTGGCACTCAGACTAAATAATAAGGTCAGCACAACACTACCCTTACAAAGATAGCCAAAGAAAGCAAACAGCTTACTAAATCATACAACTCACATTGTCATTTGGGTTTGATAGATATTTTCCATCTCCAAATATACGTGCCTGCAGGAAAGTACCCCCACAGGTACGGTAAACATAAATATCATTTCCATAAAGCATCGTGATTCCACAAAGACATAAAAAATGACCCTTGCAGGATTCTGTTTCAGCATGCACCTGAAAGCAAATCACAAACCATTAAGTCATCACTTACAGACATACATGATGAGGAATAATTGAGGCCTCTGCCCGGTTGATCTGCAGATCTTTTCTGGTTTCATGAATTTATGTTGTCCTTTTCTTATGAAAGTGGCAATGTCAATGAATAGCTTAATCAAACGTCTCAATATTTATATTACTTCCTAAATATTGATGATAATTATTTTGAACAAATTATAAATGGTATGTATCGAAACAAGTAGACATTTTGTTTGTAAAACACTATAACACCAACCATATGCTTGCCTCTAAAGATAATACAAGGTAAAAATGGCCCAATTTACAAAGGGCAATCACTCGTGAAGTATTTTTCAGAATTTATTAAAAAATTAATCAGGTCATTTTCTTATCACTACCGATCTATTTATTAAGTTACGAGGCTCTCGCTCCGAAACATTTTAATATATTTTGCTGACAAGGGAAAATTGCCAAATTAACAAACGGCCATTACTCATGAAATATTTTTCAGAATTTATCAAAGAGTTACTCAGGTCATCTTATCACCATTTTCAATCAATTCACTAAATTTCAAGGCTCTAGCTCCACAGTTTTTATGATATATTGCTGACAAGTTAAAAATGCCAAACATTGCAAAGGGCAATAACTCCTGAAGAAATTTTCAGAATTATTCAAAAGTTAATAAGGTCGTCTTCTCATCACTACCAATCTATTCATCAAGTTTCAAGGCTCTAGCTCCAATATTTTTTAAATATATTGCTGACAAGGGTTTATTTGTGTTGAGGTTTTACGGCCCAGTCAACACAATGGGGTCATGTCGAGCGCGGTGAGTTTGCCTAACCACACGTTTACTGGGCAGGCTTAGTCCTCCACGCAGTTAACCAGTAATGTGTACATTCTTTCGCCATAAACTGACAACCGCCCTTCTTGAATCAGCGGAAGGGAGACAATCACAGTAGAAAATATTTCATGATCAATCTCCATGAAAGAATGTTGCAGACCTCGGCGGGATCGAACCCGCGACCTCCTGGTCTCCAGTCGGACGTGCATCCAACTGAGCCACCGGGGCTGGCTGCTGACAAGGGTAAAATGCCCAAATTAACAAAGGGCCTTACTCATGGAATAATTTTAGGTTTGGTTCAAAAGTTAATCGAGTCATCTACTTATCATAAGCAATCAATTCACCAAGTTTCAAACCTCTATATAACAGTTTTGTGATATTTTGCTGACAAGACATAGCTTCTCAAAAGATACAAAGGGCTATAACTCATGAAGTATTTTATAAAATTTATTCCAAAATTGATCCGTTGGATACTTATCACAACCAATCCATTCATCAAGTTTCAAGGCTCTAGCTTTAAAAGTTTGATATATTTTGCTGACAAGAGACAATGCAAAAATGCTCCAAATTACAAAGGGCCGTAAATCATATAGTATTTTTAGAATTAATTCAAAAGTTAATAGGTCGTTTACTCATCACTGCCAATTAATTCATCGTTTTAAGGCTCTATCTCCAATAGTTTTAGAGATAATTTGCTGACAAGAGAAAAACACCAAATTTACAAAGAGCCATTTCTCATGAAATATTTTTCAGAATTTATTCAAAAGTTAATCAGATCATCTACTTATCATTACCAATCCAGTTTCAAGGCTCTAGCTTCAACAGTTTTTGTGATATTAAGCTGACAAGATAAAAATGCACCACATTACAAAGAGCTGTAACTCATAAAATATTTTTCAAAATTTATTCAAAAGTTCATTAGGTTGTCTACTCATCACTACCAATCTATTCATCAAGTTTCCAGGCTTGATTTTGAGATATTTTGCTGACAAGATTTCATCCATATTTTTTCACGGGGTCATCTCAGTAAAGGGGCATAACCTTGTCGAGAACAAAATACGTGTCAGCTATATTTTATGAGGAATCCATGTAGGAAATGTCAAAACAGAAGCATGCCCATTATCAAAGCTATGCTATGCATCAAAAAGCGTGACGAACGGACGGACGAAAGGACGGACAACGCCCGAGAATTAATATGCCCCTCTAACGTCTTCGAAGTTGGGGACATAACTACTGTACGACAATATATGCAAGATCCGGAGAAAACTCCTTTGGTCTAACAGATATGGTGGGGTTTTTTTTAATGAATTTAAAGACGTAAAACTAGAATGCAGATATTTTTGTGCTCCTTATTTGTCTGCATGTGATAGTTTAAGTCTAAAAAAACAGTAGTTGCACAAACCGATAAAAAGATAAACGTCTTGATTACATTGAAAGATTTTTGATTAGAAGAAATTCTCATTTGGTACTAAATTATACCACAAACTTGTTTATATACCGACATGTGCAAATTCTGCAAATTCTCCAAACCCCACTCCCACCGCCAATCTGTTTCTGTTTAGTTTCGAAATAACCTTTCTCACGATAACTAAGCCAAAATTACTGAAGCATTCAACTGAATTTCTCGCCATTTGGATTACTTACTAAATATTAATAACAATTACTTTGAACACATGGTTGACCAAATATATCCAAAAGATTTTCAGGTAAAGAGCAACAATACCTCTGATACCAAAGCACCTTTTCTGTACCAAAATGTAGAGATTTAATATCTTCTAATATTTATGACAAACGGAATGAGTTTGATTTTGATATCGTTTTTAGATGGCATTATCCCCCCACCACCTGCTACGTGGTAAGGTGAATATATATCTCTGTTCACTCGTTTTGCTAGAGTAGCTATAAATCAGTAAACAGGCTAAAGCCCCCATCAGTATTTTTTCTACTGATCGTTCCATGGCAGTTACTTACTTACCGTTCTTTTATTTTCGTATGTTGGTGGCTGCATATGTGGCGTTAGTTGTACCATTGGTTTATCATTATTTCTTCTTCTCCCGATGCATCGGGAGGAGGGCTGTGCTTGTTTATTGTGGCATTTTGTTGTTATCATCAATTTAACAAAGCTAATACCTTTAATATCGATGCCCGTTTCTCTACACAGCATAACTTTGAAAATTAATTTAGAAGATGTCCAAGAAGAACGATAATTTGAAACGTATGTTCGAGGCTTCAGTTGCAATCAACACTTATGTGTAGCCGAAACTGCATCAAGCTTAATAGCCAGAGCGTTTGTATAACAAGATTAAGCGGTTGCAGTTCTTCTTCCTTCGTGCGTTGGTGGTTTCACACGTGCCGTTTGTTTTATTGTACTTTGTTACTCATGTTTTTTTTTGTGTCGGTGAATGGCCGTGTTAAATGATTGTAACCTTTCATGGGTAACGAAATATCTATTTCATCTGATCAGACTTATTAATCTAAAACACCACTGGGTGGAAATATCATAAGGTATCATCGGATGTCTGTGTATATGCTTCTTCCTTGGCATTGAACTGAATTAAATCCTCCAGGTTTTTTTTTTTTGCTTAACGGGAATTCCTCTGTTGAAATTCTTCTTTTGTCCTAAGTCGGTTATTATTAATGTGCAGTTCGGTTTGGGCATTGTTTGATCTTCATATTTTCTTCTTTTAGTGCTCCGGGAAAGCAGTGTTTCTTGACTGTGGCCTTTCCTGTGTAACTTAATCTATGCCTTTGATAAAGGAGTAACAAAATACTAACCTGAAAAGGAAACTGAGTACTTCTGAGCAGTATATACTCGCCCGCCTCTTCAAAATAGATTGTTTTGTCATCTCTGGAACAAATGCAGATAGTTATCCGAAACAACAATTCATACACTTTCTCTTTTCCAAGCAAGTTTCGCTTTACTTGAAAACTATAACACGCTGATAAAGATTGGTATTTTTTTAAGTTTTCTAAACATTAATATAATAACTTTGTATTACAATTGTACATTTTGTTACTTAATGGTTTATAAATCATGGTGTTGAGGCAATGTTCTAGGGGTGATGCTCCTTCCAGGGGTATATAAAGTTGAGATGTGTTTGGGGTGTGTTCTGTTGGACAACTTTGCTGTAATGGATAACCAGTGCCCGCTTAGTGACGCTCCCTAATAGAATATATTAACACGACACAGGCTTAGACGTTTTGTATTTATATTTTAAGTTGTTTAAGATTTATATCTCTTCAATAAATGATTTCAGTTGGTATTTGGACTAAGTTAGTTAAGTCTAAAATAAAAATCGGAAAGGTTTCTTTTGGACACAAAGAACGCACAAAAGGACAAAAATCGGTAACTCGGTTTTATTAAGTTTCTTTATCTTAATGACCTAGAGGAGAAGACCAAGGGCTAATAACGTTTCATATGAAGAGCAATCGCAATTTTAGGCAAGCTACTCGTTAAGCTAACGTTTCGTGTTAATGCATTATAATCATGGTCAGTGACACAACATCTTCCTTGACCAGCATCGCCTTGCAACTTTTGCAGATCACTAGTATACTCGTATCTTGGAACTAACATTGGTGACCTCTGTTCAGAATCAGGCAGGCACATATTGACAAAATCAACGTCACATATAAAACCGCCGATGCAGAAACAAAACAAACTGCAATAGGAGAATCGCCATCACATAAAGACGAATTGTGTGTGTGCGTGTGGGGGAGGGGGGGGGGTGTTGGGGGGCTGGGGAGGGGGGTTTAAGAGGGGCTCAACTAGTTTTGTCGCCGCGCGAAACCTCGCTATTTACTTAAAATCCTCCGGAAGAGCCGTAGCTTTTTTTCCTAAGTTATATGACATAATTTGCCGTCCTGGAATAGGCATTTGTTCTAACAGTTTGGTACGTGAAAGTCATTTTAGATTCCACGGTATCACATCATTGTATACAACGTACCAAATACGATCATTCGATGATCATTTTTTTTTATTATTATTTTTGGGGGCATTTCGATGCAATTTCCAATTGGAGTCACCCACAAATAGTGATCATATATATGTGAGCATGTTGATATACGAAATTAAATAAACAACAAAACGTGTGAATCCTATGTTCGTGCTAAAACATGTTATCAATGGTCGGGACCATTATTGTCCCGATTGTGGTTTTCTTGCATTCTAGCTTCAGATCGCCATTCATTCGCCATTTTTTTTTGTTTTGTTCATTTAAGTGTTTGTGATTATGTATGTTTCATTGATAAGGTAGAAGACCGCTATTTAGATCAAACATCTGTTCGTTATTTGGAACTGCATCAAAATCAAGCGTAAGGTTTCAGTAAAATTGGCTTACCGCCGCATGCTCCTCCTTACCAGCTATATGTTTTTGCTGACTGTTCCAAGACGGTTTCTCTGTTTCAGTCTTACGTTGTTTGGTCTTACATATGGCATGTGTATTGTCATGGATTATTCTTTATGTCTTCTACTTTTGGTACCTCGGGAAAGCTGTGGTTCATGACTATGGCATTTCCTAAGTAGTTTTACTTTACATTTTAATATGTATTTTTATAATGCTACGGTAAGCAATACAAAGTTAGAAATAAATATGGAAGAAGCCCAGGAACCACAGGGCATAGCTACCCATGACATCAAGAGTAAGGGCAAACAAACAAGGCGGACAACACACTAGCCACAGTCCAAAGAGAAGCAAAGCAAACAGCTCCTTCTTCCCCAACAAAGCGATCATAATGCTAGACAGGATCAACTAAACACAACAATAAAACAAAGAACAGGACTAAAAACCTAAACAAGAGGACCAAGCTGGCCCTGTATCGCTCATCTGATTAATAGATAAACTGGCCTTTCGGTTCGGGAGAAGAAGTGCAAAAGCCATTGCGCCATCTTGGATTTCTAATCGGAACGATTTGAGCTCCTTTTTATCTTCAAAAAAGGTAAGAGAAAGTTCCAGGGAGTGCCATAATCACAAGCCGCAGCCCGTCACAGACACCAAGAGGAATAAGGAACAAACCAAACAAGCGCAAATCGAACAAATGTACGAAAAGCACTGAGATTAGCTCTCTCTTTCTCAAGCGAGGTAATCACAATGCTCAAAGAACTGACAAGCACAAGAACAAAATAACACAAGGTAAGACATAAACTAATCGCCTCGCAGAATAAACCACAAAGCAAAAAGAAAGTAAGTCTAACACCGGGACCACCGCCTTAGAACGGTCAGTGGAATAAACCACCGGGTGGGGTGGGGTGGGGTGGGGGGGGGTTAAAGCACTTTTACGGCCAGCCAACTTCACCCTGGGTCCCGATCAAACTCTTAATACAGAAATACATAAACATTCGGTTCGCATAAAAACTCAATACTCAATTGATGCATCAAAGAGTAAACATAAAAATCAAGTTCATCACTATGATAAACAAAGACGAGTACTCATGGCTAATTCTACTGTGTGACAGAGTGAATTAAAAAAAAAAAAAAAAAAAAGAGAGAGAGAGAGAGAGAAAGAGAGAGAGAGAGAGAGAGAGAGAGAGAGAGAGAGAGAAAAGAAAAGTCCAGGGAGTGCCATAATCTCAAACTGCAGCCCTTCCTAGACACCAAGCGGAAGAGGAAACCAACGAAACCAGACAAGCACAAGTCGAACAAACGTACAGAAAGCACAGATTAGCTCTCCCTTCCCGAAGCGAAGTAATCGCAATACTAAAAGGACTGAAAAATACAAGAACAAAATAACACAAGGTAAGACATAAAACAAATCGCATCATAGAATAAATCACAAAGCAATTAAGAGTAAGACCATCACCGGGACCACCACCTTAGAACGGTCAGTAGAGTAAACCACCCGGGGGAAGGGGGTGGGGGGAAGGGTAAAACACTTTTACAGCTAGCCCACTTCGCCCTGGGTCCCGATGCTACTCTTAATACAGAAATACATAAAAATTCGGTTCGCATAAAGGCTGCCAACTCAGTCAATGCATCAAAGCGAAAAAATAAAAATAAAATTAATCACTATAATGAACAAAGACGAGTACTCATGGCTAATTCTACTGTAGGCCAGAGCAAATGAGAACCAACAGTTGAACCACGGCGGGCCAAGCCAAAGACATATCGTCAAGCCCCAACTCACAGGTTAAAGTTTCACGAAGAGGCCGTCATTGAGTCTGAGGCCCGAACCGCCGTCGTGCAATTAAAGAGTGAAGGATAGCCATCAACAATGATTGGGTTGACAACTAGGCATGCAGTCTGCCGCATAATATCCAGGCTATAGCCACTTCTTTTATAACGGTTAATAAGTTTTCTGAATTGCTCCGAAAAGTTAGATTTTCCTACAATTTTTCTAAATCTGTACATTAAGTCACCGTAAAATTCTAGTTCCGAGACGCTATATTTTTCTACCAAGGCACTGTGTCTTCGATAAAATTTCAAAAACGCCTGCTTAAAATAACGATAGCCCTGTCTAAGAAGTTTGGCAGTAAGGGCTTTATTACCAAAACCAATAGTTGAACCATGGCGGGCCAAACCAAAGAAAAATTGTCAAGCCCAAACCCATTGCTTAATATTTTACGAGTCACCCTGATGCTTCCTACAAAGTTTGGATTAATTTGGCCTTTCGGTTCAGGAGAGAGCGAAAAATAGACTTTTAAGATGGCGGCTATCTTGGATTTCCGATTAGAATGATTTTTAGCTATTTTGATCTACTAGTCACCCCGATGCTTCCTGTCAAGTTTCAAGATAATCGGCCTGTTGTTTCAGGAGAAGAAGCTATTTTTGAGGTACAAGTCATCCCGATGCTACCAAGTTTCAAGTCGATTGGCCTTTCGGTTCAGGAGGAGGCAAAAAATAGATTTTCAGGAAAGTGGTCATGGTGGCCATCTTGGATTTTCGATCGGATTGTAAGTTTTACCTACAAGTCAGTTGTGCTTCCAACCAAGTTTCAAGGTCAACTGGCCTTTCGGTTCAGGAGAAGAAGCAAAAAATAGATTTTCAAGCTGGCGGTAATTGCGGCTATCTTGGATTTCCGATCTGAACAATTATAGCTAATTTTGATCTACAAGTCACCCTGGTGCTTCATACCAAGTTTCGCGTCAGTTGGCCTTTCTGTTCAGGAGAAGAAGCGAACAATAGATATTCAAGATGGCCGCAATGGCGGCCACTTTGAATTTCCGATAAGAATGAATTTAGTTTTTTTATCTACAAGTCATCGCGATGATTCCTACCAGGTTTCAAGTCGCCTTTTGGTTCAGGAGAAGAAGAGAAAAATAGATTTTCAAGGTGGCCGCCGCGCGGCCATCTTGGATTTAGGATCGGAACGATTTTAGCTATTTTTGATGAGCAAGTCACCCCGATGTTTCCTAGCAAGTTTCAAATCAGTTGGTTTTTCGTTCAGCGGAAGCGAAAAATAGATTTTAAAGATGGCCGACATCGCGGTCATCTTGGATTTTCCGCCCGGAACGATTTTAGCTATTTTTTATCTACAAGTCACCCCCGATGCTCAGCTGGCTTTTCGGTTCAGGAGAAGAAGCAAAATAACAAATTTCGAAGACGGCCGCCATTTCCGATCGGAATGATTTTATCTATTTTTTGATCTACAAGACACCCCGATGCTTCTTACCAAGTTTCGAGTCAACTGGCCCAGGTATGTAGGAGGCGTAGGCTTTTAAAGCAAATTGTTGACGCCACACGACGCACAAGGACGACGCACGACGGACGAGGGACATTGACCGATCATAAAAGTTCACCTTGAAGCTGAAAAGCCCTGCAGAGAGTAGCTACAATGCTACACAAAGAAAAA
This sequence comes from Anodontia alba, assembly GCA_964016985.1. Lineage (NCBI taxonomy): Eukaryota > Metazoa > Mollusca > Bivalvia > Lucinida > Lucinidae > Anodontia > Anodontia alba. Next base: position 21,696,552 of record OZ024832.1, on the reverse strand, counting down.
ACTACACCAGAACCACCGCCTCAGAGCGGTCTGTAGTAAAATCTACCCGGTGTTTAAATCGATTTTACTTCTACCAAATTTTTCAACTAGCCTGTTTTTAATACGTTTGGCAAACGGCAATATTCATACTGGTCAAGCAAAATGCACTAGTGGTGGCTGCAACGCTCCGGAGTTGGCTTTTCAACGCACTGGATTAGGCAAAGGCAAAAAATGGCGGAAAAGGTAAAGAAAAAATATACCTGTTCTTGTTATATCTTTTATCTGAGCTTATTTCGGTTTTATTTTAAGGACACCGGGCGCACGGAACACCAATAAGACTGCAGTTGTTTGATTATGTAAGGCATATGCAGATTTATTCTATCATCTAGTCGGCAAATCGGCTACAAGTTTAGCACGTGTCCTTATTTCACCTGTGATTTCTAAAAATGCTGCTAAAAGAAGCATTTGCGGCACTGTTATTGTTCCTTTCCTATGGTATTACAATGGAAAACATGATTTCTACACGCCAAATATTTCGCGTTGATTTTCACGTACTTTTATTGTCCATTATTTATTACAACGCACTGTGCGCATTTTTGAAGCATCGCTACAACGCACCGGCTGTGGCACACACATTTCGTGGCTGTTTCTTTATCCCATGTAGGACTTCTCTAACACACTGGAAGCGGTTGAAATCCAGGCATACAGATAATATTTTTATCATTCAATAGTATTTAACTAATATAAAAGTCTCGACAACGACATTTAAAACACAAGAGGTTCAATGAGCCTAAACCGCTCACCTGAACAACTTCAAAAAGTTTATCAGGTAACTCATCATCCCCAATTAGATGACTAGGTTTATGGGTCTCTCAACAATACTATATGTTTTGGGTATTTAGTTGAACTCACTTGCAGAGGCGGTTCAGATGGAAAAGGTGAATACGCACAGTTTATTAGATAACCCCAGTTTAATAGGTAGTTTTCTATACAAAGCAAATACATGTCTGTGAAATAAGGCTAGTTCAAGTTGACATGCTTCTGTCAAAAATATGATTTCATCTTCCAGATCTTCAAAGATCCATCAGAAGGTTCACCTATGGATACCTTGTTACGACTTTTACTCCCTGGATACCTTGTTATGACTTTTACCTAAAAGTTTCAAACGCTCAAGGGCACGTAACTCTGAAGTGAACGATCCAATTCTGCTCAAAATAAAATTGACCGAGATTTTATGCCTGTCCTGGATATCTGCGAGATTGAAGTTGATCTGAAAAAAATTGAAGCCGCTACAGTAATGATAAAGTTTTTCTCATGTTAAGTCTATGGGAGATATATGTTGCCATGGCAACCAGCGTTCCAATCAGATCTACCCAAAAACCTTATGCAGTCTTTCCCCCTTCCCAATGATGATACACATGAAATTTGATCAAGATTGTCCAAGTAGCTATAGAGATATACATCTTTGAAATTCCCATAGACCTTAATGCAAAAATAGACAAGGGCAGGTAACACCTAGACAAGGGCAGGTAACACCTGAGTGAATGATCCGATTCTGCCAGTAATCGAACTTGACCGAGATTTCTTGCCCGGTCTGGTCATTTGCAAGAATGAAGCCGATCTGAAAAAAATTGAAACAGCTACAGTGATGACAAAAATCTCCCCATGTTAAGTCTACAGGCAAATTTTCAAACGCTCAAGGGCACGTAACTCCTAAATGAATAATCCGATTCAGCCCAAAATCGAACTTGATCGAGATTTTATGCCCGTCCTCGTTATCTGTAAGAATGAAGCCGATCAGAGAAAAAATGAAGCCGCTACGGTGATGACAAAGTTTTTCTCATGTTAAGTCTATGGGAGCTATATGTTGCCATGACAATCAGAGTTCCAATCTGATCTGCCCAAAAACCTTACGCAGCCTTTCTCTCTGCCCAATTATGCTACACATGAAATTTGATCAAGATTGTCCTGGTAGCTTTAGAGATATACATCTTTGAAATTCCCATAGACCCTAATGCAAAAATAGACAAGGGCAGGTAACTCCTAAGTGAATGATCCTATTCTGCCAGTAAACGAACTTGACCGAGATTTCATGCCTGTCCTGGTTATCTGAAAGAATGAAGCCGATCTGAAAAAAAAATGAAGCAGCTACGGTGATGACAAAATTCTCCCCATGTTAAGTCTAAAGGCAAATTTTCAGACAGCCAAGGGCACGTTACTCCTAAGTGAATAATCCGATTCCGCCCAAAATCGAACTTGATCGAGATTTTATGCCTTCCTCGTTAACTGCAAGAATGAAGCTGATCCGAAAAAAATTAAGTCGCTACGGTGATGACAAAATTTCTCCCATGTTAAGTCTATGGGAGCCAGAGTTCTAATCCGATCTGCCTGAAAAACTTTTGCAGTCTTTCCCCCTACCTGATAATGGTTCACAAGAAATTTGATTAAGATCGGTCCACTGGTTCCAGAGATATACTTCGTTGAAAGTGTGGACGACGACGACGGACGACGGACGACGACGACGGACGACGAACGACGGACAATACCATACCAATACCTCACCGAAGCCTTCGGCTCAGGTGAGCTTAAAACGTCTCTTATTTGTAGGACTTCTCCAAATGACCTCGAACAACGTAGAATTTAGAAGGACAAATACACCCTAGACCATTACATCGCTTCTAAATAAAGACTTCACAGTAGAGCAGTCAAAATACGCCCTGGTAATCCAGGTCACGTGAGCGCTTTCGATTTAAAGCGTTTGCTTCTGGTCTTTAAATAGACGGGCTATACCAATTAGATTCATTGTGCAGCTACATTGTATACACTTTCTGAATCCGTATATTTTTGAAGTAGCATGCAAATTGTTATTTTAACCCTTAAAAATTCCAAGCAAAAATTGTAGCAGACGAAATTGTTTTGCCTTGCGCGTACACGCGCAAGCCATTTAGAATGGAAAGCTCGTTCCGGTTTTAGTCTGTATTTGTCCTAGTTTTCAGGGCTCAGTCATCTTTAGAAACAAGAATAGTCGAAAATTCGTCTACTGCCGTCAAAGGCCATTGTTACGACGCCCGTCTCGGACAACCGGCAGACTGGTTAATAACCAGCAGCTGCTCTCATGGCGGCCGTATATGAAACACGAATTTGAACAGTAGCTCGATTAATATATGGAATAGTTTGATGAATTTTCGCATAAATATAGAATACTATGTTGCATAATCTGGTGTTTGAGTTATCTATCATTGATATATGTGAAAAAAAATCAGTTTTGGCCAAAGTTCTTTTATGGACTATCTTAATAGAATTTTACGTTGTAAAGAATACTAAGGCCACGGACCACTACTCTGGTCATATAAGTTCTCACTATAGTAACAACCATTACTCGCTCTGAGAACGGACCGACAAGAAAGCATGCTATCGGGAAAAGGAGAGTACGGTCAGGGAATATCGGCCACCTTTAGAAAAATTTTCCCTTTGCGTTAATCTTTGAGTTATATGTTTAAGGTCTCGATGAGCTAAAACATTGTAAATACTAGAAAAGGACCCGCGCAAGCGCCGGTATTATATTATATTTTGATTCATCGAAGAGATTGAAAACTGAAAAAAAAAGTTCGAAGGTTATTTTTTTTATTATTATTTAATTCTATCTGTGTTTAACGTCGCGATCTTTTAGTCATATCGCGACGATGTCTTTATATGACAGGGAGTTCAATATTTACGTTTAGAGTGCTGCCTCACTAAAATATCCCGCGCCAGACACATGACGTAACATTCCACCCAGTCACGTTATACCAGGCCGACCATTTCCGTTTGCTCAATGCTGATCGCCAAGCGAAAGAGCAGCTGCAGTAATATGTTTAAATCCTTTGGTATGACTTGGCAGGGGATCGAGCACACAACCTCCGGAACGCAAGACGGACGTTCTAGCAACTTAGCCACTGCGCCTGTAAATTCGTAGGTAATCGGCCTGCTGATTTCGGACGGTTTAACCATATGAGCCAGCGCATGACAACCCCAGTAAAAATGACGGCTACCCAGGGGAGTCAGGTTAACATAGATATTCACCGTTTCATCAGTCTGGCTGCGCACTCTATGGGTTGCTAATGGTCCAAGGTTTCTACGTGTAGACAGTGAAGACGGATCAGACTGGGCAGATGCACAGGTCACTGCGCGTGGTACACAGGTCATTTTGTTGATTTTGTCATGCGACGGCTCATATATGCAGATTTACCGCTAGGTCCAATTACAGTCGCACCTCAATAGCTCGAATCCGATGGTGATCAATTTGTGTTCGGACTGACCCAGCGGTGTTTGAGATGGAGTACGACGAAGCCTGCTTATACAGCAATTCACCTATATTGACCACAGAGGAAAGTAATAACTGACCAAAATTAAAATATTTATTAGGTAGATTTTTCTATGCAGTCTGAAATAAATGAATTTTCCGAAAAAAAGGGGATTCTTAATTACGTATGCCATTACGTTCTCGAAACTTTGTTCTTTCATTCGGTTCACACATTTGTCGTTTACAGAAGCATCGCTGCAATGTATAAATTGACTATTACGCCACACGGGGAATACCGAACGTTCAGTCATATAAATACGCAGCTGTCTAGGCTTAGATGACGTCCGATTTATTTACAATGTGCACGTAATCTATTTATAGGTGGTAAATTCGAGAAGCTACTTTGGGAGAATTTGAATAAAGTATTGTCTGTTTCCCCACAAAAAACTGGAAAACTCTTTAAAATTCCGGAAATTAAATATAAAATTTATCAATAAGAACAATATCGTTATTAATTTAAACCAACCAACCGCAGCAGGTTTTTACCGTTTTCTAGTTTTTGAGGCTACTTCGTTCTTTTAGTAGTAAAGATACGTCGAATGCACCTGAAGAGACAAAATTTCGATAATTGTTATATCCAAGAGCCGGTATATTGGCTGGTTTTAATGTGACGGTTGTTTTCGGGTACATCGGACAGTCAGACAGATCCATTCATCGGTATAAAATATCTCAGTTTGGATGAATTTCCGTCCTTTAACTATACAAGTGACATTCATTTACCTATTTGCTGTTCCCAGTATACCCAAATAATAGCAAGGACACGCCTTGAAAAAAAAAAAATAGACGCACAAGAATAACACAAGTGAAATTCTCCTCGTAGACCAGCCTGGTAAGGATAAGCTTTGTGGCATAAGGACATTACTGAATGCAGTTTCCAAGGTCAAGTATACATACCTATGGGCCTTCGACGCAGAGAGCAGTCAGCTTACGAAAGGGTGATAGAACTTAAGGGCAGACTTACGTTCAAGTAGTATTACCGGCAAAACCGGCAAAATTTGGAATCAGTGCGTGGGAAGGAGCCATTGCGCAAAATGGCTGTGTTCATGAAGTTCAGCTTTATACCGGCAAACACGGGGGAGCAGAACGGGTGCTTGATTCGTACAAGATCTGACAGAAATAGAAAGGAAAACCTTACATATTATATGGATCTTTTATTATGTTCTCGAGTCCAGCTCCTGCTTTGTTTGAAAGCCCTCGTGATGATAGGATTTACAGTCTTTGCACTGTATGTGAAAGTAGGAAAGGGGTGCTACAGGTTGTAAAATCTATCAGACTCAGAAATAGGGATCGCGGTTTAATCATGCAGAAGGGAAATCGTATTGCAGTGGAATGGAAAGACTGGACCATTTCCGTCGACTTCTATGCATGAATGGCTAACTGAATTATGACAAAATTTATGACATCCCCTTGCAATATTTAGTTATATACTTTGAGATAGTTTGATAATATTTGGTATGTATGTAGGACAAAGTGTCGTGTTCAAGAATGGTAATTCACATTGCCTTTGTTTTCGAGTTACTTCTCCTCGGAATGTTTAGTTGTAAAATTGTTCACGCTCGATTACTGCGGTACACTTTGAGATAGTTTTATGATACTTGGTTGGTATGTGGGACAGGTTAAATAGGTGTCGTCTCTAATTGGAATATAGGGAATTGTGTGAACAAACCAGGATTTGCATTCCTTTAAACAAAGAGAGGTCACTAATAAAATCTTGAAAATCTAAGAAAAAATCTTGCTTATCATGTGAATCTTCTGCTGCAGACGATTCAAATGAAATATCAAAACTTGTTTGCTTTGAAAAAAGTATAATAATAATAATAGTAATAATTATTTTATTTTATTCTTAAAGTTATTTGTGCCTCACTGAGGACCACACGGAAATAAGAGAAATCACTCTCTCTTTTTTGTGCTATCCTTGGTATTGGTTGACAAGTCATAGAACATTGCTAGTGTATCTTTTAATATATGTTTTATATGTTTATATTTAGCTACACTTTGTATTGTTTTATATAAATGTCAATCTGTGAACAAATAAAACTATCTATCTATCTATCTAATAATAATAATACGAGTAATAATAATAAAAAGGACAAACTGTCGGCTGCTGCAGTTGTGTTCTACCAACTGATAAGACGGCAACTCTAGTGAGTTATTGATGAGCCAAAGATAATAAATTATGCCAATCTAATCTGTTTCATTGCTTAAAGTTTTAATGCTATTGTTACAATCAACCTATAAATATATTTGTATACTGATAACAAGAATGTTAACCCTGTGTCAGTGCATAATTATCACACACACACACACACACACACACACACACACACACACACACACACACGGGTGCAGAACAACCTCGTCCCACATGGTGACAACAGCTATAAAACTTCCAGGAACAATACAGATTAGATTGGGGTATAATTTATAATCTTTGGCTCATCAAGAACTCGCTAAAATTGCCGTCTTGTCAGTTGCTAGAAGTTGTTTTCTATAACATTCACGTGAAATATCAAGACTATTTTTTTTTTTTTGAAAAATTAAAAAGAATGTCGTTGTCGTCTGCTACAAATTTCGCTTGGCGCTTTAAGGGTTAAAAAAATATTTTGCATGCTACATGGAGAAAATACGGATAGGGGTAGCATTGCACTAAATGCTCGCAGTACCGGGTTTTATTACTTTTGGATCGAGGTTTTAGCTGGACTTTAAATACGAGGCATGCTTCCATTGAATATCTATCCCAGATTTTATTTAATGTGAGAAAAGGACAGTCATAAAGAAATGAATGTGTGATTTATAATTATATCTGCAAGCTCAAATAAATTGTTGCTGATTTTATATGGTCACCCCTCCGTTAAAAAGTCTGCTTGTTATTCACTGCGAAGCTGCAGGTAAATAATCATGGTTGACCGTAACGTTTGATATTATATACTATTGAAAATATTATCTGTCTGCCTGGATTTCAACCGCTTGCAGTGCGCTATTAAAGTCCTATATCGGATAAACGAACAGCCACGAAATGTGTGTGCCACAGCCGGTGCGTTGTAGCGCTGCTTCAAAAACTGTACACAGTGCGTTGTAATAGAAAACGGACAATTAAAGTACAAGAAAATCATCACAAAATTTTTAGCGTGTAAAAATCGTGTTTTCAATTGTAAAAAAAGGTAAGAGAAAAGTCCAGGGAGTGCCACAATCACAAGCCGTAGCCCTTCCCAGACAGGCGGAGGAAGAGAAAACAGACAAAACCAAACAATAGCAAATCGAACAAACGTGCGAAAAGCACTAAGATTATATCTCTTCCCAAAGAGAGGTAATCGTAATGCTAAAAGTACTGAAAAACACAAGCACAAAATAACACAATAAACGATTTTAAACAAATCGCCTCGTATATATAAATACCATAGGGAATGGAACACTAACAGTGTCGAAAATGCTATTTTAAGCAGTATTTTAAGAAATTAATGGTAAAATCATGATATCGCAAGGACGCGTGCTAAACTTGCAGTCGATTTGCCGACTAAACGATTGAGTAAATCAGCAAATGCCTTACATAATCATAAACTGCAGTCTTATCGGTGTCCGTGCACTCAGTGTCCTTAAAATAAAATCGAAATAAGCTCAGAAAAAAGTTATAACAGAACAAGTTTATCTTTTGTTTACCTTTTCCGCCATGTTTCGCCCACTCTAGTGCATTAGAAAGCCGACTCCAAAGCGTTGCAGCCACACCAATGCTTTTAGATTTACCAGTGTGATATTGACTTTATGAACATTTACAAATGACTTATCAGTGGATTATGAAAATCTTGGGAAAGAAAGAACACACGAAAGAGGAAATCCAATAATCGGTTTCATTAAGTCTTGTCATTTATAGATATGCAGTTTGCGAGGCTGCATACACTCCCTAGCAACGGTTTAAGCAGTTTTAATTCTCAAAGTAACCAGATTGGGCTCAATGATTACAAAGGAAATAGGAATATAATCTGCACTATGATGGAGTGTGGAAGATGTTTTTCGACCGCCACACGGCATTTAACACCTGCTGCAATGAAGTGAAATAAAAATCTTAAAGGTAGCCTTTGGAAAAAAGAACACACAAAAGAATGAAAATCGGAGACTCGGTTTTATTTAATCTCTTTATATGCAAAAATATATTCTGGACTTGGTGAGGTACGAGGAGACGTTGTACGGATGCCAAAATGACTATCTGGACGTAACTGCCAAATTCTTGTGTCAACGTACCAATATAATGGAACTGTCAAACAACAACAACATCATATGCAGTTGTCTACTGGGACCAAACCTATTAGTCTTGCACCTTGCTTTAGGTGTCGGAAAGAAATATGGATTGAAAAAAAGTTTCCTTCTGCAGGAGGGTGTACCAGAACCCAAAGTTTAGGCGGCAGAATGTATAATAAAGAAAGCTTTATGGCAATACTGATTTTGTTTGGAACAATGCTAGAAGGGCATTATATGTTGTCATAACATATAGGCATAAAACGTTTCTGCAGGTTGTAACACACATTGTCATGGTGCTTTCTTGGATACCAATAAGTCCAATGCATAGTCTTTAGTAATGATAAATCGAAAAGCATTACAAAACATACAAATTTCCATTAAAATAATATTGTTTTACTACTACAACAACTACTAAACAACAACAAAAACTATTACAACTATCATTATAATTATTATAACTATCACTACGTGCTACTATTCAACATTATTAAAAAGGAAGACGTAAAGCGGAAACTGATGAAGAAAAAGGACTTACAAAACGGGGAGAAAATTCCAGTTTTCAATCCTCCTATAAATTCCATTTCCTCTGTCAAAAGACGATCGACTGTACTGTAAGCCACAAAAGTCATACAAAGGGTAGCTGTGCATGCCGTTGTTATTCGAAACCGAGAACTTAAAAGGAAAGGTATTTTAGACAGGTATGCATTGGAAAAGTATATCCCAAAATCAGAGAAAGCAGATATTTGTAAGTAATATAGACTATTCACTTGTTTCGAGGCGCGTTCTGATAAAAAGGAACATAAGGCAAATTTTGATAATATGTAATTTTTATCTACTCTGGCAAACCCATCCATATAAAATTATTTCTGATAAGTTCAGTGATCTATCATAAAGCACCACAGAGATACGAGCGCATGTGCTTTTAGTTGTGACAGGTTGCTAATCTAAGAACCTCGTTTTAAAACGTCAGCACACGTTTAGACGTCATAATACATTCCCAAATTTAGTTTCAAGAAAAAAGAAACGGCTAGGTTATACAAAATCATAACTTTAATATATAGAATACTGTATGTTTCCTTCATAAGTCTGGCTAATTATTTTTGCAAATTGAATGAAAGTTGTTGATACAGAGGATCTTTTTAGTATGGTGACACTAGAATGCTATGGATATGTGGGTAATATGGTTGCCATGGCAAAAATCAGGGGTATCAGAATCATTAACTACATGTAATTGCAGTCATTCTGATCTAATTTCTAAATGCCAGAGGACCAATGGTCATGTAGCTTACCTGAAACTATTTGTTCTGAGCAAGCTTATTGTAATATATTTAAAAAAAATGGAACATTTGGATATAGTAAGCGGTACAGCTTGAATAACCTATGGTCTCTGTATCCTACAGTAATTTGATATGGAATTTATCGTTTATTAATTTGACAAAACAGAAACCTCAATTTTTTTAAAATATGGCTTTTACAAAGTGACATATCAAATATCAAAGTCCTAAGCCTTCTAGTTTCACACAAGAAGATTTTAAAAATTTTCCCCAAATGAGTCTAGATCAAACAAGTGACCCCTTGGGCGTGCTATTTTGGACCCCAGGGCTATAATATGAACAATCCTTGTAAAGGTCCACTAGATAAAACTAACTACTAAATGCCTAAGCCCTGGGCCTTTTCATTTCAGACAAGAAGATTTTTAAAATATTTCCCTAAATGTGTATGTACAAAAAGTGACTCCTTCCCCCAGCGCGGGGCAATTTTAGACCTCAGGGCTATTATTTGAACAATCTTGTTAAAGGCCTACTAGATAAAGCTACGTACCAAAATCAAAAGCCTGGGCCTTATAGTTTCACACAAGAAGATTTTTAAATGGTTCCCTACATGGGTCTATGTAAAACAAGTGACCCCTTGGGCGGAGCCATTTTTGACCCCAAGTCTTTAATTTGAGCAATCTTGGCAGACGTTTATTAGATAAAGTTATATACCAAATATCAAAAGGCCTGGACTTTCTAATTTCAGACTAGAACATGTTGAAAGTGTTCCTTACATGAGTCTATGTGAAACAAGTGAGCCAAAGAACAGTGCCATTTTATTACCCAGGGCTATAATTTGAACAATCTTAATAAAGGCCCATTACACAAAGTTATACACCAAATATCCAAGAATCTTCTAGTTTCAGCGAAGATGTTGAAAGATTTCCCCTTTATAATTATTTAAAATAAGTGACCCCTGGGGCGGGGCCATTTTTAATCCAAGGGTTTTAGTTTCAACAAGCTTGGTAGATATCCACAAATAAAGCCTCAAACCGCGTATCAAAAGGCCTGGGCCTGCTAGTCTCAGAAAAGAAGAGTTTTAAAATTTTGCCTATAGGAGTCAACGTAAAAAAATGACCAAGCTCCAGGACCACTGGCCCTTCGGTTTTGGAGAAGCAGACTTTTGAATGGTTTATACCATATATGGGCGTAGTGGCCATCTTGGCCATGTGATCCAGATTCGAACACACTTCCGTTCCCCTTACCCACTAAGGCTCTACATTAAATTCGGCTTTGATCGGCCCAGCAGTTTCTAAAGGAGAATACGTTTGAAAAGTGTCGGGGACGGAGCCTGCCTTTACTATAAGCTCACCTATGAGCCCAATGTGAGCTCATGTGAGCTAATAACGTTGGCTTCACTTGTGGTTTGTAAGAATTTGTGATCAAGAAGTGCAGTTGCCAGTTTCTGGCAAAAGCAAAAATGTGCACAAATAATGGTAGAACGCTAAGACTAAGACTGCCCAGGAAAAGCGTGGTTAGGTAAACTGACAGGCTCCATATAACTCTAATGGATCGACTGGGCCGTAAAACCTCGTTTAAATCAATTCGTCTAGCTACTGTAAAGGCAACTTTATATATTTAGAAATTAAATCAGAATGACGGTGATAAAATGCAACTGATGATTCCAATACCAATAATTGTTTTTAAAGTTAAGCATTTAACGTTAATCCAATAGTTAGTCACTGACTTGACAAGATGCAATGGTAAAACAAATATATACACCATAGTATGTGGCGCGAGGAACGTCGCAATCCAAAACTAGACATGTATGTTTGTAAAACACTATGCTCCCAATCATATTCGAACACCTAAAGGTGTGAATGATATCCCTACTTAAGCAAATATTATCAATTGTCTTGAGATTCAAACTGCTTATCCTGAAGTTCGTGTCTTTTCATAACATAACATCTAAGCTTCAGCTGACGTCAGAAGCTACACAATTAGTCAGAAATATTCGCAATTTGCAATAAAGCGCTGACTAGTTGCTACTATCTGGGCACTTTGTAGGTCAGGCCCTAGTGTACCAGATGGAAAGACAAGAACTCAGCCGAACTTATAATGCTTCGTTGTGACAAGAGGCACTTCCTAGTACGGATTTGAATATCACCTTATTGCAGTACTAAGTTGGTCTAATGACATATCCGTATCCTTGCAAGCTTCCTTATATCATAACAAACTATACAGAGTCCAGATACTCATACAATTGTTCACATGGTTGTTTATAACTCTAATGCCTAAGACCAGACTGGAAATTAAAATAGGTTATTTACTCATCATCGGTCAAATGCCCAGAATTTCAAACGGGAATAATTTTGTCAAGTTTACATGAAATTACCTTACAATCAATCAGGTAATCTACACATCATCTCTAATTAGCATATTGAACTTCTGCTATGGTCAAATTCCCAGAACATTAAAGGGCAATAATTCTGTCAATTTTACATGAAATTACCTCACAATTAAATCAGGTAATCTACACATAATCTCAAATCAGCATAATACATTTCAAAATTCTACCTTAAATGCTCTTAGAGATATATTGCTATCAAGATTAAAATTCCAAAAACTGAAAAGAGCAATAACTCTGTCATTTCTTTAGGAAAACTTTTTTGAGGTATCTTGCTGAAAAGGTCAAAATGCCTAGAACCGCAAAAGGTCATAACTATATCAATAATTTACTAAATTTTCTCAATCTCATGATGTAATTTACTCATCATTCCCAATCACTAAATCGATTTCAAGACCCCGTCTTAAATATGTTTTGAGATATTTTGCTGAATCGATTTAATTCTGGTTATTCAAAGGGGCATAACTCTGAAAACGCACATAGCTCAAACGAGATAAAAATTCGTGGCAGCTATTTTACTTAGGAAAATTTCAAAACCCTAGCATGCAGGGCTCCTAAGATATGGCATGCACAGAAAGGCATAATAAAAAGCTTGAAAAAAAAAGCATGACGAACGGACGAACAAGTGCAGAGCAATACGCTCCACTAATCCACTTCGGAACTGGGGGCATAAAGAAGCAGAAAATGTGAAGTCGCTGTCGAGAAATTAAAGAGGGGAGCAAAGTTATCAACCATAAATTCGTTAAAAACAATACATGCAGGTTGCCGCATGATATTTATGTTATAACATATTATTTTTGTAATGATTGGCTATCTTTGTAATTGTCATTTTAGAATCTTTTCCCATTAATCTTCCGGATTATGACAGAATTTCCTGCTCATGTGTTTGAACAAGATGGTCAACGGCAAGTCGAACCTCAGAGTTATGAACGATTTTCAGAAGGTTTGCGCTTAACTATTGCTTTCTGTGGTCGGGCTCCTTTTCTTTTGGTCTTCGTTTGCTCCGGTTTAGATTTCCATTGAGCTCTACTTTGCTTCACTGTAGTTTTGTGTTGATCAGCGTTTTACTGTGATGTTTCACTGATAAGACAGTGGAAACTACACAGCTCAAACACATATTTGTAATTTTGAGCTGTTCCAGCATATAAGGGCGAGACTGTTATCGTGTAATACTTGTTTAAGCTCCACCCCACCCCACCCCCATTCCTCAGAAGCCAGTTATTGCAACTGTGTCATTGTACCTTGTAATTGTTTGGTCCTCATCTCCTTGGTTTCTAGCGCCTCGGGAAAGCTGCGCTTCATAAGTTTTGTATTTCCTGGTTAACTTCATTTATATTTTTATGATAGCCATTTTTATGACTATTTAGCTTATAAATTCAGAAAAAAAACAAAAACGATAGGACATACTGATATCCGGACCAATACACTATTATGCGTTATAAAAATAGGTTATTTCATAAAATGTAATATTGCACTAGTGGTATACCGTTTGGTTACCGGGCTTTTTTTTTTTTGGATGTTGTCCGTAACGAAGAACCGTTTACTAACTGCGGCAAGGCTCAGGGAGCAAAGCATGCTTATAGATGCGTTCAGTTTTGTATGATAAACAGATGAAAGATCCGGTAAAAATCTTCTATAAACAATTTCGGTATTTTTATTGTCGTTGTTTCAAATAAACTAAACCCTAGACATTGCTGAGCACCTAGTTTTTCTACAAATGATTTTCCTTGCTTTTTAGAAAGTAAATAGTGTAAATAAGATAACTCAGGGACTGATACACTCAGATCAACTCCAACAACAAAGGTAAAGGCAGACATACAATAAACCAGCCATAAATGAACAAATGGCAAGCAGATTTGACAACACCTTCCCAAAAAGTTTATCCAAACTTTTGACAACACCTTCCCAAAAAGTTTATCCAAACTTAATATATAATCAATATATAATAATTGAATATATAATTAGCCTACATAATTGTTATTAGAAAAACATTAGAAAGTGAAATACTACACAACAATTGACAAAACGTATCACAATGAAAGTACCGCAATTGAACGGTCAATAATGAATTACGGGGTGGGAGATTGGGGGAGTGAGGGGAAGGGGGAGTGGGAGGAGTTCTCAAGCTAGCTGTACAGGATTCCCAAAAAATGGTAAAAGAAAAGTCCAAGGAGTGCAACAATCACAAGCTGCAGCCCTTCCCAGACACCAACAGGAAGAGGAAACAGAGAAAACCAAACAAACGGAATTCGAACAAACGTATGAAAAGCGCTAAGATAAGCTCTCTTTTCCCCAAGCGAGGTAATCGCAATGCTAAAAGGACTAAAAACACAAAAACAAAATAATACCAGGCAAAACTTAAAACAAATCGCCTCGTAGAATAAACCTCAAAGCAACAAAGAGTAAGACTAACACCGGGACCACCACCTTAGAGCGATCAGTAGAATAAAAAAAGTTAAGAGAAAAGTCCAGGGAGTGCCACAATCACAAACCGCAGCCCTTCCCAGACACCAAGAGGAAGTGAAAACCAACAAAACCAAACAAGCACAAATCGAACAAACGTACGAAAAGCACTAAAATTAGCTCTCTCTTCCCCAAGCGAGGTAATCGCAATGCTAAAAGGACCGAAAAACACAAAAACAAAATAACACAAGGTAAGACATAAAACAAATCACCTCCTAGAATAAACCACAAAGCAACAAAGAGTAAGACTAACACCGGGACCACCGCCTTAGAACGGTCAGTAGAGTAAACCACCTGGGTTTAAAGCACTTTTACAGCTAACCAACTTCACCCTGGGTGCCAATGTTACTTTTAATACAGAAATACATAAAAAAAATCCGGTTTGCATAAAGGCTCTCAACTCAGTCAATGAATCAAAGCGAAAAAACATAAAAATCAAATTAATCACTATAATAAACAAAGACGAGTGCTCATGGCTAATTCTACTGTATGCCAGAGGAAATGAAAACCATTAGTTGAACCACGGCGGGCCAAGTCAAAGACATATCGTCAAGCCCCAACCCACTGGTTAAAGTTTTACGAAGAGGCCTTCATTGAGTCTGAGGCCCAAACCGCCGTCGTGCAATTAAAGAGTGAAACATAGCCAACAACAATGACTGGGTTGACAACCAGGCATGCAGTCTGCCGCATAATATCCAGGCTATAGCCATTTCTTTTATGACGGTTAATAAGTTTTCTGAATTGCTCAGAAAAAATTAGATTTTCCTACAATTTTTCTAAATCTGTACACTAAGTTATTGTACAATTCTGGTTCCGGGGGACATCGCCATCTAGAAAAGGGAAATTGGCTATATCAAAATCAAAATCATCCCGTTTATCATAAATTTTGGTGGAAACTGTACCAGTAGATTTACATAGATTCAAATCCAAAAGTAAGTGCCTTGGTATCGGAAGAATTTTCTCTATTCAACTGGAGTTCTGTAGGGTATATGCGGTTCACCATTTAGTCAAAGTAAATATTGTCAATATTTAATAAATCATTAAGGTATCTTCAAGTTGAATTGAAAGCCTCAATAATGTCAGCCTGATTTTCATGTTAGAGAAAAAAAGGGTAAGAGAAAAGTCCAGGAAGTGCCAGACACCAAGAGGAAGAGGAAAGCGACCAATCCAAACAAGGACAAGTCGAACAAACGTACGAAAAGCACTAAGATTAGCTCTCTCTTCCCCAAGCGAGGTAATCGCAATGCTAAAAGGACTGAAAAACACAAGAACAAAATGACACAAGGTAAGACATACAACAAATCGCCTCGTAGAATAAACCACAAAGCAACAAAGAGTAAGACTAACACCGGGACCGCCGCCTTAGAACAGTCAGTAGAGTAAACCACCGGAGGGAGGGGTGGTTTTACAACTAGCCAACTTCAGCCGTGGTCCGGACTTCATGAATCATGAGACTTCACTTTGACGGTTTAATCAGTCAAATTTAACCCCCAGAACTTCAGTTAAATAAAGCTTATTGTTCTGATACCGAAGCCGCGTTTTTGGATTTACATTTACTATTGTAGATGGGTTTGTTTCCTGCAAAATTTATGACAAGAGGCCCACGGGCCACGGGTCGCACACCTGAGTAGCATTGCGAGTGCAGATATGCAGATGTTATGTAACATTTTTCCAATCCTGTCATCGCAACTAATGAAAAGATCATCCTTTAAGCAGTTCTTAATTTTGAAGAAGAATATTATATATGGCATGACAGTCAATGGAGCGTGATCATTTGAACAAACTCTCAATCACATTTCAACAGTAGGATCAATGTGAAATTTGGTTGTAATTGCCTAAGTGGTTTCTGAAGAATCATGATTTTATACATGTAAACAACACAGTGGCAAGAAAACATAATAAACATAAACAAGACGGTAGCCATCTTTGATTTCCAATCAGAATGATTTTAGCTACTGTTGATCTACAAGTCACCTCGATACTTCCAATGAATTTTAAGTCAATTGCTCTTTCGGTTCAGGAGAGAAAATTCAAAACAGATTTTCAAGATGGCCACCATAGCCGCAATTTGAGATTTCCTATCGCAACCATTGAGCTATTTTTTATCTTCAATTCACCCTGATACTTCCTACCAAGTTTCGAGTCAATTGGCCTTTCAGTTCAGAAGAAGTAAAGAAAAAAGGATTTTCAAGATGGCCGCCATCTTGGATTTCCAATCGGAATGATTTTAGCTATTTTTATATTAGCAAGTCATCCCGATGCTTCCTACCAATTTTCCAATCAACTGGCCCTTTGGTTCAGGAAAATAAGTGAAAAAAAAGAGTTTCAAGATGGCCGCCATGACAGCCATCTTGGATTTCCGATCCAAACAATTTAAGCTATTTTAGATCTTCAAGTCACCCGAATGCTTCCTACCAAGTTTCGAGTCAAATGGCCTTTTAGTTCAGGAGAAGAAGCGAAAAATAGATTTTAAAGATGGCTGTCATAGAGGCCATCTTGGATTTCTGATAGGGATGATTTTATCTATTTTTGATCTACAGGTCACCCTGATGCTTCCTACCTAGTTTAAAGCCATAAGCCTTTCGGTTCGGGAGAAGAAGTGAAAAATAGATTTTCAAAATGGCCACCATGGCAGCCATCTTGGATTTCCAATCAGAACGATGTTAGCCATTTTTGATCTATAAGTCACCCCGATGCTTCCTACCAAGTTTCAAGTCAATTGGCTTTTGGGCTTAGGAGAAGAAGCGAAAAAAAATTTTCAAGATGGCCACCAGGGCGGCCATCTTGGACTTCCGATCAGCATGGTTTTTAGCTATTTTTGATCTACAAGTCACCCTGATTCTTCCTACCAAGTTTGGAGTCAGTTGGCCTTTCGGCTCAGGAGAAGAAGCGAAAAATAGATTTTCAAGATGGCGGCCATGGCGGCCATTTTGGATTTCCGATTTGAATGATTTTAGCGACTTTTGATCGATAAGTCACCCCGATGCTTCCTACCAAGTTTCGAGTCAATTGGCATTTGGGGTTAGGAGAAGAAGCGAAAAATAGATTTTCAAGATGGCCGCCATGGCGGCCATCTTGGATTTACGATCGGCACGATTTTAGCTATTTTTGATCTACAAGTCACCCCGATGCTTCCTACAACGTTTGGAGTCAATTGGCTTTTGGGTTTAGGAGAAGAGGCGAAAAATAGCTTTTCAAGATGGCTGCCATGGCGGCCATCTTGGATTTCCGATCAGCATGATTTTAGCTATTTTTGATCTACAAGTCACCCTGATGCTTACTAGCAAGTTTGGAGTCAATTGGCCCTTCTGTTCAGGAGAAGAAGCGAAAAATAGATTTTCAAGATGGTTGCCATGGCAGCCATCTTGGATTTCCGATCGGCACGATTTTAGCTATTTTTGATCTACAAGTCATCCCGATGCTTCCTAACATGTTTGGAGTCAATTGGCCTTTCGGTTCAGAAGAAGGTGAAAAATAGATTTTCAAGATGGCTGCCATGGCGGCCATCTTGGATTTCCGATCGGCATGATTTTAGCTATTTTTGATCTACAAGTCACCCTGATGCTTCCTAGGAAGATTGGAGTCAATTGGCCTTTCGGTTCAGGAGAAGAAGCGAAAAATAGATTTTCAAGATGGCGGCCATGGCGGCCATCTTGGATTTCCGATCGGCACGATTTTAGCTATTTTTGATCTACAAGTCACCCTGATGCTTCCTAGCAAGTTTGGAGTCAACTGGTCTTTCGGTTCAGGAGAAGAAGCAAAAAATAGATTTTCAAGATGGCGGCCATCTTGGATTTTCGATCGGCACGATTTTAGCTATTTTTGATCTACAAGTCACCCCAATGCTTCCTAGCAAGTTTGGAGTCAATTGGCCTTTCGGTTCAGGAGAAGAAGCGAAAAATATTTTCAAGATGGCGGCCATGGCGGCCATCTTGGATTTCCGATCGGCACGATTTTAGCTATTTTTAATCTACAAGTCACCCCGACGCTTCCTACCAAGTATCGAGTCAACTGGCTTAGGGCTGTAGGAGGAGTAGGCTTTTAAAGCAATTGTTGACGCCGCACGACACACGACGGACCACGCACGACGGACGACGGACATTGACTGACCACAATAGTTCACCATCAGCACTTCGTGCTCAGGTGAGCTAATAACGCGATGATTTTGATTTTTAGATTGTAAATTTTCCTTTCTTGGA
This sequence comes from Anodontia alba, assembly GCA_964016985.1. Lineage (NCBI taxonomy): Eukaryota > Metazoa > Mollusca > Bivalvia > Lucinida > Lucinidae > Anodontia > Anodontia alba. Next base: position 21,677,676 of record OZ024832.1, on the reverse strand, counting down.
TGGTGATGTTCCTCTTGCGGCATCCTACGGTGTTTATATTTCACAATTAATTCGATTTGCCAGAGTGTCTAGTCATGAAACTGACTTCAACACTCGTAATAAATTGCTAACTGCTAAACTTCTTAATCAGGGTTATCAGAATCATAAACTACGTAAAGCCTTTTCTAAGTTTTATAGACGTCATTCCGATTTAGTTTCAAAATTCAGTGTTGGACTAAAATCTCTTCTGCAATAAGGCCAATCGGAACCCGAATTTTATGGTGACTTAGTGTATAAATTCAGAAAAATATATGCTTGCAATGACTTCAGTACCCAATTTCGTAAAATCACTCTTCGATATAAAAAGATTGGGTACAATATAAATGTTATACGACAGACTGCATGCAAGGTTGTTAACCCAATCACGGTTAATAACTTTGCTTCCCTCTTTAATTGCACGCCGGCAGGTTAGGCCTCAGATTCTATGATGGTTCCAGCGTAAAGGCTGACTTGAAATTTAATTCTGGGTAATGTTGGTTGATGCTTAATGCTCTATCTTTGGTCGGGCCAAACGGAGTCTAACTGTTGGTTTTCTTTTGCTCTAGCATTTCAGGTGTTTCGTGCTGTCGAGTCCTCATCGTTGTTTCATCTCTCTGTAATTAGTTGATTTTTTTTGTGTTCTCGGAGATGTAGCACTGATGAGTTAGGAAGCCTTCATGCGGACTGAACAAATTATGTGTCTAAACCGCGGCAGAAGTAAGGGCGAGGAATGTGGCCACGTAAAATCGATTTATGCCCCCCCAGTGAAATACTTTTCACTGACCATTCCAAGGCGGTTCTTCTGTCATGGTTTATTTTTGTTATAGTTCATCTTTGAATGTGTGTGTCGCTTACATCTTTTTGTTTTGGATAACCACTTGGTCACTTTGTGAGAAAGTAACTGTCCGTTTGGCTTTCTGCTAGTGATGTTTCCATAAGGGTCTAGTTATTTCGTGTTTATATTTCGTTCCTTTTGATGTCTCTGATCGGAGGTGTGGGATAATTGTATCGATGCCTTCCCTTCTATTTTTCATGAGAGACTTCATGAATCTCTCTCATAACATGAAAGAAACAAATCTGCAATAAGAGGAGCACAATTAGTTCCAATCGGAATACCAATAGTTTGCCTATTAAGTTTAGTTTGAAATCTACTAAATATATTATCCAAAAGATAAACAAGGCCATCACAGACTTTTTGACACGACTATAAATTGTGATTATTGTATATATCAGAAGTGAAAAAAAGCACATTCTTTGTTGCAAGCCAAATATTGGATATTCCGCTGAATAATCGTTCCGTTAATTCAGTCAATAAGTTTATCTTTTATAAGATGATGAGATAACGTAGTATACAGTATAGAAAAATCATATGTAGACAGTTTAGAAGCCTGAAAGGTTTTAGATTTAAATTTATTGAGAACTTCATTGGAGTTTTTTACTGATCACAGATAGTTGATTCCGTCCCTTTCGTAAACAGTAAAGTATCTCATCCAATGTTTTTAACAGCAGTCAGGCATGAAGTTAGCAGTTTGGACAGATCAGTAGTCGTACGAGAATTAGCAATGAAACATGCTTTATAAGGTCGTTTATGAAGTTTCGGTAACCAATATAACGTAGGAAGTCGGTCTTGTTTTTCTTTAATACTCCCTGCAAACTTAGCAGTAATATCGATAGAATGAGTATTAACAATAGATCAATAGATCTCACAGTAGAAATCCGTTCGTATGTATTGGTACTACCATGTTCTTGTACTAGAGTATTGATATAATGAAGTCGTCACACAACAACAACAATATTAGCAGCTTTATCAGCTGGAGCAAAAACATACTTCCTATGAAATTCTTGGATATCTTGTTTCATATATCGAATTTAGCCTTAGGAGGGAGAAGATCAAGGTTATTAGAGTAAAATAACACACGTTCATCAATGAGCTTAAAAATCTTTAATTTCCAGTTAACCATCGGGCGTGAGGGGCGGGTGGGGTTTAAAGCACTTTTACAGCCGGCCAACCACTGTGAGACCCGATGCTACTGCTACTCAAATACAGAAATACATAAATATTCGGCTCCCATCTCAGTCAGTATATCAAGGCAAAGACATAAAAAAACCAAATTAATCACTAGACAAGCAAACGAGTACTCACGGCTAATTCTGCTGTGTGCCAGAGTAAATGAAAACCAATAGCTGAATCACGGTGGGGCAAGCCAAGACATATCGTCAAGCCGCAACCCACTGGTTAAAGTTTTACGAATATGCCGTCATTGAGTCTGAGGCCCGAACCGCAGTCGTGGAATTAAATAGTGAAGCATAGCTATCAACAATGATAGGGTTGATAACTAGGCATGCAGGAGATGATTCATATAAGCTTAAAGCTTTTTATCATATCCTGTACCATATAACATTATGCGATATACATATGTGAACTCGGATGAATAAAATATTGTTTAAATCAACTAGGCATGCAGTCTGTTACTTAATATCCATGCTATATCTAATTCTTTTATAACGGTTAATTAGTTTTCTGAATTGCTCCGAAAAGTTAGATGTTCCCACAAATTTTCTAAATCCATACATTAACACCCAACATTCGCCCTCAGCTTCCATAGTGGTAAAAACATATATTTGTTTGGTCCGTGTTGAGATCTTCTAACTCATCCGTGAATCATTACGGGTAACAGGTAAATCACATATAAATAAACGCCTAAACGATTGCCGTCAGAAACAAAGAACACATAAAAGATTAGAAAATGAGAGTCCTGGTTTTATTGAGTCTTTTATCATAGTGCTTTACCATAGTGCAGATTATATTTCATTTACTTTGGGGTCATTGGGCCCATTGTGGAATCTTTGAAAATGGACTTCTGCTCGTGTATACGCTAGAGGGCGTAAGCAGTGTTGCAAACTTCATTACTGCTTATGAAGAGTCTCAATAAAACCGAGACTCTCATTTTCTTATCTGTAGTGTGTTCTTTGTTTCCAAAGGCAATCTTTTTGACGTTTATTTTCATAAGCAGTAATGAAGCTTGCAACTCTCCTTACGTCCTCTAGCGCATGCATAAGCAGAACTCCATTTTCAAAAAATACCACAACGGGCCGAATGATTTATTTGTGTTGAGGTTTTACGGCCTAGTCAACCCAATGGGGCCATGTCGAGCGCGGTCAGTTTACCTAGCTACACACTACTGGGCAGGCTTAGTCCTCTAAGCGGTTAACCAGTATTGTACATATTCTTTTGCCAGAAACTGACAACTGCCCTTCTTGAAGGGAGAGAATGACCGTAGAAAGTATTTCATGATCAATCTCCACGAAAGAATGTTGCCGACATCGGCGACGGGCCGAATGATCCCAAAGGAATCTAATATAATCTGCACTATGGTGATGTATGGGGAGATGTTCTACCACCGCCAGTTACAGTGTAGTAGAACAAATGTCAAAAAGATTGCCTTTTGAAACAAAGAACACATTACAAAGCCTATATCAAAACCTATAATGAATCAAAGATGAGGACACAGAAGCGACCTGTTGAGACATTTGGATATCCCTGGGGTGTCAAACGGCTCCCTCCTCAATCGGTTTCAAGTGGTCGGTGCCTGACTATAAATATCTGTGGTCGGGCTCATCGCGGTCCTCTTTGTGGTTCCTTGTGTTCTGGTTTCAGATCGCCATTTAGCAATTTAACTTATTTCATCACTGCTATTTTGATTATATATGTTCAACTGTGAAGTCTCACAGATGAGGCAGCAGACTCCTATGTGAACCGACATAATTTTTATTGAAGTGTGTGCGGTTTCGCGTGAGTAAAATTTGTTTAAGACCCTGACAAGTTTTCCTTCCGACCGTTCCAAGGCTGTTCTCCTGTTGCAATTCTATGTTTTGTACTTCTGTAGATTCATTTTTTTTACCTTGTTTGAGCTTCTACTCTCCTTCTTCTTGTGCTTTGGGAGAGCTGTGGTTCGTGATTGTGGCATTTCCCGAATATCTTCGCTTAATTGTTTTTGGTGCTTCAGTTGTTCTGGTTTTTACATCGTCATTGAATCTGCTACTTTTTTCATCTGAGTATTTGTGAATAAATATGTACCTCTGCGTGATAGAGAGTATCGCTGATGCGGAAACACTGCCGTGAAAAATGGTGGGAAATAGCACATGCATGAGGTAAACATTTGATGACCACTAAATTTTTGCCAGATATAATATAATTTTGATACCTTATGTACTTTTTCATGTTCCACTAATAAGCAGTCTATTCTACAAAAATGTAAACAAACAGCGTTGATGAATCTGATGACAGTCTATTGGCAAAGACACCGTTAAGTTAATTTATTTGATGATACGTTGAACATGTAATAAAAGCTCAGTCATTGTTTCTTACTGCACTATAACAGATTACTGAAATGAATCGAGATAGTGTGTGTGTGTGTGTGTGTGTGTGTGTGTGTGTGTGTGTTTGTGTTTGCACAGCGTCCTTATTGTGTATTGTGCAGCGACTGAAACTCAAATACTTAGGCGGGCTGAGTTGCTTATCAAATTGAGTTAGCAAGGCACAAAACCCTAAAAATATTACTTCAAATAAAAAATGTTGCAGTTTGTATTTGCTCAAAAGGTTTTGAAAAAACAGTAATTTGTATCTTCTTTTTTTTAATATCATCTGGATCCAATATACGCTACAGATTCACTACTTTTCCGGTAGAATGACCAATAGGTTTTCATCATAGTGCAGATATCATTTTTAGTTTTTTAGTTTGCTTGGGATCAATGAATAAATTCTGATATCTTTGAAACTCGAATTCCCCTTCAGCGGGTGGGGAGGCGTGTGCACTCCTGCAAACAACAAGAATAACTACAAAATGTACAAATTGCTGTCAGCAGCTTTCCAACTGACCGTTATATGCCGACTCATCTGTTGCAGTTTTTTTTATATTTTTTTTGCGTCGGTGCTTTTATATGTGATGTTCTTTTCCTTTTGTGTTCCTCATCTCTCCTTCTTTTGGTGCAGTGGGAGCACTATGCTTCATGATAGTGGCATTTCTTCGGTATCTTTACTTATATTTTTACACTTTTTTTAACCGCTGGGAATGATGAGTTTAACCCTTTAAATGAGTGAGTACGGCCTTCCTAAGGCATCGAACAAGTGAACGATGAGTAACAAAAACAAACAACACAAACGCCACATATTAAACCATAGACGCACAAAGACGATCCGCAACAGAGGAACTAACTTGGCACCGTCAGTAGGAGAACCATTGTAGGGGTGCGCTTAAATCATGTTTACTACTACAAAACCGCACCCTTAATTTTGGCGCAGCTCTTAATTACAAACATATGTTAGGTTCACATAAGGAAGCACTGCAGTGAAAAACATATAAGCCGAAACAGTGTGATGACACAAAGAAAGGATTGTTGGCGATCTGAAGCAAGAACACACACACACACACACACAATCACCATTACCCCGACCACAGACATTGATAGGCACAGACCATCTGAAGCAGATTGAGGATGGAACCGACATTTAGTCAGAAGACCGACCCACTGATGTGGCATTAAAGAGGGAAGCAAAGTTACCATAAATTGTTAACAAACATCCTTGCACTTTGCAGAAGCATGTCCATGTTGTACATGTAACCTACGTGTATTTTTATTGCGAGTAAAAATCGTTTTTTTTTTTTTTTTAAATCCGCTTTGCTACAATCTTTTGGTTTAAATTTATAGATTAAATCGACTCAGGTTTGGACAGTCTTTCTTTCAGAAGTATTTTCAAGCCAACGTTATATTGAAATTACGTCAAAATGGCGAGGATACTGCTTAGAAAAGGTCTTATGTAGCTTATGATAACGGTGCTCTTGTTTAAGAAGTGTAGGAGTTTAAATATTATTTCGAACATTAAACACATTAGCTTGACAAAATGCTCTAGCAGACGAACTAATTGAGAATTATATACACCATAGGATGTAGCACGAGAGACATCGCCATCCAAAAATGGAATCTTTACAATTCGTCCAATTTGTCATGAAATTTAGTGGAGATTATATCATTTGATATTGATAAGGTAAGTAAAATCTAGAAACGGTGCTTCGGTGTCAGGGGCATTAGTTATTTAACTGTAGTTATTTTGATAAATTATATCAACCATTTGTTGAAAAGATTTCATTAAAAATATTGAGTACGTCATCTAAATATCGAGACTTTGAATTGAATGCCTCTTTGATATTGGCCCGGTTTTCGTGAGACAGATATAAATTTGTACCATAGAAATACCAAAAATTTGTTGGTAAATTTTTGTACCAAACCTAACGAGAAATTTTATCAAGAAAACACAAAAGGGCCTCACAAAATACCAAACCTGATGCACGGAAATTTTAAGAGTTTAGTTTATTTAAAATAACACCGGACTTTTGTATATTCTAAAATATTTAACAGGAACTTTCATATACGGCCACACAGTATTACTTTTTTTCATAGCAGTAAAATAAGAAGTTATTTTGAGAGTTCAGCCAAAGTGCATGAACTATCATGAACTTTCATCGAGCGGCATTTGCACTTTATTTAACCACACTCTTTTATTCGGCTGATCAACGGTTGTTTTTCTATGTTTTTTCAAGACAGTTTCTCTGCTGCAAGTTGTCTTTTTTTCGTATGAATGTTATTGCAAATGATCCTGTTTTGTTTTGGTGTCCTTGTACCACAGCTCTCTCCTTCTTTTGAGGCACTGGAAATGCTATATTTGGTGATTGTTGCCTTTCCTGGGTAATTTAATTTACGTTTTCATATTGTCTTAACATTGCATTAACTATTCAAAATAATGGCGCGTAATTTTTGGAGAGAGCTGCAAAGAAAGTATTTCTCTCAAAGGAAAAAGTATACCTCAACAGGATGAACTGTATATCCATCCCAAAGTCGATGTCCGGCTGTATTGTTTATAACTGAAAGATGAATTAATGTTTTTGCTTTCTCTCTGATGTCTTCAGGTGATTCTAACTTTATATGGGCGCCAAAGTATTCATTGATTCTAGCTGTATCGTTGTTAGTATACATATAGTTGCATTCGTCCATGACTTGCCAAGAGTTATTTCCATATTTATCCAAGCCAACTTTCGTTAGGCCTACAACCGACACGCCACAGAGAGAATGTACATTTTGGTCAGCATCAGTCACATTGCCACACGATGTTACGCCATCCGCCCGGAACACGTCAAATTTTAAGTAGCAAAACTCATTTTGTATACCAGCCGGCATAGCACATCCCAGTGGAACATTCGTAGACAGTTGCAGAATGTGGTTCTCCTTGTCTAAACGATACGGACTCCTCACCGAATTAGTATTCTGTAGCAAAGAGGAGATAAAATATTGATATTGAAAACAAAACAACACTATTTCCAAGTAATTTTCAGCAGTATATGTCATTCGGTTTTGTTCCACTTATGTATTTGTTAAAACTTTTTAATGATATTTTTTTACACAGTCAAACGCGACGTCGTATATAATGGCATTTCACTTCAGGGGAACATAAACATTTTACCTTATGCTCTTTTACTAGTGTTATTAAATAACAGACCTTACCAATATGTGTTGTTTGTGTTGAGGTTTTACGGCCCAGTCAACCCAATGGGGTCATGTCGAGCGCGGTCAGTTTACCTAACCACACGTTTACTGGGCAGGCTTAGTCCTCTAAGAGGTTAACCAGTATTGTGCACATTCTTTCGCCAGAAATTGACAACTGCCCTTCTTGAATCAGCGGAAGGGAGAGAATGACCGTAGAAAATATTTCATGATCAATCTCCACGAAAGAATGTTGCCGACCTCGGCGGGGGTTGAACCCGCGACCTCCTGGTCTCCAGTCGGACGGCGCATCCAACTGAGCCACCGAGGCCGGCAAATGTAACAAGTAAATTGGTCAGTGTATATGACTGCATCTATTTCAATTTGAAATAACTCGGTCAGTTTGAAAGCAATTTGTACGAAATAAACGGGTATCGTTAGCTATTCAACACACCATTCAAGTGCAGTGAAGCATTTTAAAATATACCTGGGATAAAACTAAGGAAGCCTATTAGTGACAGAACTTTTTGCAGGTCCCTCGTATCTTCTCATGTACTGGTTTTGACAATCGGAATAACGTCCTGACTGCTAGTTTCTAGGAAATCTACTTTATGAAACACATTATTACCCGTTATAAAAGGATTGGATACAGTACTGCTATTATGCGAAAGACTGCATCCTTAGATTCTAACACAATCACGGCTGATAGCTTGTCTGTTAAATGGCAAGACGGTTGGTCAGGTCACAGACTTATAAAGGTGCCGAATCGAACCAGTCATTATTTGTTCCTCGGGAAGGCTTTGCTTCGTAATTGTGACATTTTCTGAGTAGCGCCACATATTTTTCTGATAGGCATTTTTGAAGGAGATTGTGAAAAGTAAATAAGTGAACTCAGCAACTGATCCACGTCGTTCTCAACATCAAAGGGATATACAAGCCCATATGATATTCATACATTATTTTATAGTGTTTAAAATAATATTTAGAAAATTCTTATTAACGTTATGATATCGTTAGCAATTAAAAGACTATATTGGCATTAGAAGACCTACACATGGACCGAACAAGTATAAGATTTTTATCACAATGGAAGCTGTGGGCGAGGGTTGCGATACCGTAAAGCTAGCTTAAGCACCCTCCCAGCCCCCCTCTCTCCCAGTAGTTGTTACCGAGCGTTTCAAGGCAGTATTTTCAGTGGTACTTTTTTGTTAAATGTTATGTAGTGTATCACTTATGTTTTTCTTTTACCAACTATGTAAGTTTAAGATATATTCAGTTAAGTTGGGGTAACAGACTTGCCACCTTTTTCGGAAAGAGTTACCCATTCTATCGATATTACTGCTAAGTTTGCAGTGAGTATTAAAGAAAAGCAAGACAGACTTCCTACGTTATATTGGTTACCGAAACTTCATAAACGACCTTATAAAGCACGTTTCATTGCTAATTCTAGTTCTTGTACGACTACTGTTTTGTCCAAACTGCTAACTTCATGCCTTACTGCTGTGAAAAAACATTGGATTAGATACTATGATACTGTTTACGAAAGGGACGGAATTAACTATTTTTTGTCAATTAAAAATTCTAATGATGTTCTCAATAAATTTAAATCTAAAAACTTTCAGGCTTCTAAATTGTCTACATATGATTTTTCTACACTGTATACTACGTTACCTCATCATCTTATAAAAGATAAACTTATTGATTTAATTAACCGAACGTTTATTCGGGAGAATACCCAATATTTGGCTTGCAACGAAGAATGTGCTTTTTTTACTTCTTATGTATATAATAATCGCAATTTATGGTCATGTCAAAAAGTCTGTGATGCCATTGTTTATCTTTTGGATAATATTTTTATTAGATTTGGAACTAAACTTTATAGACAAACTATTGGTATTCCGATGGGAACTAATTGTGCTCCTCATGTTGCAGATTTATTTCTTTTTTGTTATGAGAGAGATTTCATGAAGTCTCTCTCACGTCGTGAAAATCAGGCTGACATTATTGAGATTTTAACTCAACTTCAAGATACCTTGACGATTTATTAAATATTGACAATATTTACTTTGACCAAATGGTGGACCGGATATACCCTACAGAACTCCAATTGAATAGAGCAAATTCTTTCGATACCGAGGCACCTTTTTTGGATTTGAATCTATGTATATCTAATGGTACAGTTTCCACCAAAATTTATGATAAACGGGACGATTTTGATTTTGATATAGTCAATTTCCCTTTTCTGGATGGCGATGTCCCCCGGCATACCTCATATGGGGTATACATATCTCAACTTATAAGATTCGCCAGAGCTTCTTCAAATCTTAATGACTTTAACTACCGTAATAAAGCCCTTAATGCCAAACTTCTTAGGCAGGGCTATCGTTATTTTAAACTTCGTAAGGCGTTTTCGAAATTTTATCGCAGACACAGTGCCTTGTTAGAAAAATATAGCGTCAATCTGAAAACACTTCTGCAATAAGGTATATCGGAAGCCGAATTTTACGGTGACTTAGTGTACAGATTTAGAAAGATTGTAGGTAAATCTAACTTTTCGGAGCAATTCAGAAAACTTATTAACCGTTATAAAAGAATTGGCTATAGCCTGGATATTATGCGGCAGACTGCATGCCTAGTTGTCAACCCAATCATTGTTGATGGCTATGCTTCACTCTTTAATTGCACGACGGCAGTTCGGGCCTCAGACTCAATGACGGCCTCTTCGTAAAACTTTAACCAGTGGGTTGGGGCTTGACGATATGTCTTTGGCTTGGCCCGCCGTGGTTCAACTATTGGTTTTCATTTACTCTGGCATACAGTAGAATTAGCCATGAGTACTCGTCTTTGTTTATTATAGTGATTAATTTGATTTTTATGTTTTCGCTTTGATGCATTGACTGAGTTGGGAGCCTTTATGCGAACCGAATTTTTATGTATTTATGTATTAAGAGTAGCATCGGGACCCAGGGTGAAGTTAGCTAGCTGTAAAAGTGCTTTAAACCCCCCGATTGTTTGCTCTATCGACCGTTCTAAGGCGGTGGTCCCGGTGTTAGTCTTACTCCTTGTTGCTTTGTGGTTTATTCTACGAGGCGATTTGTTGTATGTCTTTCCGTGTGTCATTTTGTTCTTGTGTTTTTCAGTCCTTTTAGTATTGCGATTACCTCGCTCGGGGAAGAGAGAGCTAATCTTAGTGCTTTTCGTACGTTTGTTTGGTTTGTGCTTGTTTAGTTTTGTCGGTTTCCTCTTGCTCTTGGGGTCTGGGAAGGGCTGCGGTTTGTGATTGTGGCACTCCCTGGACTTTTCTCTTACTTTTTTTGCCGACTCTGCTTGCTATCTGTTCATTTTGTGGCTGTTTAATTGTATTTTTCTGGTGTTTGGAACTTGATGAGGATCTGATTGTATTAGTTCCTTAGTTCACTTATTTACTTTTTACATTATATTTGGCACTAAGTTACACAGAAAAATGTATGAATCCAGATTTTATGTTTTCTCTTTCTGATGATACACAAGCTCACAAGCTGATAGCATTGAAGTTTAGAAAATTGAACGTAAACCTAAATTTTCTGATCAGTTTAGTAAAACTGTCTATGTTATAATCTAAAGGGTTATAGAATTGTTAAAGTAAAAAAACAAAACCAAAAAAACAACAAAAAACAGGCTGCTTGATTAACGGTTGACCTAATCACGGCTGACCACTGCTTATCTCTTTAACAGCACACCGGTGGGTCGGGGTTCAGACTCTATGATGACCCCGACATAAAATCTATTCATTAAGATGGTCTGGGTCGGAATTTGTTCTATTTGTTCTTCTCGGCTCACCGTGGATCAACTGGTGGTTTTCTCTTGCACAAATAGTCCACTGGTGTTGTTTGACACTCCAGGGACTTCCCAGTGTCTCAACACGTTGTTTCTGCTGAGTCCTTATCTCTGATTTATTATATGCTCTATTTGTGATTTATTTGTTGCCTCCTCCCCCACCCCCGCCCCGCGCAAGTAATTTGTTACTGACCGACCCCAGGTGGTACCATCGTTGCGATGGTTTTGTTACATACTTTGTAATGTTTCACTAAAAATGTTTTTCTTTTACCAATTATGTAATTTAAAGATATTCAATATCCAGAGTTGTCACATAGTTTTGAAAGGGTTGCCAACTGCTCGCCATTTATTCTTTTTTGTGGCTTTTAAATTTTATTTGTCTCTATTTCCATTTGATATTGAGAACTTAATGCAGATCTGTTCCTGAGGTCACCTACTCACTTTGTTAATGCTATTTACGTGAATAAATATTCTTTCTGTTAGAGCATCTATTCATGTTGATATCTCGCATATGACCCTTATGACGTAGCACAAGGTGGGTATCGTCATCTAGAAAAGTCATGTCGTTTTCTTTCATACGTTTTCTATCATTATATCAAAAAATTGAACTTTGGTATCGTATGACCTCGTTTTATCTACTTGACGCTTTTCTTTTGGATAAATTTTATCAATTATTTCTCAAAATAAATATTATTAATATAAATCAAGTTATCTAAATATCTGTAAGTCGAGTAAAATGCCTCATTAATGCTGGCCTGTTTTAATTCAGAGATTGACATTATAAAGTCTCACTCGTAAATGAATGAAAACAAACCAACCAGAAGTGGTGCATAATACAACTAGACAGAGTGACCAGTGGGTCACGTGTACCCCTGGCCAGCTCTATCACAAACAGTATCGGTCGTTCTCCAATAATTTTGTCTTACATATTACGTAAGAATGTTTATCTATTCACTACCATGAATTCCGCGGAAGGTAGACCTAGGTCAGACGCTGTTTACAATAAAACCGACACTCGCATTTTCTAATCCGTAGTGCATTCTTTGTTTCCAAAAGTAATATTTTTTACGTTTATTATAAATGATGGTAGTAATAAAAACTAACCTGACATCCCTTCTGTTGGCAATGGAGCTGATTAAATACTTGAGGTAGAAGAGTCTACTTGGCATAAATGTTAGGGTTGATGCAAACATGAGAAAGTCATTAAACTATGAAATACATATCAGGGACATAACACAATACAGTAGTGTTTTCAGTTACTGTTCGGAAGAAAGTGTATGCCAGGCTTAATTGTAGGTGGAACGGTTAATCCCAAATCCTATGGAGCTGACTCTATGGTTCCCACAAAAATGACAAAGTAATTATTTAATAAAATTCAAGAAAATAGCATAACCTTATCCTTACATTCAAACAACATACTTAATACTCACCATAAATGGATCAAGTTTGTAGGCAGAACTTAAAAGCATGCGTTTTGTACCAGCATTTTCGGATCTGGAGTAAATTATACCACACTGTATCTGAAATGTATAAGACGGAAATTTTTCAAACAATATTATCCAGATTATACGAAAGCCGTACCTTCATACAAATGGTTTACTGATGTCTGCATGAAATATTTATAATAATAACGCATCAGTAGAAATGCAAAGTTGCTTGTAAATATCCTTTCTTATTATTTCTTTGTCTACTGATATTTAAAATCATAACTGAAAACAGCTGAGGTGTCAATAGAAAATAAGGCAATGATCAGGAACTGATGCAATTACCTTACACATCCCGTCCATAAAAGGTAAGAGTAAAGTCCATGGAGTGCCACAATTACAAAAAAAGGGTAAGAGAAAAGTCCAGGGAGTGCCACAATCACAAACCGCAGCCCTTCCCAGACACCAAGAGGAAGAGGAAACCGACAAATCCAAACAAGCACAAATCGAACAAACGTACGAAAAGCACTAAGATTAGCTCTCTCTTCCCCGAGCGAGGTAATCGCAATGCTAAAAGGACTGAAAAACACAAGAACAAAATGACACAAGGTAAGACATACAACAATTCGCCTCGTAGAATAAACCACAAAGCAACAAAGAGTAAGACTAACACCAGGACCACCGCCTTAGAACGGTCAGTAGAGTAAACAACCGTGGGGGTGGGGGGGGGGGGGATGGGGGCGGTGGTTAAAGCACTTTTACAGCTAGCCAACTTCACTCTGGGTCCCGATGCTACTCTTAATACAGAAATACATAAAAATTCGATTCGCATAAAGGCTCCCAACTCAGTCAATGCATCAAAGCAAAAAAAATAAAAATCAAATTAATCACTATAATAAACAAAGACGAGTACCCATGGTAATTCTACTGTATGCCAGAGTAAATGAAAACCAATAGTTAAACCACGGCGGGCCAAGCCAAATCACTATAATAAACAAAGACGAGTACTCATGGCAAGTTCTAATACACTGCCACATAAATTCAATTTCACTGAAGTGTTTCTTATAAATAGTTCTCGCCCTTTGTTATTTAACCAGCCCAAATCTGGATTTCTGAGGATAAAGTGTTGTCTTTGAAGGGGCATAACTAGCCGAGCCTAATTAACCTAATTCAGAAACCTTAACACTTCCGCTGTTTTGGTTTGCACTTGTGTTCATTGCTTTTCGTGGCCACTGAGCGCATTCTGGGTCAGTAGAGTAAACCACCGGAGGGAGGGTGGGGTGTGTGTGTGGGGGGGAGGGGGCGTGGGGGGGGGGGTGGTGGGGGGGGGGGCTGGGTTAAAGCACTTTTTCGGCCAGCTAACTTCACTCTGGGTCCCGATGCCACTCTTAATCACAACTAGTAAAACAGAAAGCAAAATGAGCAGCTGTTGAAGTCACTACGTGAATGAAGTCATTAAGTCACTAAGATTTCAAGAAGCTCTTGCGAATCTAATAAGTTGAGATATGTATATCCCCTATTAGGTACGCCAGGGGACATCGCCATCCAGAAAAGGGAAATTGACTGTATAAAAATCAAAATCGTCCCGTTTATCAAACATTTTGGTGGAAACTGTACCATAAGATATACATGGATTCAAATCCAAAAAGGGCGCTCGGTATTGGAAGACTGGCTCTTTTTAATTGGAGTTCAGTAGGGTATATGCATTCCAATATTTGGTCAAAGTAAATATTGTCAATATTTAAAAACCATCAAGATATCTTGAAGAGCAAGACACCAAAGGGAAAGAAGGACGCATTTAAAGCAACGGCACCACAATAAAACACTACAAGCAGAAAGCCAAAATGACAAAAAAGGTAAGAGAAAAGTCCATGGAGTGCCACAATCACAAACCGCAGCCCTTCCCAGACACCAAGAGGAAGAGAAAACCGATAAATCCAAACAAGCATAAATCGAACAAACGTACGAAAAGCACTAAGATTAGCTCTCTCTTCCCCAAGCGAGGTAATCGCAATGCTAAAAGGACTGAAAAACACAGGAACAAAATGACACAAGGTAAGACATAAAACAAATCGCCTCGTAGAATAACCCACAAAGCAACAAAGAGTAAGACTAACACCGGGACCACGGTCTTAGAACGGTCAGTAGAGTAAACCACCGGGCGGGTTAAAGCACTTTTACAGTTAGCCAACTTCACCCTGGGTCCCGTTGCTACTCTTAATACAGAAATACATAAAAATTCGGTTCGCATGAGGGCTCCCAACTCAGTCAATGCATCATAGCGAAAACATAAAAATCAAATTAATCACTATAATAAACAAAGACGAGTACCCATGGTAATTCTACTGTATGCCAGAGTAAATGAAAACCAATAGTTAAACCACGGCGGGCCAAGCCAAAGAATATCGTCAAGCACCAACAAACTGGTTAAAGTTTTACGAAGAGGCCGTCATTGAGTCTGAGGCCCGAACCGCCGTCGTGCAATTAAAGAGTGAAGCATAGCCATCAACAATGATTGGGTTGACAACTAGGCATGCAGTCTGCCGCATAATATCCAGGCTACAGCCAATTCTTTTATAACGGTTGATAAGTTTTCTGAATTGCTCCGGAAAGTTAGATTTTCCTACAATTTTTTTAAATCTGTACACTAAGTCACCGTAAAATTCTGGTTCTGATATACCTCGTTGCAGAAGTGTTTTCAGACTGACGCTATATTTTTCTACCAAGGTACTTTGTCTGCGATAAAATTTCGAAAACGCTTTACGAAGTTTAAAGTAACGATAGCCCTGCCTAAGAAGTTTGGCAGTAAGGGCTTTATTACGGTAGTTTAAGTCACTAAGATTTAAAGATTTGGTTTGAAGAAGCTCTGGAGAACTTAATAAGTTGAGATATGTATCCCCATAGTGAGGTACGCCGGGGGACATCGCCATACAGTAAAAGAAAATTGACTATGTCAAAATCAAAATCGTCCCGTTTAATCATACATTTTGGTGGAAACTATACTGTTAGATATACATAGATTCAAATCCAAAAGAAGTGCTCAGTATCGTAAGAATTTGCTGTATTTAATTGGAGTTCTGTAGGGTATATGCGGTCCACCAATTGGGCAAAGTAAATATTGTCAATATTTAATAAATCATCAAGGTATCTTGAAAATGAATTAAAAGACTCAATAATGTCAGCCTGATTTTCAAGTGAGAGAGACTTCATGAAATAGCTCTTATAACAAAAAAGAAACAAAGCCTTCAGGGCCAGACTAGCAAGAGGAACTTAAACAGAGTAACCATTATATATCATAACAAAATCATAACAATGGAGACGTATTACAGTCCTACTAACATGTTTTACTTCCTTTTCACATGCTCTAAATATTTACCATATTATTTTCCCCATATACTGACTTTAGAATTAATCACAGAATGCATTATATCAAAGTCCCTTCCTTCATTAATAAGAGAATTGAATTTATCGACATGCCTGGTATATGAAGAGATAGTTCTGTTTTTTTCTGCTATACCAGTTTACTTTAAAATACTGAATCGCCCATAACATGCTTCAAATTTAAAAAAAAATCCGTTCGAAGTACAATACACTAGATTCAGACCATGCTATCTATACTAATACTCCTGAATTATAAGATTACAAAAACATAAATATGTTTCCCAGGAACGGCCACTATCACAACTCTCAGCCTCTGAAGACACCGGAAGAAATGATGAGGAACAAGCAATAACAATAGATTCTAAATGAAAGTGAACACACAGACACGTACAGAAAACAGCTTAACTGACAGTTCTTTCAGGCAACGCTACCTAATTTCGGCAATTTAGGCCTCATCAGTGACTCTCATATTTACTTTCAAAATCCCGGAGTAGGCCCAATGATCAACTAGACATGTGTTTGTAAAACATTATGCCCCAAACATATGCTTGCCCCTAAAGATAGCCCAGACATAATTTTTGCCAAGGGCAGATAATTAAAAAAAACAGAAGAGCAAGAGTTATACTCTTTTAGTCAACACACATGGTGTCAATGAGCTGTAAACACCCAGTTTGGTCCACAACTTGTATACTGATACCTATGAAAATAAACGTCAAAACAGATTGCCTTTGGAAACAAAGAACCCACTACAGATTAGAAAATGGGAGTCTCGGTTTTACTGAGATTCTTCATAAGCAGTAATGAAGTTTGCAACACTGCTTACGCCCTCTAGCGTATACATGAGCAGAACTCCATTTTCAAATATACCACAATAGGCCCAATGATTCTAAAGGAAATGAAATATAATCTGCACTATAGTGAAGTACGGGGAGACGTTCTACCGCCGCCACACGGCACTAACACCAGCTGCAGTGTAGTAAAATAAACGTCAAAAAGATTGCCTTTGGAAACAAAAAACACACTACAGATTAGAAAATGGGAAAGCCACAACCACATTATACAGCTTACCCAATGCATAGTTGTGATACAGAAAAGTTAAAATTCATACAACAGACTAACTGACAAAATCGAAATACATAGAAGAGGAACTGAAATTTAATACCTTTTGAGTTATCTGCTGTAGACTCAGTCAGAGTGTGCCTATGTAGCTTTAGGCAAAATTTGTGCAAAAAAACATTGGTTTTTCATTTTTGACTTAGAAGAGCAATTTGACACCAAAAATCTAAATTTTCTCATAAACTAGAGCAAAATGAATGGTACCACATGAAAGAGAATTCAAAAGTAGGTCTGGAAATGAACGAATAGGGGTTGTATAGAATGTCCTTATTATAATACAAAGAAGTGAATTTCAGAGGTTCAAACCTTGAAAAATAAAAATGAAGTTGATAATGAAGATAATCTACTTCTGCTTTAGTTTTTGATTTATAACCAATAGATCAACTATTATGGAAAAGAAACAGAAACATCAGAGGTAAATCATTTCAAACAGCTAAAACTTAATACAAGTAAATCTTTTCAAAAGGCTAAAACTTGTTTTGATTTTTAGTCTCCTTCACCACCATAATAGTCAAAATACATAAAAGTTTAACTAAACTCAAAGAAGAATGCATTTGTCTTGTCCATGAAAAACTTTTACATATACTCAGGGTACTGTATACCAATATCAACTTCATATGTTAAATGGTTCCTAAGATATTGCATTCGCAACATTAAAGGGGAATTATTTCATTATTAATGGCTCATTCGAAAACAAAAATACAGGTCTGCTTATTTTTCATATAGAAAGTATATATAATGTTTAATGTTTCCTGACTCTACAAAAAATAGTTTCCAAGGTACTGGAGGCATTTGATTTTTACAAAAAGAGGCATAATTCTGGCAATATTTTATGCACTATGCCTAAAACCTAATCTGCATATCTCCATATGGCTAGGATATTGTATACTAAATACCAACTTCATATGTTGAATGGTTCTTACGATAATGCATCCGCAATATTTTATCAGCCGGGCCTATATAAAAATTGTAAAGGGGCAAAATTTCATTATTAATAGATCAATCGGAAAAATGACAAAAATATGGATTTGCTTATTTTTTAGATAGAAAAAGCATATACAATTTCAGGGTCCTAAACAAGTTCATATCCAAGATATAGAAAACCTTGTTGACTATGTCCAACTGTCACAAAAAGGGGCAGAACTCTGATAATATATAATGCAGTCAGCCCAAAAGCTAATCAGCACTTCTACATATAGTCAGGGTACTGCATACCAAATATCAACTTCATACGTTAAATAGCTCCTAAGATATTGTGTCAACAACATTTTTATCATTGACCCCTATATACAAGGTGTAAAGGGAAATAATTTTATTATTAATGGATCAATCGAAAAACAAAAAAATATGGGTTTGCTTATTATATCATATAGAAAGTGCATATAAAGTTTCAAGGTCCTAAACAAATCCATGTCCAGGATATACGAGGCATCGTTCTTAGCCAAATTGCCACAAAAAGGGGCATAACTCTAGTAATATATGATGCAGTCAGCCCAAAAGTTAATCAGCACTTCTACATATGGTCAGAGTGTAACTGCATACCAAATATCAACTTCATACGTTAAATAGCTCCTACGATATTGTGTCCACAACATTTTATCATTGACCCCTAATTACAAGTGGTAAAGGGAAATAATTTCGTCATTAATGGATCACTCGAAAAAAAAAAAAAAAAAAAAAAAAAAAAAAAAAAATACGGGTGTGCTTATTTTTCATATAGAAAGTGCATATAACTTTTCAGGGTCCTAGACAAATCCAAGTACAAGATATAAGAGGCCTCATTCTTAGTCAAATTGCCACAAAAAGGGGCATAACTCTGGTAATATATGATGCTTTCAGCCCAAAAGTTAATCAGCACTTTTACATATGGTCAGGGTACTGCATATCAAATATCAACTTCATATGTTAAATAGCTCCTAAGATATTGCGTCTGCAACATTTTATCATAGACCCCTATATACAAGTTGTTAAGGTGAATAATTTCTCTATTAATGGATCAATCAAAAACCAAATCAAGAGGACCATGATGGTCCTATATCGCTCACCTGAGCAAACAGCTTTGCATCCTTACTGTTAAGTTTCAGCCAAGTTCACTGCTCTAAGATTTTTGTATAAATTTTATAGACCTGCTCCCCAGCGGCCATGTTTTTTTTTCATGCATCATGATGGCTTGAACTGAATCTTGAAAGAGGATCACCAAATGAACAATTCTGCCAATTATTGTAATTGGTCCATTTATTTCTGACAAAAAGATTTTTAAAATGTTTTATATAGCTATGTAGGGAAAATAAGCCCCACCCCCTAACGGCCATGTTTTTTGACGAATCATGACTGCTTGAACAAACTTGGTAGAGGGTCACCATAGGAACATTCCTACCAAGTTATATAGAAATCGGTTCAGTGGTTTCTAACAAGAAGATTTTTACTGTTTTCTATTTAGATATATAGGGAAAATAAGCCCCACCCCTAGCAGCCATGTTTTTGACGAATCATGATTGCTTGAACAATCGTGGTAGAGGGTCACCAAAGCAACATTCCTGCCAAGTAATATTGAAATCAGTAAGATGGTTTCTAACAAGAAGAATTTTAAGTTTTCTGTACAGATATATACGAAAAATAAGCCCCGCCATCTGGCGGCCATGTTTTTTGACCTATCATGAGGGCGTGAACAATCTTGGTAGAAGGTCACCAAAGCAACATTCCTGCCAAGTTACATTGAACTCGATCCAACGGTTTCTTACGAGAAGATTTTTAAAGTTTTCTATACAGCTATATAGGGAAAATATGCCCCGTCCCCTAGCGGCCATGTTTTTTGACGAATCATGACGGCTTGAACAATCTTGGTAGAGGGTCACCAAAGAAACATTCCTGCCAAGTGATATTGAAATCTGTCTACTGGTTTCTGACAAGAAGATTTTAAAACTTTTCTATATAGATATATAGGGAAAATAAGCCCCGCCCCCTGGCGACCAGGTTTTTTGACGAATCATTATAATTTGAACAATCTTTGTAGAAGGTCAACAAGCAAACATTTCTGCCAAGTTATAATGAAATCGGTCCAGTGGTTTCTGACAAGAAGATTTTTAAAGTTTTCTATATTGATATATAGGATAATTAAGCCCCGCCCCCTGGCGGCCAGGTTTTTTTATGAATCATGACGACCTGAACAATCTTGGTAGAGGGTTACAAAAGCAACATTCCTGCAATGTTATACTAAAATCGGTCCAGTGGTTTCTGACAAGAAGATCATTAAAATTTTCTATATAGATATATAGGGAAAATAAGCCCCGCCCCCTAGTGGCCATGTTTTTTGACAAATCAAGACGGCTTGAACAATCTTGGTAGAGGATTAACAAGGAAACATTTTTTGCCAAGTTATATAGAAATCGGTCCAGTGGTTTCTGACAGGAATATTTTTAAAATTTTCTATATAGATATACAGAGAAAATAAGCCCCGCCCCCTAGCGGCCATGTTGTTTGACGAATCATGACGGCTTGAACAATCTTGGGAGAAGGTTACAAAAGAAACATTCCTGCCGTGTTATATTGAAATTGGTCCAGTGGTTTCTGATAAGAAGATTTTTAAAGTTTTCTATATAGATATATAGGGAAAATACGCCCCGCCCCCTGGCGGCCATGGTTTTTGACGAATCCATATGGCTTGAACAATCTTGGTAGAGGATCACCAAAGGAACATTTCTGCAAAATTATATTGAAATCGGTCCTGTGGTTTCTGACAAGAAGATTTTTAAAATTTTCTATATAGATATATAGGGAAAATAAGCCCCGCCACCTGGCGGCCATGTTTTTTGACGAATCCAAATGGCTTGAACAATCTTGGTAGAGGATTACCAAAGGAATATTTCTGAAAAATTATATTGAAATCGGTCAATTGGTTTCTGACAAGAAATTTTTTTTAAAGTTTTCTATATAGATATATAGGGAAAATAAGCCCCGCCCCCTGGCGGCCATGTTTTCTGACGAATCCAAATGGCTTGAACAATCTTGGTAGAGGATCACTAAAGGAATATGTCTGCAAAATTATATTGAAATCGGTCCAGTGGTTTCTGACAAGAAGATTTTTAAACTTTTCTATATAGATATATAGAAAAAATAAGCCCCGCCCCCTGGCGGCCATGTTTTTTGACGAATCCAAATGGCTTGAATAATCTTGGTAGAGGATCATCAAAGGAACATTTCTGCAAAATTATATTGAAATCGGTCGAGTGGTTTCTGACAAGAAGATTTTGTAATTTTTTAGTCAAAAAATCTATTTTTAGCTCCTGTGACCTAGATATGCAATAAACCGGAACCATTTGAACAGCTTTGAAAGACGACCAACCAAGGATCATTCCTGTGAAGTTTGGTCAAAATCTAATCAGTGGTTTAGGAGGAGATATTTTTTAAAGATTGTGAACGGACGGACGGACAGACAGACGGACGACGACGACGACGGACGGTGAGTGATCACAATAGCTCACATTGAGCCTTCGGCTCAGGTGAGCTAAAAATATGGGTCAGCTTATTTGTCATACAGAAAGGGCATATAAAGTTTCAGGGTCCTAAACAAATCATGTCCAAGATATACGAGGCCTCATTCTTAGTCAAATTGCCACAAAAAGAGCATAACTCTGGTAATATATGATGCTTTCAGCCCAAAAGTTAATCAGCACTTTTACATACGGTCAGGGTACTGCATATCAAATATCAGCTTCATATGTTAAATAGCTCCTCAGATATTGCGTCTGCAACATTTTATCATAGACCCCTATATACAAGTTGTTAAGGCGAATAATTTTCCTTATTAATGGATCAATCAAAAACCAAAAAAATATGGATCAGCTTATTTTTCATACAGAAAGTGCATATAAAGCTTCAGGGTCCTAAACAAATCCATGACCAAGATATACGAGGCCTCGTTTACTTAGTCAAATTGCCACAAAAGGGGAATAACTCTGGTAATATATGATGCTGTCAGCCCAAAAGTTCATCAGCACGTCTACATATGGTCAGGGTACTACAAACTCAATATCAACTTCATATGTTAAATAGCTCCTAAGATATTGTGTCCGCAACATTTTATCATAAACCCCTAAATACAAGTTGTAAAGGGAAATAATTTTGCTATTAATGGATCAATCAAAAAAAAATTATATAGAAAGTATATATTAAGTTTCAGGGTCCTACACAAATTGGTTTCCAAGATACAGTAGGCACTTACTTTTCTTAAAAAGGGAAATAACTCTGGCAATATTTGGTGCACTTCGCCCAAAAATTAATAAACACATCTTCATCTGGTCAGGATACTGCATACCAAATATCAACTTCATATCTTAAATGGTTCTAAAGATATAGCGTCCGCAAGAAAGTGTAACGGTCAGACGGAAGTCGTAAAGGGAAATAATATCGTTATTAATGGATCAATCATAAAAAAAAAATACGGGTCTTTTTATTTTTCATATAGAAAGTATATATTAAGTTTGAGGGTCCTACAAAAATTGGTTTCCAAGATACAGTAGGCACTTAATTTTCATAAAAAGGTAAATAACTCTAGCAATATTTAATGCACTCCGTCCAAAAAATAATCAGCACATCTTCATATGGTCAGGATACTGTATACCAAATATCAACTTCATATCTCAAATGGTTCTTAAGATATCGCGTCCGCAAGAAAGCATAACGGAATTTTCATAAAAAAGAGAAATAACTCTGGCAATATTTGGTGCACTCCGTTCAAACATTAATCAGTACATCTTCACATGGTCAGGATACTGTATACTAAATATCAACTTCATATCTCAAATGGTTCTCAAGATATCGCGTCCGCAAAAATGCGTAACGGACAGACGGACAGGATGAAGACAGATGGACAGACGAAAGTTGTAAAGGGAAATAATTTCGTTATTAATAGATCAATCAAAAAAAAAAAAAAAAAAAAATAAAAAAAATACGGGTCTGCTTATTTTTCATATAGAAAGTATATATTAAGTTTCAGGGTCCCACACACATTGGTTTCCAAGATATAGTAGGCACTTAATTTTCATAAAAATGGATAATAACTCTGGCAATATTTGGTGCACTCCGCCCAAAAGTTAATCAGCACATCTACATATGGTCAGAATACTGTATACTAAATATCAACTTCATATCTCAAATGGTTCTTAAGATATCGCGTCCGCAAGAAAGCGTAACGGACAGACGGACAGGATGAAACTAATATGCCCCTTCAACTTCTTCGAAGTTGGGGGCATAAAAGAACCAGTATAAACTACACCATAGTGAAGTACGGGGCGACGTTTTACGTCCGCCACAAGGCACTCACACCAGCTGTAGTAATGATAAATAGATTCAAACAGGAATTACCCAAAAGAAAAATGAATACATCCACAAAAAAAAAAGCTAAAATGTCAAGCGCCAGTCTAACTCGTTTCGGAAATATAGGCCACATCAGTGACCCTCAAATCAATTTGCAAATTCAAGAATAATCTCAATGATCACAAACACGGCTGCTTATATGTCACCATATTGTGAAAAGAACACCGTAAGGAGGTCTTCCGGAGGTGGTTGCGGAGAGTCAGTTAAGGTAGCGTTAACAAGAATAATGAACACACCCACAAGACTGAAAACAGCTAAAGTGTCAAGCCTTCGGGGCTAGAAATTCGAGAGGAACTGAAACAGAGTAACAGCATTAGAATGGTCGGCAGAAACAATTATTCAGGGTGTTTTGTGATGGGTTTGGAGGGATTGTGGCTTCAACTATTTTGTGCAGTTGATAAGTATAGAAAAAGTAAAGCACAAGTTGAACCACGATGCGCTCAATTACAGATAGTAACAATCAGAAACAGATTAAGGAAGAATCCACTGTTCAGTCAGGGGCTAGACTCATCGACGTGCACTTAAAGAGAAAAGCAAAAGTTATCAAGAAAATTTGGGATCAAACTCATGCATGCGATATGCCACATAATAACATACGTGTTTTTATGTAAGTATTTACATTCTTTTTTCAGTATTTCCATCAATCCTTTGAATGCATAGACTAAGTTGCCATAACATTCTGATTCTGGCAGAGCGTCGTGTGTAGAAGTGTTTTAAAGGTAACGCTTTATTTGGCAATACATTCAAAATGTGGACGGTAAAACATCGTAAATATTTACACAGTTTATGATACCAATACTCCTGTTTAGAGATGTAGGAGTCAAAAGATTATTCCGGTATAAAAGCCACTGACTTGACTAACTCGAAGGAAATGAATGTTGAGAAACAAGTACAGTATATTAAGCAACAATATGAAAGTTGCCATAAAAAAGGGAAATTTAACAATGACAGAATCAAAATCATCCCGTTTTTCATAAAATTAAAAACACAGAAAACAACAAAACCTAATATCATTATACATTCATACATTAAAGTCAGAAAACTGGTCTCAAGTGTCACAGGCATTAGCTGTGTTCAGATGACGTTCTTTCGGATTAATTACATTTGCCATTTGGCCAATCTAATCTATATTTAAATTAAGTGAATTATCTAAATACTTTATTGAAATGCTTCAATATCATAGACATACTTTTCGTAGGAATGAAACAAAATAAACACATCTACAAAGCTAAAAACAGCTTGACGGTCAAGATTTCCGGACCTGACTAGCTAAAGGAGGTTAATTAGGTCTCAAAAGTGACTCTCATGTGAATTTTCAAAACAACCCAGAATGCGCTCAGTGGCCAGGAAAAACAATGAACACAAGTGCAAAACCAAAACAGCGGAAGTGTTAAGGTTTCTGAATTAGGTTAATTAGGTTCGGCTAGTTATGCCCCTTCAAAGACAACACTTTATCTTCAGAAATCCAGATTTGGGCTGGTTAAATAACAAAGGGCGAGAACTATTTATAAGAAACACTTCAGTGAAATTGAATTTATGTGGCAGTGTATTAGAACTTGCCATGAGTACTCGTCTTTGTTTAATATAATGATTAATTTGATTTTTATTTTTTTCGCTTTGATGCATTGACTGAGTTGGGAGCCTTTATGCGAATCGAATTTTTATGTATTTCTGTATTAAGAGTAGCATCGGGACCCAGAGTGAAGTTGGCTAGCTGTAAAAGTGCTTTAACCACCGCCCCCATCCCCCCCACCCCCACGGTTGTTTACTCTACTGACCGTTCTAAGGCGGTAGTCCCGGGGTTAGTCTTACTCTTTGTTGCTTTGTGGTTCATTCTACGAGGCGATTTGTTTTATGTGTTACTTTGTGTCATTTTGTTCTTGTGTTTTTCAGTCCTTTTAGCATTGCGATTACCTCGCTTGGGGAAGAGAGAGTTAATCTTAGTGCCTTTCGTACGTTTGTTTGATTTGTGCTTGTTTGGATTTGTCGGTTTCCTATTCCTCTGGGTGTCTGGGAAGGGCTGCGGTTTGTGATTGTGGCACTCCCTGGACTTTTTTCTTACCTTTGTTTTATAAAACAGTAAAATATAAGTGAAAATATCCAGTAAATGTCACACTATCGAAGCACAATTAACTAGGTCATTTACTCATCATTTCCTATCATCCTTTCAAATTTCAAGGCAATAACCTAAATAATGTTGTTAAGATTCATTCCTTAAAAGTTAAAATACCGGAATTCTTAAAGAGCCGTAACCCAAAAAATTGTTTTTAGAAGATAATCAGGTCATCAACTTATCATCCTGTATCAGCCTATCAAGTTTCAAGGCAATAGCTTAAGTAGCTTTTAAGATATCTTGCTTACAAGGTTAAAATACTCAAAAAGACCATAACTGAAGAAAAAAAATCATTTTTTAAAGTTCTTCATGTCGTTTACTTATCATCCCCTATCAACTATTAAGTTCAAGCCAATAGCTTTTGAGATATCTTGCTTACAAGAATAAAAAAGCCAGAATTTTTACAAGGCCCGAACTGAAGAAAAAAAAAATGAAATTTTTGGGCAGTTAATCAGGGATTTTGCTATCAATTCCTACCAGTCTGTCAAGTTTTAAGGCAATAGCTTAAATAGATTTCGAGATATCTTGCTTACAAGATTAAATGCCAAAAATTTCAATTCCATATAACTCAGTAAAAAATTTGGAATATTGCATTAATCAGTTAATCGGGTCATTAACTCGTCATTCCCTACCAGCATATTACGTTGCAATACAATACGTCAAATAGTTTTCGAGATATCTGGTTGCAAGATTTCATTGTTTTTTCAAAGGGCATAATTCAAGAAAGGGACATAACTATGGTAAGAAAAAAATATGGGTCAACTATTTTTTTCAGGATGAATCCATTTATGTAAAATAAACAAGAGGCCCATGGGCCACAACGCTCATCTGAGTTAACTGCTGTAATTTAATCAGGTCATTTAATCATCATTCCCTATCAGCCTGTCAAGTTTCAATGCAATGGCTTAAACAGTTTTTGAGATATCTTGCTTAAAATGTTAAAATGTTCCATATTTAGTCCAAAAAGGGGGGTAAGAGGAACATTTCTGTGATCATTTTGAAATCAGGCTACTGGCAAGGAGGAGATGTCGTTTAATGTTATTGTTTTTTTTGTTTTTTTTTTCTATTTTGAGCGGTGATAGCCATTTTGTTCAGCCGAGCGGAACTATTTTAGCAAGTTTGGTAAAGGGCCATTAGAGAAACACTCCTGTGAAATTACTTGAAATCAGGCCATTGGCCGAGGAGAAGATGTCTTTTAAAGCATTTTTTTTATTTTTAGCTCTGGCCATCATTTTGTTCAGCCAAGCAAAAACCATTTAGCAATTTTGGTACAGGGTCATTGGAGGAACACTTCTGTGCAAATATTTTGAAATCGGGCCATTGAACAAGGACGAGATGTCGTTTGAAGAGTTTCTGTTTTTAGCTGGCGGCCACCTTGTTCAATGGAATGGAACCATTGCGGCCATCTTGGAATTCCAATCAACAAAATTTTAGCTTGTTTCGATTTTGTTGCTACAGAGCAAGTTTCGGCTAAAAGCGACCAAAAGTTTGGGAAGAGATGTCGAAAATTGATTTTCAAGATGGGTGGTAAAAGGTGGTAATAAAACATGTGACCAAAACTATTTAAAAATTTCCAGTAGGATTTTCTGTCTTTATGCCGTCGTGCTGTAGTTGTGCTGTGTGGCGGCCAGAAAATATCTCCCCGACCTTGCACTTCTCCTCTCATGTGGAAAATACAAATGGTTACTAGAGCAAGTGCCCAGAGGATCACGAGTACCGCCGGTAGGCGCCATTTCTTAATTATAAACTATTTTAAAGTTAACGACAATGATATAAGATATAGTTTACAATGTCAGTCTCTGAGTGACACTGATTTATCATCCCAAGTACAACTTTCCTGGAGTAAATAGTCTTCAAGACATGAAGCAAATTTGCCGGTCATTAAAATATAGGTCACTGACCTACATATACTTGAGAAGTTAATCTGATGGTCACACTGATGCATTATACCAAGTTTGATGTTAATCAATTAAATAATCTGAAAGATATTAAGCAAAATCTCTAGACCATGAAATATAATTCATACTGATTTATATTTACTTGAGGTGAAAGTTTGGGTCACACTGTCATTATATAAATATGACATTTAGGTATCAAATAGTGGGAGATATAAGACACAAGCACAGGTCTATGAAATATAGGTCACAAAATCCCAAAGTATGATAGTAATACATCAAACTGTCTTCAAGATGTAACATAAAACCACTGGACTATGAAATATAGGTCACAGTGACCTACATTTACTTTTTGGTCAACTGTTGGCTCATACTAATTCATAATCTCAAATAATGATGTTCATACATCAAATAACATTCAAGATATGAGGCAAAATTACTGGACCAAGGTGACCTACATTTGTTATGCTGTCAATCGTGGTGTCACACAGAGCCAATATTTCAAATATCACATTAATCCATGAAATAGTCTTTAAGATATAAGGCTAAATCGCTGGAGCATAAACATATGATCACAATGACCTTGACCTTATTACCCTGAATGTTGATGTGATAAACATATCTGATAGCCATCCATCTTTAAGAAGTAGTTTGTATAAACAAACTGCAACATACTTTTTATTGAGGCATTAATTCATGAAATAGGCTTCAAAATATAAGGCAAAATCACTGAAGCATGAAAATAAGGTCACAATGACCTTGACAGTATTACATTGAATGTTGTTGTGATAAACATGTCTGATGCCCATCCTTCTTTATTAAGAGGTTGTTTGTATAAACACACTGCAATATACTACGTTATTGGGGTGTCCTAGATTTTGACCTCTAGCCCCGCCCTAGGGCATGAGCCAGGGGTTCATAGATGTAGAATGGAAGAAACTCTCCTAGGTACCCCCATATTCAATATGAAAAGTTATTGATCAGTGGCTGCAGAGTTATAAGTAATAAAAAAACTTCGAAGTAAAACTTGGTTATAGAAAAGGTTAACGGACGGAATCACGCCCGGACAGACGGAAGGACGGACGGACTGTCAGACGAACGGACAACCGGAACGGACGAAAACTATACACCCCTTCGGCATACTTCATAAGACCCAACACAGTCCTTCGGCATACTTCGTAAGACCTAACACAGTCTACCCTAGGACGGAAGAAATGTAGATATAGACCTTTCTGAACCATACAGCACAATTGACCTTACCAAAGCAGTACTTCGATTATGGTGTCTTCTATCTGTCAATGTTCACCTACTTACTGCTGGTGTTTGACATTTTGTTCGTTTCATTTATGATAAGCATGTTTCAGCTGCTGAGACAGAACTGACTCTCATCTTGGCTTTTTGCCTGAAAGGTTTTACTTATGACATCTAACTTCTATATGTTCCTCTGGTTTAGGATGTGGACCGACTGTATTTATTCCTCATCATTGCCTTTTCATCTACTATACAAATGTGGTATTTACTCGCCCCTGACAATCCATGCATTTTACGTAAAAATGAAACGTTATCTTCATGAAAGATTTCCCAGCAACCAATGTATGCTAACAATGCAGAACAACATTAGATTGTACGTAGAGTAAGTACGAGTTACAATAGATGTCATAGTTGGTTGTGTTGAGGTTTTACGGCCCAGTCAACTCAATGGGGTCATGTCGAGCGCGGTCAGTTTACCTAACCACACTTTTACTGGGCAGGCTTAGTCCTCTAAGCGGTTAACCAGTATTGTGCACGTTCTTTTGCCAGAAACTGACAGCTGCCCTTCTTGAATCAGCGGAAGGGAGAGAATGACCGGAGAAAATTTTCATGATCAATCTTAACGAAAGAATTTTGCCGACCTCGGCGAAGGTCGAGCCCGCGACCTCCTGGTCTCCTGTCGGACGCGCATCCAACTGAGCCACCGAGGCCGGCATAGATGTCATAGATCGATAACAGTATTGAATATGAATAAGGACCTGTTAACTTGCAAGAAGTATTCCATTCGGTAGAAATGTGACAGTTCTATAGCTGGATAAAAATACGCAAATCAATATCATTTTATGACTTGTAAAAAAGACAAAAATGTTATATGGCATCACCTATTGCACTAACATGTCTAAATAAAACTTATTCAGGCAGTAATTACACTGCTTTTTATTTACGACTCCCGACATCAAAACAACTGCTACTCCGACATGGTGAATAACAGCTGCCTGAGTGCCTCCGATCATTAAAATGACCATAAAAAGATCCAGCCATCACTAGTTTGTAAAACTCTATGTATTTTCAGTAGTTTTGAACCTGGCATTTCAAAAATTAACAATCGAAAACGCATCTTGTCTGAAAATAATGAAGTCGCCATTTTAAAACTATGGGTACAATTCAAATTAATCTAATGCATCCCGTATTCATCATTCTGTCCAGAAACAATGGTCTGTTTTTGTTTTGTGTTTTTTTTTTTTTTTTTTTTTCTTTTTTTGTTCAACAAAGTCAATCTATAAGAAATAAACATGGATAAACACAGATAAATACAGACCCTGTCCCGACATGTATGCGTGTGTTTACCTCCGAAATCAGATAGCCTTCGATATCGAGATTTCGGGTTTACCTGGGTGGGCATTACTCGAGCCAAAAAAAAAAAAAAAAAAAACAATTGGAAATTTTTAGCAGTAATCTTCAAAGGGCCATAACTCAGGAAAACATTGGAATTTTTTTCAAAAGTTAATTAGTTCATCTACTCATCACTTCTTATCAGCATATCACGTTTCAATACAACAGCTCAAATAGACCTTGGATCTCTTGCTATCAATATTTTATTGCAGTTTTAAAGGGGAATAACTCCAAAAGGGGCATTACCAGGACAATAAAGCCAAACTAACCGAAGAGGCCCTGTATCGCTCACCTCATTACCAGACAAGCTTATACGAAAAAAGGGACAGATAAGAGGGTTAAATAGCATGTACAGAAAAGATAAAACATATTTTTTTATTTTAAATTTATTTTAGATAGCCGTTTGGCCAATTTTAAAGTAAGAACTGTCTTTTTGGCTTTCTGCTTATTGTATTTTGATGGTGGTGCCATTGCTTTATGGCGTCCATCTTTCCTTCTTGGACGGAAGGTTTTAGGAAATTGTATCGAATTCTGATCATTGGCTTCCTTTTTTATTTGATTTTATATATTTTTTTTTCAAGATTTTTAAATGTTAAAGCCTAAATAAACAAAGTTGATCTTCTTGTAAAATAAGTCAGTGTCAACCCAGGGACATCATTTATATAAACTTTGTCGGGTTCAAGTTTTTTTTTTTTTTTTGTGCTGTGTGCCATGTTTCAAGGTCATTTGACTTCATGTTCTGAAGAAGAATATTTTTAAATGTTTTTACCATATATGGGCATGGTGTCTATCTCGTCCATGTGAACCGGACCATTATATAAACTATGGTTCCCTCAAGACATAGGTGTTCCGTATAAAATCTGACTTCAATCGGTCTAGTGGTTACGAAAGAGAAGATGTTTGAAAGAGTGGACGAAATTTTCCAATGTAAAAGCCTAACTAAACAAAGTTGACCTTGTTGTAAAATAGGTCAAGGACAACCCAGGATCATCATCTGTATAAAATTTGTAGGGCTTAAGTCCCTTTTGCTGTGTGCCAAGTTTAAATGTCATCTGACTTTGATTCGCGAGAATAAGACTTTAAGGCTTGAATTTTATTTTACTACACTGCAACTGGTCTTAGTGCCTTGTGGCGACCGTAAAACGTCTCCCCGTGAAGTACTTTATTGCTGCTTGTCTAGTGATGATGCCTATGTAATGCAGGTTCTGTGGTTGGTTTACAGAAACGTGTCGAACTGTTCAATTTAGAGGAAAACACTTTATTCATGCATGATCATACAAAAACGTTTTACCAACGACCAAATATCGTAGTGACTTTTCAAAGAAAATCGTATATGCAGACGTTTCATCATATACGAGTCACAGTGAACTTTATTTACATATCTGTGTATTGACAAATGAATATATGCAAGTTTTGTTATTGACAAATGCATGATTTACATTTATTCATGGACAAGAACTAAGTACGCTATAATACAAGTTAAAGGTAATTGTGACTATTCATTATATTGCAAATAACAGGAAAATGTGTCCTGACGTTAACATACTATGAGTTTAGCATGCGGGCATTTGATAATAACTGAATACTAGATTTTGTAGTCTGTTTTCAGTAATTGTAGACTAGTTTGTATGTATATGCAAGCTTGCATCTAATCTTTCTAGATCTCTTCTTTTTCTGTTATATATCTGTATCTGTCGGTACTATCTTCCTGTTGAACACACTTTCCAGCTTGATTAAACAATATCGTTTTAGTAACTCGACATTTTTGGAAGTTGAGTCTATTATGTGACCTACGTCTTTACAAGGGATCAAGTCCGTGTTGCTATGTGCCAAGTTTCAACGTTATCTAAAACGATTGTGGTGAAGATTTGTAAAGGACTTTTATACTATATATGGGCATAGTAGCCATCCTGGGCATGAAACCAGGACCAATTATATAAACTTTTAATTCCAAGAGACGTATATGTTCGATATAAAATCTGATTTCATTTGGTGCAGTGGTTTCTGAGGAGAAGATGTCTGAATGTGTGAACAGACTTTTTCAAATGTAAAAGCCTATTAAACAAAGTTGACCCTGTTGTCAAGGTCAACCCAAGGTAATCATTGATATAAATCTTGCAGGGATGAAGTCCCTTCTGTATTGTGCCAAGTTTTAAAGGTCACCTGACATAGTTCTAAAGAGGAAGATTTTTAAGGGGTTTTACCTTAAACATGACC
Source organism: Anodontia alba (assembly GCA_964016985.1). Classification (NCBI taxonomy): domain Eukaryota; kingdom Metazoa; phylum Mollusca; class Bivalvia; order Lucinida; family Lucinidae; genus Anodontia; species Anodontia alba. The sequence continues at coordinate 21,645,142 of OZ024832.1, read as the reverse complement.
TCTTGGTCAAATGACAAGGACCAATTATAAAAAGCTTTTCTTTCCGCGAGGCATAGATGTTCCGTATAAAATCTTACTTCAATCGGTCCAGTGGTTTCTGAGACGAACATGTTTTTGAAAGTGAGGACGGAATACGATGACGATCGACGACGGGCAACGGACAAAGGACCATTGTTTTTTGTTTTTATAAGCTCTCCTTGGGAGATTTCGGCTCAAGTGAGCAAAATCTATGTGTCAACAACTTTTTCATGAGGTATCCAAATATGAAATTTCAAAAAACCTAGCATGGTCGGTTCAAAAATCATGCTATGCGCACTTTCAAAATATCTTGCTTACAAGGTTAAAATAATGAAATTTTCAAGGGACCATAACTCAAGAGAACATTTCAGATTTCATCCAAAAGCTAACTAGGTCATCTACGCATTATCCCCTACTAGCCTATCAAGTTTGAAGGCAAACGCTTAAACATATTTTGAAATATCATTATTACAACTCAAGACAAAACGAAAAGCAAAAAAACAAAAAGATTTTCTTTTGAGAAGTTAGTCTAGTCACATTTACTAACCATTTCTTTTCAGCCAGTCAAGGTTCAATGCAATAGTATAAATAATTTTCGAGATACCTTGCATAGAAGATTAAAATGCCCAAATTTTAAAAAAAAATCATAACTAAAGAAAAAAATTTTTTTTTTTTTAAATAAATTAATCGGGTCATTACTAATCAACCCCTATCAGCATATATCGTTCCAACTAAATAATTCAAATAGTTTTTGAGATATCCTGCTTACAGGATTTCATTGCAATTTTGTCAAAGGGGCCTGATAAGGAAAAAAGTACGGGTCAGTTAGTTTTCATGAGGAATCAATATATATGAAAATTTAAAAGCCAGGCATGTACAGTTCAAAAGATATACTATTCACAAACGTTCAAGCCCAAAGCAATATGACCACCAACTTCTTTGTAGTTTTGGGCATAATAATCACAACATAGGTAACATCCGACGTACAAGCAAAGGAGAACTTCAATACAGGAACCGCCTTTGAGCCGTTATTAAAAACATGGTAAGTAAAATATCCAGAAAATGAAACAGTCATGAGTCAGAACCTACCCGAGGCACCAAAAGAAAGAGATAAGGAACTTATTAAGACGATACAAAACCATACAATACATACAAAACACAAGCAAAGATCTAAGACAGAGCAACCGCCTTTGAAAGGTCAGTGGAATAACTACCAGAGGGGCTTAAACTTGTTATACATACGCAAAAAAATCTACTTGGTGTGATGGGGGCGGGGCGGGTTTTGAACCATTTTTCATTCTGATGCAGCTTCTAATTGTAAACATGTATTAGTTTAACATAAGGTTCGCTATCTAGAATCCTGTGTAGACAATCTAGGCTTGTGGAGGTACTTAGAATTTAGTTTATTTAAAACCGCACTAGAGTTTTGAGTGACCAATGAGGTATTACAGGTTTCATATATGTTTCACCATATTTACTTACACATGTTTAACAGCAGTAAGGCAAGAGGTGAGTAATTTTTAGAGCAGTCGTAGCCCACGAACTAGAATTTGGGATGAAATGTTTTTTTAATATGGCCTTTTCTGGAACTTTGTTGATAACCAATACGATGTTAGAAGCTTATGCAAGTTCTTTTTAATACTAGCTGATAACATGACAATTCACTTATCTACAAACATTGCAAATAGTCCTCAATTCAGTTTATTTAGATCGAATAGCAGTAGTTGTAGATCTGCGGTAATAAATGCGCAAATAAAATACTTTACCACACTTCCAATCGCAAAACCAGCGTCTGTAAATTCATCTTCAGTCATATGCAGGTCGGCAAAGTCATTGTTTTCAGAACCCATAGGAGTCATTAGCATTCTTGTCGGTCCTTTCGTCAGGATTAACATATTATCGACGTACCTATTGAAATACACTGAATACTAGATAAACAAACAAGTAAGTGAAGGAACCCAGGAAATGCCACAACCATGAAGCACAGCCCTCCGAGGCATTAGAGATGAGGAAAAAATAATGACAAAATAAACGCTTAATATGAAACTACTGACGAATAAACACAGAAGAACTGCATCGGAATCCTAACAATTACATGGCTTGTACTTACTATAAGCCTAAAATTACAGTAATTATTATACAAAAATAACTAACTCTCAAAATAATTATAGTGATATCCGGACAAAACAAACACTACTCGAACAAAAAGAGAAAGACTCGTTTTGAGACAAACGGAAATAGGGAAAAGACCATGAAGGCCCTGCATCACACACCTGAGCTTAAGATGTATCATAGCTTGTAGATGTTATGGTGTTACTGGCTTGTGAGGAGATGATTATTAAAGAATCATTTTTCAGTCGGGCCACTGGCCTGGGAGAGGAAATCATTTAAATATTATCTTTTTTTCAGCTCTGGTCGCCATTTTGTGTAGCAAAATCATTTGAGCTATTCGGTTAAAGTTAATGAGACGAACATGTTTCTTTTTTTTTCAATTAGCTGTGTCGGCCATCTTGTTCGGTAGAGCCAAACCTTTTCAGCATTTTTGGTAAAGGTTTATGGGAGGTACATCTCTGTGAAATTACATTGAAATCGGGCCACTGGTCTAGGAAATGTCGTTAAAGTCGTTTGTTTCTCTTTTTAAGTTTCTTGCGGCAGTCTTGTTCAGTGGAGCAAAACAGTTTTAACAATTATGGTTAAGGGACATGAGAGGAACATTTCTGTCTGTGCTGTTATTATTAAATAGGGCCACGGACCTTAGAGGAGATGTTGTTTAAAGATTTGTTTGTTTTCCAATTGAGGTATAGCAGCTATTTTATTTAGCAGGACATAACCGTATGGGTAACTTTGATAAAGTATCATAACTCATTTTTAAATCAGGCAACTGGCCTAGGAGGAGTTTGGTGGAAACTGTTTTTAGCTCTAGTGGCCATCTTGTTCAGCAGAGCAGACATATTAAAGTAATTTCGGTACAGAATCATAAAAGATCAATTTTGATAAAAGGCGTAAGAGGATTATTTCTGTAAAATAATTTGAAAACGGGTCACTAACCTAGGAGAATACGTCGTTTAAAGATTTTAAATTTTCATCTCTGGCGGCATCTTGTTCGATGGAAAAACCGTTTTAACAATAATGGTAATGGGATATGAGTGAAATATTTCTGTAAAGTTTGGTAGAAAATGGCTCAGTTGTTTAAGAGGAGAAGGAGACGTTATTTAAATTTGTTGACGACGCACAATACACTCAGGATGATCACAATAGCTCACCTTGAAATGTTGTGACCAGGTGAGCTGAAAAAAAAGCAACAGCAGTTTAACCTTGGGATGTTGGGTACTTAAACATGTTTTACGACCGAGTACCCAGCCCTTGAGTACGCTATCCTCGCCCTTCCTGCAGTTGAAACTACTTATAATTATTTGGTAAGCTGATTAGGCCCTAGCTCATTTGCCAAACAAAAATGTTCAGCTCAAATATAACCTTTGGCCAGACACAAACTGAAAAAGTGCCAAACAGAAGTTGAAATTACTTCAAAATCCAGTACCTTTCACAAATAAGGGCGAGGTTTCGATCGAGTAAACTTGTTTATATTTACTTGTGTCATGCTTTCTTCCATCTATGCTAGCATTGCGCTCTCCGTCTTCAGCCTTTGCTCCCTAAGGCGGTGGTTCCGGTTTAGTTTCTTCTTTGTGTGGCCTTGTGGCTCTTCCTGCAGGCGTTGCCAGTATATTGTCTCTCTTTGTTTTATGTTCGTTGCCGGTAGTGGATCCTATCTAGAATTGGAATCACCTTTCTAGAAAATTGGGAGCTGGTAGATTTGCGTTTCTTTGATTTGTGGCTCGCAGATTTCGCGCGAGAAAAACTGGGTTATGCCTCTACCAGTAGTTTTTAGAGCGATTAATCTGTTGTAGTTCTGTTTTGTTTGAGTGTCGGTGGTTTCACAGCCTCCAAAGGCAATCCTTTTATACTTTTATTTTACTCTACTGTAGCTGGTGTTGCGCCGTGTGGCGGCCGTAAAAAGTCTCCCCGTACATCATCATAGTGCAAGTTATATTTCATTTCCTTTGGGATTATTGAGCCCATCCAGGTTATTTTGAAAATCTAATACCGCTTAAGCCGGCGCTCTTGTGGTTGTTTTATCTTATTTGTCCCTTTGATGTTGAGAACTTGTTGATAATCTGGTAGTATCAGTTTTTGAGTTCTCGTTCTTACTTTACTGTAATTTGTCACTGAATTCAAACAAATATGTAAGTTAAGCGTAACGTTTACCTGTACAGTACAGTACAAAATGCCTGTTATAACATGTTGAATTGGATAATTGAGTTTAAAAACGATGCTTAAGAAAAGAAAATCCCTACATAAACTACTTGACAGAAGAAAAGTGCACAAAACATTTTTCACTCACCAGATAACCGTGATATATGCGGTCTCATAACCATAATCATTTTGATTATCCTGGCATTTCCAAACAACATAAGGAATGTCCATGCTAACTCCATCAAGGTCTTGTCGGTAGAAACGTAAATAAGAATCAATGTCTGGGTTGTTCCAGTAACTGTAGTCTCGGTCTGAATTAAGAAAACAAACGAGAGAGAATATATATTCTTGCTGTCTACATGATATATTTATGATAATCACTGTTGCCCTATAGTTATGCGAAATGGATTAGGATAACTTTTGTTAATGTGTCTCATTCGTAAAATGTAGATTAGGCTTAACTTACATAAAAGTTAAATGTAAGATTTATTTATAGCCGTTTGTTGAAATACATACATAATGCTCTATAGAAAAATGGTTCATGAATGACAGTGAAGACTCTGTAACTATACAGTCATTTCCCATTATCTCAAAATCTAGTGAATGAAAAAGTTTGGGTTGAGATAACAGTACTTTGAGATTAGAGGAGTTCAAATGCAAGGCACATATACAAACTAAACTAATATTTCCCTAAATTTCAGTTGGGCTCTACCTTGATTATAATGGGAAACATATATTTTTTCACTGCATTATATTTCGGGGTCTTTTCAGAAATAAAAAACTACTCGGAAACAAACAATACATTAAAGAATTGGAATCTCGGTTGTACTGAGACTCTTCATAAGCAGTGATGAGGCTTGCAACACTGCTTACGCCCTCTAGCGTATACATGAGAAGAGCGCTATTTTCAAAGATACACAATGAGCCAAATGATCCTCTGAGGCTTTATGATAATATCTTAATTTGGTTTGGTACTTAATCATAACAACAAATTGTTGATATACCTATGAGAACAAATTGTGCCCCCCACCCCCCTTTCAATTATTAGTGCGCCGTATTGTTGCATGATCTAATATTTTACCGGTAATATTCCTACAGTTATAATGATGTCACGCCATTAGAGGTTGTGGTATCGACAAATTCATTTAATGAGCGTAATTTTGGCGTTTCTACATAAAACATGTATAGCCGAGTTTAAATTTCTGTATAAAATTTTTCTGTTCTTTTTAAGTAATCTGTCTGTTCTCAATATTGGAAATGCAATGTGTACACGATCCACAATTTATTCTTAGGGGTTCGTGTTGTATGTGCTGATTATGAAGGATTGTTCTTTTTCTTAAATTAACTGTGTTTCTGATGTATGTATATACTATGTTTATATACTTTTGTTTACGTTTTACAAAATGAATAACTTATTAAATGCTCAAACTGGTGCTTACAAATGTAAAACAAAAGGCCCATGGGCCACTACGCTAATTAGAGCTCGTTTTGACGATGACGACACCAACACATGGAGCACTGACTATCATATAAGCTCCCCCAGAGCCTTTCATCTCTGGTGAGCTACAAAACAGATATTTTCCTTTTTGCCGTACGAAAGTGTAATAAACCTTAACTAACTTTGTTGTAAAATAAGCCAAAGTCAATGAAGTCATCATTTGAAAAACATCAAGATAACGCCAGAGTACCTAATGCCGCATGCAAAATTTCAAGGTCATCAGACTTTCAGTTCTAGAGATGAAGAATTCCAATCCTTTTTACAATATATGACGACCTTTTTTAATCATGTGACCAATATCCCATGCACAAATTTTTATTTCCAAATCCGATTGAGGCTCTATATAAAAAAATCATTTCAATCAGCCAAGCAATTTTAGAGGATTTTAAAATAAAAGTAAAAAAGGATTGCCTTTGGAAACAAAGAACACACAGAATCACGACAACTCGGTTAAAACCATTGAAACGAGAAACCGAGGTCGGTAAATGACCTTGATCTTTGGTATTTATAAAAATTTATTTTGTTGATTTCAAAAATCCACTCTGATGTTATAGGCTATAATAGAATCTCAAACTGTTCCACCTTTGTACCATACAAAAGCCCTAGTGACCGACTTTGACCTTGCCGAAAAAGATCATAGTCAACCAAGATAGGAGCCAAGACACCAATGGTCATTGGCCGTTCACTTTCTGAGAAGATTTTCAATAGTTTAGCATGGGCGTAGAAGGCACCTTGATCATGTGTCCAAGATCTTACGAACGAACGTTTGTTCCCTCATCCAATGGAGACTCCGCATATAAATTGGTTCAATCGACCTACCGGTTTCAGAGGAGATGCCGTCTGAAAAGTTTGACGACGCAGACGCCGACGATGTAGACGCCGACAACGAACCACCGTCTACCTTATACGTTCCCTTGTAGCCGTCGGCTCTGGAGAGCTAAAACATCTAAATCATTATTTTTTTCTAATTCTATTATGCGATTTTATCAAGTTTTTCACAAGATGATTGTCATACAAAGATACAATTTTCAGGCTTACATTGCATTCAGTGGTCCATTCACTTTAAGTCATACCAGGCAGAAACCTAGATAGTGCACAGTCTCGCCAAGACGCATAACGTTCGCATTGTTTTAGAATTTAAAAGGGAAAACTGTCACTTATACTAGTCTTTATACAGCTTTCTCGTATTTCAACTCCATGATTCAATTAGTGGTTTCTTTATCTCTAGCTATCAGTGTTTGATACATGTATGCATGCCAGGAACCCTCACTTTTTTTCAGCGCAGTAATTTAATCTGAATTACGGGTTGTTATGTTTTCTCTGATGTCTCAGGCTTTCAGCTGGGAAGCCTCTGTGCGTACCGGACAACTGTCGTCTATTACAACTGAACTCAGTGTGAAGATTCGGTACCAGTAATATTTATTTAAACGCCACGTTAGTTTTGCCATCGCTTCTTTTTTGTGGCTGTTGAATTATATATTGTCTGTCTTTCCCTTTAATGTTGAGAACTTGCTGTGGATCAAATTGTATCAGTTCCTGAGTTCACTTATTTACTTTGGACAGTTTATGAGGGTCACTCGACAGCTGGCTCAGAAAACTTGACACTTTAGTTGACTTTTTGAGCGCATGTGTTCATTGTTTCTCGAGGACCATTCTATTTAGAATCTATTTTTCTACTGACCGTTCTGAGGCGGTATTTCTAGTACTGGTCATTCTTTGTGTGAGGCCTTCAGGCTGCTCGCTGCGGGCTTTTGTCATGTTTTATTGTATTTGCCGACTTACTGTTGTGTTTGGTTGGCCATAGGTGGCATCGTGATTATCTCATTGGGGAAGAAAAAAGCTGGTCGCTTTGCTTATAGCTGGCGTATAACATAGGTGCCGGCTGTCGTAGTTTGTTTGCTCTTCGTCTTGGTGTCATTGACAGGCTATGTTGTCTTATTGTGACTCTGGGCATCTTCTCTATTATTTTACTAAAATGAGCTAGTAGGCGTAAGCAGCATTGTACGTTTCCATTTCTGTTCCTGGACACATTTAATAAATTTATCCTGTGTTTTGTTTTTTGATGTGTATGTTTGCTTCCAAAGGATTCACTTTCTCAGAATCTATTTATATTCTCAGCGACTAGTGTTAAGTGCTAGTTTGTAGCTGTGAAAACGGATCCCTGTACTTTCCTTCAGTGTGAGTTATATTCTGGTCTTTTTTTTATTAATAGGCTAATCTGGACTGTTTATATACAGAGACATTAAAATTAAGTTTGCTAGTTTTGCTCATTTGTGAGCTTTTGATTCAAAGGATTCTCAGCATTTTATTCCATAATACATCTTAATACAAACCTGGCGAAGCCTCCACTGATGCCGGCGGCGAGATAACATACTTGCTCTCTGAAACATAAATATTTTCAAATAAATTCTTTTTTCTGATTACACCTTATGTGTTTGCATTTCACTTGCTTTGTCTGTAATATATAAAACTTCAGATCATCTAATCGTACCTTTCTAGTTACTAGAAATCGACATAGTCCCTCATTCTATTTCCGACGAATTATCTATAATGCCGGACTACATATATAATTTCAGATATATGAATGTCTGTCCTTTTGCTTTTCCATTATTGACACTTTTTACGCCTTTTCAATCTGTAACCTTTCACTTTTTACGTATCATGATTTATCTGCTGTCTCAGCCTGACAAAAGAAAGATTCTTGAGACGTTGCAGGTACACGAGTGTTAAATATATCCAAATACAGGTGTTTTTTCTGTCCTCTAGACTGTTTTACAGTTTTGCAATTCCACTTTGTTTATTTTCTTTTCTTTACAGTATATTTGTGATGTAATTTCGTGTCATTTAACACTAATCCAGTGACTTGGAACGGTTATGTTTTATGATTGTGGTCCACCCAGTTTATGCCCAGTTTTTATGATTTAGTATTTCTGCCGATAAATATTAATCATAGCTCAGCTTAGCGGGGTCAATATACGCCCGTGGGGTGCCTTAACTAGGAACTGGAATGAAATGAGCAGGACTTTGTCATAACTGCGTCAGTAACATAAATAATACGAATGGACAATAAAAAATACCCGTCCTCCAAGAAAGATCTTGATCTGACATCGTTGATAGGTGAGTTTTGTATATCATCCTGTTTAGCTTGCACCGAAATTGCAAGAAGAAATTCCAGTGGTTTCAAAGCTATGGAGTGGATACAAACATTTACTATTTGAACTTTGACTGTGACCTTGATTGTAAAGTGCAAACTCTGCCATTTGAAATAATAACACCATTAAATGAATGTACGGGGAGACTTTCTAGGGTCTCCACGTGGCACAAACACAACACGCGTGGTATACAAAAGAAGGTAAGAGAAAAGTCCATGGAGTGCCACAATCACAAACCGCAGCCCTTCCTAGACAAATAAGAATCATGAGGAAGAGGAATATGAAAGGTGATTGTAAAGTGCAAACTCTGGCTACCGTAACCCTGGCATCGGAAAGATATACGGTTGAATTTTTGTATTTATAAAGCTTGGAGATTGGTTCATACAAAACCGCTGTATAGCAATGCCAGACTAATTCCAGTTTGGATAACGCATGCATTTTGTATGATACTGGTTTAGAGTTTTGCCAAGCAACGGTAACTTCAATTAAGCGTATAGTACACATGTATATACTAAAAGGTTAAATACACCCAATATACACCAAAATCGCGATAAATTGATCTGTACAGTTGATGTCTGAATATAAATTAGCACTGATTATTACAATTTTTATCGCGTTTTATAAAACGGCGTGTATTTTATGGAATTTTTATGAACATGTTTGTTTGCGGAAATTGCGTCAGTTATTATGTTTGGTCTTCATACATTCTTACCCAGAGTAGTTCGTCAACAAAAGTTTTGACATTATGGTCATGAAGAAATGCGCGGCGACTCCCCTCCACATACATGCTTAAGACTTACGTAAGTACAATACAGTGTTCTATAAAAATAATTTTTTATTAAAAAAAATAAGCTAGAACGCCCGAAAAATGTCTGGTAAAATTTAAAATGTGCCACTCGAAATGATGTCATAAAAGTCGCAGTCAAGCGTTTTCATTCAGGTTTCGTGAAGCGGCCATATTGGACAAAAACTCGAGCATTTTCTGGTATTAATTCATTTATGTATACCTTCTAATAAAGGCTATTGAAAACGGTAGAAGACTTATTTGACGAAATTTAAAAAATGATGCCAGACTGGAAAACGGGGTACTCTCCATGTAATGCAGAAAACAACCGGGATGTCACTAATGATGTCATGTTTGCTTATGTGCATACGAAAATAAACATTCTGCCTTCCGTTTTCAGCATTTGTTTTCCTTCTCTTTTTATGATTTTAACCTGCATACAAAAGGTTTTGTATACTTAGAATTTGTTAAGTACCAACACATTTTGAGAAAATGCTCTTTCAACATTTTCTTCATACAAACGTACGGAGATGCGCATTTGACCTTGCCGTAAAAAGGTCAAAGGTCATCAAGAGACCATCACTTGAACAAACATGGTAGACCTTGAGTGCTCAATGCTATATATCCGAGATTAAGCCTCAAAGCTCTCTTGGTTCTGGAGAAAAAAATACTTTCAAGTGCCCTTTATCATATATGGGCATAGCCGATATCTTGTTGCACGGCGCGGAACCATTTGAATAAAATTTCAATATCCATTCGACAGAAGTCCCAAATAAAATCTGGCGACAACTGATCGTTTAAGAGAAGACAATGTTAAAATACTACACACTATTTTACGTGTATATAGCCAAAGGCAAGAGCAGATAACCCCCGGAGACAATTTTTTTTATTGTAACTAAAACGTTTTACCACTTTAATCATACACAGTAAGTTTCAGCCATTAGTCTTTTATTTTGAGAAAATGATTTTTCAACATTTTCTTCATACAAACAGATGAGGACGCAAATTTGACCTTAAAATAAAAAGGTCAAAAGTCATCCTGGGATCATCACATGAACAAAAATTTGGTATATTTTGAGTCCCTAATGCTATACACCAAGACTCAGCCTCAAAGCTTTCTTGGTGCTAAGGAAGAAGAAGATTTTTAAGTGCTTTTTACCATATGTGGGCACGGTGGCCATCTTGTCCAATGTTGCGGTACCATTTGAACAAAGTTTCAATATGCCTTCGACATGTAAAATCTGGTGAAATTTGGTCAAGTGGTTTCAGAGAAGAAGGCGTTTAAAGATAACACGATTTCATACATGTATACAGCTGAAAGGCAAGGTCAAATAATCCCCGCGAGACAAAATTTTGATTGTAACTGATAAGTTTTACTACTTTAATGATGAACTGTTAGTTTCAGTCATTAGTCTTTAATACATTTAGAGAACTGATTTTCAACATGTTCCTATACAAATGTATAGAGATGCAAATTTGAACTTGCCATAAAAAGGTCAGAAGTCAACCTACGATCATGATTTGTACAAGCGTGATAGACATTAAGTCTCCTATGCTATATACCAAGATTCAGCCTTTACGCTTTCTTGACCTGGAGAAAAAGACTTTTAAATGATTTTACTATATATGGGCATGGCGGCCATCTTAATTAAAGGACCATAACCATTTGAACAAATTTTCAATCCCCCGTTAACAGAAGGCTGCACGAGAAATATGAAGAAAATTGGCCTAGGGGTTTCAGAGTTGAGGCCGTTCAAAAGTGTGGAAGGACGGACAGACAACAGACGGCGTGATCATAATAGCTTAGCATTGGCTCTGGTTAGCTAAAACTACCAGCGGTTTAGTAGATATAGAGTGAACACAAAAACTACCATTTCAACTTAGACCTCCTAGTCTGAACCTGATCTTGACTCATTATCACTGAAATGTGGGTTCTGCACATCGTCGAAATACGCTGAACAGTTGACCCATATTTCAAACAAATCCTATCAGGGTTTTAAGAGATATGGAGTGGCCAAAGAAATTATCATTTGAACGTTGACATCTACGTCAGATTTTGACCTTTACTCAACATCACTGAAATGTGGGTTCTGCACATATTCTCAATATGCTGAACATTTGAACCATGTTTCAGGACAAGAAGTAAACAAATTACAGAAATTTTCAAAGCAGCGTAACCATAGCATAAATTTATACTGCTCCATATCATGGTCTAACTATTTAATAAGTTTCAGCTTGATGGGATGAGTTAGCCAGAAAAGAAAAAAAAATACGAAAGTCAGAAAAAAAAGTTTATGGAAATTTTTAAAGAGGCTTAATTCTGTTAATATTAGGTGGACTGTAACCACGAAACAATATGTCCTGCTTCATATCGTGGTCTATCTATTAACCAAATTACAGCTTAATCGGATGTAAACTGTAAATGGAGTTAGCCGAGAAAAAACAACAACAAATTACCACATTTGTCAAAGGGGCATAGCTATGTTGCTATTTGGTGGATTGTTACCTCTAAATAATATGCCCTGCTCCACATCATGGTCTAACTATTAACAAAATTTCAGCTTGATGAGATATAATCTGTAAGAGCTCGAAACAAAATGTTTACGGAATTTTCGAAGGGGCATACGGCTGCTAATATTTGGAGGACTGTAACCTCGAAATAACATGAGCTACTCGAAATCAAAATGTAACTATTTACAAAGGTTTAGCTTGATGAGATGTAAACTACAGGAGGAGTTAGATAGAAACGAAAAGTGTACAGAAATTTTCAAAGAGGCGTAACTCTGTTACTATTTGGTGTACTGTAACCTTGAAATAATACACGCTGCTCTACATCATAGTGCAACTATTTACAAAATTTATTTACAAAAGCTTGATCAAATATAAACAAAAGGCGGAGTTAGCCGGAAAAGGAACGTTTAGATAAATTTTCAAAGGGGTATAACTCTGCTAATATTTGGTGGGCTGTAAGCTCTAAACAAGATGTGCTGCTCCATATCATGGGTTAACTATAAATCAAGTTTCAGCTTGATCGGTGAAAACTATAGGAGTTAGCCGAAAACGAAAAATTTACAGAAATTTTCAAAGGGCATGACTCTGCTTATATTTGGTGGACCATAACCTCGAAACTCTATCGCTGCTTCATACCATGGTCTAACTACAAATCAAGTGTCTGCTTGATCGGATGTAATCTGAAGGTGGAGTTAGCAGGAAACGAAAATTTTACAGAAATTTTCAAAGGGGCATAGTTCTGCTAATATTGGTGGAAAAATTTACGGACGAACGGACGCCAGACCCCGTAACAAAGTTTCCGGTTTTCTAAACTGGTGTATAAAAAGCAACAACAACTCAGCATATAACTCTTAGCAGTCCGCTTCAATCTAATTTGCAAATACTCTTTATTGACAAGAAACTATACCAGATATTAACTCCACAAAACAGTGGTATTTCCTTGTACTTTTTGTTACGACACTGCTATGTAGACAGATACCCCTACCCCATCCAACCCTCCAACACTACGCATTATACAGTTTGAAGAATGCATTCAAAAACATTTAGAAGCATATGATGTATTACCCTTATTATATATATGAAATATTTCATACCAAAACAAAATGCTGCAAAACGAGTTTTCGGTGGTTTCAAGTAATACTGCAGTGCTCCAGAACATTGTCTGGCTTTAACGTCTACTGTCTCACTTGCTTCTAATGGCAGACCAATAATTTCCGCTACTAACGAAACTTCGTCCTCAGTCAAACTATTTATATTGTCGGAATCAGCATCTGAAAAGTTTGCAATAAAAGAAATAACATAATGCGGCTGATATCAATATACTTGTCACGTGACTAAATATGTTAATATATTATCAGTAATAGGTGACATAAATGGGGATTGCACTGAGATATATAATATTTACTTAGACAAAGTTATTATACGCCTGTAAAACTAACAGGTAAGATCATTTATAATGTTAAAGATATTTGAATTTAAGAGCAGGGTTTTCCCTGACTCGCTTTTGGGAGTATTTTACTCCCAAAATCATGTTCTGGACTCCCAGAACTAAGGGATAAGAGTCCTGATTGATGCATTTATCATCAGTGTAATTATTTTGATTTTATTTATTTTTGGCTTTGAATTTTGATTTTTTTTTACCTAATGGACAAGAAATATATCTATTTGGGAAAAATTTAATTTCTTTAAAACAATAATCACCTAAATCTTATTTATGGACCCCTTAACTCAAAATCAATGAGTCATTGGGACCCTTGGTTTCAAATCCTGAGAGAAAACCCTGTAAGAGCTAAGTATATGTAAAGATTCAAGAGCATACAAATGCCAGTAAAAAGTACCGACTGATTAAATATGCGTCCGTCTTAGAAAAATTCATTACAAAACCACTAAAGACTTTAAATTATATAAAGTCTTGCCTTGTGTTTTGTCCTTGTGTTTTTCAGTCCTTTTAGTATTGTGGTTGTCGCACTTTGGGAAGAGAGAGCGAGCGGTCTGTTCGCTTTTCGTGCGTTTGTGTGTTCTGCGCGTATTGGTTAATGTCTCTCCTTTCTTTATCATAATATCAGATATCGGCTCCAAATTCTAATTGTTATAATCCCTGGACTTTCATTTTTCCTTTTTTGAAATTAGTTTTAAATGATTATATTGGCTTCACTGTGATGTTTTACTGATCAGGTAGAGTACTCTAATGTAGCCGAACAATTGAGTGTAATGTGGAGCTCTATCGGAATTAATGGCGAGGTTTGAGCTGACTTAAGCTTTATTCGCCCGCATATTTTTCTGTTGAGCTCTTGTTTAACGACACATCAAGCCTAATAGGTCATTTTGTGCCGACTGTCAGAGAATAAAGAACTAAAAGATGACAGATAAAAGAGAAACAGAGCGGGATGAGGCTAGTGCCAGTAAAGGAACAGAAAACATTTTAACATTGCTGTCACAACAGCAGGCAAAATATGTTTTCGAAACAGATTCAAATATACACAAAAACATATGTTATAGTCTGGATGTTATGCGGTAAACATCAATCACGAGGTTCCACCTAATACCGGTGTACAGCTATGCTCCCATCTTTTACAAAAATAAGGTGGTCCTTAGCCTTAATGACGGTTCGCTCCCAAATTTATATCAAAAGGTTGTCACCTGGTATTCTTTTGTTGCATCTTTGTTCCTAATCTCTCCTTCATTTTGTGTCTCAGGAAGGCTGTGCTCTGAGACTGTGGTATTTCCAGAATATTTCACATATGTTTTGTGTTTGGTCTGCCTTCAGACAAATATTGGACGACTTCTACTCAAGCATTTACTGACAGCTGCTGTTGCGAACACAAGATATTCGAATAAAGGGATCCTTTGGCTATACAGAACAAGTCAAAAACCAAAAAAAACAACACACAGTTATCCACTTCAATTGGTTTTAAGTGCTGTATAGCGACCGCAAAACATCTCACCATACTTCACTTAAGTGTTGTTTATATTTTGTTATCCTTTGGATTATTGATCTAATTTAGGTGTATCTGAAGGTTATAATATAGCTCGACCCGGAGCTCGGAGGCGTAAGCAGTGATGGACGCCACAATACTAGCCAATGAACAGTCTAAAGAGCCTGTCTGCTATTTTCTTTTATTTAATATAATTTTTGGCTTTAAAAAGATTCTATCTTTCAAAATTCGGTCATCCTGAATGCATGCTTCTTGTAAACTGACCTTGCCTTTGTTTCGTCGCAGTTGTATTTGTGTGTGTGTGTGTGTGTGTGTGTGTTTGTGTGTGTGTGTGTGTTTGTGTGTGTTTTGTAATGATACACTAACTGAGACACGGGCCGAATAATTTGATTCAAACAGACATATGCGGTACTTAGGTAGGACTAAGGTAAAGCAAATTAGATTGTATTTTTATTTAATTATATTTATGAGCTCAGGAATAC
This sequence comes from Anodontia alba, assembly GCA_964016985.1. Taxonomy (NCBI): domain Eukaryota; kingdom Metazoa; phylum Mollusca; class Bivalvia; order Lucinida; family Lucinidae; genus Anodontia; species Anodontia alba. The sequence goes on along the minus strand of OZ024832.1, from coordinate 21,629,510 downwards.
CTATTTCACGCTAGAGAACCACTGTACTTGAAATTCGCAGTAGTCGCGGGTTGGCTGCAGTCGACGAGGACAGAAAGTATACATTTTTGTTTACCGGGATCCTATAAACGAGTAAGTTCTTAACAAGTATTTAGTTTCACGATGGTGTTTTCATTTGGAATTATCAGTCAAATAATTTTGTGCATTCTGGCTCAATTGGACCCTTCAAAATCTATAACTAGCTGAGTACCAGCCAATGTCAGGCGAACCTGTGGAATTTTATGTGTCCGAAATGTGTTCATACACAAATGTTTGCTCTGTTGAAGTCAATAATTAATATTTCATTGTATCAAACATTGCAGAATACGAATAAGAGAAGAAATAGAAAATTTGACATAAATATGTTTATTGCTAGCCAAGGTATACGCAATTTTGTCGCTGTACGCCAAATTTCAGTAGTCGCGGGCACTGTACCAGTAATCGGGTGCCTAAATATGTAATCTGTACCCAGCTGTCAAGTAATGACTGTGCGCAGTCGATGTGGGCACAAACGGATATATAGTACTCATCGAAACCCTAGAAGGTTAGATTGATTAGGATGTTAGGCTAGAAAATGGGGTGTGAGATTTTAACCAGTTAAATGGAATATAATGCAGATAACTGGTAAAAGAACACTTTTCTCTTACCTTTTTTTTTCTTACACTTTAGAGGTTACGGTCCTCGAAAATGTGTATTTCATTAAATACCTAGGAGTAACACTCATACATGACTTGAGATGGAATACACATATTTGCAACATGTGTACTAAAGCAAATAGAACACTTGGTTTCCTCAGACGAAATCTTTATAAATGTCCTCAGGATGTAAAAGAGGCAGCATATAAAAGGCTTGTTTGCCCGGTTTTTGGAATATGGCAGTTGTATTTGGGGTTCCCCAAGGTAGGACTCTTCAAGAAGATATCGAAAAAGTTCAGAATACGGCTGCTAGGTTTGTAACTAGCCTAGCAACTAGGCAATTATATAAGTATGTTTGTCACTTTTTGTTTAATTATTATTATTATTATTATTCATTTACATTCTATTTGATTCAATGTTAAGCTAGTCTATGGGTGAACTTTTCTTCTGTGGTTGTCCCTGAAATATATTGATAGGATGTAAACTGTAGGAGGATTATAGGAGGATTTAGCCAGAAACGAAAAGTTTACTGAAATTTTCAAAGGGACATAACTCTGCTAATATTTGGTGTACTGTAACCGCGAAACAATATGCGCTGCTCCACATCATGGTCTAACTGTACATGTAGTTTCAGCTTGATTGGATATAAACTGTAGGAGGATTTAGTCAGAAACGAAAAATTAATAGAAATTTTCAAATGGGTATAACTATGCTAATATTTGGTGGACTGTAACCTTGAAACAATAATCCCGTAACATAATGCTCCACATCATGGTCTAACTACAAATCAAGTTTCAGCTTGATCGGATGTAAACTGTAGGAGGAGTTAGTCGGAAACGAAAAGTCTACTTAAATTTTCAAAGGGGCATAACTCTGCTAATATTTGGAGGACTGTAACCTCGAAACAATATGCGCTGCTCCACATCATGGTCTAACTATACATGAAGTTTCAGCTTGATCGGATATAAAATGTAGGAGGAGTTAACCGGAAATGAAAAGTTTACAGAAATTTTCTAAGGGGCATAACTCTGCAAACATTCGGTGGACTGTAACCCTGAAACAATATGCGCTGCGCCACATCATGGTCTAACTATATACCAAGTTTCAGCTTGATCGAATGTAAACTGTAGGAGGAGTTAGCCGGAAACGAAAAAGTTTACGGACGGACGGACACCATACCCCGTAACATAATACGTTCCGTTTTTCAAACGGGCGTATAAAAACACGCCAATTCAATATAATGGAAATTTTAATGACTGCAAAAATGAAAACTTTCAGATAAAAAAAAATGGATAGTTTAGTTAATAAAAGTCTTAATCTTGCCTAAAACATAGCTAGTGGGATGGAGGTGGTTCTAATGAGTACTCACAATCTATGTTTTAGAGAAGAAATAATGTATTTCCCTGAAAACCCGAATTATACTATAAAAAAAGCGGTGTTTGAGGCTGTCAAAATAACATAGGCGTGTTGCCATGATGAAAAAATCAACATATAGAGTGTGTGTTTATTAGAATCGTCTTATCAAAGTGAAGAAGGTTATCTATTATTTTAAATGCACTCTTTATCTGTTGCTCTGCAATCAATGCAAACAAAATTTTTACAGGTGTTAAAATGAAAATGTGAAGATGAAAATTTGTGATCTTTTATTCTTATTTCTGCGCAAAAAGGATTGTCAACCATTCATTGACATTTCTATGCAACAAATAATTTGTTCAGCTGTAAAATGTCTATTTTATGTGAAATTTGTAATCTTTGTTTTATTACATCACAAAATAAAATTGTGGATACTCATTAGCACAACCTCATTGAGGCAGTTCTAACAAGAGTCCACTAACTTGCGATTCCATCACAGCTGCCAATCGCGATATTACAATGCATGTATACTGTTGCTTTTTCTCTAAATATTGAAAGAGGAATGGTCCCATTTCAAAAACTAAACTCTTGCCACTTCCAGTAGGAGAACAAACGAGTACATCTTTGCCTTTCATATACTGTTCTATAACAATGCATAAGCTTAGTATATCCGTATTGTATTGCTTCTTCAAGATCCATGATTCACTGTGTAACTGACCTGCTCAAACAGGCACATAGTGCTGCAAAATCTCTTCAAGAATTCAGGAAGTAACTGTAAAATCAACTAAATGGTATCAATTACCTGTTTAAACAGTAGCTCATAAACCTTTAAATACCAATCACTGCTGCACTGTTAGGAGGCTGGCATTAATTTACGGCCCCTCAGATATCTGAGGGTCTTCATTTCGCTTTTACAAGCTTTTCTCTTACCTTTTGTTTTAGAAATCCAGACCATATATCTATAGACTAGCCACAGAGCTCAATAAGCCAAAAATATATATGTATATTTATATTTCTAAGCCTTGGGCAAGGCTAGTTTGTAACTAGCAATTACTGCTTTGAAACTGCGAGTATGACTGGAATACTGGAAAAACTAAGATGAGAGTCTCTCAAGCAAAGGAGGAGAGACAGTATATATATATATATATATATATATATATATATATATATATATATATATATATATATATATATATATATATATATATTTATATATATATATATATATATATATATATATATATATATATATATATATATATATATATATATAAAGGTCATAAGGGTGCTGCCAGCATTCCAATAGACGACCTTATTATCCAAATTAGGCGCAGTAGAAATCACAATTAATTGACTTTTTATACCCCCGCTGCAAGAACTGACATTTACAAGGGCTCATCCTTCCCTCAAACAATTAAAAATTGGAATGCCATTCCAGATTCGATTATTCCTCCGCTAAAGGTCCAGGACCCAGAGGATGGTGCGGTTAGGTTTACCTCTTTGGTTAGAGCTAGGGACTAATTTTCCATATCACGGGTCCTAGTGAATGAATGTCATAGACGTGTCACCAGTAAAAATTCTGATTCCGAACGTTTTTTAGCATTACTTCCATTAAGAAAGCAAATTCTCTCTCAATTTTAAATCTTTATGACGCTCGTATTACAAATATTGAACGTAACACAATCTGAAACAATATAATGCAATCCAAATATAGTAGTCGAGTTTCAGATTATTCGCATTTTTTTGTTTGGGTTCTACGGGCCTTTCAAGAATATTTCACTTATATCGAGCCGATCGTTCATCAATGGTGGGCGAAAACCGGAGAACCTGGGGAAAAACCACCTGACCATCCGTAAGCAGAACTTTGCTTTCCCACGGTGGTGTGAAGCCTAATGGATCAAGAGTCAACTCTCCTATCCACTAGGCAACGGGGGCCCTGATCATTCGCAAAACGCATTTAATACCGTCTCCATTCCCTCCTGCTGAAACACATAAAGAGGCCAATGAAAATTTCAGAACAACATAATTTGCTTGACATTATATCGACACGCGCGCACGCACGCACGCACGCACGCACGCACGCACACTCACACACACACACACACACACACAGAGGACTGTATCATTTTCGACAATTAGACTGTAGTGGGTAAAATTATTCATCAACTCATGTCATTTCTCATCTGAGCCTTTGCTCGAATGCCGAATGAATTTCACAACAACAAAATCAAAAGAACATGTTTTTGAAAAAAAAAAAAAAAAAAAAAAAAAAAAAAGCACAACACCCAGTCCCAAAGTTATGCTTGCTCGTAATAATTTATAAAGCACACCATTGCCGAAATGACAGGCATTAACCGGGAAGATGAAACTGTTTTGTAAAAATCAAAATTTTATTTTTCTATTTGTGATTAAGAGTGGCATCGGGACCCAGGGTGAAGTTGGCTAGCTGTAAAAGTGCTTTAAATCCCCCGGTGGTTTGCTCTACCGATCGTTCTAAGGCGGTGGTCCCGGTGTTAGTCTTACTCTTTGTTGCTTTGTGGTTTATTCTACGAGGCGATTTGTTGTATGTCTTTCCGTGTGTCATTTTGTTCTTGTGTTTTTCAGTCCTTTTAGTATTGCGATTACCTCGCTTGGGGAAGAGAGAGCTAATCTAAATGCTTTTCGTACGTTTGTTCCGTTTGTGCTTGTTTGGATTTGTCGGTTTCCTCTTCCTCTTGGGGTCTGGTAAGGGCTGCGGTTTGTGATTGTGGCACTCCCTGGACTTTTCTCTTACTTTCTTTGTATAAATGTCCATGTACCTTCATAGGTGAACAAAAATCGTTTTTTTATCATACAAATGGTATTAACAAGAGTAAATAATTCATGATTTACTACATCATGGAAGTTAAAACTTGAAGAATAGCATTTTAAAATAAACTAACTTCCGCATCAGTCAGATTATATCGTTCTGTCTCGATTTTCGTTTGAAAGCAAATGCAGTATAGAATTACACGACTTATGGGTACAGTTTTCTTTTGTCCAAACTCGACAAATGCGTACAGTGACGCCCCGATCACTGGGCCAGTGCACGCGACATGTATTACTGTGTGTACAGTACGAAAACCTCGAATAACTTCCAAAATGTACTACCTGCAAATTTCGAACTTTTGCACATTATAAGTACCGATTTTTTCCAGTTTTTCTAAAGTAAAAATAAATTCAAGAACATTTCCATAAATGAACAAAACCTGCCTTTTACCCCTTTTTTCATAAAATACAAGTACATGCTTACATAATTCGGACGCTGCAACGACTATCGCTTAACTCACATGTCTGTTGTTAGGCAAATATGAGGCTGGATATATAAGTACAATAATCAGTGAAGAATACCTCCCAAAGTAAAATATTTAAGAGTACAAACATTTTTTTTAATATCCCGGTAAACAAAAAATGTCCAATTTCTGCACTCGTCGACTGCAGCCAACCCGCGACTACTGCGAATTTCGGCTACAGTGGTTCTCTAGCGTGATTTCCTATATTAAGCAATATATAATTAAACAGCTCCAAGCAGTTTTCTTCTTTAATATGATATCTATGTTCAAAAGTGTGCCAGAACATGTTCATAAAAGGGCTTAGTGCAAGTAGAGAGCTAAATGAAATTATCTGTTTTTAGGAAAGTATCAAATGCATTATCAATTTTCTCATAATTTATGTTTTTATTCAATGCTTTTATGTAGGTTTGGGTTGAAAAACAACTATTTAGCATGAGATATGAACTTTGGTCTAGTGCTTCCATTTAAATGCAGTGCATAAATGACTAAGTTCATTGGATCTATGGCGGCCGTAAAATATCTCCCCGTACACTTTATTGTAGTTTATATGTTAGAATCTTTGTAGTTCGTTGTTGTACTAAACAAACGAAAACTGCCTTTTTGAATCTCAGGAGCAAAAATTAAAAGTAGTCTATCTTTTATTCTGGTATCTCGAAAATTCTAGTGCCACTTAAACCGACGCTGTCAGGTGAGTGTGTGTGCGTGCGTGCGTGCGTGTATGTGTGTGTGTGTGTGTGTGTGTCGGGAGTGGGGAGGGTGCATATTCACAAACTTCATTGCTTTTATACGAAGAGTCTCAATGAAATCGTGACTCTAAATTTGTTTTTTGTCTTCTTTGTTGCCAGTAGTAATTGTTACAGATTATTGTTAAATATTCATTGAGACGGCTATTAATAAACCAACTATGTCTTATTCATTTGAGAACAAAAAACTAATAATCTTCGACAAACTGGTAATTTTTGCATGTGGACAGAGCTCCCTTCTTACATTTAACCCGTTAAACAATTAAAATCGTCATCTCTGGCACCATAAAAGGGTATCATGAGGACAAATATATATTGGATCCTGTGACTATTTATAAGGTGTTAAAAAGTAGCACCGGTTTACGTTAATCCAACTGAATTTAGCCCCAGTTCTTGCAAGTAACACATTAATAATATAACAAATAAATTCAAATTGATCTAGCATTTTTGGGGCTGTGAAAGTGACTAACCGCTATTGCAAAACATGGCGCACAGAACTTGTTATTTGAAAATATTTGTTTGGTGTCGGGCTTTCAAAATACTCAAACATGCTTTTAGTAAAAAAAAAAAAATAAAAAAAACAAAAAAAAGAAAAACACAACAAAAAACAACAACAAAAAAAAAAAACAAAAAAAAAAAACACTCACTAGTTAGAACAATAGGATAATATGTTCCACAGTCTCCAAGTTTAGCATTATCTGCAATGTTTGACATTCGAAAATCTTGGAGATTGTACCACCCTTCTTTAATGACATGATCTGCCACTGATGGTTCACTGTGTATAATTCTGTACGTCCGCAGCCTTCTTGTCATATCATGTAAAACCGAAACATCGTTTTGGCAAGCAGGTGCTAGAAAACATATAACACAAAAAATTAATAAACCTACAACCAGAAAATCCAACAATAATACACATGTACAATCAAAATTGTTATCATTTTTCCAAGCATTGTTAGACTGTTTGTCAGGCAGATATTGAAATTATACGTTGAGGTCAGTCCGAAGTCAACATTTGTCGGAAAATCATAAAGTTGATACACACTAAGACAAAATTAGGAATGTTCAGACAGACATGGATTTGTTCTTGTGTTTTACAGTCCTTTTAGCATTGCGAGTACCTCGCTTGTGGGAGAGAGAGTTAATCGTAGTGCTTTTCGTACGTTTGTTCGATTTGTGCTTGTTTGGTTTTGTCGGTTTCCTCTTCCTCTTGGTGTCTGGGAAGGGCTGCGGCATTCCCTTGACTTTTCTCTTACCCTTTTTTAAGAGAAAAATAACAATAATAATAATAATAATAATAATAATAATAATAATAAAAATAATAATCACGAAATTTAATTTACGTGAGCGAATTAATAACTAACCAGCCTACCTTTCCTTTTTTTATAATTAACCTACAGCATATTACATTTGGCTTAACGGTGTTCAAGGGCTGTACTCCCAGAATTAAAGTACTCAGAAGTTTGAACTCCTCAATCCTAAATTTTATTAAGTATATGATGCAGAAGACCCGTATACCTCTGTTATTGTGCTATATAATTCTTTGCCAGCATACTATTGCAAAGACATACAACAAAGTGCAGATCTGTATTCCAATTACACCGAAACAGCAAATCTTTGTATAATTTGTAACGTTTAAATGGAACAGAACTGAACAGATGTTTTATTTTATCTACAAATATACATGGCAATTTTACACGCCTAAATCGTGTGTTACGATAGCATAAAATCGTGGCCTTGTCGGTCAAGTAGAAATCCTGTTAGTCTGATTACTTACTGGCTCACCCTCATCAGCCTGTGCATTGATTTTGTTTGCCAACAGCGGGCAGTTAAAATAGTTTTATAACATATTTGCTAGAATATGCTGACATACAGTTTAAGTATATTATCATGCCACGTAAGGCATTGAATATAGTGCTCAGTTTCCAGGAACATTTCTGTAACAAAAAGTACGAGTCTCAGATATGAGATGTCTAAGGCTTGGAAAAATTTGATAGATGATCCACAATTTATTACAAGGGAAACAACTATTGTTATTTCTGGTTGGTTTCCTCAACACCGTGCCCCTTCAGAAAAATGGTCTAAAAGGACAGACTTTGCTCTCATAGGAGCAAGTTTTTTCCTTTTAAAGTAGACCCTTTTCAGTCGAAAGTCAAATCACTTTTGAGAGTGTTAAATCTCTTGAAAAGAAAATGCAAACATTACCCTTAACTTTAACAGCAGTAGTAATTACATTAAAACGCATATAAATTGTGTTTATTCTATCTAATAGCATTTTTACCGAAACATACTATTTTTAACTGCATTTACCATTGAGGTTGCCGATTCTGGTGTGGTTGTTCTTTGTGTGACTTTGTGGCTGCTCGTTGCGGGATTTGTTCGTGTTTTGTCCTGTACGTTGTCTTATTGTTGTGATTGGTGGATCCAGTCTAACAGGGAGCTGGTTGCTTTGCATTTCTTTGGTTTATGTTTGTGTACTCTTTGTCTTGGTTTGTTTGCTCTTCCTCTCGGTTTCGTTGGTAGGCTATGTTCTGTGAGTGTGGCGCTCTCTGTTTATCTCATTAAGCCGTAAGTCAGATACAGCGTGACACTGTAAAGGTAATGCAAAATGAGATATGTTAATTTGTCCCCAACAGAACCCTACACTCATGTTTCAAACGGCGTTATTCTTGCATTAATACATTAATTTGGGCTCAGTACATTATGGAAATACATCTGTAGATAGTAATATCCTCTCCATTGATGAGTTTACGAATGATACTAAAAACTAAGATGAGAAGAATTTCTCTACTGTCAAAATCTTAGCCTTTATACTTAAGCAAACATCTCCAATCTCAGAAAATCCTCCGGCACAAGTACACGTATCTACATCACAAACAGCATTGTCTAACAGACCGCAGTCGACGTCAGAACAATCCGATCCAAGAACTACAAAACCAAACAATATTAATTCGGCTATAAGCTTGTAAATTAGATACACACATAAATTAGTAGTTGTAATAACACAAATACTAACTACGATGCGTATCCTCTCAGGCCTTTTCGTAGTATATACATTTTCCTAATGCAATTCAACGGATTTTTTAATGTCCAGAAGGGGCTGATTCCGTGATCATTGCATTTTCTTGAACAACCAATATTTACGTCTTCATTGCTTACATTTTACCTTTAATTAACACAGTTGGTAATATGGATTATGTATTTATTGCTTTGTAGTATTATGTTCTGATGAAACCCCTTTACGGATATTGTATTTAGGCTATGTGTGCTCACACTATGTAGGTGTATAAAAAGCTAGAGCCATTGAATTTTACACTTACTTATTTTATCACGAAACAAAATACCGATGTACAATAAATAACAAATTATTTTCTACTATGTCACCTTATAAATAAACACAGTTATCCTAAACTTCGGACAAATATGCCTGAGAAAACAGTGGTAAAGAACCAGTCTGAAAATGTATGACTTCGATTACACTTTGTTTCTGTTCTGTTGTCATGTTTTCTTGTTCTGATGCTGGCACTGCAGACACCTCACTCTCTTTCTTTTGCTTCTCACATTGAACATAGAGTGAAGAAATGGCATAAGTAAAAATGATTTAACCACCCAACTTTCCAGTGTTTTCATTGACCGTTCTAAGCTGTGGTCATAGTGTTGTTCATTCTTTGAGGGTCTTGTGGATGCTCGCTGCGGGGTTCTGTCTTGCATTGTGCTCGCCTCGCTTTGGAAAGATGAGCTGATTGCTTTGCTTTTCTTTGATTAATTACATTGTACACTGTCTGTCATAGTTTTATTACTATTCGTCCTTTTCTTGTCATTGGTAGGCTATGTTCAAGATTGTTTCTCTTCCTGAACATTCAATCATAAGTTTAAAGTTGACTGGTACTCAAAAGATTAGTTAAGGTTACTTGGTCGAATTCTATACCATTTGCTACAAGGGCGACACTTTTTGTGGCTTCGTGTTTGCTTAATTCCAAAACAATCTTCTTCTGAAAAAGAATCTACTCTAAAAGAAATATATTTGTGCCTAAGGTAGTAAACGCCTTTTTAAGAGTAGACCTTTATTTTGTTTGAAGATGGCATAAAACAATTCCACCAGAATTGCCTTCTCTGACATTATATCAATACATCTTAAAGTATAGTACGAGTATAGTCATAGTATTTTCGGATGACATTTTCTTTGATCTTTATTTTATAATTTTGCTGTCCGCATATGCCCAGAAGACATTCCCCCAATGTGTAGCTCATTTTAATTTGGTCTCTTTTGAAGAGCTTCTCATTGCAATAGCTCCTGATATGTCATTTTGTAACCGAGAAGTCATGATATTTCTTTTGTTGTGTGTGTTCAAAAGTATTAAATACGGAATACTGTACCTCTAACACAGTGTGTTGAATTGTAAAAGAATCCAGCTTTACACGCACATATTCCGTCGGCAGTACACCGTGTATCTTGAAGTTTCTTGCAATCACTTTCGCTATTACAACGTGAGTCATGAACTGTGAAATAGAATAAGAGCTGTGTTCAGCGTTCAGTTGCCCGAGATTTTCGTGGCTACTTGATAACAAAAGCAATCGTCCTGTTCACACACCGTACATGGCGCCTTGAATACAGATGACTAACGAGACGACAGGTAAACATTGTTAATATAAAATGGGTATGTGAAGAAATAGTGCCGGTAAAAATTCAGAGAGAAAGCATTTCACTTTTATGCATTATGGGGATATCATTTATTGTTTGAAGACCCCGCAGTAGTAAACTGATTAAATTTCACTGCCGCGTAAGCATAAGTGAGGTGGCCGAAATAAAGTGTTTCCTGAAATTTGCACCAAAATCCATTTTCTGCTGAGGTCGACTTCACAGGAACAAACTCTAGTATTTTCTCTTTCATAAAATAATCTTGCAATCATTCAACAACAATTCTGCAAAATTAAGCGATGCATCTCGGTTTAATAACGGTGTTATATGCTGCCAAACCGAGCAAGCGTCAAATTATATTTGGCTAACACGCACGGCAGTGGAGATAATTTGAAGGCTAACATTGACGGTAGATCAGAATGTTAGTTGTATCTTACAGAAAAAAGCGTTCTGACTGAGTTTGCGCTAATACTTCTGTATAAAATTAATTAAGGTTAGTAACAACACTTTTGCCAGTATTTCCACTTCATGCAAAGTCTAAATATAAATTCCAGAAATTAAAAAAACTATCAGGGCTATGTAATTATATATGTAACTGATATACATTTAGAGACTCTCCATCGGTCTTTCACGGACACTAGGCAGTCAATTTAATGTCGAAAATAGTACAGAATGTGTTAGTTGAAAATACTTTCAAAATTGTGCGTTTTCTGAGAAATACTGTAATAGCAGATATTGAGAATAGCTACGAACTAGTATAATTGTTGTGTAAAAATAGAGCCTCTGAGAGAAACGACGCGTAAAGCTGGTTTGTATGTATATGTGGTACTTATTTGTCAAATAAATCCGTGAAACCGATCAATTATTAATGATCTCAGATAATATATGTGGAAGTTTATTTACCATTTTAATGCCTCTATCATTTGAGAAACACGTCTTAAACGGAATATCAAACGTTCATTTAAAACATATCTTGTGTGATTTAACTTAAGTATGCACAAAGACAGAAGCATTTTAAATTTCATATCATGTACATACATCACGTTAACACGTCTACCGCAATGAAACCACTTTTTTACCTCACCTTATATAGGTAAAATTGGGTTTAATTATTCTTATATTTACTGTAAGACATAGATCTCTCGATACGATATAGTCCGACCTTGTTATCAGCTGTGGCAATAATGTCGCCGTCTGCTGGGAATATGTCCATTGGCCCTAGTGCTGTTATGCTATCGTGTTAGATACTTCATTTAGTTATAGATCGCAATATTTCAGACAGTTAATTCTGTGGGAAGAAATCAAGAGTTCGCTTATGCACTGAAAAATGTATTTTTAAGTCACAATCCCCCAGGAACCTTCAGTACTAAATCGGTTTGTGTCCCCATGAAACACCTTGTTCCAAATCGCCAGGTGACGCTTATATTCTACCATTGGAATTGGTATTTTGACTGTTGGAATTGGAAATACTGGCAAAAGTGTTCTTTTAAAGCTTATATCAATTTCATACCGAAGAATTAGTGCAAAATCAGTCAGAACGCAACTGAAACAACTGACTTTCTGATCTGTCGTCCACGTTAGCCATTAAATCATTTCCTTTGCCGTGCGTGTTAGCCAAACAAAAATTTATCCGTAGGTAAAGGCAGCCGTTTTCAGTCACTTGCTCCGCTGAAAGTGTATAAAGGTTATTTAACCGAGTTGCGAAGCCAAGGTTTGTTGTTAAATGATTTTAGATTTATTTAATGAAAGAGAAACTACCAGATATTGTTCCTTGGAAGCAGAAAACGGATTTTGGTACAAATTTCAGGAAACATATTTTTCGACCACCTCATATGCTTATGCGGCAGTGAAATTAAATCCGATTATTACTGCGTGGTCTACAACCATTAGATATTGACCCCTTATGCATAAAAGTGAAATGCTCTCTTTATGGATTTTTACCGGCACAATTTCACACAAATGTTCACATCTGTCGTCTCATTAGCCACCTGGTTTCATGGGCGCCGGTTGTACAGTGTGGTTCAGTTGCAACAGTTTTTCGCGGAGGGCAGCGAATATCAGCAAATTATTCTTATGCTTTATTTTGGCACTACCAGAATGGCGGCGTATGCAAATATGAATTATGTATGCTTGTTTGTAGCCAAAAATATGAGACTGTTTACTGCTTTGATATTATTTATTGGATTCAATATAAAATTAATAATTATAGTTGTAGTCTATTTGATATAACATCGAGTCTCGTCCACGATAATACGTGTACTTTTTATTGGAGGTCACATGGGACGGATTTACAATGCTCGTTTAAAAGATGTGAAATGTGTGTTAATAAAACACTCGCCAGTATTTCTCTTTGTTGACCGCAGTCTAGAATATTCAAACAAACGAGCCACAATATGAGAAAGATACCTTCTGATATGTGCGCACAACAAAGACACAAATTTAGCCTGCGCTTCCTGGCAGTCAGACTCTGTTCTCCGCTAGAAGGAAGTTCGGGTCCTTGGCTCACGAAAACGCGCCCATCGAATATTCTGATTAGACTGCGCATGCAGGTACGTGTTCTGTAGTTGCTGCGCAAATAATTTCAGTGTTGTAATAAAATTAAACGTTTCACCCCTTGATGTTTTGTACAACGTACTGGCAAATTAGGAAAAAAAGGTAAGAGAAAAGTCCAGGGAGTGCCACAATCACAAACCGCAGCCCTTACCAGACCCCAAGAGGAAGAGGAAACCGACAAATCTAAACAAGCACAAACCGAACAAACGTACGAAAAGCACTAAGATTAGCTCTCTCTTCCCCAAGCGAGGTAATCGCAATACTAAAAGGACTGAAAAACACAAGAACAAAATGACACACGGAAAGACATACAACAAATCGCCTCGTAGAATAAACCACAAAGCAACAAAGAGTAAGACTAACACCGGGACCACCGCCTTGGAACGGTCGGTAGAGCAAACGTCCGAGGGGTTAAAGCACTTTTACAGCTAGCTAACTTCACCCTGGGTCCCGATGCTACTCTTAATACAGAAATACATAAAAATTCGGTTCGCATAAAGGCTCCCAACTCAGTCAATGCATCAAAGCGAAAACATAAAAATCAAATTAATCACTATAATAAACAAAGACGAGTACTCATGGCTAATTCTACTGTATGCCAGAGTAAATGAAAACCAATAGTTGAACCACGGCGGGCCAAGCCAAAGACATATCGTCAAGCCCCAACCCACTGGTTAAAGTTTTACGAAGAGACCGTCATTGAGTCTGAGGCCCGAACCGCCGTCGTGCAATTAAAGAGTGAAGCATAGCCATCAACTATGATTGGGTTGACAACTAGGCATGCAGTCTGCCGCATTATATCCAGGCTATAGCCAATTCTTTTATAACGGTTAATAAGTTTTCTGAATTGCTCCGAAAAGTTAGATTTACCTACAATTTTTCTAAATCTGTACACTAAGTCACCGTAAAATTCGGGTTCCGATATACCTTGTTGCAGAAGTGTTTTCAGATTGACGCTATATTTTTCTAACAAGGCACTGTGTCTGCGATAAAATTTCGAAAACGCCTTACGAAGTTTAAAATAACGATAGCCCTGCCTAAGAAGTTTGGCAGTAAGGGCTTTATTACGGTAGTTAAAGTCATTAAGATTTGAAAAAGCTCTGGCGAATCTTATAAGTTGAGATATGTATACCCCATATGAGGTACGCCGGGGGACATCGCCATCCAGAAAAGGGAAATTGACTATATCAAAATCAAAATCGTCCCGTTTATCATAAATTTTGGTGGAAACTGTACCATTAGATATACACAGATTCAAATCCAAAAAAGGTGCCTCGGTATCGGAAGAATTTGCTCTATTTAATTGGAGTTCTGTAGGGTATATCCGGTCCACCATTTGGTCAAAGTAAATATTGTCAATATTTAATAAATCGTCAAGGTATCTTGAAGTTGAATTGAAAGCCTCAATAATGTCAGCCTGATTTTCACGTGAGAGAGACTTCATGAAATCTCTCTCATAACAAAAAAGAAACAAATCTGCATCAAGAGGAGCACAATTAGTTCCCATCAGAATACCAATAGTTTGTCTATAAAGTTTAGTTCCAAATCTAATAAAAATGTTATCCAAAAGATAAACAAGGGCATCACAGACTTTTTGACACGATCATAAATTGTGATTATTATACACATCAGAAGTGAAAAAAGCACATTCTTCGTTGCAAGCCAAATATTGGGTATTCTCCCGAATAAACTTTCGGTTAATTAAATCAATAAGTTTATCTTTTATAAGATGATGAGGTAACGTAGTATACAGTGTAGAAAAATCATATGTAGACAATTAAAAGCCTGAAAGTTTTTAGATTTAAATTTATTGAGAACATCATTAGAATTTTTAATTGACCAAAAATAGTTAATTCCGTCCCTTTCGTAAACAGTATCATAGTATCTAATCCAATGTTTTTTAACAGCAGTAAGGCATGAAGTTAGCAGTTAGCAAGTTAGCTCTGGCTCTGGTCGGACCAACCGGAGTCAAACTGTTGGTTTTCTTTTGCTTCGGCTTTTCATTTATTTCTTGCTGTCGTCCTCATTGCTGTTTCATCTCCGTATTCGTTTGATTTCTATGTTCTCGGAGATATTGCGCTGATGAGTTAGAAACCCCTCACGCGGTTTGAACAAATGTCCTGTAAACCACAACAGAACTAAGGGCGAGGGTTGTAGCCGCGTAAAATCGATTTAAGACCCCCCAGTAAACTTTCCAAGCCGTTCCAAGGCGGTGCTTCTGCTATTGTTTACTATTTCTATCATTGTATGTCTTTGCATGTATGTCCTGGTGAATTGTTCTTATTTTGGATAGCCGTTTGGCCAATTTTTGGGAAAGAAGCTGTCCTTTTTGCTTTCTGCTTGTAGTATTTAGATTGTGGTGCCGTTGATTTACGTGCTTCCTTCTTTCCCTTTGGTGTCTCGGGACAGAAGGTGTTAGGTAATTGTATCGATTCCTGATCATTGCCATCCTTTCCATTTACTATTATCAAATGCACAGTAAAACGTTTCAAATGAGTATAAAAACACTGTAAACTAGAGATTTGAATGGAACCATATACTCTGTAAAGAGGGAATTAAAGAGCGACCTGCCCCTGGAAATTTGTACTACTGACGGTTCTAAGGCGGTGGTTCCGGTATTGTTTTTTGTGGTTTTTTTTAGTTTTTGTTTGTGTGTTTGTGTGTGTGGCCTTGTGGCTGGTCGCTGTAGGTTCTTTGAATTTCATGTTTAGTCCTATTGGTTGTCTTATTGTTGTGTGTAGGGGTCTTGTCTAGCATTGTGATTACCTTGTTTGGGAAGGGGAAGCTTGTTGCTTTGCTGTTCTTGACTTTGGTTAATGGCTTATGTACTGCATGTGATAGTTTGTTTGTTGGGGGTCATAACTTGGCTATGTTCTGTGAATATGGCCATTTCTCGATAGCTTCTGTACTGTTTGTACTGGGTCAAAATTAAGGAGGATTCATAATTTTGCATTTTTTAATTAATCAGTTTTTCATTTATGCGTTTTGGTACTTCTATCCTCTTTTTACTGCATAAAACTGTCTTAAGGTTCTTAATCAAAATATTTCTTATGTCCTGTATTATGTGACAAAAAGTGCAATGGATAACATATATGTAGCTCTAGATAACAGGCTGTCAAGATAAATAATTTTCTGATTTGTGCATGGCCGGACTCTTAAAGACATATATAGTTCTTCGGCTGAAACTTCACCTTGAGTTTGAGGTCAACATACCAAAATCGTACTTTGGAATATCATGCAGTCAATATACTCAGATAAAATTAGGAAAGTGCAGAAAGACAGACATAGACCAAATACAAATGGGGTACCATTATGTTAGCGAATAGAATAGCTTCAGGCGAGATTGCGCGGATGCGCAGGTTCGCATGAACCTCTGCTGTTCACATATGCTATAACAGAGCTCATATTTATGCTGAACCAGCATGATTACACTAACATAACGCAATAGTCCTACTCCCCTTGATCCAAATTCTGTGTAAGTAGCTATAAAAATGTTCGTACTCGATGTGTTTCCAAGGATTTCAAGCTACATAAATTGTCAACAAACCTGCTTTACTTCCATTTGGAGTCGGACACAACAAATTTTCAAAATGTTTAAATGATACTACCTTAGATATGTTTTTTTTTGTGTGTATGTACTTCCATACTCAAACGTTATCGGTCACTTTCACGTGCGTACCTTGAACACATGCTGTTCCATTCCAAGCATATCCCCACGTACAGTCACAATAACCCGTGGCACAATCTGCATCCGGAATCTTGTCACACATATTCACAGCATCACATGTGTAGCCTATTGCTAGAATAATATACAATCATTATTAATTGGCGTCGTTGCTTTCGGAAACACACACACACACACACACACACACACACACACACACACACACAACGAAAATCGGTTTCTGTTTCGGTGTATAATAAACGTCAAAAAGATTGCCTTTGGAAACAAAGAACACACTACAGATAAGAAAATGGGAGCCCCACTAGCAAGGAAAAAACTCGATGTTCAAATATACCATAAAATGCTCAATGATCTAAAGAAAAGTACACATTAAATTGTATTATGGTTTTTCGTTTGCTTTTTCGGGCTTTACGTTGCTTTCAACAATCTTTCAGTCATATCGCGACGGTGTCTGGATGTGGTAGGGATCTCAATGCCCACTTTTAGAGTGCTGCCACACTAAAATATCACGCCCCAGACACTTGACATAATATTTGATATTCCACCCAGTCAAATTATACTGACACTGAGCTGACCAGTTCTGATTTCTTGCTCTACTTTCCTAATGCTGAGCGCCAAGAGAAAGAGCAGACAGTACTATTTAAAAGTCTTTGGTATGACTCGGCCGGGGATCGAGCTCACAATCCCCGGTCACAAAGCGGGTGCTCTACTCACTGTGCCACTGTGCCGGTATATTGTACTATGGTGATGTACGGAGAGACTTTCAAGGGTAGCTTACACAGTGCCTTAAACTTGCTGTAGTTCAATCAAATAAAATGTGTAATGGCTGCTTGTGGTAATACTGCTTCGTGAGGTGCATGTCCTGTGCAGCTTCATTCACATTTGAGAAATGCCCTCTATGAAATATATAAAGTAAATAAATGAAAACAGGAAACGATACAATCATATCCACATCAAGCCCAAACACCATAGGGAAAGATAGCCAAACTACAATTAAGCAGCTACAGTATGAACAGATGACAATTAAGCAGCTACAGTATGAACAGATGACAAGCAGAGTTGCCAACTCTTTCCCAAAAAGGTGGCAGCTCTGTAATCCAAACTTAGCTGAATATATCTAAAACTTATATGACTGTTAAAAGAATAAAAACATTAAAAAGTGAAACACTACCTAACAATTAACAAAAAGTACCACAATGAAAGTGCCGTGCACTCGCGCCACCTAATCAGAACCTCTACTCAGCGCATTTGGGATCTCACAAAGTGCCAAGTTTCTTCATGCGGACAATGAAGACACTGATCAGACAGCGTGGATGTGCAGGCTGATTTGAGTCTTCGTTGGGCGCACTTGTCAGAAGGTACGTTTTTCCCCATTGCGGCTCGATAGACAAATGTACTAATATACAATAAGATGTCACCTACCACTTACACACATTCCATCATGTGTTACAGGATCAAGACACCAATCTTCACATATGCATGTCCCATTGTTACAAAATGTGTATTCAGCTTCGCAATTATCGTTATTTACACAGGCGTTACCTATCACTAAAACAGAAAATAAATTTTCTAGACAGCAGTATGGTTTAAAATATAAATTTAAAAACAGCCCATTAGGACTAGAAAATATAATTCGGCCATATTTTGACGTTCGAGGTGACCTTTTATGACATCCACACAAACACTTAACGACCATAATTTTGTTCTTTAATAATAAGGCAAAGCCGATTCTTTGTCTCGCAATTTATACGCGTTGGTTTATATATTACATATGCAAATAGAATCCCACACATATTGGCTTGAGTTAGTGAGGGATATTGTATTTTTCCCTATTAACAGACCCAATAACAGTCTGCTATTTTCTGATTTTGATTTGTCCTTCATTTTCATAAGATACCTACTTGGAACTTTTTTGTAATCGCAGGATCTGTCATTGGCTACAAAGACACATACTTCGTTCGGGATCACTCCGATGCGCCACAAAAATACTCAGATGCAGATGTCATAAAGATGCTGGAATATCTAATCGACAATATTTTTGTGGAGATCGGCGGACGGATATTTCAGCAAACAATCGGCATACCGATGGGTACTAACTGTACAACGTTACTTGCCGACATGTTTTCCAGATCTCCGGATGTAACTCAAAGCAAGCGTCTTGTGCGATCCTATAAGCTTGGAACATCTATGCAGCGTGCTACTCTGCGACAGATCAAATTACTATGGTGATAGTGTACAAATACATTATCACAAACTCAAAGGGGCTAAAACATTTAGTTTGACAGTAGTTTGACATTAAAAGATGTTGAAATATGAAGAACATATAACATCCTACACCAATATTTGCCTTTTACATAGTTTGACTTAAGCACTTGTTAGAGTACTCGGTGATTAAAACAACGAGAGTCAAAACAACGCCAGTCAACTGCACATCGACATTCTCATCTGGACACTCTAAACAGGGCTTACCTCACTGACAAGTTCCGTTATAATAGCTGTATCCGGGTACACAAGCACATGTAAACTCGGCATTACAGAAAGCATCCCGGACGCGACTGCATCTAAAATGACAGCTACTCCCGATCACTGTGGATTACAAAACAAACAATCAAAAACTTTTAACTGAAGTAAATTACCGAAGTAAAGTAACAGTAATGTTCAATTTTTCGACCAATTTATTAATGCTATTATACTAACAAGAGATGCATAAATTTGAACTCCATGTCGTATTTGCTACGAGCAATGAGAAGCAGCTTAAGTTTTTTTTTTTTTTTGTTTTTTTTGTTTTTTTTTTTGTCGTTTTATTGAGAAATGAGCCACTTTCTATGGAGGTAAATTTGTTTTGTCCCTTACCGGAAAGGGTTCTACTCCAAAAGGAAATAACTTGCTCTCATCAGGAGTAAATTTTGATCTTTTAGAGTAAACCACTTTTAGAAGGGGCTAGGTGCATTGTAAAGCAACCAGGTGGTCATTAAAGTTGTCCCCGTTGTAAATAATGGCAAAATCGATCTAGTTTGTCCAATACTTTTACGCTTACTAAAACATTTACATAATAATAAGGACATATAAAGACAGAATTCACTACATGGGCGAAAGGACTGACGTATAACTTCCAACTGATTCTTTGTGCCGGCGTCGTAGGCTGCGTGCGGCTTTGTTTGTCAGTTTTATCGCCGTCACGCTGAATTTAAGTCCAAATATAACGCTGGTTTGAAAGCATTTCTATAAAAAACGACTGTCGGAGCCTGAGTTTTGAGGTGGCTTGGCATATAAATTAAGAAACCTAATCTTTCAGAACAAGTAAAGACATTTTGTCACTCAATTTATTTTACAAAAGCGTGGATTACAGATTAGATATTCTGCAGCAAAACACATTCATGGTTATTGACCAAACTGTGGTTGAATTCTTTGCTTCCCTCTTTAAATGCACGGAATCGGTCCTTTGACTATATGACGGCTCCCTCCTCAATTTGATCAAGAATATAGCGCCTAATTATTAGTGTCTATGGTCAGGCCCTGTTTGTGCTTTTCTTGTGTTTGTCCTTCCGATCGCTATTGAGCCATTTACTTTGTTCCATCATGTTGTTTGCGATTACGTGTGTTTCACTATGATGATTCACTGATTGGGAATAGGACTCCTATGCGGATCGAACATATTTTTGTTATGTTGAATTGAATAGTCTTATGGGTGAGATTTCTCGCGAGGAAAAACAGTTCAAGACCCTAGTAGTATTTCTACTGACCGTTCCAAGGCATATCCGTTGTTGCAGTTTTTCTTTGTTCGTGCGTGATTATTTGTTTTGGCATTCTTTGTCCTCATCTTTTCTTTTCTTCCGTTGCATCGGGGAGGCTGTGCTTCGTGACTGTGGCATTTCCTTTGTATCGTCACATATTTCTGCATTGCTTCCCCGTCGATATCTCTGTTGCAGTTCTTTGTTGTTCGTGCGTTGATGGTTTCACGTGTCGCGTTTGTTTTGTCAACGTGTGTTCCTGATCTCTTCTACTTTCGGCACATCAGAAACTTCAAAGGTTTGAACATCTTTGTAATCACGGAAATTAATGTCTGGATCTCCCGATCACACTCGACGCAAGTGTCTCATGCGATTTTGTGATCTGGGAACATCCACTCGAAGTGATACAAAGCGTCAAATCGCGTTACTGTAGTGATAATGTGTATGTCGAGTCCAGATAGGAATTTAGCCAGATCCGGAATCCGGCTGTCAAATAGAAATTCTCATTTATCTTCAAATAGTTGCCTCACCTCTGACCAACAAATCAGCTATTAGACTGTGTACAGATACTCACATAATTATACTTTTATGTATATTTAAAATTTGTAAAAGACAATGAATTAATTTTTTATAAAATGTTTGACTTTGAATCAAAAATATTTTTAAGTAATAAAAGATATCTGCTATCATTAGTTCACTAGGTAAAACTGAGACATTTAAAGAAGCAAGCTCATAAAAATTATATTATTGCATACTTGAGAATCACTTACTCATTTATATGTACAATTATGAAGAAGATCGAAGGTGAGATGAGGTTCCAAATTAGAATTCCTATAAGAATTCCTATTTGGACTATTTGGATTAAAGATTCTTGATCTGGCTAAATTTCTATCTGAACCGACAAATATATATGTTTTGCGCAAAGTAAGAATCGGTACAATTCCGGAATTGTCCTGCGCAAAGTAAGAATTCCCACTTTGCCGGGCGAAGTAGGAATTCTTACTTTGCGCAAGATGATTCCGGAATTGCTCCTGCGCAAAGTAGGAATCGGGACAGTGAGAATATCTATCGTTGTATATTTACTTGTAATTAGTTTTTCTTATGACAGTAAATCATACTTTTGTAAACTTTTTCGCATTTGAAAATAGAATAAAAGGATTAGATCAGAATTTTCCT
The DNA here is from genome assembly GCA_964016985.1 of Anodontia alba. NCBI lineage: Eukaryota > Metazoa > Mollusca > Bivalvia > Lucinida > Lucinidae > Anodontia > Anodontia alba. Next base: position 21,607,669 of record OZ024832.1, on the reverse strand, counting down.
TTCATGTTGGTTTTTGGGCACTCTTCATTTTTTAATTTAAACATTTTATATTGGTCAGGTATAAGTTGACATTTCTGCAAACAAACTGTGGATGCCTTGATCAGTCGCCGCTAACTGCGGCGTCCGCTCTGCGTCGGCATTGTTTGCCTAGGTCCAAAATTGGACTCTACGCTAATATTGATTAGGTAAAAATTGAAATTTCTGCAGGCAAACTGTGTAGAACCTAATCAGACGCCGATAACTGCGACGTCCACTCCAAACTGGACTCTAGGCATATATTAGTAAGGAAAAAGTCGACTTTTCTGTAAGCAGAATGTGGAGACTTTAATCAGACGCCGCTATCTGCGGCGTCCGTTCTGGGTCTACATTGTTTGCATTTGTCCAAACATTGCACTCTTGGCTTATATTAGTTAGGTACAAGGTGACATTTCATTACGAAAACACGCCTATTCAAATATACTGAAAATTTTACCAACAAAAAATGAAAATTTTCAGATAAAAATTCAGATTTTTGTTCTTATTTCTGCTCAAAACATAGATTGTGGGTACTCGTTAGAACCGCCTCGGCGAGGCGGTTCTAACGAGTACCCACAATCTATGTTTTGAGCAGAAATAAGAAAAATAATGTATACCCCTGTAAACCCCAGTTTTACTATATAAAAGTGGGGTTTAAGGGGGTCAAAATTATATAGGTATGTTTTCGTGATGTCTGCAAGCAAACTGTGGAGACCCTGATCTGACGCCGCTAACTGCGGTGTCCGCTCTGTCTCTACATTGTTTGCCTGCGTCCCAAACTTGAACTCTAATCTTATATTGGTTAGGAACAAGTTGACATTTCTGCAAGCAAACTGTGGAGACCCTGATTAGACGCCGCTTCCTGTGGCGTCCGCTCTTGGTCTACATTATTTTCACACGTCCAGAAATTGGACTCTCTTATATCGGTTAGGTATAAGTTGATATTTCTGCAAGCAAATTGTGGAGACCCTAATCAGATGCCGCTGATTGCGGCGTCTGCTCTGGGTCTACATTGTTTTCCTACGTCCAATTATTGGACTCTAGACTTACATTGGTTAGGTAAATGGATTATTATTAATCAATTTAGTTAATTAATTAGTTAAGCCGAAACATGATTGAATTGTTTTTATCGCGTCCTTGTTTTTCCGAATTCTTTAATGACATAGATAAAAAATTAAAGAAAATGAAGCCATGAATATTTTCCTCTGAAGTATGCCGGTATCTATCTATCTATCTATCTATCTATCTATCTATCTATCGTGTATCTACCTACCTGTCTGTCTGTCTGTCTGTCTGTCTGCTGTCTGTCTGTCTGTCTGTCTGTCCGTCCGTCCGTCCGTCCGTCCGTCCATCCATCCATTCATCCATCCATCCATTACTATCTATCTATCTATCTATCTATCTATCTATCTATCTATCTACGTAAGCAAGAGAAAGGAAGAAAAAATGAAAGAAAACAAAGAAACTTCTTTCGGCCCCATTCTGTTTCTAGAATTATGGGTGTTGCCTGTGAGGAAGAATTCTAAAATTGTACGGGTGTTGTTAATTGGTAGAAGGATGCGTGTCTTGTTTTTATCAATTAAAACTAATTCTCGTTCCATCTTTCCCCTGAGCCAAACTATTAGTTTAATATCTTCTCACTTTGTCCAAACTATTTCCACTTTGCGCAGGCACATGTATCTTATCGATCAACTACAATATTTCCTGCGCAATTCTAGAATTGTCCCGTACAATTCCGGAATTGACAGACAAAGTAAGAGTTCTTACTTTGCGCAAGACAATTTCGGAATTGTACCGATTCTTACTTTGCGCCGAACATATATATATATATATATATATATATATATATATATATATATATATATATATATATATATATATATATATATATATATAACATGGAACAAAAATGTTGTTCAGTTGTGGGTCGACATTCAGTATTTGACGTACCGGAGATACAGATATTATTGTGTTCCACGGTCTCGTCTTTACATCTGCATTGTGAGGCTACACATTCAGTCATATTCAATAAACATTCGTCGTCATGATCACATGTTTTCCAAAGAACTGAAATGGAAAACAATCAGTTGAGTAAGTCACCGATTCAACAGCTAAAACGTTTCGTAATTTGTTATGCCGATGTTTCAACCCAGCATAGCAAACCATTTAAATATCTAAGTATCTCAATCATTCCTCTTTACTGTATATTCAAAAGTGTCCTTAATAAAATATTTTATTCTAATCAATAATAAAAATATAAACTGTTGCCTTTGGAAACAAAGAACACATTACAGATAGAAAACGGGAGTTGTCCGATTTTCGTAATTTTGTGTGTTTTAGCTCACCTGAGCTCTGCTCAGGATGAGCTATTGTGATCACTTTTCGTCCCTCCGTCCGTGCGTCCGTCCGTTAACATTTTCAAACGACTTCTCCTCTGAAGCTGCTCAGCCAATTTAGCTCAAATTTCATATGGAGCCTCCTTAGAGTGGGGGAACGAAAAATTGCTAAAATGGTCGCGGTCCGTTGACCAAGATGGCCGCCACGCCCATATATGGTAAAAACAATTAAAAATCTTCTTCTCCAGAACCGAGAATGCCTTGGGGCTGAACCTTTGCAGGAATCATCGGAGATAGGAGATCTACTAAAATTGCCAAAAGAATTGTCGTACGTTGACGTTTGACCTTTTTACGGCAAGGTCAAGTTTGCTTCCCTATGCATTTGTATGGGAAAAACCTTTAAAAATTTTCTTCTCCAAAACCGAGCTGAATCTTGGCATATATCATCGGGAACGGAAGGGCTACCAAAATTGCTAAAATAATGGACGTACATTGACATTTGACCTTTTTACGGTAAGGTCAATTTTGCTTCCTTATGCATTTGTATGGGAAAAATGTTCAGAATTTCAAACAACTTCTCCTCTGGAGCCTGTTGACCAATTTTGCTCAAATTTCATATGGAACCTCCATAGATAGGGGGAACAAAAGATTGCTAAAATGGTCACGGTTCGTTGACCAAGATGGCCGCCATCCCCATATATGGTAAAAACCTTTAAAAATCTTCTTCTCTAGAACCGAGGATGCTTTGGGGCTGAATCTTTGCATAAATCATCGAGGACAGGGGGTCTACCAAAGTTGCTAAAATAATGGTCGTACATTGACATTTGACCTTTTTACGGCAAGGTCAAGTTTGCTTCCCTATGCATTTGTATGGGAAAAAACATTTAAAAATCTTATTCTCCAAAACCGAGGATGGCTTGTGGCTGAATCTTTGCATATATCATCTTCTGGAATGGGCGGTCTACTAAAGTTGCTAAATAATTGTCATACATTGACATTTAACCTTTTTACAGCGAGGTCAAGTTTGCTTCTGTATGCATTTGTATGGGCCCCATATATTTGTATGGAAAAAAATGTTCATAATTTCAAATGGCTTTTCCTCTGAAGCCTCCGGGCCAGTGTAGCTCAAATTTCATGCGGAGCCTCCTTGGGCAGGAGAATGAAAGATTGCTAAAATGGGCATGGTCCATTGATTAAAATGGCTGCCATGCCCATATATGGTAAAAACCTTTAAAAATCTTCTTCTCCATAACCAAATAAGTCCTGGGCCCTAATCTTTGCACAAATTATGGGGGACAGGAGATCTACCAAAATTGCTAAAATGATGGTTCTATGTTGACATTTGACCTTTTTACCTCCAAGGTCGAATTTGCTTCCCCATTTGTATGGGCCATATACATTTATATTGAAAGTATGGAAGTGACTTGTAGATCAACAGTAGTTAAAATAGTTCTGATTGGAAATCTAAGATGGCCATCATCTGGTTTATATTTGTTATATTTCCCTGCCAATTTTCACATTGATCCTTCTGTTGAAATGTGATTGATAGTTTATTCAAATGACCATGCTCCATTGACTGTCAGGCCCATATATTCTTCTTCAAAACTAAGAACTGCTCAAATAAAGATATTTTCATTAGTTGCGATGATAGGATTGGAAAAATGTTGCATAAAATCTGCATGTCTGCAGTGGCTATGCCACTCAGGTGAGCGAACCGTGGCCCGTGGGCTTCTTGTTTTGTTTCCAAAGGCAATCTTTTTATTTTATTTTATTGAGACTTATCATAAGCAGTTATGAAGTTTGCAGCACTGCTTACGCCCTCAAGCGTATACATGAGCAGACATCCATTTTCAAAGATACTGCAACGGGCTTAATGACCCCAAAGGAAATTATAATCTGCTCTATGCTCAAGTACGGGGAAACGTTCTACCGCCGTCATACGACCTTTTTACCTTTGCAAGCAATATAAATAAAAGACAACTCGTACACGCACCGTGCCATCAGGATTTGTCTTCGCAGAACAATTCATACTGACTGCCCGACACAGCAGGATTAGCCATGAGTACTCGTCTTTGTTTATCATAGTGATTAATTTGATTTTTATGTTTTCGCTTTGATGCATTGACTGAGTTGGGAGCCTTTATGCGAACAGACTTTTTTTTATGTATTTCTGTATTAAGAGTAGCATTGTGACCCAGGGTGAAGTTGGCCGGCTGTAAAAGTGCTTTAAACCCCCTTATGTGTATTCTACTGACCGTTCTAAGGCGATGGTACCGGTATTAGTCTTACTCTTTGTTGCTTTGTGGTTTATTCTACGAGGCGATTTAAGTCATGCCTCGTGTTATTTTGTTCTAGTGTTTTTCAGTCTAGACAACTAGGCATGCAGTCTGCCGCATAATATCCAGGCTATAGCCAATTCTTTTATAACGGTTAATAAGTTTTCTGAATTGCTCCGAAAAGTTAGATTTACCTACAATTTTTCTAAATCTGTACACTAAAAGAAAGGTAAGAGACCGTAAAATTCTGGTTCCGATATACTTTGTTGCAGACGTGTTTCAGACATTGTTGCAGAAGTGTTTTCGAATATTGTACTTATTATCACTGCCCGAATGAGGCGATTCTAATGATCCCACACAACATACAATGTTATGAAAGAATAAAAAAAATTCCCTAAAATGTCTTGAAATATTTGTTTTCTTGAGCTTTCGGAAGAATTCCCTAGGGACTCAAAAACGAGTTTGGATCAGCCATAGTAACCGAGTCTTCGGTGATCGTGTCATTGAAGTTTCGCTTTAGAATGCTGCTGGAGTTTATTTTTAGCTATTAAGGCGTAAGAATGATGTTATATCATAAAACAGTGTTTCATGTAATTAAACCCTCATTCGATGTCTAAGGATGACCGTGTTCCGGGATTATGGACATTCCTATGTATCGCCATGTTTTATGGTTTATTCAATTTACGGATTACGCGATACGGATATCAAATCACTATTTCTTAATTATCTTCCTTGCCTACGTACCATGTGATGTTATTATTTATTTTTTCAGGTCATTTGGGACTATTATGCTCACACATTGTATTTTAAAAAAATATGGCTCATACATCGTATGTGAAAACATTATGGCTTATACATTCATATGAAAAAATAAGACTAATATATTTTATGTGAAAAAAAAAAATTATGGCTCTTGCATTGTTTGTGAAAAATTTTGACTCATACATTGTATGTTGAAAGATATGGCTCATGCATATTATGGGAAAAAACAAATGGTGCATACATTGTATGTGAAAAAAATATGGCTCATGGACTGTACGTGAAAAAATATGGCGCAAACATTATATGTGGAAAGACATAACTACAAGTATTTACCTCGTATGCAGCTGTCTCCGTCTTCAGCGTAACCATCTATGCATGTACACGTTCCGCCGACGTTGTTACACTTAATTTTATTTGACGATCCGCAATCAGAATCGGATGAGCAAACGTGTCCTAAAACTGAATAAACAATCGTAACGAAATGAAATGCAACAAGCTTAAAGGTATCCTACTGCTTACGTAAAATGCTTTGAACTGATCTGAGCAAACGCAGCACGAAAGACCACTATCGGTCAGGTGCTAAGCAGCAAAGATAGCCACTGTAGGCCTGGTCATGATAAGTCACTGATAGATCTGGTACTAAGTAATACAGAGTGCTACCATAGGCACACAGCCAAATAACAGAGAATGCTACTATAGGCCGGGACTGCGTTTAGTTAATCGAGACATTCACGGTAACTCGCAAACAAAAGAAAACTTTCCGTTCAGTCATGACAGTTTTCGGCGAGCGGAATCGAATATCCATAAACTATGCTCAAGCTCTCTTTTGGCACAACTAAAATGACGGCTTAAGCGAATAAACATTTTGTATGCTTGTTCATAACAAAATATACAGAAATGTTTACTGGGATAATATTATACAATCGATCCTTTATAAAACTAATAATTATTGATACAATTTATCTAAAGAAATATAAAATCTCGTAAACGTGAATAACGGCTATCTTTCATTTGGAGTCACATAAGACGGGTTTATAATAATGTCCAAAAGGTGCAAAATAGTTTCATCACGAAAACATGCCTATATAATTTTGACCCCCTTAAACCCCACTTTAATATAGTAAAACTGGGGTTTACAGGGGTATACATTATTTTGCTTATTTCTGCTCAAAACATAGATTGTGGGTACTCGTTAGAACCGCCTCGCCGAGGCGGTTCTAACGAGTATCCACAATCTATGTTTTGAGCAGAAGTGTGAAAAATATCAGCGTTTTTTATCTGAAAATTTTCATTTTTTGGTGGTAGAATTTTCAGTATATTTGAATAGGCATGTTTTCGTAATGAGAGAGAGAAAAAAAAAAAAAAAACTCTCGCGAGGGTTTGCTTTACTTAAAACATCCCTGGTACTAGGTAGTACCTGTTATGTAGTCGAAACAGCGATAAAATTTATTCCGATCTGAATGTGTTTGCCCTCCGTCGCAATGGGAATTTCTCTTAAAGGAAAGAATTTAGTCCCATTAACAAACGTTCATTACCTATACTCATATCGACTTCAATAAATTTCGGGCTGGAAATAATTTTGTAAACGCTAGTGAAAATGCGAGCATGTTGGATCTAACGAATTAAGTGATTTGAAATTCTAAGCACATTTTTAAATTGTAGATAAACGTGATTCATTCTATTCTAATAACCAAATATTTTTCTTCACAAACCCAAATTTGCTTTTTGCCATCTGAAACAACGTATCAAAGACTTTCCTCTTTAATTGGGTCGGTCATCAGACTAAATGACACTTCCCCTACACTCTGTTTCAGATGGTTGTCGCCGGAACTATCAATGTCTGTGGTTAGCCCATAGTGGCTCTGTTTGAGGTTTGCTTATGTTCTGGCTTCAGCTCTCCACTGGAGCCTTTGATGTGTTCATCACTGTGGTTTGATTATCATTGTTTCACTGTGATGATTCATAGACGTGGTAGAGGATCCCTATAGCACAGCCTTTCAGCAGCACCAACCGAAACGATGAACAAATAATGAAAAAAAAAAAAACCGCCATAAATGCAACCTCGCGAAGACAGAAACATTGCAAAAGAGGATCCGCCTTGGAACGATCAGTCAGAAAACTACTGGTTAAAGAGGGATATTTAAACCATTTTTTACCCGCGTGAAACATCCCCCTTAATTCTGCTGCAGCTCTAAATTACAAATATATGTTCGATACGCATATAGAAATCCTTTACCTCATCTTTGAAACATCACAGTGAAATACATATAATTACAAACACTGTGATGAAAAGCAGCAAAGACAGTCTGCAAATTTTACAAACTGTAGGTGAACAAGACAATATCCTAGTAAAATTGCATGCATGTGCCAAATGAGACAATGTTTGTGTATTTCTGTTTGCTTTCTTGCAGATTATTGCATACAAAGCAGTGCCGCACGTTATTAACAGCCGTACATTAAAGCCGTGTATTAACGAGGCAACTCACGCGCTGTTAATGCACGGCTACGCAACTTTCAATATGCTCGTACCGGAGCCATAGAATTGCTGCCGTCACGAGTTGTGTACTGCCCGACACTAGAACGAGCATAGTCCGTGGAAACTGCGTTCGCGAGAAATCGGTGAAAAGGCAAAACAAAATAGTGCAAGAAATAACTGGAAATGTAGCAAATGTTTTCAGTTGTTTTATGCAATAATAGCGATCGAACATGGTATTTCAATGCATACACATTCGCCAGGTCCCTTGTGAGATGTTGAAAACCGCGGCCTCCGGCCTCGGTTTTCAACACCTCCCAAGGGACCTGGCGATTGTTAATGCATGAAAAACCATGTTTGATCCCTATATTAAGCACCTTCGGAAGACAGGTATACTTTAAAATGAAAAACTTTGCTCCCAAGGGGAACAGATTCTTTTATTTAAGGATAAATTCTTTTTTTAGAAAGGGCAAATCATTTGATAGACTTGTCTCCCCTGAAAGAGTATCGATTTGCCTTTAGATCTTTTACATAACACAGATCAAATAAAAACATACGTACTCGGAACGCATGTATCGTTTTCCTCCTTGAAGTTGAAGTGACAAGCACAGATTTCATCTACATCACACCATGTCCCATAGACATCACATTCAAAGGCGGCAGAAAATGGCAATGAACAATACCTGCCAAGCACTAATACAGAAGAAAACAAAACATTTTTACCCATTAATAACCCATTTATAACTACTATAACTAGTGGCTTAGTCTGCCTGACTCTTTAAAAAATCATTTAACCAATAATCTCCAGCTGATTCTTCTACCTGCCTATTAAAGTCATTTAAATCTAATAATAACCCATTAATAACAAGGGGAATCTTCTACCTCACTCTTTTACTTATTACTCTACTTACTCCTAAAACGGGCCAGATTTAGTTTATTTTTGCCATTTTTTATCCTTAATGGAAACAGTGTAGACTCTTATCAGATACCGCGTTCTGTGGTATCTGATCTGATCCGCACCGTTTGCCTAAGTCCGAATTTTCGGGTCGCTGGGTACTAATTGGTTAATTATACCTTTGCTATGAGCAGACGGCAAATTGATTATATTTCCTTATTTTCCTCGGAAAATTGTCTTTAACATTTTATGCAAATTGTTGCCACACTGGTTACATTTCCTTGTTTCCGCAGAAAATTGTCTTTAACATTTCATGCAAATTGTTTTTCTACAGAGACAATCTGCATGAGATGTCAAAGACTATTTACAGGGAAAAAATAAAAGCAAATGTCGTCTGCTGAAATTTATGTCAGCATCAAAGGCGTTCCCTTGAGTGCACATTTGGACACGTGCAGTAAATCCAACCCCAAATTTATAATGTTTCCGTTTTTTAAACTAAAATCTGAGAACACTTCAGCTAGGATAGCGAAAGAACAATACTTTATCGAATGCTTCAAACCTTTACTAAATGCTTCAAAACTCAAATAAAATTTTAATGCATAAATACACTGCATGGTAGTGATATATACCTACAACGCTGTAATGTGCCTCGATCACAACATTGCATAAATGCAATGTATGTTTGTATGTATAAGTACATGTAATAAGCACTCTGTCTTGACCGTCACAATACAGATTACGTTATAACGTAACCGTTTCCGTTAACGTCTGTTACGTTGCTTAGCGATAACGTCAGTAACACATTGAAAAGCCGCACAGGCGAAAGTACTTTGTTAATTTATGTAATTAAAGTTATCAACGGCATGTAAGTTATTTTAGTTTTTTGTTGAGATAGATAGATAGATAGATAGATAGATAGATAGATAGATGCCTTTTTCTTTTCTATTATATTGTATTCTACAACCTTTAGAGCAGATTCCGTCTTCGAATGGCGTGTAACCAACCACACACTGGCATGTTCCATTTTCGCAGATAGAATGGTCCATGTCACAGTCAGGGTCTTGTGCACATGGTGTCCCACGAGCTACAATAAAACAAAAAGGAAAACCGCATCAAGTTTTCACTTTTGAGTCGATCAGTCGATTCCAAAGTATACATACACCAAACTTTCCTTGAGGTTGTTGTCCACATGATTATCACTGACCAATAAAATTAAACTGCGAAATCCAGGTAATGATTATTTACGAGGTTTGTCCAAAATATTCGCGGACTGCATATGCAATTGCACTTCCTGTTGTTGAAACTTTATGAGAATTGGCCAAAAGTGAAATCGGGTCTTGGGATTTTTCAGATATAATCAGTATTATTTAAATACATCTAAAGCGTTTTTTAAGGAGCACTTAAGATATTCTGATTTTCCAAACCAAAATACTTTAACTAAGTTCGTTAATCTCTGTAAATTAGTTGTCTCATAAGTTTGTTTGAAACTTCTTAAGGTGATAGTTTAGGGCCATCTGTAAGAAATATGTTCTCCTGTCCATAACTTTATAAACAGTTCAAACTGTTTTGAGAAACTTACTCCAGCTACTAATATATAGTGATTGTTCACTTCTACTTAATTTTGAAAAGATACATTTCAACATAACTGAGAATTTGGGGAATATATATATATATATATATATATATATATATATATATATATGTATATATATATATATATATATATATATATATATATATATATATATATATATATATATATATATATATATATATTACGGAAACGTTTCCCCGCCACCCTTGTTTTATCAATATATCGTCAGTTTTGTCCGTTTAATATATTCTATTGAAACAAATATCGCATTTCAAAGTTGTGACATATATATATAATATATATATATATATATATATATATATATATATATATATATATATATATATATATATATAAACTTCTAGTTTCACACAAGAAGATTTTTTCAGTTCCCCCTAATGAGTCCTGTGTAAAACAAGGGACCCGTTTTGGCGTGGTCATTGTTGATCCCAGGACTATAATCTGAACAACCTCGGTAAAGGCCTATTAGATGAATGTACATACTGGATATCAAAGATCTGTGCCTTCTAGTTTCAGACAAGAAGATTTTTACACTTTTTTCCCTATATGGATCTATGTAAAATAATGGAGCCATTGAGTAGGGTCATTTTTGACCCCGGGGGTTTAATTGAATAATTTTGGTAGAGGTTCATTAGATAAAGCTATCAAATATCAAATACCTTCAAAGGCCTGACCCTTCTAGTTTTAGAAAGGATGATATGTAAAGATTTTTCCTATATGAGACTATGTAACACAAGCGAAACCCGAACATAATTTTAATAATCTTGGTAGAGGTCTACAAGATGAAGCTAAATATCAAAAGTCCTGATATTGTCATACATATTTTTGAAGTTTTTCGTTATATTAGTATGTAAAATAAGTGACTTCATGGCTTAAATTTGAACAGGCTTGGTAAGGACCACAACATTGCAATATCCGAGATAGGATAAAGGAAAAGCGGCAAATAGAAGGCGAAGGTGGTTTTGTAAAGAACCGAACATATATTTGGAATTTGGAATTTGAAGTTGCATTCAGAATAAAGGAAGTCCCTCCCAATAATTTTTCTACTGATCCTTCCACTTTTGCAGATCTGTTTTTGTTTGTGTGTCGGTTATTGCAAATACGTATGACGCTTGTTTTTCAGTGTTTCTTCTTCTCTTCTTCTTCCTGTGTTTCGTAATATTTCCTGGGTATCTTCACTTATAGTTTTGTTATTTTTTTTCCACAACTGTGCTGACTTAAAGAATCCCTCAAGTCACAGCGAGTTAAGATTTAAGATTTACTGATCTATGGTGTGGCTATTTGCTGATTTGATTTCATTGCTCTAAAGGTAGAATCCTTTCAATAGTTTAGTCATACTATATCTGGTGCACGTACAAAACACTGTTGTCTCGAACATTGATCTGAAAAATCTATGTTTGGATGTTAAACAGACAGAGCGTCATCTTTTAAACTATAAGAATTATATTTTCAGTTCAGCTGTATAAACATCGCATAATGAGTTAAATCTATTTAAAGAAAAACGTATATATCGCCAGCTTTACATGC